>CM034539.1:5625389-5773680 GCA_020002185.1 Paraescarpia echinospica | reverse complement strand
TAATTACAAAGTCAAGTCTGATAGTAACAACTGCAGTTGCAATAGTTTTTAGTTGTATGCACATGGTGCTCTACGTGTTTGTTTAAAGAAAACTACATATTTTTCATTAAACGGGATACGTTTTAGAAATTACATATCAACCAACTATAGAGACTACTGAGGAATTTAAAATAGAATATTCCATTTTTATGAAATTGATATATTTTGGTCACTGGAGGAATACAAAAATACGTGCACAGTATCCAATATATACATGTGTGTCATTTCTGAGTGAACATTTTACCAAACTTGTATACAAATGGCAGAAAGAAAGCCTAACTCCCATAACGTTGAGTCGTATCTATGTTACAGAGTTTTAATGCTTGCTGAATCATGCGTTTATTTATTTACGGCGTTTAGTACTGAAAACGTCTAGGTGTTTAAAAAATACCTACATGGTGTTTACTTTATGGCGTTTAGTTGAAATAGTCGCATAGCAGATTCCAATATGTTTGCGTGGAACCTCTGCATGCAGAGTTCCCCAATATTGCATGGAGAAGAACACCTGTGCTAATATAAACATTTATTATTCTATAAGAATACAATGAATGAATAGGTTCATCAAAACAAATATTGCAATAAAAAACTGCTGAAATAGAATACATTTAGTTTGACTTAAATATTTAATAATATCAATACAGACACTTCAGTATATGTCAACATGTACGATTATAAACGTAAATACGTATAAACAATAAAAACTAGAAATCCATATTTTGTAAGAATGAAGAAAACATTCAAACGGTACAGCGTAGTACTGCAAGATTTGGTTGGATGCTGTGATATTGGGCAGTGAAGGTGCACCACATATTCGAACTTTTTCTGACAGTGTATAACTATCAAATGTAGTGTGCAAGTAGAGGGCATTGTATTTGTCAAGATCCACCTATCTTAAACAGTCAGAAGTACCACATGTAGCATTTCTGCTATTTCTGGATAGTTAAATCTACTTTCCTGAGGTTTAATTTGGGAAATGAGGAAGGTCAAGCCAGTAGATAGACATATTGTTGACCAACCGCCTTGGTTACGTAATTACGGCAGCTCGGTTGCAGATGCGCTCTGTGGGGCGTGGTATTTTGTAGCTAGCGTTTCTAGGACAGCAGTTGATTTCACTGTAATCTTAGAGGGTGTTCCACAATGCTTAGTTTGAATTGTATATTGCATTAGCCAATAGAAATGATGGAAACCTGTCATATGATGTGTAATTAGGTCCGTATATATAAATGTATGTTGTACGCATTTCGCCATCTGGGCGCTGGCGAAGGACTGGGACAGATCCAGGGTTGAACGAGACAGGTTGCCCTGCTGCCAAGAGAATGGCAAGTCAAGTCGTAAAGCGTGGTGGGAATCGTTAACGTGGGTTACGTTCCCAAGCTTTTGTGTGTGTGTAATATTCAGTGTCCAGAGTGACTGTTCGATCGAGCTTCGAAGAAGCCATGCCGCCACGTCAGCAGTATATTGAGACAACCTTCCGGTCGGCCCCAACGTATTTGTGTCGATGAGCGATAATCGCGACGCGCTCACCCAGCTCGGGCCGTCCTCGAACAGCGACATCGTCAGAAAGCTTGACCGAATGCGACTCGCAGCGGCCGGCGGTAAACGTATACTGCCAGGCGTCGTCATTCGCGCGAACCCGTTCATCCGACTTCTCGATCGTTTGCGACATGGCAAGACCTCTCGATCGAATTCGTAGCGGCAGGTGGTAAGCGTCTACTGCCCGGCTTCGTCTTTCTGTTGAACGTATTCAACTGACTTCGCAATCGTTTGCGACCGTGCGATCATTGAACGGACGCGACTCGAGAATTCGCGGCGTACGACGGCGATCGTCAAGTGCCGGCATCATCACTCGTGCGGCCGAGATACACCGTTGTAATTGTGTTCTGAGCACGGCGTGTTGACTTCAACAAATGTTCGTATATATTCGAGATGGGATTAGCCCGGTGTAAATGTCTATTTTCTGATTGAACGTATCTATTATTTGCTGTAATTGCTGTGGTTTAGGAGTGAGGTATTATTACCCTTGAAGTATTCACATATATATATATATATATATATATATATATATACATGTGTGTGTTGTAACAGATTACTGTAATGAGAGTCCGCGAGGACTAGATATATACTGTGTATTTATATTATGGGAGTTATTCTTAGATAAACACTTGGCGCCTAGTGTACGGTCGTGTAGCGGTAAAATCCACCTTAGAAAGGAAGTGGAATTTAATAATCGAAAGATTCAGTGTTATTGTTTTTGTTCTATTAAGATTTGGTTTCGGGATTTCTTTATTCTGTTTATTTTGTTAATCGAGATATTTACCCAATAGGAATATATCTTGTAATAAAGTTTATTAAATTTTCCTCGTTCTTTGTTGCTTGTACACGATAACCGTTATTTCTCATATGCGTTGACCTTGATATATAAGAACCCTACTAGACTGAGCCATCTAGTGTACGGAGACCTCGCTAATCCGTGACACCACAATAAAGTATACAAAGTTAAAATGACTAACGCTTGTTGCAATGTCGCTGCGTAGCGTTGTCATTGTTATGCACGTCTGGTGTCGTCTAGCTTGCGCAGAATATAAACGCATACACAAATGGAGTAACTTATATTTGAACGGAATGCACCACTTACATCAGTCGTTCGAGCTTGTGCAAACATTGGATGACGTTTCGCAACTTTGGCTCAACGAATTGCTCATTGAGCACACACTGCTGGAGCAACCCAAGCACCTGTGAGTAGGCCCTTGGGTAGCTGATCCACACAGTGTAGTACACTGAGATTAACACGTACAGGGTCTGCCTGGAGACATAGAGGTGCTAATTATCTTGATGTTCCTATCAACTGTGATGAAATTATCCATCATTTCATCTCCAGTAGTACACAGTTCGAGCCGGGGAAAGCCTGTCCATTCGGCACTTCAGCAGGCATCGAGTTGTTTATGGCATGATTCTGTAATGCAAATTATTAAGTATGAACATTTACTAAATAGTCACAAAACAACTAGACCGGAACAGATACTACTATTATAAAATAGTGTTATATTAATCCAGCTCTGAACACTCTTCAGACATTTTCTGTGACGTCCAGTAGTTACTTTGCAGAGAACGATTCAGTTGGACAGTGAAGAAGTGCCCAAGAAGGTCATGCAAGTTCCATCGAGTATATTGATGATATTGCTTCTTCTTTATACCCACCGTTTTGTCTTTCTACCCGTGCTATTTGCCAAGCCAGCGTCATTCAATTGAAAATGAAGAAGTGCACGCATGTATTGATATCATACGATATATACGACGCAGTGATGATACTTGTCAGAATGGATTTGTTTTGGTGGGGACTGAGTTATTAATAATAAGGAATTGCATGCCGACCCACTTCTTTGTGCGCACGATCGTCATGGTCTTTCCTCCCTTTCCGCATTTAAATACTGTTTGTGCTTCCAGCTGCCGAAATGCCATGATATCTCCAAGCACACTTTATAACCACACATTAGTTTCGTTAATATGTCTGTATGGACGTTTCTGCAGTATACGATGTTTATGTATATTCTCTATTTGCATCACAACACTGTGCGCACATTTCACCGATTCCCATCAGTGTATCTGCTGCAGCCTAGAAATAAATATGTGGTAACTCGGAACAAAAATAGAGCCAACGCTTCTACAATCAAACAACACATAAAATGTAATTATTAAGTATAAGCCCTGCTGTCCATAATATGTTAGCTTGGAATCTGGTATACAAAATAAATGACGTTTGCATGAAAATACAGGAAAAAACATGAATAATAATCACTAGATGGTACAATAATAGAAAATGTTATTTTTTTGTGATCTTTTACATGGCTATATACGTCAGTTCGTCGAGTCTAGACATAGCTTAAAATAGCGTGTGCAGCATCCCCGTTTGAAGAAATGTCATTTCGGCACAGATCTGCTGTATATGGCAAGTCATAAGTTGTTGTGTGCAATGAGCAGTCCACCAGTATAACAATTGTCTTAAATTGGTTAAGACGTTTATTATAAATCACTGTTGTAACAGCCTATTTAAATGTTCAACACCTCCAACTTTCCAGTAAAAGTTGTCGGAGGATGTATGCACAATAGAGGTGTAATTATTAATATTGTTAATAGTAGTCTGCCTCATGTACGCACACACGCACGCAACAACACACGCACGCACACACATACTGGATTGAAATGATGCTGAACAAATGGCTAAAGTCACACATATAGTCTACACAGTAGAAAGGAATTACAACTATACAGGCATTTAATTCTGATATCTCAAAATCTACTTATGAAGATTGGTTCATGGAAATATACCCATTACAGCCTTCACGCTTTATGTCTTCTACGGCCTGCTGCCGTTTCACGTTGGTTTCTTTCATAAGCAAGACTATTTCTGTTAGCAGCTGTTTTTTTCGGCGGTTCCTGCAGTGGGCTTCCGAAATTTCTTCAGCAGCTCATTCGTCTTCCCCATGTGCATAAAGAATTCCGACGATTGAAGGGTTGCCTGTCGGGTCCAATGGGCGACCGCGCCTCGACTTTTAACATGTGCAACTTTTGTAGCAGAACACTTTGTTTCGTCGCTGATGCCAGGCATCGACTACATATTGCTAGACCAACGCACATGTCGAACACGTGAAGAGAGATCAGATGTTAATATGGAATGGATCATATAAAGTTCCGTACATTAAGAATGTTCTGAACATAGTATCCCAACGAGGGTTGCTGTCGGGTCTACTGGGCGATCGCGCCTCGACTTTTAACATGTGCAACTTTTGTAGCAGAACACTTTGTTTCCTTGCTGATGCCAGGAATCAACTTCATATTTATGGACCAAAGCATAATCTCACCGCATGTTTGTAGTTCGTGTGAAAATCGTCAGTTTGTCCAGCTGTCTTTCCTCCTACCCTCTCCTTCCTCCTTCCTTCCACTCTCTGTCCTTCATCTCTCCCCTGCCTCTCTCCATCTCCACCTTTCCTTCCCAACTTCTCCTCTGTCTCTGCTCTTTCTCTATCTCTCTCCTCCTCCTTCTTTTCCTGTCTGTCTGTCTGTCTGTCCTGTCTCGTCTGTGTGTCTGTCTCTGTCTCTCTCTCTTACTCTCTCTCATCTCTCTCTCTCTCTCTCTCTCTCTCTCTATCTCTCTCTCTCTCTCTCTCTCTCTCTCTCTCTCTCTCTCTCTCTCTCTCTCTCTCTCTCTCTCTCTCTCTCTCTCTCTCTCTCTCTCTCTCTCTCTCTCCCATGTTCTCGTTTGGTTGACCTTAGAGGTCATTGCATGTGAGTAGAGGGTTACAAATAAACTTATTCGTGTTTATGAATTGCCAACAATGCTAATTTACGTGACCAACCAGTGTTGAATGATATCAACTAATTTCGTCTGACGTTCCTACCGCGTTTAGACCACGTCTCGAACGAGTCTCTTTAGCTACAAGCAGCTTTCACATAAACTGACCATATTTTTCATTCTCCTACACCCAAATCCTGCCAAATATGTCGACCAGAAATGCAATAATCGACAAAAGTAATGTAATAAAAACGATGAAGATGATTATGCTGACAATGATGGAGACTATGATGATGGTTATAGTAGTGATGATGTTAGTAGTAATGATGAAGTTGGCGATGTGGTGGATGATGAATGATTATGATGATGACGACTAGGAAGATGATGACAATTTAGGGGTCATCTTAGTGATGGTGATGGTGATGAAGATGATGATTCTGCTGATGATGTTGCTGATGATGATAAGGATGTTAAGAATGATGATGGAGACGGCGATAAGTAGGATTATAAATGATTACGATTATAAGGATGAGGAAGATGAAGACAATGAAGGCGCCACCTTTGTGAAGAAGGTGATGATTATGAGTAAGATGACGACGCCGATGACTGTCATAATTATTACGATGATCAGGACGACGACAATGACATCCGTAAACTTATCCTCCTCCTCAACGTCATCACTGCTTACCCTTATAAAGGCTAGCCTTATTAGCCAAATAAGGGGTCATCTCAGATAACTTAGGGGAAATCTCCAAATGCAATGTTCATGAGTGATACATTAACTTCATTAGAAACTAAATGGTAATCTAAAAGTATTAAAATAAGGATCCGTGTAAACAACTCAGGAATTAATATCAAAACATCACTTTAAGTGTAATCTCAATTAACAACAATGTTCTTCTAAATGATAACGGGAACTCAAATGTTTTAAAATTTGACCAAGTGTATTTTGGATTGTATCGATCAATTTAAAGAATTTAAAGAATAATTTTAAAAAGAGTCATTAAGAGGTAATTTAATAATGACCTAGGTGATCAGATCAACACATTGCGGGTCATATAATAATTTGGTCTTCTCGAAAACAATTAATTTAAGGGGTCAACTCGTAAAAAAGAATGATGACCATATGGTTATGATGA
Source organism: Paraescarpia echinospica (assembly GCA_020002185.1). Classification (NCBI taxonomy): domain Eukaryota; kingdom Metazoa; phylum Annelida; class Polychaeta; order Sabellida; family Siboglinidae; genus Paraescarpia; species Paraescarpia echinospica. The sequence goes on along the minus strand of CM034539.1, from coordinate 5,767,212 downwards.
TGACCATGATGACCGTGTTGTTGATGACGATGATTATGTTAATAATGATGATGAAGTCGGTGTTAATGAGGATCATAAATAATTGTGATGATCAGCAGGACGATGAAGACAAGCAAGGCGTCATCTTAGTGATGTTTGTGATGATTATTATAACTATGATGACGAAGACAATGAGGAGGATGACGAAGATGATGACGTTGATGATGACAATGACGGTTGTAATTATGTTGAAGATGAATACAACAACAAAGACATCCTCCACCTCCTCCTCCTCCTCCTCATCGTCATCATCGACAGCCTCATGTTCACCCTCATCACGGCTAGCCGTGCTGGCACCCTGTCGACGTCCATTAAAGGTTTCTCAGAACGAGTCAGACGTTCTTTTTGTGGGTGAACTCATGGAACCCCGTTCACATAATCTTCCAGATAATGCAGATACTACATGTCGACAAACAATATGACCCAAAGAGGAAGTGTTGTTAAGATGGGAGTTAATTATGAAGAGTCACCTCAACAAATGAAACAATAATCTACACTAAATTATGGGATTATCTTAATACAAGGGTCATTAAAACATATTTACAAATTCTATACCTGGTCATTATTTGGTCAAATTAACGGGTCATCTCAATCAAGTTAGGGTAATTATCAAAAAGCAATGATAATGACTGATATTATAACATTATTAAGAACGAACGTTAATTTCAAAATAATAAAATACGGATCAGCAGCTGAAATAATTAAGGTGTTATCTCAAAACAAGAAGTAAAGGGTTATCTCAATCAACTAATAAGTTAATCTAAACGATAAAGGGAACATACATGTTTTAAAATATGACTAAATTAAGGGATCATATAAAACATAATTTAAAGAATAATTTTTAAAACGGGTCATTTAGATGTACATTAATGATGATCTAGCTGATCTAGCTGGGTCATCAAAACCGTGTTGTCTCATCAAAGTAAAGTTAATTAAATGAAGGGCCCATCTCGTAAAAAGAACGGGTCTTTTCCAAACGCCAAGAATCGTTACAAAATATGTAAGAAGTCATTAACAAATTAACGAGCAGATTGTCGCATTAAATTGAGGGACCATCTAACAAATAAATGAACTTTTTAACAAAACTAAGGAATCATATAAAAAATGTGTAACTAGCCATTAACATTGAACAAGCTTACTGTCTCAATAAATAAACGGATCTTTTAAAAATAGACGTGTTCATTAAAAATAATTGTATGATCGTCTTAGCGAACTAAATGTCATGAGAAGGCAATAAATGGTAATCTCTCAATAAATGGATTGTTTCAAAAAGGGTCACCAGAAATGTAAATTTTCATTAAAATGAACACGTTGATCTTCTTTAATAAGTGGTCTGAACATATAAGTGTTGATTAAAAAGACCTGACTAAGTGTGTCGACGCATACTGGATCATCTCAAAACGTTATTCTCATAAAATAATAAGGTTTTTCAGGTGATCGGTTCGTTACCTTATTGGTATCCTGACAATTTTCAACACGATTCCTTAATTTATTTATTATTTTTTTATTTATTTGAGATGATCTCTTAGATTTTTTGATAATAATAATAATTTGTTTTGATGACCCATTACGTTTGTGTTTTGCTATGAATCCATACCAGTTTATATGTTCCTTAATGAAATGAAGTGGGGCTTCATTTCATGGCGTGATACCTTTTTATTTGGTACGACCAGCTAGGTAATTTTTTCTGATCCCTGCTTGTTAATTATCATTATCCTTTACCTGGTTTGAGATGAAAGCATTATTTTAATAAAATATCCCTTAATTTATTGTTACGATAAGCTGGTTTACTTGTAATGAATAGTTACACTTTTTTTTAGTATGATTCCTTAACTTTGTTAAGAAGAACCTTTAATTTTTTTAGATGGTCCCTTTGTTCACTGAGACAATCAGGTCGTTAATTTGTTAATGCCTTCTTACACATTTTGTAACGATTCTTAGCGTTTTGAGAAGAACTATTATTTTACGAGATAGCCCCATTATTTAATTTTAAAAAGGTCACTTGGTTTTGAAGACCCCGCTATGTGTTGATATTTTAAGACATTTAGGTTCCCGTTATCGTTTCGAATAACTTTCTAGTTGATTGAGAATACCTTTAACTTTTGTTTTATGAGATTACCCCTTAATTTTTTCAGCTGATCCTTATTTTATTATTTTGAGAATACCTTATAGTTTTTAATAAACTGATAGTATCACTCATTAACATTGCATTTTGAGATTCCCCCTAACTTGTTTCAGATGGCCCCTTAATTTCATTAAATAATAATGTCAATTATAAATATGCTTTAATATTCTTTGATTATATTAAGAAAATCCCGTAATTTAATGTAGATTACACCTGTCATTTGTTGAGGTGACCCTTTCTAATGACCACCATTCTTCTTGGCCACACTGCCATTTCCGGTCCTATTGTTTGTCGACATGTAGCTACTGGGTTACCTGGGAGGTTATGTGAACGGGGTTCCATGTGTTCTCCCAGAAATCAAGCGGCTGAATCGTTCTGAGAATCCATCTTAAGTATACATTAGTGAAGGTCGACTGGATGCCAGCACGGCTAGCGGATACAAGGGTAAATGTGAGGATGTCCATGATGATGAGGAGGAGGTTAATGATGTAATTGTCCTCATCACTGTAATGATTATTACCGTCATCTTTCATAATCTTCGTCATAATAATCATCATCTGCATCACTTAATTGACGCCTTCATAGTGTTTATCGTCCTCCTGATAATCACCATCATTTATCATCCCCGTTATTGCAGTCTTCTAGATGATTAGTAACATCACCATCATCGATCAACAACAACAATGCCGTCGTCATCATAACCATCAGCAGCATCATCATCATCATAGCCACATCATCAACAACACCCATTCTTTTTACGACATGGCACTTTAATTTAGTTACTTTTTGACAACACAACATGATTTTATTAGATGATCCCACACTGTGTTGATATGACCATCTACTTCATTATTAAATTACTTCTTTCAATGATTAAATTATTTCTTTATATTATTGTTGATATAATCCCTTACTTGTAGTCTCATTTTTAAATATTTGGTTTCCGTTATCTTATAGATGAATCTTACAGTTGATTGATATTATCCTTAACTTCATATTTTAAAATTACCCCTTAATTGTTTCAGCTGGTCCTTATTTTATTATTTTAATCTTACCCTTTGCTTCTAATAATGTTTAATATCACTCATTAACATTGCATGTTTATATTTCTCTTAAGTTGTTTCAGATGACCCCTTAATTGGCTAGATTTCTAACCTTTATAAGGGTAGCACGAGGATGACGATGATGAGGAGGATAAAGTTAAGAATGTCATTGTTTTCGTCATTTACATAAATAATTATTACCGTCATCATCATCGTCGTCGTCATCTTATTCATAATCATCAGATGACGAGTAAACTTCCTCCTCTGTATCATCATATTTTATACATTAATAATCCTCATAATCACCATCTTCCTCAATAATACTAACATCATCATTACCATTATTAACAACACCGTCATCATAATCATCATCATAACCATCATCATCACCATCGTTAAAATCATCATCAGCAGCAGAAACACCATCTTCATTAAGATAACCACATAATTGTCTTCATCTTCCTCGTCATCATCATCATCATAATTAATTATCCTCATTAACTCCGACTTTATCATCATTACTAACACCATCATCATAATCTCAATCATCCTCGTCATGACCACCTTCATCGCTTTTACTAGATTACTGTTCGTTATTACATTACTTGTCGATTATCATATTACTGGTTGTAATTACGTAACTGGTTGATTTTTACATTACTGGGTGTAACACTCGCTTCTTATGTCGCGCTATATCGACGCGTTGTCTCGGACTTTGGAAGAGGGTGGTGTTAAAGATTTTCGTCGGAACGTCAGAGGTGCGCTGTCTCGAAGACGCGTCGGGGTGCTGTTGGAGATTTTTCGCCTGAAATTCAGAGGTACATCAAGGTCTCTAGGAATTAACCACAACAAAACAGTTGTCTTACGTTGTTTTGGTTGTACGAGTTACCGTAAGATATTAGGTACGCCCTACAGAAAAGAGATATTTCGTTCATGTCAGAATGCGATAAACAAAAGAAAGTGTAAAACTGCTTGCCAAGGGAACCTTCTGCGCCACCCTTTAGACGGTATTTATATTTTCGTTGTGAGCATATTTGGGACTTTGAACGTCAGGATGACCGCAGCAATGGAGTCAGTGAGCCGTGTTTTTCACTATAGTTAATACCAATGTAATAATCGCTAAAAACATAATATGTTACTGGTCAGATAACTCATCATTGTGTACTTCATTTTTTGTCTCTCACTTTCCAACCTCCCTCTTTCTTTCTGTATCTCCCACACTCCAACTTCTATCCAATCTGTATCTCTGTCACATCCTCCCTCCCTCAATTGCTCACGCATTCTTTCCCTCCTTCCTTCATCCCTCATTTCATCCATCCCTTTCTCTTTCTTTCACTCACTCCTCCGTCTGCCTCTGACACACACAAACACTCTCTCTCTCTCTTTCTCTCTCTCTCTCTCTCTCTCTCTCTCTCTCTCTCTCTTAACCTATCTCACTCTCACTCTCTCTCTCTCTCACTCACTTTGACTGTCTCCCTCTCTCACTCTCTCTCTCTCTCTCTCTATTTCTCTCTCTCACTCTCACTTTCACTCTCACTCTCAATCTCTCACTCTTTCTCTCTCACCCTCTCTCCTTTTCTCTCAAACACTCATTGACACACTCACTCTCTCTCTCTCTATCTCTCTCTCTCTCTCTCTCTCTCTCTCTCTCTCTCTCTCTCTCTCTCTCTCTCTCTCTCTCTCTCTCACACACACACACACACACACACACACACACACACACACTCTACCTCCATTTTTATCGCATGGTTCACCACAAATGCCATTGCAAGTTAATTGAGTGTTACAAAAAAATTTGGTCGTGCTTGTTGGTTGCTAACAATGCTAATTTATATAACCAACCACTGTTGAATTTTATCAATACAATTATGTCTTCTCGTGTTATTTCTCAAAATCGTTACGACCAATTGACATGACATCTAAGTGAATCGTTTATCGATACATGCAATTCCATGTGGGGCTTTATTTTTTGAGTTTTCCTTCCCCTAAATAAATGCCTTCACCACTTTTTGAGTAGCCCGCATACCAATGAGACTCTTTGGATACGTAGTCTGGTCTTTTCTACCGCGTTTTCACCACCTCTCGAACGTGTCTCTTTGGCTACATGCAGCTTTCATTTAAACTGCCCACAATTGTCATTCTCCTAGACCGAAAGCCTGCCAAATATAAAGAGTTGCTTCATGTTTCACCTGTTTTCACATTTTTGGGTCTTCATATATGAACGAACGCGAAATGTGTTTTTCTTAAACGGTGAGGGAAAATAACACGCGTGTGGTTTTGACAAGAAAGGCTTCTGTGAAACATCATGATCTCTAATAGATATTGTGTTAATAATATATGTATGTTTTGTAAGATCATGATCTAGCAAATTTTATGACTACATTACGGTTGTTTCTAGGTGAAGACGTGGTTTTCGTTTGTAGAAATATCACGGCTGGCTATAAAAGATGACCCGGATATTTATGTTGAAATTGCATTGATGCGTTACTGTACTTGCCAACTTTGTTTTAAATCCGCGAGATTCATCAACTGTTCAGCAACTTCCCATGTCACGCTGTGTCGTCGCTCTGTCTCGATTCTTGACATCGGGAGACGGGGGAGAGGGTGGTTTTGGAGATTTTTTCGTCGGAACTTTAGCGGTGTGATGTCTCAAAGACGGGTCATGGGTGCTGTTGGAGATGTTTCGCCTGAAATTCAGCGGTCTCTGGGAAAGTTGGTAGGTATATGTTATTACCTCCGATCCATGCGTTCATAGAAGCAAAACAGTAAATGCGTTTGTTGTACCAATTTAGGCTTACCGTAATATATTAGGTGCACTCTACAAAAAAATAGTTCGTTCATGTCAGAATGACATACATATTATAATAGAAAGTGTAAAACTGCTCGTCAAGGGACCGCGCTTCGCCACCCTGTATACGGTATTTATACATTCGTTTTGAGCATATTGAGCCTTTGAATGTCAAGACGACCTCAGCAAAAGGGCCAGTGTCCCATGTTTTTCACTGTACTTAATTAAAATGTGTTTATCGTTCATAACATATGTTATTGGTTAGATTCAACTTTGTGTAATTCATTTTCTGTCTCTCACTTTCTAACCTCCTTCTCTTTTTCTTTATCTCCAACCCTCCAAAATCTGTCCCATCTGTTTTTATCTCTCTATCTCTCTTCCTTCCTCCCTCCCCTCATTCCTCCATCCCCCCTCCCTTCCTCCACCCCTATGTCCTTCTTTCACTCATTCCTCCGTCTGCCGCTGTCTTTCTCTCTCTATCTCTCTCTCTCTCTCTTTTTCTCTCTCTTTCTCTTTCATCGTTCTCTCGATTTCCCCCTCTCTCCCCTCCCTCTCTCCCTTTCTGTCTCACTATATCGCACTATATCTCTTTCTCTCTCTCTCTCTCTCTCTCTCTCTATATATATATATATATATATATATATATATATATATATATATATATATATATATATATGAGCATTTCCCTCCGTCCTGTCCCTTCCCCCTCTCTCACTCCTCTCTCTCTCTCTCTCTCTCTCCTCTCTCCTCTATCTCCCACCTTCTCTCTTACTCAATTTCTTTCACACCTTACCTCTCTTACTCTCTCTCACTCTCACACTTTCTTTCTCTCTCAATCTCTCTGCCTCTCTCTCACCCTATCTCTCGCTTTATCTCTCTCCCTCTGTCTCTTTCACTCTGTTTCTCTCTCACTCGCTCTCTCACCCACTCTCTTTCTCACTGTCCCTCACTCTATCATTTTCTATCTCACTTTCTTCCTCACCCCCTCTCTCTCTCTCCCACTCTCTCTCCCTCTCTGCCTCTCTCTCTCTCTCTCTCTCTCTCTCTCTCTCTCTCTCTCTCTCTCTCTCTCTCTCTCTCTCTCTCTCTCTCTCTCTCACTGTCTCTCTCTCTCACTCACTCTCTCACTCACTCACAGTTACTTCATGTTTCACCTTCTGTTCACATTTTGGGTCGTCATATAAGGAACTGGAACAGGAAATGTTTATTTGTCCCACATACATAAAATAACAAAATAATTGTTATAAAAAATAAGAGGCCATACAATACTTTGTAGCCGAATCGACATGGATAAAAAATAAAGTGGTAAGAATATAATGTATGATAGGAAAATAAAGGATTATGTCATATAACGGACGGGAGACTCCTACTACGACTAATTACAGTCGCTGTCGTAAGAGCCGCCTTATGAAATACTTTGAATCTTTATTTAATTTATGTCAACATATGAACATCCCTAGTACAATTAATGAATCATCACTACACAATAAATGTATATCAGCCTGTATATTACAAACGTATTAAATGTACCAAACAAAACCGTTTTTATAAATTAAATCAATTATAAGCAAGGAGGTAAATAATTATTCAGTCATGCATCTCTCTCTCTCTCTCTCTCTCTCTCTCTCTCTCTCTCTCTCTCTCTCTCTCTCTCTCTCTCTCTCTCTCTCTCTCTCTCTCTCTCTCTCTCTCTCGTTCTTTCACCCATTCCCTTTCTCACTCTCATACTCTCTATCACTCTCTCTCACACACACACTCTCTCTCTCTCTTTCAACCCCTCTCTTTCACGCTCTCTCCCTCTCTCCCACTCTCTGTGACTCTCTCTCTCTCACTCACACTCTCACATTTTTGGGTCTTCTTATAAGGTACAGGAACTGGAACAGGAAATGTTTATTTGTCTCAAATACATAAAATAACAAAATAATCGTTATAAAAAACAAAATGTCATACACTACATTGCAGTCGAATCGATAATGTAGTAAGTATATAATGTGACAGGAAAATAAAGAATTATGTCATATGAGGGACGGAAGACTCCTACTGTCGTAAGAGCCACCCTATGAAATACTTTGAACCATTATTTAACTTCTGTAAACAGATGGGAATCCCTAATACAATTAGTGAATCATCACTACACAATAAATGTAGATAAGCCTGTATATTACACACGTACGAAATGTAACAAACAATCGGTTTTTAAATTAAATAATTTATAAGCAAGGAGGTAAAGAATTATTCAATCTTGTATTGCATATATGACAATTATAAATTTGACATTGTACAGTATAAGTATTGAGGTAATAAAAGTTGGTATATGTGTTCGAAGCCATATAAACTGTGAGTGATGATCTTGTCTTTTATTAAATCAGGTGCGTTATTTATGGTATGTGGCGAGCTATACCTGAGGCTTCGTTTGGCAAATGCATGGTGTACCCTGGTTGTGTGGATTTGATCTTGTCCACGAACGAGAAAATGCATTTTGCAACAAAAGGATGCTACTTTTTTACATTGATGTTCTTATGTACCACAACACAAATGTTGTTCTTAGACAGTGAGGGTAAATAAATTGAGGGTGGTTTTAACAAGAAAATAATATATGGAACATAATGGTCTCTAATAGGTTTTGTGTTAATAACATATGGTTGTTTTGTGAGAGCATGCTCTAGCAAATGTTGTGTCTAGATTTCGGTTGTTTCTAGGTGAAGACGTGTTTTTTTTTTGTAGAAGTACATATCACTGCAGACTACAAAAGATGACCAGTTGTCTGTTGAAATAATGCGTTAGTGCGCTTGCCAACTTTGTTATAATTCCGCAAGACCCATCAGCTATTCAGCACGCTTCCCCTGTCGCGCTGTATTGTCGCGGTGTCTCGACTTTTAACATCGGAAGACGGGGAAGAGGGTGGTGTTGGAGTTTTTTCGTCCGAAATTCAGCGGTGCGCTGGCTCGAAGACGGGTCGAGGGTGCTGCTGGGGATTTTTTGCCTGAAATTCAGCGGTTGAGCACTGTCTCTGGGAACATTGGTAGGTGTTTGTTACCACCTTCGATGCACTCGTGCACCGCAACAAAACTGTTGTCTCGTAAATGCGTTTGTTTTACCAGTTAGGCCTACCGTAAGATATTTGGTGCACCCTACAGAAAAAAGATATTTCGTTCATGTCAGAATGCCATCAATAATGGAAAGTGTGAAACCGTTCGCAAAGGGACCCCGCTGTGCCACCCTGGAGACGGTATTGAAATATCAGTTGGCAGAATATTTGGGGCTTTGAATGTCAAGATGACCGCAGCAATGGAGCCAGTATGCTATGTATTTCACTGTAGTTTATTCCAATGTGTTTATCGTTCAAAACAGATGTTACAGCCCAGGTAATTCATTTATTATAAAAAAAATAAACACGTGTTATAGGATGCCACTTCACATACTGCTATAACGTGCATTATGAACCTGATACATCTGCATATTCAATCCATACTTGTTATAAATACTGTGTCGCGTCAAAAATACAGGGCCTACTCTTCCCAATTTGACAGTCGCCTAACGAAGAATATTACTCTAACTTGCGACGTCGAATTTGATTCTTGGCGTTGTAACAGTTAAAAAAAGTTACGTTCGTGTGGTGCATTGTTTGACATTATAACAGGTGTTATACGTGTACGAGCTTATTGGTCAAACATTGGGGGAGTGTCTCAATATGTCAGCTGCGGGGAACTGTGAGATTCCAATAGATTATTCCACTTTGAAAATAAATTTACGGTAAACCACAGAATGACAGAAGAGAAAGAACCAAAATAAATCGCAAATGATATCAAAATAATTTTCCAAGAAGAAGCGGAAAAACAGCTACGGAAGATAGAGAGGAAACATTAACCCTGGATCAGTATAGATACCTTAAAGAAAATAGCAGAAAGGAAAGAGTTTAAGAAACGCAAAAACGAGGAACCGATCAGATTAAGATATAATGAGATGAACAAATTAATAAAAAAAACTCTGCAAAAGGGACAAACAAAAGTATATAGAAGCCTAGTGTAAGAAATTAGAGGACTGTATGGCAGAAAACGAAAACCAAGACATTTTTACAGAAATAAAGAACATGACAGATCAATTCCAGCCCAGACTAGGTGTCATCAAATATAAAAATGGGAAGATTCTGACTGATGCTGAAGACATAGCCAAAAGATGGAAAGAATATTGAGAAAATATGTACGCACGAGATGGAGATAACAACGACCCCTCCTGATATCGGAAACGAAGACCAAGACGAGGACGATCTCGAACATTAAGAGATGAGGTGAAATGGGCCATTAATAGTTTAAAAGATGAGAAAAGCCCTGAGTGCGACAACACACAGGCAGAAATTATAAAAGCAGCGGAAGAAGAAGGAATATACACATACCATGCACTGTGTAAGAAAATATAGAAGAGTGGAAAATGGCCAGACGACTGGAAGAAATCAATATACATCCCATTACCAAAGAATGTAGACCTACATCTATGCTCCAACTACAGAACCATATCACTCATTAGCCATGCAAGCAAAATATTGCTGAAAATCATAATGAAAAGAATGCAAGATAAAATGGAAATGGAAGTGAGCAGTACACAAGCAGGCTTCAGAAAAAAAACAGAGGCACAAGGGACTACATATTCAATCTGAGAATGTTGATTCAGAAATTCAGAGAGATCAATAATGATCTAAGAATATGCTTCATCGACTATTCCAAGGCTTTCGACTGTGTGAATCATCAGATGATGGGGAAAACGCTCAATGACATGAACTTCCACCCAAAGATAATCGCCCTTTTAAAATCACATTATAGCAACCATCAAGCAGTGGTCAGGCTGGAAAACACAACTACAGAAACTTTTTCAGTGGCAAAAGGAGTAAGATAAGGATTGATTTAATCTCCATACCTATTTAACATCTACACAAAATACATAATGAGAGATGTAGAATTAGATGACAGAAGTACAAGATACGATTAAGTGAATATTCATGGACATAGAATCAGAGACCTACGATACGCAGACGATACCGCACTACTGTCCACTACAACAACTGGCCTAACAAACCCAATCATGTCTGTAAAAGAACACAGTGAGAAAAAGGGCTTGTTACTTAATGTGAAGAAAACAAAGATCATGGACACTGACAGATGCATTGAAAAAAAAGAAATTGCAATCAACGGGGAGCAAGTTGAAAATGTGAACCACTACGAATACCTTGGAGCAAGACTACAAGGAGACGGGAAGACATCATCAGAGATCAGAAGAAGAATAGCCATAGCAACGCAGAAACTAAATAATCTGAAAAACGTACGGAAAGGACAAAACATACCAACAAAGATAAGAATTTCAAAGACTTGCAATTTCCCAACAGCTCTCTACGGGAGCGAAACGTGGACACTGAACAAAGAAGACATGAGAAGAATACAAGCGTTTGAGATGAAATGTTACATAAAAGTCCCAAGAGTGCCATGGATAACAAGAACAACCAATGCAAAGATCCTGAAATTAGATATAAAGAGTTAGAGTGTTATTTTGGCCACATCAAAAGACATAATTCCTTAGAGAAAACAATCCTAGAAGGCAAAGTGGAGGGAAAGAGAGGAAGGGGAAGACCAAGGAGAAGATGGGAGTAGGATATCAGCGACAGGTTGGAAGACGACATCGTGAGAGCAGGGAGACGAACGGCAGACAGAGCAACATGTCGTGGGATCATACGGGCAGCTACGCCTCGCAGAGATATGCTGAACTGAAGAAGAAAATACAGATGTGATCTTGTCAGTTGCGCTTACAAATGGTTAGATAGCATTAACTCTTTTGTTTCCATTTAAAATTACTGGTGGAAGTACAGACGCTGAGAAGGCATAGACACCTCCACCAATTTTCCATGAAACATTTAGGCGCAACAACCATTTTTTAAATATCTCCTAACATAAGTCAATGACAAAATAATTAACTTGTTTGCCTGGACATGGCAGCTTGCCAGTTAGCCTGTTTCGTAGGCGTTACCTCGTTGTTACAATAACGAAATGTGATGGTGTAGCTACGGAGACAATTCCGAGTGTAAATCGCGCTGGTATATATATATCAGGGGGTTAGCCCACGGTTGCTGTACACAACGCTATTACCTTGAAGAGAGTAAACTACGAAGAACTTTCCCGGCCAAAAAGGTGGCTATTCCACGACTCGCGTGCCTAGCATTGATCAGCTTCCTGCTTGGCGAAATTGATCCGTCTGCTGCAGGTTCTTGAACCAGTCTTAGTAGATACTGCAAACAGGGATGCAATTCTTTGAGGATAACTGTACCTGCCTGGTCGTCGGTCCAGGTACATATACACTAATAAGTTAGTTGTATGTGCGGGGAACAATACATGCTGTGCTGTTCAAGCAAAACGGTCAGCATCTGGAACAAATGTGTCGGATGGTAAGCCATCTATTTATCCGTTAACAGTTACATTGAACAATATACACGTCGAAGGTACGTGCGTTTAAGTTATAGCGAAACATGTTGACTTTGTGTCTTAGTTATACATATAACCTATCCCGAATTGAATGTTGTTGTAACACCGGTCTGTGACGAAATAACATTAATTTGTATAGTCTAACTGCAGACGAGTCTGTGCAATATCATCATTACTACTTTTATTTGTGTCTTTCTATATGTATTTATCTAGTATGAAGTACCCAAAGTTCCGTGTCCATCTTGATGTGGCCGTATGTACACAGTGCACATATTATATAATTCACAACAGCTGATTCAATGTCAGAAAATATTCAATTTTAATTAGTACCTACGTAAATTTACTTGTAAGATATATTATTAAATTTAAATTGAGTTGTGTTTTATATGTTGTATAGTTATCCCGACATGTAAGGACGATTTGTTGCTACACTACGACTTAGTGATGGACTTTGTCGACATCACGTGTCACGACGCCGTCGCTGACCAGTATGGGGACGGATCGGTGACACTGGTGCCAGACAGCGAACGTGGCGGCAACGTCGCCTTATTTGAAGGACACGGACATCTCGAGGTGTGTACGACTGGCGAAATGTGTGTGCGCGCGCGTGTGTGTGTGCGTGTGCGGGTGCGCGCGCGTGTATGTGTGAATACATATATGAACATTAATTCGCCGATTCGCAGAAAATGCATACGTCCGCTTTAAATGTGCTCAAATGTTACGTAATGACAATTATAAATAATACGCATGACAGACTGACTTTAAACGTTGCATATGCAGTCACACATGCATGCGTCAATGGTTACGATTTAACAAGGTATAATGCGGATTATCAAGATTCGAAATGTTAGCACTATTAATATCAAAAGCAACAAGCTAGAGATGGCGAATACTGAAATATACACATCGATAGTCCAATAATAATTATTGTATGTGCATTTATGTTTCGATTCTAGGTTCCGTTCCTGAGAAACTGGTTTGCTGAGAACTACGTGGAGGCGTTCTCCATCTCCCTGTACTACAAGAGACCGAACGGAGTCGGCCCCGCCTGTGGAGCTCTGGTGAACAACGGAGACTGCGAGGATGAACCCGGATTCTCCCTGCGCGTTGCGTCTAGCAGCCATCTTCAAAGCAAGATTCGCACGGTTCTTCCCGACACCGTGAAGAGTTTCACTGATGCCATTACGGTACGCTTCCTGTACGAGCTGTTTATTCATAACAATTACCGTTATTACCTTGACAAAACGTTTGTTTTTCAATGTTTACTAAAAAAACTGCTAAACAAAAACATATTGCACGTTATTTGTCTTGTATTAGCAATGTATTGTCCAACAATCCGACGGTTCTTATTATGTACGTGTTTTTCTTCTGAATAATACTTACTTGTAATATAAATTAGCATAGCGAATCACTATATTGCACACGCCATTAAACAATCTAACAACCACATAAATTTAATCGCTGCCATCGCCAAATTGTATGAACTTTATTTTCGAAAATACTGTTAAAATCACCGAATTTACGCACAACCTAGCCATAAGTTGTTCAGCAGCCATTCCATGACATAATAATGTATCAGTCTGTTTAGTAATGTGTATAACTGTTTTATTGATTTTAGTACTGCGTATAACTGGTTTCGTAAAATGTTACCACATAATGTACATTATATTGTGGCTTGCCATTAGAACCGTTGGAAGTCAACCATATTGGTTTGTCTTGTTCTCACATCGTTCTGCAATACGAATTATTAATATATCAGTCTAGCTTGATAAACAGGTTGACGCTATATCCTGGTTGGTTGGTACCTTTAATCGATCTCATAAGATGAACCGAAGTTAAACTATACATGTATTGGTCAACAACGACTCACGACAATTTCACAGTGACACTGCATGTTGTGTTCGTATACCAAGTATGGATTTTAATTGTGTATTCAGGAAAAAGTCTACGTAATGAGGTTGGTTGCTCAAGCCCTTTGTTCAAAGAGTACGTATACATGTTTTTCAGGCCCCGGACGCCGCGTGGCATCATGTCGTGTGGGTGTACGATGGAGCGGGTCTGACCGTGTACATGGACAAAGTTGTAGTCAGCTCGGTCTCCTCGCCTGTACAAGGTATAATGTTTCATGTTATGTTTATCCTGACAATGTTGCGCTCTGTGATGTGTACAACGTTTATGACCATCGCACAGTCATATCCAAACCAATGACAAGTCGCAAGTATAGTTAACCACAGAATGACATGTCGTCTTTCTAGCTATGTCTCAAGACCACTAGTACTAACCGAAATATACAAAGCTACTTTGAATATGTGTATGCTTTCGTATGCTGAGCTATTCAAATGTTTTTTTTTTATAATTATGTTTACATTATTGTGTGTACGTTTTTCGTAGTCATGTGATGCTGCGTGCGATCGGACATATATCTTCTATCGCATGCAACTTTTATGAAGTATCACTTTTAATATTTTAGTCGTGCGTCGTAGTGCAGTGGTTAGCATATCCAACCCATTAGACCTCAAGTCGGCCAAACCCGCCCGAGTTCCGACTCCTCAAGTCGGCCAAACCCGCCCGAAAAGATTAGCGTCATAGTTTCATCTATTCCAGAGGCGCACTCTGGAGGATACTTTTGAAACACATTCAAAATGTCTCATTAACATATTGGCAATGAATTGTGGGAATTTCTGATGTATGTTGCTATTCGACTTTTCGAAGTTTCATGCGTTTTTCCAAGCTGCTCCAGTTTTTGAGAGATCAAAATGGCGTCTGTTGGTCCTAGTCATTTGTCTGCAGAAGTCGTGTGTCTGTGATGACAGTGATATCGAAGAAAATGATTCAGACATCGATGTTCATGTAATTATATGCGACTTTGTTCGATACTTCGACTGGACGATCGTTGTTGTTGTCAGGGAAGCTGGTCGTTCACGCCCATTTTGTAAACACGCTACGAGACCAGTCCCGCATTCTGTATTCCTTATTTTTGCACGAAGTCAATACGCTATTTATATTTAGATTAGGACATTGTATGACGATGTTGTAGTTGTATTATTTCGTGATTGGTAAGTGTTGTAACTTGCGGGAATGTCCTGTTGTTCACTTGTTGTTTTGACCGAGCCCGAGGCTGCCTGGGGTGGTAGTGCTGACCCTTGACAGCTACTTGTGCCTGTGACCAGGCACTCCCATTCCACAGTAATGAAGTATATATCATTCTAACCATCAGAATTTAACAATGCAGGTATCGTTGTGTAGGCATTTATCTGCTCTTTATAATAAAATAAAGATGTAGCAGTACAATATTGATCATAAAAAAGTTACACAGCAGTCAATCATTATGTTCGGTGTAGAAATTATTGTCCGACAGGGTTTTGTTTTACCACATATTGTTTGGGCAAAATACTTATGATACAATAACATATGTTGTACCAAAATATTGTTTTAATTACATTTTAGTATCATATAAATTACAGCACTGCAGCATATGCAATATGGTGTGCATTGAAGGTAGACTCCATACAGTGACGTACCCCATATTTAATTTCAGCTTTGCAAATTTGTCAAGTATGGTTCCATTGTATTCCAGTATGTGCAACGTATATTTTAGATATAATAACAATTTTTATACCAAAATGTAAGTAATTAAATTATCTTTTAAATAAACACAACTTGTAGCAGTAAGAAATGAAGCATAAAAAAGTTATGACTCATAATATGACATGTTGTAGTGAACTACCTAAATACTGGCACGCCTACCCAGATATGGACAACTATTGTTATTCATACAAAAGCATATTTACACCCAATGTGAAGAGCATTCTAAGTCCTTTAAAATAGTTACAACTTGCAATAATGGAAATTCAATAATAAAAGAGCTATGCCACAAAAACGGACACTCCCAAAAATGTTCAGAATGTGACCTAATTCTCTGAGGAACAAGGGGCTTTACACCGAAACATTCTGAGGTCTAAGGTATGCCAGCGCTCTGAGTTCAAAACCCAGACCGGGCAGGCATGATATATTGGTGTAAAAACCTGGCTCTCAACACTGGGCGCTGTGCATCCATGGTAACTCGAAGATCATGTTAATGTCGGTCCCGTCTCAAATTGGCATGTGAAATAAACACACTAAGGACGACACGCACCCTGGCAGTGGCCACCCTCAGTGCCAGAATACAAAGGTCAGATTGGCGAGCATGTTCTGAAAAAGGCTGACTAGTTAACTTAGGCCACATAATATCATATAATTCTAGACACAACATATACATACTAATCAGTCAATATATTGCCGTGTGCTGCAAAGAAATAGAACTAGAAACTTGGGTGTTTTATAAAGCGGGTGTTTTCAACATACTAAGCAACACTTCCATAGAACATATCGCAATATGCGCCTCGACTAATCCCTATAGTGTTGATCTCGTGTGTTCAAAAAGTAGCATAAACGTCCAATATTGCGTATGGGAAAAGGCAGTTTGTAAGACGCTTCTCGGGGAAATCGGCACAGTAGCGCACTGTACTGAGTTGAACGCATACTAATAGACATATATTTATATAAAAAGCAGGCAGCGGTGTCGGCAATGTATTGGAAACCTTATCACGTCAGAGGAATCTCACGGTTATTTCCTATTCGTTCGGCAGAGGACTGAACCATCGTGAAACACTGTGTGTTGAGGCATTATGACACCAACGCTTAAATGAAACTAGTGTATGATATGATTTATTCCGCGGTTTTCTACCATTCGAACTGACTGGAACGTAACGTGCGTTGCCATATTCCCCGGAATGCGATATTGAATATACATATAAATGCATATATTTCCTCTTTCCCCAGGTTTCCTCGTGAATAACGACGTCCCCATGTACATCGGGTTTGATTGTGACGGGTTCTACTTTGACGGCGGCAAAATGGACGAGGTACGCATTGCCTTGTTTAAATACTTTGCGTTTTCCATGTTTTATACCCTATTTCATTAAATAAAAAAGGCACTTCGATTAAGTTGAGTCACTGTGTGTGTGTGTTTGTGTGTGTGTGTGTGTGTGTGTGTGCGTAGGTTTTTGTTCGTTGGTTTGATTAATGTACCGTTATTAGGTATGACTATATAGCGGGATTGCAGGTTATATATATATATATTTTAAATATGATGTTAAGTAATGGTGTTACGTATTTGTGTAATAATAATAACAGTACTGTTTTTATTTCAGACAAACAATCAGTATGTAATTAAATATAATACATAATTAAATATAAAACATAAATACATATATAATAACTGTATATTTAAACATTATATAAAAACAAGACTCACTGATGTCGCAATTGCGACGTACAACGTAAAATATATTATGTAGAGAGCTATTTTATTTTACCCTTCCTTCTTCTAATCCTGAAAATAACTGATTGATTATATATATATATATGAACAATTACAGTAACTTGGTACATGAATGAGGTATGTGTTTCATGACTAGACTTTCATTACTTTTCTCAGCTTCGCAGCTTTGACTATTGTAATATATATATATATATATAACTAAATATTTTTTTTTCCAGCTGCGGGTGTACAGCAGAGCATTGTCATATATCGACGTACTGGAGTTGTAAAGCAAGTAACGCCTATGCAGACATCGGCAGATTAATAACATAGTTTCATATACGTACGAAATATGATAACATTTAAATAGATCGTCCGTGTGCTTCTTGCTTTGTACCACGCGTGAGAATGTTACAATAAACAATTCTGTCGCAGTCATTGTTGTTGTCTCTTGGTGTATTGTATGTAATTATGTTTGGCTGCGGATGATTCATTTGGCACAAACAATAAAAATCATATATATTAGTTATTCATTTGGGCCGTGTACTCTTGTTTCGTTTAACATGCCTATAATTATAATCCACCAGTATCATGAATTAGCAACTGGTTCCTACCGATCCGCGCACATGTTCCAGCAGTTCAGTTGCATATTGAGTTGACGTTCATATTCTTTTCATTTGGTCTTTGTGCGTTTGCTTTGCCACCCGGTAGCACGTTTGTCAGTGTTAAGTTGAGCGTAATGTAAATGCTATAGCAGGCAATGTATGGAAAGCGCTTGACATGCTTAGCCAGTACAGCAGAGTTTTAATAATGCGGGATCTAGAACATTGCTCTTATTATATTTTAAAATAGTGCTTTTACAATGCTTAAAATGAGTACTTTTAAAACATCATCAAATACTGTGCAAATAACTACTGCGGATACCGGCGCTATATAAGATTATATAAGATTTCATTATTATTGTTATCTAATGTTGGTATTGCATACCTGGTCAAGAATATGTCCATTGGTTTTCCGGTCATTATAGAAGTTGTAAGCCCATGTTAAATGAATCCACGGATGTTAGTATTCCGTACACAGCACACACACACACACACACACACACACACACACACACACACACACACACACACACACACACACACACACACACACACACACACACACACACACACACTCACACACACACACACACATATATATATATATACACACACACACACAGACACACATTGTACAATGTACTGAATTATGCATTGATGTGCTGGACATGGTTGGTTCTGAAGTACACTTTTCACTTTAGACTTACCGCGAAGCGGTTTAAATTGAACAGAACAACATAGGTACGATATGTAATGTTCATTTCCATTGCTATATCGAGTTTATTTTCTCATTGGGGGATAACCTGGAATATATAGCAAATGTGACTGCAACCACACACCACCAACGAAAACAATAACAACAACAATAAATCAACAACAGCAGCACCAAACGCAGCAGCAACAACAACAAAACAACTAACGAAATGATAATCGGCCTGCAAGTTAATTCAATAGTATATTTTCACGGGGTGTATCATCTACCATAATTAACTGCTTTGTTGTCACGGATGTTGTGCGCAATCTGCTTGAAGGCCGTACATGACTCTCACTCGTTCTGGTTCAATGCCACGGCCAAATCTAGACTAGAACACGTAATAATTTATCGTTTGTAGCTGCGTGTTTACTACGTAGATATATCGGCTACCGATATCACGGGGTTGTAAAACAACTGAAGAGTTGCCCTTACCGGAATATTTGCTCGAGTAATTCCCTACACCGCTTGTCGCATTCTTGTGTATGCGTATTGAACCTTCAAAGTATCTCTCCGAAGTTATTGTATTCCTATTCTGGTACAGCAAAGCCAGTACCATAAATAGTACTACGCTGCTGCGGACCGTTTAGGTCAATCGTAGTTGTATTGTTTAAATTGTATCAGGTGTGTGAAATTAATAAACAATTCTGCCTAGTTTTTGGCTAGTTGTCTGTTTATCATGCAGTATATATGTTCAATTGCTTGCGGTGCATTTATACCAAAAGTAACAACAACATATATGATAATTTAAAGAAATCTTACACAGCATGATTTCACTAGAGGACAACTATGCTTTGCAGTGTTATAGAACATCGTTGGCTAAACTTCGAAAGAAATCAAATAAACTCTATAATGGCTTCTTATGAGGAAGTATATGTTGATGTTTAATCTTATCTGCTACAACGGTTATAACCGCATGCTATGGATTGCCCGCGCTGAAATTCCCACGGGCTGCACTTAATGTCCAAATGCGTTTCCTCTGCAAAAGCGATCGAACCGTACAGTATCCAGACGTTTGTCAAAACGACGTGCACAGTATTCTTGTAATATTACTGCTAAAGTGAAACAGTTAAACAGTCCCCATACATTAGAGATAATTTCAATACTTCGTCGTATACTCGGCACACGAATCCGTGATCAATTTGTTTTAATAAACACCAGTTCTACGTGAGAATTTGGTGTTAAACAGAAAAGCAAAATTTTTATAATGAAAATCTGCATCAAGCAAAGCAACGTAGGGCTATCATAAACTAGTGTTGGTTTTGGACGTGGCCTAAACCTGCGATCAAATGTAATGTTGAAACCATGTATAAAATAAATGCAGGACCATAGGACTAGTTGTATTATCACGTTCGTTCTGACGACTATTGCCACCTGTCGAGTGCGTGTCACGTAACAGGGAATCGCCAATTTATAACATAAATCTGTTACAATTAATGAAAATGTGAACAGGATATTAATTTGTGTTAAAATATACCTATAAACATGGCACATCTGAAAGCACAAATACAAAATGTCACAGATCACAGCAGGTCATACACACGTTATTAATGTTCGAATTAGAATAATATTTTACAATAACTTATTATCCTCTGGACTGCGCAAAGCGCTTTACAAATTACTCCCTGGTAGACCTGTTCTGTGGGAAGCATCCAGTCTCGTTGGAATGGGTGAGGGTTGGCCATCCATATGGTGGAGAGCTTGTCTTTAACAAGATTTAACAAGATTGCCATCCAGAAAATTACTCTGGATGGCAGGTGGACAAGGAAGCCTTTTGGCTTATCGAGAGTCCAATACTTTTTATCTACATGTATCCCGCCTTTTTTAGGTGTGTGTCGATTTTATTTTTAAACATATTCACGCTACTAGCACCAACACAATCAGGAGATAATCTGTTCCATTCATTTACAGTCCTTTGTGAGAATGAGAACTTTCTTATATCTAATCTACACTGCTCCTTTACTAATGTAGCTTCATGTCCTCTGGTCCTTCTATCTTTCTTAACTGAGAAAAAAATGTTTCTATCAATATTTTCATAACCATTCAATATTTTAAACACTTCTATGTGATCTCCTCTCAATCTCCTGGTCTCTAGTGTTGTTAAACCACATTCTTTTAGGCGTATTTCGTAACTAAGATCCCTCAGATTTGGTATCATTTTAGTCGCTCTCCTCTGTACTCTTTCTAGCATATCTATGTCCTTCTTGCGATATGGCCTCCATGCTTGTATACAATATTCTAAATGAGGCCTCACTATTGTTTTGTACAGCGGTACTATTAATTCTTTTTTCTTATACGCTATATTTCGCCTAATTAATCCAAGGATTTGATTTCCCTTTGACGCTGCAATTCCGCACTGCTCTGAAACCTTCATATCAGCACTAATGGTTAACCCCAAGTCCTTTTCTTTTACAGTAGTACTTAGAACAGTACCCCCATTTTATATTTTACCTCTTCATTCCCATGACCTGTGTGGAGGCATTTACATTTCCCAAAATTGAACAGCATTTGCCACTTTTCAGACCATTTGATCAACCTATCAAGATCATCTTGTAAATGCTGTCTGTCTCCATCACTTTTAATCCTTCTAAACACTTTTGTATCATCCGCAAATTTTAACACCTTGCTTGTTATATCATCGTCCAAATCGTTGATATATATTAAGAATAATATAGGTCCTAGTACTGATCCCTGTGGTACCCCACTCAATACCGATTTCAGTTTGAAGCCTCCCCATCAACTACTACACGTTGTCTTCTGTCATTCAGCCATTTTTCTATCCAGTTTATTATACCATTTCCTATGCCATGGGCCTTTAGCTTAAGGAGTAATCTTTGATGTGGTACTTTGTCGAAAGCTTTTTGAAAATCTAAATAGATGATATCTACTGGTGATCCTCATCTACCCACCTAGTGATGTCTTCCAAAAAACATAACATATTTGTTAAGCATGACCTCGCTTTTAAAAACCCATGTTGAGATGGGTTTATCAAGTTATGTTTAACAAGAAAATCCACCATGTGATCTTTAATTAGTCTTTCTAATAATTTGCAAATCACTGATGTTAAACTCACTGGTCTATAGTTCTCTGACTTGTTTCTCGAACCTTTTTTAAATAACGGTATAATGTTTGCCTCTTTCCATTCTAAAGGAACCACTCCCTTTTCTAATGACAAATTGAAAACTGTTGCAAGCGGTACGCTAATTTGTTCTACAATTTCCAATAGTAGTTTGGGCGAATCCCGTCCACTCCAGGTGATTTATTATCCTTCATAGCCCTTATTTTCTTAGCTACCATTTCCGGGGTTACAATTAACTGTCCTAAATAGTCTGAATCTGCCCCCTTGAACTTAGCCTCTGGTACTGGCAGTGAACTAATATCTTCCCTGGTAAACACTGAACTAAAATACTCATTCAGGTCTTCTGCCATTAAGAATCCCTCTGATATTATTGTATTTCCGAACTTTATCTTCTAGAGGACCGACCTTATCCTGAACTTTCTGTTTGCTTCGAATATACGCATAAAAAACACTGTCATGTTTTATATTACCTAGCTAATTTTTTTTCATAGCTTCTCTTTGAATTTCTAATTTCAGCTGTAGCTTGATTAAGTGCTTCTTTATAAATGTTGTAGTCTTCACATCATTTCCAGTACATCTATATGACTTCCACATCATTTGTTTATACTTAATTTTTCTAATGGCTTCTTTCGATAAGTGTTTCTTTTAGACCGTTTCCTTGTTTTTTGAAAGGTACAAATTTATCGACTATGCACTTAATTTCACTATTTAAGATATTCCAGCATTCGGTTGCTGTCTTATTCTTCAGTGTGTTATTCCAGTCTATCTTTGCTAAATATTTCCTCATGTCCTTATACCTTCCTTTGTGGAAATTTCTCCTATACTGCTTTTTACTATTCCTTTCTGATTTTACTTTGATGGTAAAATGTATCTGGTTGTGATCACTACTCCCCAGTGGCTCACATATCTTGACATTGTCAACTAATTCTTTCTGTGAGGACAAAACTAAGTCTAACACATTCTCTCCCCTGGTTGGTTCTAGCACATGTTGAGAAAGGAAACTATCTTGTACTAAAACTAAAAACTTGTGGTCCTCACTCCCCATACTCTGTAGAGATTTCCATTGTATATGCCCATGGTTAAAGTCCCCCATAATAATACAGTTCCGTTTGCTTACTTCCCTTATAGCGTTTTGTATTTTTTCATTCTCTTCTATGCTTATGTTTGGACTTCGATACACTAACCCAACTGTTAACGTTGAGTTTCCTGTAACTATGTTACACCAAACAGCTTCTTCGCAATCTGCTTCTCTTTCTAATTTTATTTCATAAGCCTGGATAGATTCTTTAATATATAAAATAACTCCACCTCCCTTTCTTCCTATTCTATCTTTCCTAAACAGTACATATCCTGTTAGTCCCAATTCGGCATCTGATATATCAGTGGTGGCCCACGATTCGGTTATACCTATTATGTGAGGGTCAATATCTTCTACCATAATGTTTAGTTCACTTCTTTTGTTTACTATGCTCCTTGCATTTAAACAAATGCATTTATATCCTGATTCAGAACAGTTTTCCAGGCTGTTCTTTGCCGATTTATTTCTGCTGTCTTTATCTATGCCTCCAGTTTCAGGCTTCTCTGTGAATCCCCCCTGCGAATCTAGTTTAAATAGATGCAGCCTGTCCCACTGTCAACAGATTGCAGCAAGTTCTCTGAGAAAACTGCTGCCCCCTTTCCACTTAGATGTAGGCCATCTCTCATGTACATATCTTCCCTCCCAACAAAGTATCCCCATAAATCTACGAATCCCACCCCCTCTTCTTTACACATCTGCTCAACTAGTGCGTTGATCGCCATCCTCTTGCAGTTTCTATATGTCGGCCCCCTTCCTCCCATTACTGGCAACATTCCTGAGAGGATAATCTGTTCTACTCTTGTCTTCTTTAACTTCTTCACTAACTGTCTGTACTTCTGAACTATCCCAGTTGTTCCCTCCCTCTCTGCGTTATTTGTCCCTACATGTACTAATATAGACCCTCCCTTGCCATGCCCCAGTACCTTCTCTACCCTTTCAGTTACATGTTCTATCCTAGCCCCCAGTAGACAAACAACGACGTCCTCCCCCTCGCTTAGAGTCTTATCTGTCTTTCTCATAATCGAATCGCCCATAAACACCCTCTCTTTCCTCATTGCCCCCTCAATCACTGCCTCAGGGTAGCTCTTTCTACGGTTTGCATCTGTCTGGTTGTAATCTTGTTCCCCTGTCTTCTGCTCTCCCGTCACAATCTCGTCCGTTCCATTCTTTCCTGACGCTGTTTCTCTTGTCACCTTTCTTCCTGTCATCGTCCCTCTCGACTTCTCTTCTGTCACATGTACTCTCACTTCCTTTCTTCCCGTCATCTTTCCTCCCATTGCATTTCCTTCTCTCCTCTCCCGTCTCTTTTTCCCTCCTACCTCTTTCTCTACGGTCACTTTCTCTCCTGCCACCTTCACACCTGTCACATTTCCTGCCGTCGATCCTCCACTTTCTTCCCCTCCGATCACCTTCCCTCCTCTCAGTCTCCTTTCCTCGGTCTTGTTGCCACTACTCTGCTCCTTCAGTTTCACAGTATTCCCAACTTTATCCCTGTCGTCTCTCTCCATTCCATCTGTCTCCTTGCTGATTCTCATCTCCATCCCCTTCACAATATCTACCAACCTAGCTACCTCTTTCTCCAGACATTTCACCTTCCAACACCCCACGCACTGAAAGGTGAATCCCTCTTCCTTGGTTTCTGTCCATGACTTCGTACAACCGGACAAGGCAAAATCCACCCAACTGTGGCAGTCGTCGCACACCAAGTGTCTCTTTGCCTTGACTTGCCGCTTGCAAGGCGCCATATCAGAATTTATTTAATAATAATAATCTAATTAGCTATTTAAAATAGTTTTGTCAACTGTGTTTACACTATTCACTGTCTATGTAGTCTTTAAGAAGACTGTTTTCTGTGCACAAATGTTACACTTTACGTAAGATTGCGTACGCTAGACTGCCTTATTTATTTAGGTTATACAGCGCCCTAGCGAATAAGAGAGACACTAGCTACATAAACTTAGTTCGCCCGATTATCGCAAATGCTTAATTTTAACAACAAAGCTACCTTATCAAAATGTCTAGCAGGTACTGACTTACACATATATTATCTTATGTAGATAGTTTAAGGTTGTTACTTTATCACCTATATATTCTACCACATAACGAGGTTTGTTAAATCTTGTTTACAAACTTATCGTAGCCGTAAGCTAACGTACCCTATTATCACTCACTAGACTAAAGTGTCCTAAAATACTTTATCTAACTAACTTTAAGCACAACTGCTACTCAATATATGTTTACTGCTACTTTATGAATGATATTAAGGCAAGAATAATACTTATCAATCAGTAATTCCACTTGCTTATGAACTTTGATACACCACCAATTTCAACGATCTATCTCCGCCAAATATAGCCTCGAAAGGACTCGAGACATAGGACTCGTATGAGGTTTCGCTTCTTTTAACGGAAAACATATGTGTATGAAACATCCGTCTTTACAACGTAATAATTCTATATTTACAAATAGTCCGAGCGATCAGACACGATACGACCTTCTAGAGAGTCGAAAAAGGAAAGACCAGAATCGTCGGAAGTATGGTATATACACTAGTTTTCGGCGTCATCTCATTTGCATAACCAATCAGACCGAACGTACATCACGTGACTTCCCTTAACACAAAAACTGTGCACGTTCATGAGAGAGGCGACATTCGATGCCACTCAATGGACACCAATGCAATTAGTCAGAGTATTGCCATCTACCGGCCATGATAGATCTATATTCGTTGACACACTTCCGCGAATACTGGAAGCATAGAGGCCACCATGACAGTCAAGTAACTTCCGGTGCGACGTCATTTCCGACGTAGCGTTCCTAGTAGAGGCTGTCATAACAAGCGAATTTGAAAATTGCTATGATCGAAAACGACTATGTCAATAACATGTATGGACAACCACCTGACAGGACTTCATTCAAAGAGGTGACCATCATGGTTCCAACGTCACTTAACGGACACCAATGTAATTAGTCAGAGTATTGACATAAGACATAAGTGGTTAACATATATGTACTGAACTACACAGATACATAACTGGCTAACGTCTCTACTGAAATACTCATAATTACCTACCATATCGCCCAACTTGTTCACGGCAACACTCGAAAGCATATTCCGAAGACTGACCTGGGAAACCAGAGCCTTGATGATAGACGGAGAATATCTCAGCCATCTTCGCTTCGCCGACGACATACTCATATGCGCTACTACACCGGAAGAACTACAAAACATGCTGCAGGAGCTAGCTGATCAAAGTGAAAAACAAGGTATCAAGATGAACATCTCGAAGACAGAAGTGATGCTAGAAAATGACACTCCAATATATATCAACACGACGCAGATAGAGAACGTTGAAAGCTATGTCTATCTCGGACAGTGATACAGTATCAGAGACAAAAACCAAGATAAGGAGATTCAAAGAAGGATCACAGCCGGCTGGACAGCATTCGCCAAACACCGCGACATCTTCAAAGGTAACTTTGGAACCTGCTTGAAGAGACAAGTCTTCAACTCATGCGTACTTCCAGCGATAACATACGGCGCGGAAACATAGGCACTCACCATCCAGGCAAAGAATAAGCTAGCAGCCGCACAAACGAAGATGGAAAGAAGTATGTTAAACATCACATACCGGGAGAGAAAAACAAACATCTGGGTAAGGGAGAAGACAAAGTTCATAGACGTGATAGAACAAATGAGAAGACAGAAGTGGACCTGGGCAGGGCACATCAGCAGACTACGAGATAACCGATGGACATCGCGTATCACAACCTGGAGACCTTACGAAGGGAAACGATCTAGAGGAAGACCGGCGAGACGGTGGAGAGACGAACTAGACGAGTACTGGAAGGGCACCATCTGGCAGAGGATAGCGCAAGACAGGCATATTTGGAAACGACATGCTGAGGCCTTCGCCCATCCACGGGCTACTACGACTACACAATGATGATGATGATGACCTATCATCTGTATTGAAATATACGCAGACATAACTGTGTAATGTTTCTATACTGAACTACATTCAGACATAACTGATTTAACAAGATTTAACAAGATTGCCATCCAGAAAATTACTCTGGATGGCAGGTGGACAAGGAAGCCTTTTGGCTTATCGAGAGTCCAATACTTTTTATCTACATGTATCCCGCCTTTTTAAGGTGTGTGTCTATTTTATTTTTAAACATATTCACGCTACTAGCACCAACACAATCAGGAGATAATCTGTTCCATTCATTTACAGTCCTTTGTGAGAATGAGAACTTTCTTATATCTAATCTACACTGCTCCTTTACTAATGTAGCTTCATGTCCTCTGGTCCTTCTATTTTTCTTAACTGAGAAAAAAATGTTTCTATCAATATTTTCATAACCATTCAATATTTTAAACACTTCTATGTGATCTCCTCTCAATCTCCTGGTCTCTAATGTTGTTAAACCACATTCTTTTAGGCGTATTTCGTAACTAAGATCCCTCAGATTTGGTATCATTTTAGTCGCATACTCATGTGACTAATACAGGCGCACCCTGTATGATGACGTCATACAGGGTGCGCCCTCTCGCGATCGCAACAAACAAACATGTCCAGACACGTCTCGAGTACGGGTTTTATAAGAGACACGAATTTAATCGCTACCTAATAACTAGTCTATTGTTCTTCCAACATACAGAGCATTCGTTATCAGTTTAGTTTGAATTATATTGATTTATTCTGGTTTATACTGGTGTTCGATATAGTTCTTACAAATGATAGCTAATACACCTGTACTGTTCTGTCATAACGCTTCACTTTGTTACGCGCAAATTCTACTTAGCAGTCCGTGCTTTTGAATTTTCTACTCTACAGTCCGTGATCTTTCGGCACGCCCACGTGACCTTTATGTTCCATCGAACTGCTATAACAAAAAATTATACACATTATCAAGTGCCTTCAGTATGATTTAAACGTCATTCTTTGAACCTCGCCAGGATCGGTCCGGTTGAGGCCATTTACTATTATTTCTTCAACGGATGCTTCCCGCCGCTGCTGTTTGTCGACCTTCCTCTGACAACGCCCCATATTGACGTGACGCTGCCAATTATGTTTTTTGGTGAAGATGTCGGTGACCAGCGTTACACCCAATGACGGAGACCATTGGAATATTACACCACTGCCTTCGTTCGCTCACTGACGACGTGCTTAGTGTAACGTTTAACAGTTTTAGTTGTTTTTTGTGTGTTTAAACGGTTTTAACAGATTTAGTTGTTTTTGTGTTTAAACGGTTGTTTTCAGAGCCAACCACATTCTCACAAAAGAGTGTTACTATATCGATATTAATACAAAGTCTGGTAAGTACAAATGTAGTATGTTAGCTAATGCTATAGGTCAAAGGATTATACCGGTTTGTTTATAGCCAGTGTTCGATAGCTAATACACCTGTACTGTTCTATCATAACGCTTCACTTTGTTACGCGCCTGTTTCGAAAAAGAGGTTTGCCAACTTTAGTGTCAAGGCCACCGAGTCGTTATCACTTGGACAGGGAATATCACTTCAAAACAGTTTGGAACCAGTTTGCAATCAGTTTTCAAGTGAACACTCGAGTGAGATACGGCTGATAAGTATAAATGTCATATGTCAATATAACACTTATACTTTCTTCCAACACACAGAGCGTTCATTACGAGTTTATATCAGTTTATAGCGTCAGTTTTGTAGTGTGCTGAACAAATTACCAAAGAAACTTCTAGAATGACATTTTACAGGGGAATTTTTCACTCGCTATAACACAACGTCACTGACCATAACGTCACATGCTGGGGTTATATTTTACAGGGGAATTTTCCACTCGCTATACGGTATATTTTTCACCAACGAACCTATCTCTTAACATGAGGAAAATTCAAAATTTTGTCGTATACGTTTACGATAATAGCTCCTATACTTTAACATGAGATACAAAAATTCCTTATCGTTTAACCAGGGAGTGCCCTGATGCAAAATTCTTATCCTTTAACATGGGGTAAATTTGCTATCTCTTAACATGGGGAAAATTTCTATGTTCGAACATAGAGTTTAGCACCTATAGGTACACAAAAATGATGGGATTATATTCAAGTCCGCAAGTTCAAAACGATGGCTAACCAAATCACTACCTGCTTGACCAACTCACCTCGCGTACAAAATGACTGCGCGTAGCAGTTTAATGACGTCATACAGGGTGCGCACGCTCGCGCTCGCAACAAACAAACAAGTCCAGACACGTCTCGAGTACGGGTTTTATAAGATACACGAATTTAGGTACTACTGTATAACAATAACCTATTATGTTTGACCTACGGTGTGTGTGTGTGTGTGTGTGTGTGTGTGTGTGTGTGTGTGTGTGTGTGTGTGTGTGTGTGTGTGTGTGTGTGTGTGTCAGTGTTTGTGAGTTGTATGTCAATGTTTATATTTTGTAGGATAATATTTAGCACTGGTTATGTGTTGTAGGTCGGTATATGTATGTTGTAGGTCAATGTTTGTGTGTTGTATATCAGTGTTTGTAAGTTGTTTGTCAGTGGTTATGAGCTGTAGGTCAGATAGACTTTAGCCCCTATGCTTTAACATGGGATAAAAATGTCCTAAGCTTTAACATGAGGTTTAGCCCCTATCTTTTAATATGGGCTATGTAGGGGTAAAACAAGTAGGGATAAACTGGGACCTCCAACTAAAAAAGTCGTCGAATACCTTTACGATAATAGCTCCTATCCTTTAACATGGGATAAATTCCCTATTCTTTAACATGGAGAAAAACTACCGTACGGAAATTATACCAAAGGTCAAATTCCAAGATGGTCGCTCTGTTCGAAAAAAACGAGGCTATAGGTTCCGATATAACACAGTCCTATATGTAGTCTACATGTCGTATACATTACTTCAGACAAAACGACCTCCGCTGAATTTATTTATAATCCTTTTATTATAAATTACGCCTTATTATAACACCACATTTTGGACACGTCATCGTCAACCAAATAAGGGTTCGGTCCCTTGGCGGAGCCTCGGCCTACGGGTCAAGCAATCTCATGTGTGACATGTTCAAATGTTGTTCGGTATATTTTATTTTTTCAAAAAATGGTCGCGTACCTTTACGATAATAGCTCCTACGCTTTAACATGGTGAAAATTCCCTATCCTTTAACATGGGTTAAAAATGGCCTATCCTTTAACATGGGTTAAAAATGGCCTATCCTTTAACATGGGTTAAAAATGGCCTATCCTTTAACATGGAGAAAATTCCCTATCTTTTAACATGGGTAAAAATGGCCTATCCTTTAACATGGGAAAGATTTTAAAAAGTGGTCGCATACCTTTACGATAATAGCTCCTATCCTTTAACATGGGTTAAAATGGCCTATCTTTTAACCCGGGAGCGCCCTGGAGGAAAATCCCTATCCTTTAACATGGGATTTCCTCTGGGGCGCGCCAGCGTACGCGCTGATTAACCTTGGCGCACCCTTGGAGAAATCCCTATCTTTTAACATGGGATTTCCTCCGGGGTTTGCAGCATCCCCGCTGATTAACCTGCTAGACTACTCACGTAAATAGTGTTTCTCTGTAGAAGTTACAAGAAAGTTCCATGTAAAGATACGTACAAAGATACGAGAAAGGTCTACAACAGAACTAGTCAACATTTAAATCGATTGCGTGACTACACTTATAAACTTATCAGCAAATAAATAACAGTATTTTAATTATTTAGGTGCAAGTAAACTCTGGCTATCAACCTGGAAGCAATCGGCTATATCCGCCATTATCTCACAATGATTGTTGGTCAATGAAACTCAGTTCGTAGTGGAGTGTCACGCAACATTAGATGTTTTCACAATGTTACAGATACTATCCAACGTAACTGTGTTGCTTTCATACGGCACGCATATTGCAACACATCACACATTCATACCGAGACGGATTATATTAAAGATCCTTTCATTGTGTAAAGTAATTCCCTAATTTCATAATCTTTTGCAATGGCATGGTTCGATTAATGACACACCATTAAGATAAAGCATCGTATTCTATCTTCGAAAATGAAAACGGTTGCACCGTGATGTGTCTGTTTAATTTGTTGAAAGTTATGACATTCGGAGTGTTGCTTTTTGCACTGGCATTTACAATTACAGAAACAAGGCTCTCTTGTATACCTCGTCTGAACAGAACTAGGAATTCGTGTGATAATCGTCACACATGAATTGATATTAATTGTTACGTAGCCTGTTGTTCACCTGGATGACTATCTAATAACCGAAGCTGTGTTAATGTAATAATGCTGTCTACAAGCCGGTGACATTAATGTTTAATATCGAGCAATGTCGCGATGCCCAGCGCTGCTTGCTGTAGCGGTGGAGTCGGACAGGCCGTAAAGGTAAAACGTGAATTTAGTAGGCAGATAACGACCGCACTCCCCGTTGAGCACATCTCGGGTGGAAGTGGAAAGTCAAATACGGGAGACAAAAAGACGGAATTGAACATGGCGAACTATGATACCGCCACAGGAGCATGGAATGTACAAACGCTATACGCTACGGAATGTGAACATGGAACGTACAAACGCTATACGCAACGGCAAGGGATCATGGAATGTACAAACGCTATTAGGTACGAAAAGTGAAGAAACAAACAGTTGAAATGCCCCGATATAGATGCGTCATAATGGGATTTGTAGAAAACGAGATGGGCAGGAGAAGGTGAAACGCCCACAGAAAAAGCCACCGAATATATAAAACCTAAAAACAAGAAAAGCATGAATATGACGAAACATTCATTATACGATCGGAACTATCGAAGTGTGTCAGAGTATCAATCACACCTAAAATATTCTGCAATAATTGGTTGTTCAAAAGGATACCATTGAATTATTGACTAAACGGACACAATCCAGCCGGGTAGATTTCAAGAATTTCTTTACCTTCGAGCGATGTGGCTTGTCGAATCAGTGGCGTTTCGCAGCCCGTGAAATGTGGTCGTTTTGCAGAACGTCCTGAAGGCGTGACCCCACTGCTTGCTCGGCTCGCTCGTCTCCTCTCCGGCGTCACCGTGCAATAGCGACGTCGCTATCGACGAAGAGGAAGGCGTCTGGGATTTGGCCTGTATTTGGCTCGCGCAGCTGGCGTCTTTCTTATTTACAATTATTTTATAAATTTTACAAGAACACAATGAATTTGTTGTTTCGAGACAACAAAGTGTAGATGGCGCAAATAAATTAGTTGGTCCATTGTCATGCTAGAATCATTTGTCCGTGTTGGTGACGTCAGCATCAAGTAGTGACATGTGATTTTTGTTATTCATATTAAGCAATGGCAGAATATAGGTTCCTTTTTTATTATATATTTAGTCACGTTTGACTAGATGTTTTGTTCGATTAATGATCACAATTTCAAGGTTGAGTGGGAGTATAAAGGAAGAAACCCAAAAATTAGTATATTGTAATTAAACATCGAGTAGTGAAAGTCCCTAACACTTCATTACTCCAGCAACGTGAGTGAAACGTTCTTTATTTGTGGCATGAATGTGTGTTTTTGAGGAATAATGTGTGGCTGTGAAGATTGTTGTAGTTACTGTAACCAAGAGTCGGTCGATTACTGTTTTGTTAATACAAATAGTATATGCTGCACTCGGTCTGAACGCTCATCAGAAATAAACTGCTGGTTTGGCGTATATTGTTACTTATGTCTATGAATTTGCTCTTCCATTCCTTAGCACGTGTGGTCTCTGCACATGTTGCGGTTTGACGGTTGGGCGAACAAACTTGTACCCTGCCCTGTGTTGCTCACGGAAGAGAATCGATGAAAATACACAATACCTGTACAGGTGAATCCTTGATTGCTGTGTGAAGCAGTCGATGCAGCGACGTTGTCCTATGGCATTTCCCGTATCTCACTGACATCACGCTTGACATCACGCTTCAGACCTGTTTCAGCTGGCGGAAGGGACCGAATATCTCATCACACCACAGGGTATGTAGTTGTTTGACCACTGTCACCACATGATCTGTGTTAGACAACACCAATATTGGACAACCTCTAAAATTCCGCTAACCACAGCTACGTCAACTTAGACCATCACATGGACCCCTTTATGTCAACTCCGACCATCATATGGACCACCTTATGTCAACTCTGACGGTCATATGGACCGCCTGAGAAAAATTCTGGCCATCATATTTATCATTCCAGTCAAGTCTGACCATTACAAAGAGCACTGTAATGTGACCATACTTGCTTAGTCATGTGTTACCCTGTTTAAATATTTAGCACAAATATTCGTTCCTTCTGAACTCTGTCCCATTCCAGTACTCAGTTTTTATGTTACGCGCTTTTCATTTAAGAATACGGCTATACAATGTCTGAGTACCTTCTCTACTCTACAGCGTAGCGGTGTGATCTAGACAGGACGAAATGGAGGCGTGTGACATCCAGAAGGATAGCGAGTGGTCAAATCGGCCTAGGCATTTAAGTCAAGTAAGTCAAGTTTACCCAGAACGCACCGCGGGTTAATAGCGGGAATCAAGTGTTATACTTGAATTGTTCGCTCCACCTCTTTGGTAGCATACCTCTTTTTCGTTGCCTTTTGAAAGAACATAGTATGGTTTTTTTTTAATACTATAATATATAGTATAAATGATACATATTATAACGTACTGACAGCCCAATTATGTTTTAACGACGCAGAATCAACTTTATAATTTAACCGTTCAATTTTTATAAGAATCGTCGCGCTGCCACTCAAATCACCGCGCTGCCACTCAAATCACCGCGCTGCCACTCAAGTCACCGCGCTGCCACTCAAGTCACCGCGCTGCCACTCAAATCACCGCGCTGCCACTCAAGTCATCGCGCTGCCACTCAAGTCACCGCGCTGTCATTCAAATTCCCGAACAGCGAGCTCGGATAATTCCGAGGAAGGTCGTGACCCGACGGGAGCGGAGCTTCAAATATCAACACGCTTACGCTGTTAACATTGCTTCCATGCCATCGACGATTCTTCGACCGATGTAAGTTGTAAATGAATTATCGTATATAGTCTGTTTGTCATTGTGTTTGTGAAATGAATCTTGGTTTGCATCGTGTTAACGCAATTAATATTATCGACAAAACGTGTGTCCATTAATGACATTCTGTATTATGTGCACTTTAGTCTTGTTCGTCAATAACGAGTCGCGTCCGTTCGTGTGGACACTGTTGTCAGTTGAAGGCACGCCAGGGACGTAAATGTAATTAATGATAGCTAGTAATAATTTGTTTCTGTGTCTACGATGTATTAGTTATAAACACACCATAATGTGTGTGTGCATGTGGGTGGATGTGCAGTTCCATCAATAGAATGGCCTGGTTTTGACTACGACTGGCGAATGATCAGCTGACCGGTGGCGTTGGCGTTGCGTGGTTTTTTGTGGGGAGTCCGTTTTTCTGCCACGAAACTTTTATTAATTTCTTGTATTGAGTCGGAGAGTTGGAGAATTTCCCAGGGAGGGGATTATGTTAGAGAATGTCCCCGGGGAGGGGGGTTTTGTTGGAGATTTTCCCTGTTGATAAAGGAGGGCTGGAGGGTACGAGATTTTCCTGAGCGGGGGAATATTGTTGGATATTTACATGGTCGATATGAAAGTAATGGAGAATGTCAGATTTTCCGTATCGATTTGTGGGTAGTGTTGACGATTTTCAAGGTAAAGGAGTAATATCCATTGTCTTTAAAGTTTTAACACTACTTGCACCGAGAGGAACCCTTGTCTCAGCGGGAGGAGGTATGCACCCATCGCATACCAAGCCTGCTAGCGTGCTAACCGTGATGAAATAAAAGTAACTCAGACACCAAAGTTTCGCATTGAGCACCACGATCGATTGTGTACCTGGGTGTCAGTGTGTCCAGGCTTATGGCTGCAAAACCAAATGTTCTACTAAGTATCCCCACTATTGCTGGTAAAGCAGTATATATGTATAAAAAAGGTAAGTTCTTATACTGCGCAGTATCCATCCCTCAGGACTGCTCAAAACGCTTTTCACTTTACTCCCTGGCAGACCTGTTCAATTGAACACCATCTCGATTTCTCTGGGAAGCATTCAGCCACACTGCAATTAATGCGCAAAGACTATTCGTACACAAATATCCACCACTGTCTATAACCAGGTACTCATTCATATAGCTGAGTGAACTGAAGCAATTTAGACTAACGACCTTGCCCAAGGTTCGACTGCGCTGCACAGGATTCAATCCTTGTTCTCTCAGTCGGAAGTCCGAAGCTCTTACCTTTGCACTGCTGCGATCCACATGATATATGTATACTAAATGTTATTGGTATAACAAATATTTAGCATAATCACATGATCCTTTCATTCACAGAGGTTGAGTGAAAGGGCTGAGGAGGTGTAAAAAGGTAGACTACATGGGCGGGGTGCAGTGAGAGGAAAGGGTATGAGGCGAGAGCGTGGCCGAGGAAGAGTGTGTCGGAGGAAGAGCGTGTCAGTGAATGAAACAGACTCCGCTTGCGTCGCCAAGCTGTGTAATCGCAGGAAGGAACAATTGCAGATAAATTGGTATTGCTATGGTACTACACATTTAAAAAAATATAAATTAGGTGCAACTGACAAAATATTGATGTTCTGTGCTGACAAACACATTTGAAGAATTCTAATGCCTGTGCTCTGGCAAACCACCATTTCATATAAAAAAGCCCCTGGGTGAAATAAATGCAAACCAATTGTGTGTGTGGGTTATTTTTGCATGAGTCATACATATATATATATATATATATATATACACACATATATATATATATATATTATATTATATATATTTATATATACATATATACATACACATACAAATATATATATATACATATATATACATATATATATATATATATGTATATACATGTGTGTGTGTGTCAATAATACTAACATTTCACAAACAAATATAAATTAACCATACACATCATAAAGGGGACATGACATGTTTTCTATTTTTGTGTTACACATTTGCACAAATTAGATATATCAAAAATGTGTTGTAAAGTAAGATTTTGGTAAAGTTAATATTATTAAAATAGCCTGGTTAATCACTGCTTAATGCTGCATTCTGAGTTAAAGTACTATTTGTAACAGTTCAATATGAATAGTATTGACTTATTTGACCACTTTTGCTACCATATGATATAATTATGTCACTGTGGCATTTCATGTAATTTGTTCTATAAGTAATTGCGCTCTATAAGTAATAAATATTATTGTTATTATTATTATTCAATAAATGAAGCCTTTGCAAAATGATCCGTCATCAGGTTTGGGAAGTGAGAAAAATACGTATATGGATGACATGCGGATATTATTTATCAACTTTTGCACTGTGTTATTTGAAATTGAATACTGTAACAACAAAGTTTACATGACATTGAGGAAAATGACATATATCTTGTTGGGAATGTTGATTTACAGGATGTCTGTATTACCTGCCGGTGACATCGATAGTTTTTGCGAACAGTATCATGCTGAGCTGACGACCTTAATGGACAATGTCGCACCGCTCGTCCGTCGGATGGTAACTGTGCGTCATAAACAACCCTGGCGTACTGACGGACTGCAGCGACTGAGACGACAGATAAGTCAAGCTGAGCGCAGATGGCGACATACGCGTATCGTTGTCAATCGAGAAATGTACACAGATACGCGGTACTTATTCAAGCGAAACATCGCCTTGGCCAAATCCACATACTGCCTCACCCGGATTGAATCAGCAAGCCATGATAACAGAGCAATGTATCACCAATGAACTGATGGGCCGCTCTCGTGGCCCTGTGCTGCCGAAATGTGACGGCGATGCCCGTTCCTTGGCTGAACGGTTCGTTACACACTTGACGGACAAGATTTCCGCCATGTTACACAGTTGGCTACCTCCCACACTCAATGCCATCCATCGGGGTCTGATTTCAATGACTAAAGCCGTGTCGTAGAGCCCTTGTGTGACTTCCAGTTGGCTACAGTTGACGGCATTTGCGGACTGGTTGTCCAGGGTTCCGGCAAGTTGTCTCCTGGGATAGACGTAATTTCAACAGCCATATTTAAGTCGGATATTGACACGCTGGCTTCGGTTTTTACAAGCGCTGTGAACCAGTCGATCGAGTCGCCTACTGTGTCAGCTGGTATGAAACATGCCGTCATAACAACGTTGTTGAAGAAGAGTGGCATTGACTGTGAATCAGTCGCTAACTATTGTCCGATATCTAACCTGAGTTTCATTTCGAAACTCCTCGAGAAGATTGTTGCATCGCAAATTCGACGACACATGGACGCCAATAGTGTATTCGATGTCTTTCAGAGTGCGTGCCGCCCTGCACACAATTGTGAAATAGCCATCGTTCGTATACAAGACGAAATTCTTCTTTCACTGGATAATCGGATGATCGTAATATTGGTGCTGCTAGACTTCAGTGCTGCCTTCGATACTGTCGATCATCGCCTGTTGCTCGATCAACTTCACCACATAGGCATACGTGACAACGCGCACCGCTGGTTACAGTCGTATCTTTCCCTGCGAACATAAGCTTTCAAAATTGGGAGCGTCACCTCAAGAAGTGTTGACCTGTGCTATGATGTACCGCAAGGTAGCTTACTGGGACCCCTGCTTTTTACTATCTACTGTCTTGGGCTCCACCGTGTATTCAAACGCTACTCAGCTATATTTTGAATTTCCGCGTGATCATCCAGTGCACGTTACAACTGTCACTGACCGCATAACGCGATGTACCGCTGACGTGAAATCATGGATGGCATCCCACAACCTTCTTCTAAATGAGCATAAAATAGAAGTCATCGTCATTTCCGCTGTACGTAACAATAAACATGTTCAGCCTCCCGTTGACTTAGCCATTGATGTATGTGGCTGCTACATCACGCCGAAACCATGTATTCGGCACATCGGTGTTACTATTGACGGTACTATGTCAATGGCGGGGCATGTACGCCGTGTTTGTCGGGTGGCATACTGCCATATTCACAGCATCGCCAGGATCAGGAAATTGTATTGTATTGTATTTATTCTGTTTCCAACAGGTCCAGTGGACCCAGTAACAGGACTGATAACTGAAACAATACATATAAATAATAAAACAATAATATAATAATAAAAACAATAAGAACATAACAAACCACACAATATCATCATCAAATATACCAGGCAAACATATGTTATACATATAAATGTCTTTGAATTGAGGATCTAAATGGTTCAGCTCCTGAATATATATCACAAGTTGCATCACTGTGTAAAAACATAAGATCTGCAACTTGCCTACGATGTTGAAGGGAAGGTAGTCTAAAATGATGGCAAAGCTCAGGATAGCTGTCAGAGGAGTACTGTATTTTGGATTTGTAACATATATATTTAATGAATTTCTTTTGAACTCGTTCGATTTTTGTCAATAAACGTACGTTGCCAGGGATTCCAGATAACACTGCAATACTCCAACTGGCTTCTGACTGGAGATATACAAGGATCGCAAAGCCTGTACATCGGTAAATGTTGTGTAAACGCGATTAATAAAACCACTCATCTTAAAAGGTTTACAAACACAACGATTAATATGATCTTTAAAAGTCAAACTGTCGGTCAATGTGATACCGAGATCTTTGACAGCGGTGACCTTTGGTAGAGACTGGCTTAAAATCGTGTAGTCATAGGATATACGTTTCTTTTTTGTTAGTGAATTATATTATGCGGCATTTCTCAACGTTAAGTTTAAGGTGCCATGTCTCACACCAAAGACATACACTGTCCAGATCCTTCTGTTTGTCTCGAGTCGATTACGGCAATGCGCTACTTTATGGTTTGGCTGAGACTCTGCTGCATCAGCTGCAGATGGTCCAACATTTTTTCAACGCTGCCCATTAAGGGGACCCGCAGAAGAGATCATATCACACCAGTTTTGTTCAATCTTCATTGGTTGCCAGTTCACCCACGAATCGAATTCAAGATTCTACTACTGGTATATGGCGCTGTTCACCACCTCGGCCAGAGTATCTGACGTCACTGGTGACACCGTACTCACCGACCCGATCATTGAGTTCCGCCGGTCAAGGTCTACTGAGAGTATTGCGGTACCACCCTGAGCGGTATAGTCGGCGGTAATTGTCTGGACTGCTTAAATGTCTGTATTACTTTCTGCATGAGGTCAAATAAGTAGACCACTTGCTGGGAGGTTTTAACAATACAGCCCATCCACAGGCATCTTGTTTGACTATGTGACAATAGGGTGTCAGTAGGGCAATATACAGCACAGGGACAAAGGATCCAAAGTAATTAACACCAAAGTATCAAAATATCACAGATAGTGACAGCCCAGTGCACTGATGTTTGAATATGGGTATACAGCTGTTAGCTGAACATGGCCTCAAGATGGGTTCCAAATAATGCTGATGACATTAATACTAGCATGTAAACTGCTGCAATTTTAGTGTTATGTGTAAAATAAAATACCTATGACCCATTTTATTTTTCGAATGACACCGTATTTGCCACAACATATTTCCGTTTATAATATATCACCTTCATTTTTAAAGAATACTATCAGCACATTAGATCCAGTACGACCAAACGTATGTAAAGAAATGTTATAAAGTAGCATGATATATATTATTAGCTTATCAACAAGATAAAACACAGTGTGTTTTTAATACAATGTTTTATATGAAATTGTCTATGTTATGCGTATGTTACGTCTACTAGTAGGCTGGTGTGAATACAAAAAATACACTTGAAACCTATATGTTATAGCCCTCCAAACATCATCCAACTCTACTCAATTTGAAGAATGGAGCCTAAATGCTAACGTTAACATGAATTACGGTATAAACCACAAGATAAGTTTTGCTCGGATACACGGGAACTATTCAGATAAAGCTTTACTATGTTCAATTGTTTACACTTTAAATATTTGATACTCACACAAATATGTGCACACCAAACAAGTCACGCACAAACCTGTTCTTTCGCAACACGAAGCAGATTGCGAAGAAGCTGTTTGGTGTAACATAGGTACAGGAAACTTAACGTTAACAGTTGGGTTAGTTTATCGAAGTCCAAACATAAGCATAGAAGAGAATGAAAAAATACAAAACGCTAAGCAAACGGGACGGTATTATTAAGGGGGATTTTAACGACGGGCATATATATTGGACATCTCTACAGAGTATGGGGAGTGGGGACCACAAGTTTTTAGTTTATGTTCAATATACTTTCCTTTCTCAACATGTGCTAGAACAACCAGAGGTGCGAATGTGTTAGACATTGTTTTGTCCTCACAGAATGAATTAGTTGACAATGTCAAGATATGTGAGCCACTGGGGAGCAGTGATCACAACCAGATACATTTTACCATCAAAGTAAAATCAGAAAGGAATAGTAAAAAGCAGTATAGGAGAAATG
This sequence comes from Paraescarpia echinospica, assembly GCA_020002185.1. Lineage (NCBI taxonomy): Eukaryota > Metazoa > Annelida > Polychaeta > Sabellida > Siboglinidae > Paraescarpia > Paraescarpia echinospica. Next base: position 5,726,509 of record CM034539.1, on the reverse strand, counting down.
TCCACAAAGGAAGGTATAAGGACATGAGGAAATATTTAGCAAAGATAGACTGGAATAACACACTGAAAAATAAGACAGCAGCAGAATGCTGGAATATATTAAGGAGTGAAATTAAGTGCATAGTCGATAAATATTTACCGTTAAAAAACAAGGGAAACGGTCCAAAAAGAAACACTTATCGAAAGAAGCCATTAGAAAAATTAAGTATAAACAGATGATGTGGAAGTCATATAGATATAGTGGAAATGATGAAGACTACAACAGTTATAAAGAAGCATTTAACCAAGCTACAGCTGAAATTAGAAATTCAACGAGAAGCTATGAACAACAATTAGCTAGTAATATAAAACATGACAGCAAGAGTTTTTATGCGTATGTTCGAAACAAACAAAAAGTTCAAGATAAGGTCGGTCCTCTAGAAGATAGTGCTAGAAATATAATATCAGAAGGATTCTTAATGGCAGAAGACCTGAATGAGTATTTTAGTTCAGTGTTTACCATAGAATATATTAGTTCACTGCCAGTACCAGATGCTAAGTTCAAGGGGGTAGATTCAGACTATTTAGGACAATTAATTGTAACTCCGGAAATGGTAGCTAAGAAAATAAGGGCTGTGAAGGATAATAAATCACCTGGAGTGGATGGGATTCCGCCCAATCTACTTTTGGAAATTGTTAAACAAATTAGCGTACCGCTTGCAACAGTTTCCAATTTGTCATTAGAAGAGGGAGTGGTTCCTTTAGAATGGAAAGAGGCAAACATTATACCGTTATTTAAGTCAGAGAACTATAGACCAGTGAGTTTAACATCAGTGATTTGCATATTATTAGAAAGACTAATTAAAGATCACATGGTCGATTTTCTTGTTAAACATAACTTGATAAACCTATCTCAACATGTTTTTCTTTTAAAGCGAAGTCACGCTTAACAAATATGTTATGTTTTTTGGACGACATCACTGAGTGTATAGACGAGGGATCACCAGTAGATATCGTCTACTTAGATTTTCAAAAAGCTTTCGAGAAAGTATCACATCAAAGATTACTGCTTAAAGTAAAGGCCCATAGCATAGGAAATGGTATAATAAACTGGATAGAAAAATGGCTGATTGACAGAAGACAACGTATAGTAGTTGATGGGGAAGCTTCACACTGGAAATCGGTATTGAGTGGGGTACCACAGGGACCAGTACAAGGACCTATATTATTCTTAAGATATATCGACGATTTGGATGCTGAAATAACAAGCAAGGTTCTGAAATTTGCGGATGATACAAAAGTGTTTAGAAGAATTAAAAGTGATGGAGATAGACAACATTTACAAGATGATCTTGACAAATTGATCAAATGGCCTGTGTGTTGGAAGAAAGTATAAGTGTTATATTGACATATAACATTTATACTTATCAGCCGTATCTCACTCGAGTGTTCGCTTGAAAACTGATTGCAAACTGGTTCCAAACTGTTTTGAAGTGATATTCCCTGTCCAAGTGATAACGACTCGGTGGCCTTGACCCTAAAGTTGGCAAACCTCTTTTTCGAAACAGGCGCGTAACAAAGTGAAGCGTTATGATAGAACAGTACAGGTGTATTAGCTATCGAACACTGGCTATAAACAAACCGGTATAATCCTTTAACCTATAACATTAGCTATCATACGACATTTGTACTTACCAGACTTTGTATTAATATCGATATAGTAAAACTCTTTTGTGAGAATGTGGTTGGCTCTGAAAACAACCGTTTAAACACAAAAACAACTCAAACTGTTAAAACCGTTTAAACACAAAAAAAACAAATAAAACTGTTAAAACGTTACACTAAGCACGTCGTCAGTGAGCGAACGAAGGCAGTGGTGTAATATTCCAATGGTCTCCGTCATTGGGTGTAACGCCGGTCACCGACATCTTCACCAAAAAACATAATTGGCAGCGTCACGTCAATAAGGGGCGATGTCAGAGGAAGGTCGACAAACAGCAGCGGCGGGAAGCATCCGTTGAAGAAATAATAGTAAATGGCCTCAACCGGACCGATCATGGCGAGGTTCAAAGAATGACGTTTAAATCATACTGAAGGCACTTGATAATGTGTATAATTTTTTGTTATAGCAGTTCCATGGAACATAAAGGTCACGTGGGCGTGCCGAAAGATCACGGACTGTAGAGTCGAAAATTCAAAAGCACGGACTGCTGAGTAGAATTTGCGCGTAACAAAGTGAAGCGTTATGACAGAACAGAACAGGTGTATTAGCTATCATTTGTAAGAACTATATCGAACACCAGTATCAACCAGAATAAATCAATATAATTCAAACTAAACTGATAACGAATGCTCTGTATGTTGGAAGAACAATAGACTAGTGTTATTAGGTAGCGATTACATTCGTGTCTCTTATAAAACCCGTACTCGAGACGTGTCTGGACATGTTTGTTTGTTGCGATCGCGAGAGGGCGCACCCTGTATGACGTCATCAGTTATGTCTGAATGTAGTTCAGTATAGAAACATTACACAGTTATGTCTGCGTATATTTCAATACAGATGATAGGTCATCATCATCATCATTGTGCAGTCGTAGTAGCCCGTGGATGGGCGAAGGCCTCAGCATGTCGTTTCCAAATCTGCCTGTCTAGCACTATCCTCTGCCAGATGGTGCCCTTCCAGTACTCGTCTAGTTCGTCTCTCCACCGTCTCGCCGGTCTTCCTCTAGATCGTTTCCCTTCGTAAGGTCTCCAGGTTGTGATACGCGATGTCCATCGGTTATCTCGTAGTCTGCTGATGTGCCCTGCCCAGGTCCACTTCTGTCTTCTCATTGTTTCTATCACGTCTATGAACTTTGTCTTCTGCCTTACCCAGATGTTTGTTTTTCTCTCCCGGTATGTGATGTTTAACATAATTCTTTCCATCTTCGTTTGTGCGGCTGCTAGCGTATTCTTTGCCTGGATGGTGAGTGCCTATGTTTCCGCGCCGTATGTCATCGCTGGAAGTACGCATGAGTTGAAGACTTGTCTCTTCAAGCAGGTTCCAAAGTTACCTTTGAAGATGTCGCGGTGTTTGGCGAATGCTGTCCAGCCGGCTGTGATCCTTCTTTGAATCACCTTATCTTGGTTTTTGTCTCTGATACTGTATCACTGTCCGAGATAGACATAGCTTTCAACGTTCCCTATCTGCGTCGTGTTGATATATATTGGTGTGTCATTTTCTAGCATCACTTCTGTCTTCGAGATGTTCATCTTGAGACCTTGTTTTTCACTTTTATCAGCTAACTCCTGCAGCATGTTTTGTAGTTCTTCCGGTGTAGTAGCGCATATGAGTATGTCGTCAGCGAAGCGAAGATGGCTGAGATATTCTCCGTCTATCATCAAGCCTCTGGTTTCCCAGGTCAGTCTTCGGAATATGCTTTCGAGTGTTGCCGTGAACAGCTTGGGCGATATGGTAGGTAGTTATGTGTATTTCAGTAGAGACGTTAGCCAGTTATGTATCTGTGTAGTTCAGTACAGATATGTTAACCACTTATGTCTTATGTCAATACTCTGACTAATTACATTGGTGTCCGTTAAGTGACGTTGGAACCATGATGGTCACCTCTTTGAATGAAGTCCTGTCAGGTGGTTGTCCTTACATGTTATTGACATAGTCGTTTTCGATCATAGCAGTTTTCAAATTCGCTTGTTATGACAGCCTCTACTAGGAACGCTACGTCGGAAATGACGTCGCACCGGAAGTTACTTGACTGTCATGGTGGCCTCTATGCTTCCAGTATTCGCGGAAGTGTGTCAACGAATAGAGATCTATCATGGCCGGTAGATGGCAATACTCTGACTAATTACATTGATGTCCATTGAGTGGCATCGAATGTCGCCTCTCTCATGAACGTGCACAGTTTTTGTGTTAAGGGAAGTCACGTGATGTACGTTCGGTCTGATTGGTTATGCAAATGAGATGACGCCGAAAACTAGTGTATATACCATACTTCCGACGATTCTGGTCTTTCCTTTTTCGACTCTCTAGAAGGTCGTATCGTGTCTGATCGCTCGGACTATTTGTAAATATAGAATTATTACGTTGTAAAGACGGATGTTTCATACACATATGTTTTCCGTTAAAAGAAGCGAAACCTCATACGAGTCCTATGGTCGGCTCGTTGGATATGAATCCAAACAGATGATCGTCTCGTGACATGAAGGTATGTGATGTTTGGTTCTTGTCACTCGTTGATCTAAGTGTTTGGTGTTTCTTTTGTCCGACAAGTTTGGTTCTTGTCACTCTTTGATATAAGTGTTAGGTGTTACACAGATGTCGTAGTGAGCGCCAGGACAAGTGATTTCAGCAATGTAGCGTTTGTCGACAGTGCACAACAACTGAGGACACTGTGTCACACACACACACACACACACACACACACACACACACACACACACACACACACACACACACACACGCGCACACACACGCACACACACACACACAATAACGACATATATACAATGACGCGACCTATCCACAGATAGGAATCGAACGAGGAATTCGGCAAACATATTTTACACACGGATGGGCACTAAATGTCATGTCGATTATTTATTGTTGCTCATACACGAATGTTTCATTACCGAAATGGCTTTCTGAATGTAATATATGTTTGCGCAACCTCTAACATTCAACCAAAGTTAAGTGACGCAACATGTTAGGAAAGCGAGAGCTAGGAAAGTGTGATCGATTTATTCCAACGCGGCTCAATACATTATGACGGTATATTACACAGTCATCAGCTGCTGATATATTATTTAGCTAAGCTGAAAATATCATCTAGTCGTTCGAATGTGATCTCTGCAGCATGTAATAAAGTTTGTCGCCTGATTTTCGAAGCCGCCACCTGAAGACACGACCAGCATTGCGTATTGCAAGGTAATTCGTGTATTGTTCTTGCTCATGCACACGGCTCCAGAACATCTGTGTAGAACTGTGTTTGTGGTATTGTGTGTGCGTTACTGCTCTTTGTAAGATGCATGGACAACAAGATCTGTGGTGGTATTGTTGGACAAGAGCCGCATGATTTAAATGAACTGTTTTGAGAATTCCACGGAAGCAAACTTTCACCAATCTGGAAAGCAGAAACAGCATGACTGGTTTTGAGAAATTTTGAGGTCAAGGTAGATTCTCTGATGTAACTGTTGACGTAGAAATACAATCAGATGGAGTATGGTGCAAATTCAATATTTGAGTTAGGTGACGGTATATTGTCACTATAGGGTATACCAAACAAACGTCTCGTTATCATTTCTTTCAAGTAAGACATTAAAAGACAATTTCAATAAAAAATCATCAACCAAGTCAACGTCGGAAGAGACCACTGCATGGCAATTAGCAACATCAATCTGGACGTCAAGGATGAAAGGAAGAAGTTGACAAACAGGAGACAAGTGTATATGTAGCGTCTATTGTTCTTGCTGATGGACACGGCTCCAGAACAGTGTGTAGAACTGTGTTTGCGGTGTTGTGTTTGCGCTACTGCTCGCTGTAAAACGCATCCAAGGCAAGATCTGTGGTGGTGTTGTTGGACAAGAGCCGCAGGATTTAAATGAACTGTTTTGTCACTTCCACGGAAGCAAATTTTTACCAGACTGCAAGACTGGTTTTGGGAAGTTTAGAGGTCAAATTAGGTTATTTGATGTAACTGTTGGCATAGCAATACAACCAGATAAAATATGCGCAAATAGTCACTTTTTGAGTTACGTGACGGTATATTATCACCGTAGGGTATACGAAAATAAAAATCTCGTTAGCACTGCTTTCAATGAAAAAGAGGTTTGCCACAGAAGAAGTTGAGCGAACGATTCAAGCATAACACTTGATTTCCGCTGTTAACACGCGGTGCGTTCTGGATAAACTTGACTTACTTTACTTAAATGCCTAGGCCGATTTGACCTCTCACTTTCCTCCTGGATGTCACACGCCTCCATTTCGTCCTGTCTAGATCACACTGTTCTGCTGTTAAAAAGTGGGATTCCAGTGTCTTGTCTAATTTGGTTACTCCATCTCTTCCGCGGCCTTCCTCGTTTTCAGAGTAAGTTAAAATCTTCCTTGTAAGCTACTTTATTTTCGTCTGGCGAACGGCATACCTGTCCAAACCACTGGAGTCTTCTATGTATGTTGTCATCTGAGATGGATTCAGGGGTGAATGCCTCATCTATGATCTGGCTATTTCGTAATCTGTCTGCCATAGTAACACCTCCGATAGCCCGCACATGGCAACATATATATATATATATGTGTGTGTGTGTATGTGTGTGTGTGTGTGTGTGTGTGTGTGTGTGTGTGTGTGTGTGTGTATATATATATATATATATATATATATATAGGTATATATACGATAGTGATAGGAGACTTTAATGCGAAATTATGGAAACGAACAAACATTTCGGAAGCGGCAACAGGCAAATGTGAAACGAAAGAGGCGACACCTTGGTAGAATGGACAACGTATGAAAGTACACAATCAAGAATACTATATTCCAAAAGAAAGCAGGGAGGAGTTGGACGAAAAGATTTGACCTCTCACTACCCTCCTGGATGTCACACACCTCCATTTCGTCCTGTCTAGATCACACCGTTCTGCTGTTGAAAAGTGGGATTCAATTGTCTTGTCTAATTTGGTCACTCCACCTCTTCCGCGGCCTTCCTTAGTTGCTGTGTTCGTTAAAGTATTCCTTGTATGCTATTTTTATGAGGTTTTCGTTTGTCATACGGCAGACAGATCCAAACCACCGGAGTCTTCTATGTCTGATGACATCTGAATGGGAATCAGGGGTGAATGCATCATCTCTGATCTGGCTATTTCATAATCTGTCTGTCCTTGTAACACCTCTGGTAGTCCGCAGGAAACGCATCTCAGAAACTTTAATAGATTGCGTCTCTTGCCATCGTAGTGTCCATGGTTCTGCACCATATATTGCCATAGGCAGTATAAGGGCCATATATAATATGACTTTCATTCTTATTGAGATGACTCTGTTTGAAAATATGTTGTTTCTGAGTCTACCAAATGTTGTTGAAGCTAAGGCTATTCGCCTGGCAACTTCCCTCTCTTAGAAGATACTATGCTGCCCAGGAAGCAGAACTCTTTCACAGTGTCCAGTTCTTCATTTTCCATTTTGATATGCTTGTGAATGAGTTGATTACTTTGCATTTGAAGAGGTTGATTTTAATAACCCATTTGTTTTACTCCATTTAGGATGGAGTAAAAGATGGCGCCGGAGCATGGCGACACGTTGTGGCGGTGGATGATTGTGTGTATGTTTTCGATGATTGTTCTAATGTTTAAGTCTATATGTGTATATAAGTTGTAACACCTCTGATAGCCCGCGCATGGCAATATATAACGGAAACGCATATCAGAAACTTCAAGAGAGTGCGTTTCTTGCCATCGTAGTGTCCAGGTTCTACACCATAAATTGCCATATGCAGTGCAAGGGCCACATATAATATGACTTTCATTCTTATTGAGATGAGTCTGTTTGGAAATATGTTGTTTCCGAGTCTACCAAATGTTGTTGATGCTAAGGCTATTCGCCTGACAACTTCCCTCTCTGTAGAAGGTATTATGCTGCCTAGGAAGTAGAACTCTCTCACAGTGTCCAGTTCTTCATTTTCCATGTTAATGTGCCAGTGAATGAGTTGATTACTTTGCATTTGAAGAGGTTGATTTTTATAACCCACTTGTTACAGGCTGCTTGTAAATAACCTTAGTAGAGTGATATCTAGCAGGACAGCTATGGGCCAAGTTGACCTGTGTATTTAAGTAAAATAAGTCAATATATCAAGATAATGCAGCTACTGTACTAAGGTAAACATATTTTAGACATAATCTTCATATAAAGTTTAAGCATTGTTATGACAATCGCAAGCGTAAGTTAAGCAAGGGAACATGATAAAGTTGCAGCTGTAGTAGAGAATGATGCTACTCAGACTTTGTATAATGCTTAAATGAAGAGCGCGTAACATAGAACACTGAGTGATGGAGTAGTTCAGAAGAAATATAATGCAATATTAGTGTTAAATATTTAAACAGGGTAACATGTGACTACTATATTATGGTCACACAACAGTGCTCTTAGTAATGGTCAGACTTGACCTAATATGGTCTATATGACGGTCAGGATTGACATAAGGTGGTCCATATGATGTTCGGAGTTGATATAACTGGATCCATGTGATGGTCTAAGTTGACCTAATTGTGGTTACCGTAATTTTAGAAGTTGTCCAATTTTGGTGCTGTCTTACACTGATCATGTGGTGACAGGGGTCAAACAGCGACAGTCCCTATGGTGTGATGAGACATTTGGTCCTAAGCAGAACAGAATATGTTGGGTTTGTCTTTGTTAGGATGTACTCGGTGCAGCACCCACCTCACCAGAATGCCAAAGCTGGGGCATCAGTGATCTGCCCTCTACAGACAGACGTCGAACAGCTCAAGCGTGACGTCAAGGCGATACGAAATGTACTACTGAGAGACGTTGAGCAGCTTAGACGAGATAATACTGATTCACAGGAGATTTTATGTACAGATGTCCAGCAGCTCAAGCGTGAAGTCACGGCGATACGGAAGAGAATACTGACAGACGCTGAGCAGCTCAGGCGAGAGAATACTGAGGCAAGGGATATATTACAGCTAGATGCCCATCAGCTGAAGCGTGATGTCAGTGAGATACGGGAAATGTTACAGGACAACGTCGCTGCATCGACTGCTTCACACAGTAATCAAGGATTCACCTGTACAGGTATTGCATTCTGTTATCGATTCTCTACCGTGAGCAACACAGTGCAGGGTATACGTTTGTTCTTCCTACCATCAAACCGCAATATGTGTTAGAGACCATTAGTGCTAAGGAATGGAAGAGAAAATTCATAGACATAAATAATGAGATACACCAAACCAGCAGGTTCTTTTTGATGAGTGTTCAGACCGAGTGCAACATACACCAAACCAGCAGGTTCGTTTTGATGAGTGTTCAGACCGTGTACAAAATACACCAAACCAGCAGGTTATTGTTGATGAATGTTCAGACCGAGTGCAACATACACTATTTGCAAAACACTGATCGATCGACTCTTGGCTGCAGTAAATACAACAATCTTCACAGCCACACATTATTCCTCAAAAACACACATTTATGCCACAAATGAAGAACGTCCCACCCATGTTTCTGGAGTAATAAGGAGGTAGGGACTTCCCCAACTCGATTATTAATGACAATATGCTAATTTTTTGGTTTCTTTCTTTATACTTCCACTCAGCCTTGAAACTGTAATCATTAATCGAACAAAACATCTAGTAAAAAATTACTATATATTTCATAAAAATGAACTTAAATCCTGCCATAGCTGAATATGATTAACACAAATCGCATATCACTACTTGACGCCGATGTCACCAACACGAACAAATGATTCTAACATGACAATGGGCCAACGAATTTATTTGCGCCATCTACACTTTGTTGTCTCAAACCAACAAATTATGTGTGTTCTTTTAAAGGTTACTAAATAATTGTAGATACGAAAGGCGCCGGATGCGCGAGTAGAACACAAGACTTCCAGACGACTTCCTGTTCGTCGATAGCGACGTCGGTACAACACGGTGACGCCGGAGACGAGAAGAGCGAGCCGAGTAAGCAGTGGGGCCACGCCTTCGGGACGTTCTGTGAAAAGACCACATTTCACGGGCTGCGAAATGTCACTGATTCGACAAGCCACGTCGCTCGAAGGTAAATGACTTAGTGCAATCATCCAGGCTAGATTGTTTTCTGGCAGACGTTCAATGATATCCTTTTGTACAATCAATTATTAAGATAACTGAACTTTAACAACATATCGTCATGTTGTTTAAATGCAGTTATCGACACACTTCGATAGTTCTGTTCGTTCAATGAATACTTCGCCATAGTCATTCTTATCTTTTTCTAAGTTTTTTACATTTGGTGGATTGTTTATGTGTCCGTTTCACCTTCGCTTGTCCATCTTGTATTTGATATATCCACTTTTGTCCCATTTATATAGGGACATGTCAACTATTAGTTTCTTCACTTTTCCGAAGCGTATAGCATTTGTACATTCTAAATTACTGTGGTGGTATAGTACGTTATGTTCAATTCGTTCTTCTTGTCTCCGAATTTGACAGTCAACTTTTACCCGGGACATGTACACTGGGGAGTATGGTTATTTAAAATATGAAAACAACATTAAACATTAATGTCACCGGCAATTCGACAACAGTATTACATTAACAACACTCTCGGTTATTCAATGATCCTTTATGTGAAATAAAAACAGGTAGGCTGCGTGACATTTAGTGTCAATTCGTGTGTGACGATTATCACACGAATTCCTCTTTCGGCTCAGACGAGGTGTACAAGAGAGCCTTGGTCCTGTAATTGCAAACGCCAATGCAAAAAGAAACACCCCGAACGTTATCACAAATTAAACTGACACATCACGGTGCAACCGTTTACATTTTCGAAGAGAGAAGACGATGCTTTTTCTGAATGGTTTGTTACAAAACTCAAACATGTCATTGCAATTGACATACCACAAATTTATGTAATTAAGGAATTACTTTACTTTTTTGCAGCTAAATACATCATTAACCATACGCCATGACACAGCAAGCAGTCGATTCTCTTCAAACATTTCGAATAAGGGCAAAGGTGGCACATCGGACATCCGAAGCAAACTACTGTTACTATTCAAGCAATTGATCATAATTACCTTTTACAAGCTTAATGACGTCTTCGTACATTTGAGAGGGTTCGTCTCGCTTGATTGGTGTTTTGGTCTTTTTATTCAGATGGTTTATTTTCTTGTCATATTCTCAGGTTCGTCTCTCTGTCTGCTTGTCGATGGTGTGGTATCCTGTTGTCGTCTAAGAGAGCGGATTTGTTGATGATAGACATATATGTCTGTGTCGCTCGTCGCGGTGATCTCTTTGTGTCGTCAACGTCCTATTTGTATTCCTCGAATGGTGTTTTGAAAAATCTTTCCGTCTCCCACCACATCCAGCAAAACAGTTTTTGCGAGGAATTTGGTAAACAAATAACTGTTTTAATAAAAATAAGCTGTTCTGACGAATTTTCGGTTAATTATAATTACTTTTTCAACGTATTGTCTAAACGATGTAATCGTGTTCATATCCGCTAAATGATTCCTCGCGGTCATGCACTACTAAAATAGTACCCACAAGTACGTGTTCTTTTTCCGCTTAACCTGGGACAAAATTAACAGTTTGCTAAAATATCCATGCTGAAATACAAATGTGCCAACTTTCCGCATGAAACAAAATGCAAATCAAGCCAATCTTGGAAACGCAATCATGATGAATGTTCTTATTTAGAAATTCGAACGTTTCTATATTAATCTTAATATTTGTATTGTGTTTGAAATAGCTCAACTAAAATTTTATTCTGATGAATTGTGGTGACTATTTGAACGTTACAAAATATAGCTACCATGACATTTATTTTGTTTGCATACAAAATGTAACAATTCGAAGTTACATTGTCTATAGATCCAATCTGACTGGTCGTTTGCAGGATTCTCTGGATCACAATCGTGCTATGCAGCACCGCGCTATTCGGCTATCAATGTCAAAACTTGGTGCGACACTACTTGAACTGGCCTGTCACATTGAAAACATCGATGTCAAGAAAAGAATCTGTCGTCTTTCCAGCCGTCACCATTTGCAACCAAAACACCTTCAGGTATCACACATCCAGGATGACATCAATTCGTCTTTGAAATTTTCGTCTACTGGACATTTCATCCCTCAAACAATTGGTTATATTGAACATGAAACGGTGTCTTAATGTCTTTTGTCAAGAGCCTTCAAGCGAGTTGTTTTTCAGACATGAACAGAACGGAGATTTTAAAATTGAAGATGGCCGCCTTCGACCACATTTCTTACTTATCTGGATGTGTAAAAGGTATTTAGATAGGCGTCATGTGATCGTCTAATCATGTACTGTCCACATGATATCCTAGTCTCCGACAGTTCGAGCTCTGCGTTGTGCCACTACTGATATAGTATATATTGAAGAATAGCAAAGATGTTGAAAACACTATGGGTTCAGTTTATTTGTAAAATTCCCTAATATTAAAATTACTATTTGATATCTGTTGGAATGTTGTGTACTGGTCTAAATGTTGGATACTTTACCTTGGCATCACATTCACAACGTTGCCGACGTTTGTTGTAGATTTGTGGCTGCTGCAGAAAACAGATCGTATTTTTGGTTGGACGAAATGTACAATCACACATACGACACCGCGTTCAATTACACGAAATGGGACGTCGGCAACGTGTCGATGTTCGATGTTTATCTTCAACATCGCCATCTCAAGGAAGACATGATTGCGTCGTACGTTTCTTAACAAGCTGCCGACTCTTGACGATACATGTCATAGTATATAATGTCAACAACGGCTACGGCAATATTGTTTAAATAAATAATCGTAATGCAGTTTAGTTATCCGATGCATAATGTCCTCCTGCTTGATTCCTGTATCAGTAACAATAGTCTACTTTACTTTGACCAGCCGCACCCACTAAGAACGATCAGTGTGATGATGGATATTTGTACACAACAATATTGGTGTGATGTTGTTCTATAACCACCTCCAGATACATGTCGTTGTCATTTTAGTTGTCGGTGGAAAGGCGTGCCGTGCAGTCACGAAGATTTTCAGTTGACCGTGACTGATGCCGGAGTGTGTTACACGTTCAACGCCAGGATTACCGACAACTCCACCATGAATACGGCTGGTAAATTTAACTCCTATATTATGTAGCAATCAGAGATGCACACCTTGGCCTGAAACTACAAAACAGTGGCACCTGACATCTTACTATAATCGAGCAAGTTTATGCGGGCATGTTAGCGTTTTTCTCTTAGACGGCTTGAACCTTATTTTGTTAAGCGCCACACACAATGTTGTTCACAGCGCTTTGCAACAGTATACAAATACATGTTAAGAATAATGCATCAATAGTTGTTATATAATTTACAACATGATATAATAATAATAGTAATTAAGACAATAAATATAGTAGAAGTAGAAAAGGAATGTGATATAAAATATTATATAATAAAATAAAAATAATTAAGATAATTGTATTATTATTTTAATAAATAAAGTAAGATTGATGTAAACATCAATAAATTAGGCTAAACGTGTATATAAAAAAAAAAAATATATATAAATAAATAAGCTTTAAACATCAATCAGCTATGGTAAAAGAGTGTTGGTAATCGTCCGAGTTACATATACGCTGCAGTGAATAGGTGAGTCTCCAACACAGATTTAAACGAATCCAGTGATGTTTTGCTGGTAACACTTGGCGGCAGAGCGTTCCACACTGCTGCCGCGGCGTGAGCAAATGTACGTCACGTTGATGAACGAAACGTATACGGCTGTACGACGGTACTCAGTGGGCGTCGTTTGGCGTCACGCTGAGCGAAAATATACGGCAGTGCGACGGTACACAGTGGGCGTCGATAGGCGTCACGCGATGTGCGAACGTATGCGCTAGTCGACGGTACACGGTGGGGGTCGATAGGCGCCTCGTGAGGAACGAGACGTATACGGCTGTACGACGATATTCGGCTGGCGTTGATTGGCGTTACGCGATGAGCGAAACGTATACGGCTGTACGACTGTACACGATGGGCGTCGATAAGTGTCTCGTGAGGAACGAAACGTATACGGCAGTACGACGGTACTCGGCGAGCATCGATTGGCGTCACGCGATGAACGAACATATACGGCATTGTGGGCGACAATAGGCATCACGTGGAGAACGTACGTAGCGAAGATCAGCAAACATCAATCTTGTCGACGAATGATAATTGAAGAACCGTTGCTCTCGATTCAATCTTGTGGTGCCATGACATTTGGCACTGGCAATTCTTCCAAGCGACCATAGTACAAGGCTGTCTGCATTTAAACTATTGATGAAGTTACAATTTCAAGACACGGGCGACAAAATACGTCGATATAAGTCCCATGTCGAGGAGACAAGATAAAACTGGCTCACAACAATCCAACGTCGATGTAAGTCCCATGTCATGGAGACAAGATCATACTGGCTCACAGCAATCCAACGTCGATGTAAGTCCCATGTCATGGAGACAAGATAATACTGGCTCACAGCAATCCAACGTCGATGTAAGTCCCATGTCATGGAGACAAGACCATGCTGGCTCACAGCAATCCAACGTCGATGTAAGTCCCATGTCATGGAGACAAGATCATACTGGCTCACAGCAATCCAACGTCGATGTAAGTCCCATGTCATTGAGAAAAGATCACACTGGCTCACAGCAATCCAACGTCGATGTAAGTCCCATGTCATGAAGACAAGATAATACTGGCTCACAGCAATCCAACGTCGATGTATGTCCCATGTCATGGAGACAAGATAATACTGGCAATCCAACTACGATCTTTTGACAGTAAAATGGCCGTAATTATCTTAAATGATCTAATGACGACCGAGTGTCGGAAGTCAATCTAGCTAATAAGAAATTTTACACAAACTAAACCATCATAGAAACTGCGCTCCCGAATCTCTACAAATATGATTCAATCCATTGGGTTAAAATAAACATAAACATAATAAAACAAATATTATGTTCTGGCATTATGTGTGACACGTTAATTCCCACCTACCGGCGCGATGAACAATCTTCCTAATCCACTCTACTAACTTCTTCTTACATCATTAACAAGTGACTTACATTTACACCACATGATCAGACAGGTTAAACCTGTTCTACTCATACTAAATTTGACATTCCTAGTTGTAAAATTAGTATAATAAATAATCAAATACAATTTGTTAGCCAGCCGATAATATGACTTGCGCTTTGGTCGCAAGATGGCCAAAGTGTAACATTCAATTACACGAGGGATGGCAGCACCCTACAAGGACATTCCTGCATAGTTTATTGATCAACCCTCTAGTATTGAACCAGACTAATTTTACTCAAACCACTTTGACAGTGACAATGCATGCAAATAAGCAAAATTTAATATACTAACGTGACTTTAAAAACGCGTACCTTTATATTATAATATGTAATAGTTTATGTTGGTACAAAAATGCCCACCCACATATATCCCTGCAAAATAATGACCGCTTCATCCACGAAGGAGAGCGGACGAATTTACGCGTCATTCCTCATGAATATTAAAGAGGAACGGGCTGTGGGACGTGTAAAATGCCTTTACTGCTTATAGATAGTTGTAATTTTATTTCACTTTTTATTTAGAACACGCACATAAATGCTTTGTTTACCTATATAACGGCAAATTTTGCTTTCGCTCAGAAATGTCTATTAATGAAGTAAATCGAACAGAATCGACAATTTACATTGACGAGCGACTCAAACCAAATTGCATAGACCAAAGATGGCGATACGCAGTGCTCTATCTAGTCCATTGAGGCAATGCACAAAATCGGTCTTAATGTTTTTTTAAATAAATGATTAGGTTCTGTCATCATAAATGTATGCTTATATAGTATATATTGAAATATCCCCTTTAAGCCAAACGCAGCCGTGTGATGTTATATGACGCAGCATTTCCAGTTGATGAAACATTTGTTATAATCATAACTCACCCACGCATACACACTATAAAAAGCAACCGATAAAAGCCCGGGAATACTTGGCGAATGGCGAACCATCCGAAATGGCTTTACGACCTAAATTTGGGTCGCGACCCATGGGGTAAGAACTGCTGGATTTAATCAAGTATAAATACAATTTTCGTATACCATAAAAACTGATATATTTAACAAACGATCGGTGTTTTAGGGGTCAAGAACGGACTGCAACTGGTGTTGAACGTTGAACAGTACGAGTACATGACGGGTCCACACAATGCAGTGGGACTCAAACTTCTTCTGCACCATCAAGATGACGTACCGCAAGTACAGGACTTCGGCGATAACATCCCAGTAGGAATGGAAACATTTGTTGCTGTAAGCCTCTCTAACGTAAGTAACGCCTTGTTTACAAAACACCCAATATCAACTCTGTAAAACACATTAATATATATATATATATATATATATATATATATACACCTAACAGTAGTATTATATGTAATTTACGATGGACGCAGGAGCCACGTAGCCAGGGTCAAAAGGTCACAGGTTAAGTAGCGCCACCTGGCAGGTTGGTGGTGAAGAAAATAAGTAGGTTAAAAAGCGCCCCTCGTGGAAGTAAGGTCATGTAGAAAACTAATTCAATTAGCGCCACTATTTGATTAACCGATGAACAATAGATCTAGGTCGATAACGCTTTGAAATAGGGCAATGATGTCATTGAATAGGTCAATGCGCATGCGCGTTGGTATCTTTTCCCGACGGTGCAGCTTACAATCGTTACCGTTCTGTTTTCAATTATAAAAATAGTTCGGTGTTTTCATGGAATATACCATTAATGCCTGTTTCCGACGGCGGCAAGATGGTGAACTATCTGGTCACGTGATAAAAACATCACATATGTTGTAGCGCATGATGTTGAATTATTGGTGCGATATAAAAACAGACAATCAGCGCCACCTTTTTATTTAACGATGAATTATTAAAACTGGTCAATGATGTTATGAAATAGGTCATTGTGCAAGTGCAATGATGTTTTTCTTACTGTAACTCACATATCCGCTACCCTAATGAGTTATTAAAATAGGCAGATAATATCATGAAATGTGATTTTCTGATCCATCCTGTGTCATGCGTGTGTTATATACATTGGCTTACACAAATCACATGACGTTAAAAGCATCATTACCGTTATTTCCATTCATGTTTCCTACTTTAGTACATCAGCGTGGTAATAGAGTAACATTTTAGAGTCTCAATGTGTTATTTCATACTTTAATGGTTCATCGCGGTAACTTCTTAACATTTTACCGTTTTAGCGTGTTGGCGGGATAAAAATTAAAATGTTAGTGCATCAGCGTGTTAACATCACATTTTACCATTGCGCGGTAACATCACAAAATTTTAGCGTTACAGCGCGGTAATTTTGTAACATTTTGATATTTTAATGCGTGGGTGTAGTAACTTCGTGACATTTTGAGCGTTTCGTCACGTTATAGTTGCATCATTTTATTACATGAGTGTTAACTTTACCGTTTCATTTGAGCGTTTCAGCACTCGTATAATTGTCACCCTTTTACGCATGGGTGTCGTATCTTCGTGACATTTGAATGCATCATCGTGATAACTTCATAACATTTTAGCCTTTCAGTGTGTTAGCGTGGAACATTTTCATATGTTTGTACATCACCGTGGCAACATCACAATAATTTAGCGTTTCTGCGAGGCATCCTTGTAAAATGTTAATATTTTAGTGCATCAGCGTAGTAATATCATAACATTCTAGCGCTTCAGCTTCAGCGAGGAGGCTTTGTACTATTTTCATACTTTAATGGTTCAACGCGGTAACTTCTTAACATTTTTAACGTTTCGTGGCGTTAAAGTGGGAGCATCTTAGTACATGAGCGCGTTAAATTCGTATCATTTTAGCGTTTCTGCACGTAAACTTGTTAAATTGTCATACTTTAACGCGTGGTGCCGTAAATTCGATACATTTAGTTCTTCACCGAGGTAACTTCTAACAATTTTACCATTACATGTAAAAAATTGTTGTTTTAGTGCATCGTCGTGGTAACTTCATAACATTTGAGTCTTTCAGCACGGTAGCCTTGTAACATGTTCATATTTTAATGCGTCAACGCGTTAAGTTCTTTACATTTTAGCGTTTCAGTGTGTCAGCGGGTGTAAAATGTTCATATTTTTGCATCTTAGCGGTAACATCACAACATTTTAGCGTTTCATCGCGTTAGTGTAGTAGCATTTTAGTACAGAAACGTGTTAACTTCGTAACATTTTAGCGTTTCAGCACGGTTGACTGTCACGAAGTGGTTTGAGTAGAATTAGTCTGCTTAAAATTAAAGGGGTAAACTCGGCAGGAACCCCATTGTATGATGCTGCCATCACTCTTTTGCTTGAAGGTAATATGTTACACTAGGTCCATCTTGCGACCTAATCGCAAGTCATATAATCGGCTAGTTAACAAATTCTAGTTGATTAGTTATGATATTATATCTAAGGAACGTTAAATTTGGTATGAGTAGAAAGGATGTAACCTAACCGATAGCGTGGTGTTATTGTAAGTCACTATTAGTGACATTTAAAGAAGTTAGTAGCGTGGATTATGAAACTTGTTTATTGCGCCGGTCAAGAGCGAAACAATATTTCACACCTCGTGTCTGAATAGAATATTTGTTTTACTAAAATAATGCATTAAGTTGTGAAAGTTGAGATATGTTATTTTTATCGTTATTGCCGTCATGGTTCAGGGATTCTGATGATGTTAAATTTAAGTGTGATTTAGGTAATTTGAGGATTTTCAAGAGATGACAATTTTGTGTCTATTGTACAACCATGTTTGTTTTAAACCGAGCGAGTTGAATACAAGATAACGAAGTTTCTAGAGATCCGGAAACGCAGTTTCTGGGATGGTTTTGTTTGTGTTAAGACTTGCTATTGGCTAGTTAGACTTCTGGCGATTGGTCGCTGTTAGAGTATTTAAGTGAATTACGAAAATGTTAGGATCAGACGACCGCTGTAGCATTGCTGTGAGTGTGTGTGATCTTGTCTCCAAGACATTATACTTAACTTGACGTGTTTTGTCGCCCTTGTCTTGAAATTGTTACTTCCTTAATATTTTTAATGCAGACAACCTTGCATTATGGTTGTGTCGGATTACTTGGAAGAATTGCCAGTGCCAACAGTTATGGTATACCACAAGATTGAATAGCGCACCATGTTCTTCAATTATCTTTCAACAACAAGATAGGTTATTGAGGTCGACACAGCAGATTTCGGGTCGTCTCGAACATGCCGTGAAGACATAGGGGTGAGTTTCGCAGTTCGCCATTCCTCCTACTTGTCGATCATTCAGACCATCGTCTCGATGTTGATCTTCGCCACGTACATTCTCCACGTGACGCCTACAATCGCCTATCGTGTACCGTCTTGCTGCCATATGCGTTCGCTCGTCACTTGACGCCTATCGACATTACAATGTGTATTCGTCGCGCCGCCGTATACGTTCACCCATCGTGTGACGCCCATCGACGCCACCGTGTGCCGTCGCGCCACCTTATATGTTTACCTATCGTGTGACGCCCATCGACGCCAATGTGTATTCGTCGCGCCGCCGTATACGTTCGCCCATCGTGTGACGCCATTCGACACCAACGTGTGCCGTCTCGCCGCCTTATACGTCCGCCCACCGTTTGACGCCCATAGACACCAACGTGTGACGTCGCGCCGCCTTATACGTTCGCCCATCGTATGACGCCCATCGACGCCAACGTGTGCCGTCGCGCCGCCTATCGAGTGACACTAGCCAATGTCCACATTACCGACATAAGGATGTATTTACATCGTCGTGTTCATAGTTGGCAGTCACGCCCCACAATTTATATACGTCGGAAGTGCATGGCTTGAGTATTGCATTCCCCCGACATACTTTTCTGATCCGGAACAGATGTTCGTTATCACGATGCTTGATAGTTGACCAATTGTATATTTGCATGGTTTATCTGGTTTAATGTTATATATATATATATATATATATATATATATATATATACATATACGTATAGTTATTAAATTAATATTCCATTTCGATTCCCACATTAAATCCCCCTGTGTTGTGTCATCATTTTGTCCTACCCATTCTTGTTGCACCTGGACCTTGTCACGAGTCCGTCACTTTTGGCGCCGCCAATTCCTTGAGCCAACATGTTGTGACATAGACTAGTAACATTTTCAAACTTAAATGCGTCAACGCGGTAACGTCTTAACATTTTACCGTTTCAGCGTTAGCGTTAGCGGGATAACATTTTCATAATTTAATGGGTTGGTGTCGTAAATTCGTGATATATTTATACTTGCGTCGCGTTAGAGTGGTATCATTTTATTACATGATGATTAACTTCGTAACATTTGATCGTTTAGCACTTGTAAACTTATCATACTTTAATGCTTAGGTGACCCAAATTCCAGACATTTATTGAATCACCGTGGTAACATCAGCATATTAGCGGGGTAACATTTTGAAAGTTTAGTGCACCGTCGTGGTAACTTCATAACATTTTAACCTTTCACCGTGTTAGCGGGTAAAATGTTCGTATTTTAGTGCATCAGCGTGGTAACATCACCACCTTGTAGCGTTTCAGCTGACGGGTTGGTCTCTTGGGTAAAGGGTGTAGGCTGTGACGCTGACGGGTTGGTAGCCGCTGATAGAGGCAGGCATGTCTGGCTGGTCGCACGGGGCGCTGCTGTCTGGACCAGAGACGGGGTCGATCGCCTAGTCGCACAGGGCGCTGTTGTCTGGACCAGAGGCGTTGACGATTGACTGGTCGCAAAGGGCGCTGCTGTCTAGACCAGAGGCGTTGACGATTAACTCGTCGCACGGGTCGCTGCTGTCTGGACAAGAGGTGGAGACATTTGGTTTGTCGCATGGTGCGCTGCTGTCGTAGAGATAATCAACTTTAGCAGTCGCCAGGCGGAAGTGGATGCAGTAGACGACAGCGTCCCCCAACCCCAACATAATATTTGGGGTTGGGGGACGCAAAGTTCAGGTATTGGTCAGTGTGCGTCTTGTTGTACACGGTGGACTTCACACTGCCATCTCCTTAATGGTTCACTTCGCATCCAGGAGGGGCATGCTGTTGATCTTTCGAATTGCCTCACGTGTACGATGACGACATTCAGCGTCAGCAGTACTGATGAAACCAACCTGATACGTTAGACGAAAGCCTTTACCAGGAAAATATTTTTGGATATGCAAAATGAAAGTTTTTGATTTAAAAAAGAACTAACCTGAAGAATGTTCAGTGATAATAAAGGTAGCGTTGTTTCAGTGAAATTTAACGCGGTGAAACAAATGTAATACTTATATTACTTTTGTAATAATCCATATAAAATACATTCATATATATATATATACATATATATATATATACATATATATTTACATATATATATATATATATACATATATACGACATAAAACACAGCAAAGGTTGAAGTATATGTAATTTCATACCAAGCACACACACACACACACACACACACACACACACACACACACACACACACACACACACACACACACACACACACACACACACACACACACACACACACATGTATGATGAAATATATATATATATATATATATATATATATATAATTATCATCACCTTGAGCAACCGTAATGTCCCTTGGTTGGGCGATTGACTCAGCATGTCGTTTCCATATCTGCCTGTCTTGCGCTATCCTCTGCCAAATGGTGCCTTTCCAATACTCCTCTAGTTCGTGTCTCCGCCTTCTCGCCGGTCTTCCTCTAGATCGTTTCCCTTACTAAGGTATCCCGTTAGAGATACGCGATGTCCTTCGTTTATCTCGTAACCTACTGATGTGACGTGCCCATGTATACATCTGTCTTCTGAGTTGTTCTATTACGTCTTCGACCCTTAGCTTATCTATTACCTAGAAGTTTGTTTTAATCTCTACATGTGTGATGTTTAACACACTTTTGTCCATATGTGTTTTCTACGACTGCCTGGTTCTTTGCCTGGTTGGTCAGTGTCCATGTTTCCGCGCCGTTTGTTATCGCTGGAAGTACGCATGAATTTTTTAGACTTCAAAAGTTACCCTTGAAGATGTCGCGGTTTTTGGCGAATGCTGTCCAGCCGGTCGTGATTCTTCTTCGAATCTCTTTGTCTTTGGTGTTGTGTCTAATCCTGAATCGCTGTCCCAGGTAGACGTATCTTTCAACGTTCTCTATCAACGGTGTGTTGGTATATAATGGTGTGTCGTTTTCTAGCGTCACTTTTGCCTTCGAAATATTCATTTTTTGACCTTGTTTTTTTTTTTGTCAGCTAGCTCCTGCAGCAATTTTGGTATTTATTGCGGTGTAATAGCGCATATTATGAATATATTCTTAGCGAAGCGAAGAAGACTGAGATATTGTCGTCTATCCTCAGGCCTGTGGTTTTCCATGTCAGTCTTCGGAATATTCTTTGGAGTGTTGCCGTAAACAGCTTTGGCGATATGTTGTCACCCTGTCGTACTCCTCCTTTGATGTTGATCTTATTGTTTTCTTTGTGTAAGTGGACTGTCATCGAGATGTTTGACTAGATTTGTTGAAGGAGTTAGATTTACACGTCTTCTACCCGCTGTTCTTGAAGCGTGTTTAATATTGCTTTAATTTCCACCGAGTCCAAAGCCTCCTGGCAGTGGACGACTGCGAATCAGAGCGATAGGTTATATCCCTGATACTTCTCATTCAGTTGGTATACGACGTGGATGTTGCTGTCGTTGAGTACCTCCTTGTGATTCCTGCTTGCTCGCGTCGTTGGTCTTCGTTGATTGTCTTCTCTAGCCTATTCGTACGTATTTTTTTAGTCATTTGTAGATGTTTCGTAACAGACATATCGGTCTGTAATTCTTCAGAAACATGGTATTCACGATTAGGTACTTTCTAGATGTCTCCCATTCTACCAAGGTTTCGCCTCTTTGGTTTTACATTTCTAGGCCAAATTTGCCTGTTACCGTTTCCGATAAGTTTGTTCGTTTTCCTGTTTGTGCATTAAAGTCTCCCATCACTATCATGTATTGGTTTGGTTTTACTAAAGTTTCATCCACGTCGATGTAGAAGTCTCTTCTTCTGAATATGATGTTTTTGGAGCATATACTTGTACTATCTTCCATTTGTAGAGTATATTGTTTTTCGATTTCTTTTTTATGAGAAAGCGTACTACTACTTCGCCGTTGTTCGCACTGGAATGATACAGCAGGTGGTCGTTTTGTAAGGCATTGAAGCATCCATCGCTTCTTTAACTTCTCCAAATCCCGATCACATCCCATGCTAATCAGGTTTCCCAATGTTCGTCCTCCAGTTCTTGTATATGTTCATCTTTTGGAAGTGTTCTTACGTCATGTGTTGCTATCTTCAGTCAATTAACCGTTTTTGTGCGGCTCATCTTGACCCAGATATTCTTAGCATCCCCTGTACTACATGACCAGAAACGTCTCCGTGGTCACAGACTATTTCCATGAAGGTGGGAACCGGGGTCTTGGCTTTATTGTACTTTGCATGGTGGTGTTGTTGACCTACCCTTCCACGCTGACTGGTGCGGGTTGGAAAGGGTAGGCCACGTAGGGTGAACATAATTACATTGCCTAAGTTTCGACACGGCGGCCGTTCTTCCGATCGAGAGTTCGACACTACACACACACACACACACACACACACACACACACACACACACACACACACACACACACATATATATATATATGTTATTGTGTTAAATAATTAATATATATATATATATATATACATATATATATGTATATATATATATATATAATATATATATATATATATATATATGTATATATATATATATACATATATATATATATATATATATATATGTAGTATCCTAAAGTAATAACTGCTGAGATCATTCAGAACAAAGCCGCCTTCATTCTGCGCAGTGCTCAACGAAACAGTGTATAGGTAATTATAAAGAAGTGTTTGTTGCTCTACTGGTTACAGATGAGCCGCCCGTGTGTAACATCTCCCGATACATTAGCTGCCTGCAGCCAACGATAGGTGAGTGTATATATGTAGAAATCAGACGGTCACCTGCGCTATAGATATGTAGAATACCCTGGATTAACCGCTCCTCTCCTCCGGCGCTATATGCGTCATTGCGCGCGATTTTTCGCCGTGGGATACCGAATACGTCCGTTTTATTATTAGCAGTAACAACAATGGGTAACTATTGTTGACATACTGTCTAACCTAGCCTAGGACTAGTCGCTTGCCTTGCCCTTGGTTAGCCTTAGCAGTCCGAATATGCAATTACCAAACGTTTCATTAGACATTATTTTGTGCTGGGTTGGATTATTTATCAGTTCCGTCCAAAGTGATCGCTGCACAACATATTAAAATAACATTCTGAAGAATTCATCCAGAGCATAGTCTTTGATATGAGTGTTTGTTCTTATTTAACTGTCACTGATTTCAACTTGTCAGTCGTCTTCGAAATTCTTTCTCGGCCGCGTCGTGACAGCCCGGCTGATTAGTCTGTACTTCTGTACAGCCAATATCCGACGTTTTCACTCATCGTGTTCCCATCTTGTTCCTTGTTCTTCACATTGCACGATAACTAAAAAAATAGTTGAGCGTTATTCTTCATTGAACACGGCTCATAAATTAATTACTATGCGGGTGTGTTATTGTTTACGTGTATCCCCGTGTATTCGGTGCCCCACGGTGAAAAAGCTCGCTCAATGAGACATGTAGCGCCGAAGCAAGGTAGCGGTTAATCCAGGGTATTCCACCTATCTATTCCTACGCGGAGAGTTTTTCGAGCGTGTAATAGATAACAATCGCATAACCCGACACCGAACATCATACAGAAGACTTCCACCGAATCCGTCGAACAGGAAGGTGCCGTGAACGGAAGGCCTAACATTCAGTGCATCCGTGTATTATTTTGATGGTGTCATTGAGCCAGATTTAAGCAGCGCCATGCCCTAACTCTGTAGGCTATTCAGAAAACCAACTCCAGATGACGATCGACGGCATCAGGACTAAAACACACTTGAGTTAGAGCTAAGCCCCAAATCCAAATTTGTGACGTCATATTGCTGGTGCAGTCACAGTTTTGTTGCATACACGCGTAGCACTTCCTTGTCTAAGTTCAAAATCCGTCGAATTTCCGGTTTAAGTTGAACATGAACCGAAAACTCAGCCTATGCCTAAGCACTGTCGTTAAACTTGTAGTTTGTCTGATTATAGGGAAATACTAGTGTCATAAAGCGTTAGTTCATTGAGTTACTTTATATTTGATCTAGTTTAGATACACGGGATAGCGCGATTAGTAACTGTCATGTTTCTCATTCCAAAGATCCGACGTTTCGGTTATGGCAAGCAACCGATTCCAGTCAAAGGACAATGCAATGTCACTGTGTCCTGCAATGGGGCCAATAGGACTTTACTGATCGTCGTCGGAAAGGCAGGCACGTCTCTTTTCGCGCTTGATTGGATCAAAGCTTTCCAAGTTGATGTGAATGTATTGCTCTACAGCAATACTGCTACTGCATTGCCGTCCACCACTGACTGACTGTAATCGAAAAGTGTGATCGCGACCTACAGAGGGTCCTAGACCAGTACCCAGGTGTCTTCGCGCCCGGATTGGGGCTCTCCACTAAGGTGAAAGCACGGCTTCTATTGAAAGAATATGCCGTCCCCAAGTTCTACAAACCGAGACCAGTACCATTCAGTCGCATGGACGCCGTTGACAAAGAGCTACATCGTCTCGTGTCGATCACAATGAATGGGCAACGCCCATTGTCGTCGTGCAGAAGCCGAACGGAAAAGTGCGCATCTGCGGATATTATAAAGTGACTTTAAACCTTCAGCTGCACGTAGACCAGCACCCAATTCCGAGGGTAGACGAAATGTTCGCCAAGCTGCAAGGAGGACAGCACTTTTCAAAGCTTAACATGTCCGACGCATATCTACAAGTAGAGCTAGATGACGCCACTAAGCAACATCTCGTCATAAACACGCATAAAGGACTGATCCGGTACAATCGATTGTCGTTTGGACCGGCACTAGCGCCGGCTATTTTCTAGAAGTTAGTCGACAATCTGGTCTCCGACATTCCATATGTGACTGCCTACCTGGACGATGTGATCGTCACCGGACGGACGAAGGAAGAACACCTGGAAAACCTCAAGCAGGTCATCTCTGCATTGAACGAGTATGGAATGAAACTGCGACTTGACAAGTGTGAGTTCTTCCGACAGCAGGTCACATACCTAGGACATGTAATCTCAGCAGATGGTCTCAAGCCGTCTGAGGAACGTGTCAACGTCATCGTCAGGTTTCCGACGCCCGAAAACGTTAAACAGCTGGAAAACTTCATCAGCAAGCTGAACTATTACGGAAAGTTCTTGCCATCATTCTCTACCATCTGCGCCCGTGTAAACCGACTGCGCAGACAAGAAGTCAAATCGGCCTGGTCCGCTTGGTGCGACCAGGCGTACAACCGACTGAAGGATATTCTGGCCCAGAAAGCGTGCTTGGTCCACCACGATCCAACTAGGACGCATGGCATCGGTGCTGTTATTTCTCAGTGTGCACCGGATTCCACTGACGAACCGATCGCCTCCGCCTCAAAAACGCTGACGTCGGCAGAGAAGAATTTCAGCCAGGTGGAGAAGGAGGCACTGCCAATAATTTTCGGTGTGAGGAAATTCCATCAGTACCTGAGTGGTCGCCACTTCCAGCTCACCACAGATAAAAAACCTTTGCTGACCATCTTCAGTCCAGAGAATACTCTACCAGTGATGACGCTACAGCGACTGCAGCGATGGGCACTAATAATGATGGGCTACGATTACCAAATCCTCTACAGACAGTCTGCTGATCACGCCAAAGCAGATGCTCGCCTGCCCATTGGTCCCGATCCGAGTTTCGACAAAAAGGAGAGCATAGCCGAAATCGACAATGAAGTGAACTTGTTCGACATTCAGGTCATTCTCAATTTGCTGCTCTCTGCGAAAACCGTCGCCGACTATACCAGAATGGACCCGATTCTGGCAAAGGTCCTAGACTTCGTTGCAAATGGGTGGCTTCTACGCGACTCCCAAGTCATCATTCCGACTGCACTTCGTGCTAGGGTCCTCAACATGCTGCACTTGACGCACATTGGAAAACTGCGCATCAAGTCGCTCGCACGCATGCATGTGTGGTGGTCTAATATCGAGGTCGACATCGTCGCCCACTGCAAGGACTGCACAGCTTGTGCCGAAACAGGCCCAAATCAACCTTAAAATCTGTCTGTACTCCTTCTACTTCCGGACCCCTCATGGCAGCGCATTCATATTGATTTTGCCCTTCGTTCTTAGATGATAGGTCGTGATGTATGCCCACTCGAAATGGCCGCACGTTCTTAAATTAAACAAGTATCCGACATCTGAGACAACTCCGTCCGCGCTCGATGACACGTTTGATATATGGGGCCTGCCTGAGAAAATTGTATCCGACAATGGCCCGCAGTTCGCCTCAAAGACGTTCGCTGACTGATGCAATGCACACTTCATCGCATATCTGACTTCTGCGCCTTTTCACCCACCATCGAACGGTGAAGTGAACGGCTTGTTGGTATTTTCAAACAGGCCATGAAACGAGCTCTTAAAGGGGAGAGGAAGTCGAAACATCTGGCATTGCGAGAATTCCTCCGGCAAAACCGTGTCACTCCAAATTGCACGACTGGTCGTACTCCAACTGAACTGATGCTCGGACACCAGTTGCGGTCTTCTCTCTCCGTTCTACAACCACATGTGCACAAAGCGAAAACACAGAAAAAATCAACATTACCAGCCAAGCCGAAATTCTCAATCGGTGCATACGTCCATTACAGAGATTTCACCAAAAATCGTACAAAATGGATGGCTGGAAAAGTGACTGGTCATGTCGGAAAGAAAATGTTCATTTTCCAAGGACCTCATGGACATTGCCGCCAACACAAAGATCAGCTGAAGTCGCGTTCCGTTCCAACAACGAACCGCCGGCGCAATCTGAAGCGTTCTGCTCCACTCGCGACTGAACGTCCTACAACGACGGATCAGCAGCAATACGACAACGGTGTTCCCGACTTGCCCGTTCCTAAAATTGACGAACACCAGCCTGATGAAGCGATAAACGATGAACCGCCTGTCCCTGTTGATCAGCCCGTGGTATCTCGTCGTTCGACCCGCGTTAATTTTGGTATTCCGCCGACGAGGCTCATTGAGGAAAGAGCAATCTACACTCTGGAAGGGAGGACTGTCATGTTTCTCATTCCATGCTATATGAACTATGTTGTATTCACTGATATTGCAGTCCATGCTATTTTATGTCAGTGGCACATGCCTCATTTTTATTATTGAACCACCCTCTAGTGACCATTGACCAGACTCTGACCATTTACATTTACAGTGACTGCCATCTTGTTTGTGGAAGTGACCACATGTGTTTCTCAGTTGTTCTGCTAGTATTAAATGTTTCTTTAATTATACTCACAGTTTAGTGATATTCACTAGCATGCAAGTACACAAAAGTAACATGCTCATCCTTCCCGACGCCACGAGCCGAGACTTCCTTTTAAGACTTAGACAATCATATTATAACTACAGCGATTAGTGCTAGCATGAAATGTAAATCGCCCTGTTTCATTCGCTTGTTAATATTGTGTTATAACACACGACACAACTATTTTCACTTCATATCAGTTATTTATTTAAGTGCAGTAGAAAAACAAAAGGAAATTGTCGTACCGCGATGCATTGTGGGGAATCTAAACACCTCGATTTGGACATCCATGTTATCCAATTTTCTTCTTCTTTTCTCTCGCATAAGAAGTCAGCAGCAGTACGGACTTGGTGTTTTCTATTTACCTACCTGCGCAACAGTGAATCAATGACAGTTGTTATACATTCCATTTATCGCGTCGTTTGTCTTCCAGAATCATTCAACACCAACATGTATCCAAGGTGCAAGTGTCCGCCAGCGTGTGATATCGTGCATTACAAGTCGTCCATGAGTTACGCGACCGCCAACGAGAACACCAAAAGCCAACAAGATGCATCTGTCACGTTCCTGAAGAGAGTAAGTGAGCACTTGAACGAATCGATCGACGCCAAGGAGCGCACATTGTTAAACAGACTTCGAGCTAATGAAGAAGAAGCTTTGCAAATTTACAGTGGGCTACCAACGTGGTTAGACTTGCAAGATGTAGTCTACGCTATCTTGGACAAATCATACTGCAACCACGATTTCATTGGCATCTACACTATTATAATGATACGTGGGTTTGAGAAAATGCAAGATATCATAACGAATGACTTAATCGCCGGTTGGAATGAAATGAATGTTCATGACTGTATATCGGGCTCGCTCGATCTGTCTATGATACTGAGAGATTCAGAAGATATGATTAACCAAGAAAGTTGGCGAGCAGCACTACGTCTGCGTCTGGAGGAAAAGCTGATCTGTTCGAAGAGAGCAATGGGTGACTTAGAACGAGTGCACGACTCGTACAACAAAGGCCTACCGTTAACGAACTACTCGACGACTCCGAAAGGAGCCTACGACACATTGTATCGAACCACTGCATTATTCAAACAAAGCACGAAAATAAAGGAAACGTACACTCGTCTCAGAGAACACATTATTACATATATTGAAAACATATATGGGCTGCTGCGTATTTGTAAAACCAATGATCGCGTAACTGACATGAAATACGAATACCGTAATTATAGTGATGGGTTCCGGCAAGCGTCAGTTGAATACGACAGGGAACTAAGATTGTTTGAATTGCTCGTCATACGACAACCGCTACAGCGTGTCACAAAAGGCAAGGGTGATTTCGAAAATTATAAAATAAGTGGATTTCCAAAACAATTAGTATTGTATAGCAAAATAAATTACGCTCAACATTTCTATCAAAGTATGAGGTCTTATAACTTTGCGTTCCGAAATTTATCCAATAACATTGAAGCATATCTTTGTTATCTGAAGTATGAAAACGCCAGCAAGTTGTCCTACGCCCGCATGGTTACGACGGACATATTAAAGCAAACGTTTGAAGAGTATTCAACTTTCATTCAAACAGTGCAAGCCGTGATGTCTAATGTGTGGTACGATTCACAACGCCTCACAATGTTGACATTCGATATGTATGAACTTGCCGCATTCAATCCTTTGTTGAAGGCGTATTTTGCTCAAATATATGACTACTACAAGGAAGCTCGCAATTGGGAGAGAAAACAGATACATAGCTGGTTCAGATTTACCAATGACAGTTCACTGCTTTCGATGCTAGTGCGTGGTGATGAAGATGACCTCTGGACACGCACCCGAGACCATAAAGTGCAGTGGACCAATTTTAAAGATAAGTTATTTCGGAATCTAACATCGTTCAAGGACGCGACGGACAAGATGGAATCCTTCCTACAAACGACACGTTTAGATGGACAGTTTTTCAGGTATTTCATTATAGTATTAACAATTGTGCATGTGACCAGTTTTGTACATCTATTACACGCCCTTTTCACCCAACCAACCAATAATCAGCCTCATCCCAATATATTACTCACCAACACACCACGGATATGCACATGTGAATGCAAACTTTACTTCATTTCCGTAAAGAATAGCCATTCAAAACTTTAGTTGAATTTCTTTCAGCCGCAACTTTCTGGAGCTGAATGTCTACATGCGCGACCTGCGTGGCCAGGTTTACGAGCAGCGAGAGGCCTACACGCTCATTGATTTGCTAAGTAAGGTTTATTTGTAATATAATATTTTGTATGAAACTAAGGGTAGATTTAGTTATGCTTTGCCAGATCATTAAACAAGTTCACCGCGATTCCACATTTGTGCGGATTGTATGACGTTTAGACGATTTGTGAGTTGCACCGATGTACCCTATGTACTTAGTGTGTTTATGCTGGATAGGGTAGTTTTTCCGAGTTACTGTGTAATGGATGTGTTTTTTTGTAAAACATCTTGTGTTAGATGATCCAATCAGTGAGTGTGATGTGAATATGAGTTAATGTCCGTGTGAGAATTCGTTGATTGGGTGTGAGGGGGCCCCCTTAGTTGTTAGTGACGCCTATGGGGTTTTTATTTGTAATATTTTATTCTGGAAGTTTCTGTGTGAAAAATGTAGGAGCAGCAGCCCCACCTTTGGGTCGGTTGAGACAGCGCATTTGTTTGTTGGAGAGAGCGCGCGGTAATAGGTTTGGATCGTAGGCTAGAATTTGGTGTATGGTAAGGCTGAATTAGAGGTTTTAGTAATTCGCCGAATCGGTATCTATTCGACTTGGTGGGTGTGGGAACTGGACTAGGTATAGTCCTGTGTTATAGCGGAGTGGAATTTTTTCCCGCTGAGTAGAAGCGTCGCTTGACGCCGCGTTGTTTTTATTCGGCTAAGCGGTGGTCGTTGGCCGAGCGCGCGCTTGCGCCGGACGACGCGTTGTTGTTTGGAAACGGTGGGGCGGCGCCATTTAACTGGTAGATCTGCCCTGTGCTATATACGCGAATTGGCAATGGTATTTTTATCTTTCTGTGGTCGTGTGTGATGGTTTACGGTCTGGATGAGTCTGTGGTGTGATTTTATGGCGATAAATCCGATAGGCAAGTTTAACGAGACGAAACATTTTTTTTTTAGTGAAGTGGGTTTTTGTGGCGTTATTGAGAAGTGCACGGACTTTCGGCGTGTTTATTAAACAACTGTAGGGTGTCGGTTTTACGGTGAGGGAAAAGACGGATAATGATAAGCGAATTTAACGAAACAAGAAACACTTTAATTTTTGCTAATCGACGGTGCGCGAGAGCGCGCGTGGAAAAAACCCCGCTAATGTAGAATAACAAAAAACAAGCGCTGGGTTTCGAGGCAGATTATGCGAAGTGCGGGTAAACGCCTGGAGAATCTACGACGCTCTCGGAGATGGAACGAACTGCACATATTGGTGGAACTGATGCGAAGCGCGGGTAAACGCCGCGAGTAACTACGACGCTCTCTGGTGAGCCAGCCGAACCGAGGCAAATTATGCGAAGCATGGGTAAACACTGGGAGTAACTACGACGCTCTCGGAGGTGGCTAGCGATCCGCCGTGGACGAACTGACATGTATTGGTGTAAATTACTGGAAGCAGGGGTAAACATCGGGAGTAACTACGACGCTCTCGAAGGTTCCTACCGAACCGCCTGTAGACGAACTGACATGTATTGGTGGAACTTATGCGAAGCGCACGACACGGTCTTCTGCTCCAGTTCGGCGGCGCCGAGCGCAAGCCGACGCTTCAAACCGCGTCGCGATATTCGCAGTGGCGGCGATTATGTAGCGGACACAATCGGCCGGACACAAGCGCGAAGACGGCTAAATCCCACCTGGGCGATCGGCCGGGGGAGCGAACAGGCGCCGGCGCCCGAACGTTAGAGGTACCGAGAGGCGGCTTCCTGTGCGGCACTCGCCCCGAGAAGGCACGCCCGCCGCCGCAGGCCGCGCGCCGAGGTGCCGACCCTGTAATCCGGCTAAGACACGTGCAGTTAGAATACGGGCGATCGGCTGCGACTTTAAATTTTACCGGCGCTTCGATCGATGTTCCGCCACATAATTGCATCCGTTGGTGATATCGCAATGCGGTCTTCTGATCCGTGTCGGCAACGCCGAGCACAAGGAGACACGTCAAACCGCGTCGCAATATTAGCAGCTGCGGTGCTTCTGTGGCGGATCTGCCGAACACGGGCGCGAAGACGGCTAAATCCCACCGGGGCGATCGGCCGCGGGAGCAAACAGGCGTCGGCGCCCGACCGCTAGAGCTATCGAGGGGCGGTTTCCGGTGCCGCGCGCGCCCCGGGAAGGCACGCCTGCCGCAGCAGGCCGCGCGCCGATGTGCAAACCATAAATTTTCGGCTTGTAATCCGCTAAGACACATGCAGTTAGAATACGGGCGATCGGCTGGGACTTTAACTTTTACCCGCGCTTCGATCGATTTTCCTGCATAGAATGGCGACCGTTGGTGATATCGCAATGCTGTCTTGTGCTCCATATCGGCGGCGCCGAGCGCCAGCCGTCTCTTCAAACCGCGTCGCGATATTCTCAGCGACGACGATTATGTTGCGGATCGACCGGACACGAGCGCGAAGACGGCTAAGTCCCACCGGGGCGTTCGGCCGCGGGAGCAAACAGGCGCCGGCACTCGGCACCGCCGACACGAGCAGAAGACCGCCACCTGTCGGGTAGTAGGATTGGTTCAGCGTTATGCTTTCTAAACACGTCCAGACACGGCTAGCGAAGGAGTCTGGACAAAACTAAATGCCGACTATCTTTCATAACTGGCAGGACTTAAAAATGTTCATAGTTGCCATGACTTAGACATTTTCATAACTCGTTGATGAAATACATCTTTCGATTTTTCGAGTCCTACTCGTTTTCTCATAAAAAGTCTGAGAAATTCGACAATCCCGTATTGGCGCATATTTGAGTTTTAGCTTTTCACGAGTTCGGTGTGAGGGGGCCCCCTCCTCCACAACGCGCCCCCTCAACCGGCAACGGGCCCCCCTCCACAACCACGTGGAAAGGGCCCGTTGTGGAGTAGGGGGCCCCCTCGCACTGAGCTCGTGAACAGTTAATGTCCCGAATATGCGCCCATAGAGGAATGCCGAATTTTGCAGACATTTTGTGCGAAAACGAGTAGGATTTAGTCGAATTTTTGAAACATCGAAAGATGGCCTGCATAGACAAATTTTAAAAAGTCCTGCCAACTATGAACATTTCTAAGTCCTGGCAATTATGAAACATTTCTACGTCCTGCCAACCATGTAACATTTCTTCAAAGTCCTGCCAATTGTGAAAGATAGATAGCATTGAGTTTTGTTCAGACTCCTTCGCTAGCCGTGTCTGGACGTGTTTGGAAAATATACCGCTAAATCAATCGTACTACCCGACAGGTGGCGTCGA
The DNA here is from genome assembly GCA_020002185.1 of Paraescarpia echinospica. NCBI lineage: Eukaryota > Metazoa > Annelida > Polychaeta > Sabellida > Siboglinidae > Paraescarpia > Paraescarpia echinospica. The sequence continues at coordinate 5,692,829 of CM034539.1, read as the reverse complement.
GGTTTGCCCAGATATGTCTGGACTTGTTTGTGCACCGACGGTTGCAATATACCGACGTGCAGAAAAATGTCTTAACAAAAAAATGTTAGACCTGACTTTGAAAATTAGCCTAAGTTACGACAGAAACATTACATAAAAATTACCTCGACGTCCCCTGTCGGGTAGTTGGTAGTCGCTAGGGTGCGTGGCATAATGTTTACTTTTCAAAATTTATCCTTCGTTTAATGTTCAATTATAGCATACTAATTATTTTGAATATATTACTTTTAATATTATGTAACTTGTAATGCGCTATAGAATCAAGAATTCAACCATAAGCTAAGTATATTTAAATTATAAGCATATTTTAACAAGTTTTGGTCGTCATATTTAACTTAATAAAACCGGCGTTAAAGCCATTATGATTATCGCTCACTTTCGCCGGTCGGCAATGTTCAGTTTTTTGTTTGTTTAAATGTTGTCGTTTGTACCAATTATACTGTTAAATGATGAAGTTACAAAACATGCTGCCTGTGAGTTTTTTCAATTGACCTTTTAGATTACTATTGGCATTTTATATTATTACAATAAATACGGTATTTAAAAAGGAATCATGGTGCAGTTAATTGCCATTGGCATTAAGTGATTGATACTACAGTTAGTTTCTGCCTATCTAAGACTAAGGCTACGGCTGACTGAGTGAATTATAATAAATATAAATAGTTCTTCCTCCCTTAATAGGCCTGTAAGTCTCAATTTAGTTACCGGAGTTGGCCCCGGTTCAACATTTTTTAATTAAATAAAGTAGGCTTTATTGTTAAAATTGAGACTACTGATCTTGTAAATCTAATTTAGTTTTTACTTACGGCAGTTACGCCGTAGGCTTAGCCTTAGCTCTGGGTTTAACATTCTTTACTATTTATTATCTATATGATATAAAATGATATGGTTTCTGATTGTCTTGCTCTGTTGTTGTAAGGGACATTGATTTTGTTTTATGCAAACCATTGAGATCTAATCATTTTAATGTGCTTTTTCCTAATCACACTAAAATTCATCATTCTATTTCAATTTTGCATAGTCTGCCATGTCTTCATGTTTGTTGTAATAGAAAGTTACTGCCAATCCCCCGCTCTACGCCTACATTGAAATTAGCAATAATTTTATTACTAGCAGGATATGTAAGTCTCAATCCTGGGCCATCTGTTAGACGAAACATTCGGGTGGCCACTACAAACGTTCGATCTGTACGAGATAAGATAGCCTCACTTTGTGATTTATTAATTTCAAAGAAAATAAACATTCTAGCTGTAACTGAGACCTGGCTTAGACCACATGATACACATGCATGCATTGCTGACGTTTCCCCTTCTGGTTACACCTTTCACCATCAACCACGTTTAGTCGGCCGTGGAGGTGGTGTTGGCTTTTTTATATCACAGCAGTTCAAAGTTAAATTACATTCTAACCCTGAATACTCTAGTTTTGAGTCCATCTGTGCTGAAATTTCAGATTCTTCTTTCTCCGCACACTTTGTTTGTATCTATCGCCCTCCAGGACATCCGGCCAATTTCTTTTAAGACTTTCAGGATATGTTGGAAAATCTGGCAGTCATTCACTCAGAATTTTACATTCTTGGTGATTTTAATCTACATTTGGATATACCTTCTTCAACTACAACTACGTTTGATGATATTCTGGCATCATTTGATTTGAAACAACATGGTACCTTTTCGACACATATACATGGCCATTGGCTTGACCTCTTGATAACCCGTTCAACTTGTAATAATATCCAAGCACCTACTGTTTCAGATGGGTTATCAGACCACCATACTGTCATTGCCAATATTAATGGTTCTATAGCCCCTTTACAATCGAAACACAATGTGTCTTACAGAGCCATTCATAGGATTGACATTACAGCTTTAATGGCTGATATCCTTATATCTGACCTTATCACAGATCCAAAAAAACATCTATCTGACTTATATAAACATTACTGTCAAGTACTCAATGCACTACTTGACAAACATGCAGCTATAAAATCCAAATGGGTGTCAGAAAGGCCACCGGCTCCATGGATGACTTCCGAAATTATACTATCTAAAAGGCGTCGTCGTTATTTAGAGCGCGTATGGCGCAAATCACGCTCGCCATTAGATAGATCGCGTTATTCTAAGCAATGTCACCTCTGTAACAGACAAATGGCTAAAGCTTAATCAGATTATTTTACAGATATGGTCATAAATAAGTCTGATAATCCGCGTCAGTTATGGAACTGCATCAATAACATTCTACACAGACTGACTACTCCATCGTTACCTGATCATGTGTCAATTAAGTCTCTATGTGATTCGTTCTCTAGTCACTTCAAGAATAAAATCAGTATCATTCGTTCTGCTTTCCCACGTCATAATATAAGTAATGTCAGTGTGGACTTTCCACAAGTAAATTATCAACTTGTATCATTTGAACCTGCAACAGTTGATGAAGTTAGGAAAATAATTATGTCCTCCCCAAATAAATCTTGTGCACTTGATCCATTTCCAACAATACTGCTAAAAGCATGTCTCGATACACTAATTGGACCTATAACAAATATTATAAATGCATCACTTTGCTCTGGCTGTTTTCCTGATGATTTTAAATACGCCCATGTCACACCACTTCTTAAGAAGTCATCTCTGCCTAAGCAAGACCTAAACAGTTATAGACCTATTTCTAATCTCAGCTTCATTTCCAAAATACTAGAAAAGGTTGTAGCAAGTCGTCTAAGGTCTCACATTAGCACAAATGTCTTAACTAATGTGTCACAATCAGCATATAAGCAGTTTCATTCAACAGAGACTGCCCTTTTAAAGGTTCATAATGACATTAACTTGAACATTAATAATGACAAAGTGACTGCACTTACCTTACTAGATCTCTCTGCCGCGTTTGACACGATTGATCACAGCATTCTCATTGAACGCCTATTAAAGTGGTACGGCATATCTGACACAGCTCTAAGCTGGTTGTCTCCATACTTAACTGATAGCTACCAGACTATAAAGATTTGGAACTGCTTTTTGGCTGCACTACCAACTTTATTTGGTGTTCTATTCTTGGGCCTTTGCTTTTTAGTCTTTACACCACGCCACTAAGCTCTGTTACACAAAGACATAAATTGGATCATCATCTTTATGCTGATGATACTCATATCTACATTTCGTTGGCTACCCCGGATGCAAATCGCTCCCTTAGCCAACTTAGTGATTGCCTTCAAGATATCTTCCATTGGATGACTGACAGCAAGTTGAAATTAAATGCAAATAAAACTGAATTGATCATTATTGGTACTCGAATGCAGCGTTGTAAACTGGATGTTTTTTTCCCTACGCGTATTTTGAATCAGTACATCACGCCAGCAACCTCGGTGCGGAATCTAGGAGTAATCTTTGATAGTAACTTCAATTTCCGACAGCATATATCTCAAACATGTCGCTGCTGTTTTTATCATATTCGTGATCTTTGCCGTATTCGCCGGTATATGTCATTTTCTGTTGCTAAGACTATTGCAACAGCGCTTGTTAGCAGCAAACTTGACTACTGCAATTCCCTCCTTTATAATATCGCTAGTAAGGATATCACAAAACTTCAGCGTGTCCAAAATTGTCTAGCAAGAGTAGTTACAAGATCTCCTCGTTTTTCTCGCTCTGTGCCACTTTTGAAGTCTTTACATTGGCTTCCTGTACGATTTCGTATAATATTTAAGATCTGTACCATTACATATCAGGCACTGTCCAATAAGCAACCATCTTATTTGCATTTATTGCTTACTCCTGTAAGAAAATCTATCCAGCTTCGATCATCTAGTTCTGACCTACTTTTTGTTCCTAGAGTCAACACTAACATTGGAACTAGGGCTTTTTCTGTTGCTGCACCAACTCTTTGGAATATGCTTCCTCTTAGTGTTAGATCAGTTGAAAATATTACAAAATTCCGTCGTCATTTAAAAACGTATCTTTACAACCTTGCTTATCCACCGTAGCTCCCTAGCGCCTTGACCCATCTGTTGACAACTGGAAAATTATTTATGGACTTTGAGATTGACCAACCCTTTTGTTTTGATGCGCCTCTGAGCTTGGTTTCCAAGGATTTAGGCGCAATAGAAGTTATCTTATTATTATTATTATTAAGCCGTAGGTTTTAGAAACATGTCCAGACACGGCTAGCTAAAGAGTCTGGGCATAAACTCACGCCACATGTCGGGTAGTAGGAGAGGCTTCGGTGTGGACTTAGCGGTATGTTTTCCAAACACGTCCATACAATGTTCTATTGGTTATTTTTCAAGTGGCGATTTAAATATTTGTATGTTATGTTCGAGTCCTGTCTTAGTATTTTTTTCAAAATAATATTTTCTGTTATTACTTTCCAGGTCCTAATTAGGTAGCGCGGGTAAACGGGGAGGAGTAACAACAACTCTCTAGAGGCGTCTATTATATACACGTTATGAATAAGGACGGCATAGTACGCTAAAAATCAATAAACATAAATATAGTTTCAACGTTTTATTAACTACACGACAATACGTACAAAATACAACAACGAATCGTTCGTGATACATGTAAATATAGCGTTTACACAACCCTAAAAGCTGTCAGCTTAACAGTAAGTATTATTATTCTTAAAAGTTCGTAGCAAAATGGAAGTAACAGCTAGAAAACAAAGTGTCCACACGGCACACGAAGTTAACCCTTCGAGTCAGTTTCGTAGGTGTCGTTTGTCGAGCTCTCTCAGGGACGAAACGTTGACGCAGCGCGCCCAATCCAACGTGAGCCAAGACATTACCGTCCCGACAATCTCCTCGGCCGACAGGCGATCACCGTGCATACCGTATGTATCCTAGAGGACGGAGAGCGTTCTTATGACCGAAGGGATGATAGGCCGACTGTCGAATTCATAGAGCGCGGGTCTGTAGTGTATCGCTAGGCCGTAGGCGGTGTCGAGGTATCCGCTCAGGTGATCCGTGTGGTGGCTGGTCGGATCGTTACATGCAGCGCACGTGCGGTTCGCTCGCGCGACTATCATTTCGCCGATCTCTTCCGCGAACACCCAGACGAGTCGACGCTCCAGACCGGACGACGCTACGATGGCGAGCTCCGTGTACCGCGTGCTGCGACAGCACGGAGCATCGTAGTCGCTCTCGTATTCGGACGACGGCCGCACCGCCGCGGTAGGCAGAGATGACGGTCGGACGGCGTGCGGCGGCGGCGGCGGCGATGAAGACGACGTCGACGCGACGGCTAGGACTACATCTAATGACGTCTTCGGTGGAGTAGCATCGTCCAATGCATAAGAGACGAGTGGTGCCAAGGCCGTCGTCGACGTCGACGTCGGCGAGGACGGTCGTGTAGGCGATGATCTAGACGTCGTCTTCCTCGTCGTCGCCGTCATCGAACGACGGACTATTATTGACTTCATAGCCGATTTCCATATTTCACACCTACAAATTATGTAACGTCTCACAATTTTCCAAACCTCCCCCCGTTTCACCATCAACGGCGCTGGCTTACGTCCGTCAGCCGATGACGCTACGAAAAAACTTGCACGTGTCACTTTTTTTGCTGGATATATTTTAAAAAAATATACAGGATTTCATGTTTCGTTAAATTCGTTTATAATTTTCGGTTCTTTCCCAATAACAATTACACCATAGTGTTAGTCACAGTGAGACAAAGATTCACGTCCTTCGAATGACTGATCTAATAGCCGTTTTCAATAGTCAACGCCTGCAGTATTTCAATATCTCAACCCTCCACTCCTATTCGCACACGTCTCCCCATTAAAAAGAGCGCTTGTTTACGGCGTCACGTCGTCGTCGTTCTAGACACGTCTACAGAAGCGTCGCTTGTGCTTGTTTTTTTTTACGGATTGTGTTTTAGAAAACTATGGCAATTGTTGTTTCCTTAAATTCACTTATGATTATGGCTTTTCTCCCAATAAATATCACAGCATAGTGTTAGTGACAGCGAGACGAACACGGACGTACTTCGAATGACTCACTTAATAGCCGTTTTCAATATTCCACGCCAAAAACCGAGCACTCGCTTACGTCATCGCCAAACGACAACACGTCTCCCCGGCGTAATCGACCACACGCGTCCGCGACGCCGTCGATCGTTTTTTTCTCGATTCTGTAGTAGCGGGGTTTTTCCACGCGCGCTCTCGCACACAGTCGAACTGCAGAAAAATGAGGCTTTCTTGTTTCGATAAACATTATCCTGTTTTTTCCCTCACCGTACAGCCGACACCCTATAGTCGTTTAAAAAAACACGCCGAACGTACAGGCACTTCTCAATAACGTCACAACAATCCACATCCCTCACACAAATTCCAAATGTTTCGTCTCGTTAAATTCGCCTATCGATTTATCGCCGTAAAATCAACCACATACTCATCCTGACCGTAAACCATCGCACACGACCACAGAAAAATAAGGAAACCATTGCCAATTCACAGTTATAGCGCAAGTCAGATCTACCAGTTAAAAGGCACCGCCCCGCCGTCTCCAAACAGCAACGACCGCCACTTAGCCGAACAAAACAACGCATCGATCGACGCTTCTACTCAGCGGGAAAAAATTCCACTCCACTATAATACATGCCTATACCTAGACCAGCTCCCGCACACACCATGTCGAATAGATGCCAATTCAGCGATTAACAAAAACCTCTCATTCAGCAAACCTTAACATACACTACATTTTAGACTACGATGCAAACTTAATACCGCGAGCTCTCTCCAACTCACAACGGTGGTGTCTCAACCGACCCAAAGGTGGCGCTGCTGCTCCTACATTCTTTCACCAAAGAAACTTCCACAATACAATTTTACAAATAGAAACCCCATAGGCGGCGCCAACAATTAAGGGGCCCCCTCACAACCAACCAATGAATTCTCACAAGGTCATTACCTCATATTCACAATACACTCACTGATTGGATCATCTAACGCAAGACGCTTTACAAAAAAACCCTCACACATCCAACACACACAGTACTATCTCACAACACACTAAACACATAGGGTACAACTGGGCAACAAATAAATCGTCTAAACGTCATACAATCCGCAAAAATGTGGAATCGCCTTGGTTAAAAGATAGAAGATATGACGTCACTTTACACAATTTTGCAGATGTCAGGGTTGTCAGCCTCTTACCACACTACTCACATTGAATTCCCATTGCGTTAATCACGCAGTATGGATTGAAGCACGCGATTCGATTGTTCAATAATGAACAGTTTTGATTGTTGGACAAGCAAATCGCTCGCTTGATTCCTTACTGCTTGCTTGGCGCAATAGAGAGTGAAAGTCTGGTCATTTGCAGTCCCTACCAGTTCGTAGTACTGTCGATCATCTTGGGATATTTTACGTAACTTGTGTTGGAAAACTGTTAACATTTACGTCATAACAAACATCGGTGCAAGAACTTCGATAAACCGTGTTCTGTTCTCTTGTGAAACTTAAAATCTGCATTTTTCTAGTGCTAAATAATGCCATAAAATCATATCCGTGATGCGGTTCTTTTTTATAAACTGAAAGCTCGTGTTACTTTTAAAACAACAATACCTCCTCGTGACAACGGACATCGGATTCACCCATGTGAAATACCGCGTGTGACATGCGTATGTTAAGACGTTTGTAATGTTTACACTGTAAACTTACTTTTTAATGTTACATGACGTAGTATCTCCTGATAATTAACACTGTGAACTATAGTGATGTTTGCCACGCTGAGTAATAGTTAGGACAACAAACTTTGAATTAATAATAATTTGAATTGTCAACTATAAAGTTCAACGTCAAAATCAAAATACTTTAAATGAATATCACATAGTACCTCATGGAGATTATTTTTGGTGAAATGTGGTTAAGTTATTCAGGTTAAAATTAGTTAGAAAATTTGTATTTGCAAGTGTCACACTTTGAATTGTCACAGCTCAGATATTTCAAGAGTAACTTCAAAAATTGTATAAGACATGTCACAACCTAACGATTTTTCTGATGAAATAGCATGACATTCTGTGTTTTGGGAACATTCAATTATATTTTCTAAATATGTCACATTTCAGAAGTGTGTACTTCAACATCAACTTGTTGAAATGGTTATATGACGTAGCTCTTCCATAAAACTATAATGAAGAAGTATGGAGCGATTGGTTTATACCAACAGCTGTAACGTTTATTTGTGGCTAACGTATTGGTCATGGCGATGATACTTGTCCAAAAAACGGCCAACTATTTTGAATTCGGCGCTGTTTGTTGCTCGTATTCCATTCAAACGAACTGCGGAGTTACATTTAAGTCGAGTGATGTGCAGGAAAAACTGTTCCAAAGCCACGTTGTGTCTTTAACGGACGTAACAATTCTACAGCAACGAAGAAGAGGCGATTAATCACGTAGATTTAGCTAATTACTTTGGTCTCTGGCTCTGCTATAACTCCCATCATTACAAAACGTATAACACAATATACACTTTGCAGTATATATCAAAACAACTTGCATAAACGAAAATTGCTTAATCAGCTAACAAAATAGCATTAGGAACGTTAGTAAATGATGCACTGAAAGTATTAGACGAATTGCCATTTTTTGAACCTGGAAATGGTTGGTAGTGTAAGTTTTTTTTTCTGAATCTTGTAGGTTATGGGTCCCTCAACTCAAATCAGCGGGATGGCAACGCGCCATCCTTGGCACTGGAGTATGCTAGGAACATGATTTTGGTGTATGTACACATGCTTTGGCATATGAGGAATGCAATGTAACTATTTCCAATGATGCCCGACTATGAACACCTGACCAAAATTCAAAATGATCGTCATTTTTATGAAAAATATCTAAAATCGTCCATGACTTTTGATTGGATGATGCTAGAAACATGATTTTGTGATGCACATGAAACATACAAAAGCTATGCAAAATGGCATGCAGTAATCACTAATGAACCTGTATCACATGTACAACATCTAAAAGTACAACATTCAAAGTTCAAAGTAAGAAGTACTCAATTATAAATTTGCTGAAACACAATGAAACACTACAATTTGAGAGCATTTTTTTGTAATGACTGGTTTCATTTGGACATTGACAATGTGTATATAATTAATAAATTCAAAACCAACGGTATATGAAAGGGACGCCATTCTCATTACATTTTCATAGAAAAGTTTAGTCCCGCCATTCTCTCTCATCCTCCTCTTCTATTTCCTCTGTACTGTCACCTTCTTCCTCATTATCATATCTAGCTTCATTCTCACGCACAGGCACATTGGTTAATGCACATGGCTTCACCAACACAGAAGCAGTACGGTGTGCAAGACAATCCTGAAGAATGACAGCTGCAAGCTTTCCCTACAGCTTTACACTGACAGTTGATGGCGTCCATAAGGGTGGGGGGCTGCTGGTCCTCTTGCGATGCATGGAGTTGGCACACCCCCTGCACCAGTGACAAACTCCCATCTATAATCAGCGATATCAACCATGGACGGAGTCTGCTGATGTGCTGCCTTCCAGAGCATGACTTGGTAGTGAGCTCGCAGGATGTTGTTGGCCAGATTAGCGTCTGTCGGAGGAAGAGTCTTGATGCATACATCTTTCCCTCTGGTCTTTTTGGAGTAGAGCGCATACATGGCAGAAGCCATTCTTGTGCCTTCAACAGCACCATAGAGCGAGCAGATGAATTTCCGTCCAGTCTCCGTCAACGGTTAGAGAGTAGCACCCTATTCACCGAAGACAGTGTAGAGGCTAGAATGGTCAGCAGACTTCGATACCTTTAGCGCCATTGCTTTGCCATGAGCAAATGGATAGGACACAGTATCACAGCATGACAATGCATTCATACCAAGTAGTTGGAGGGATTTCGGACCAAGGAGTACACAACTTTCATTGATGTTGAGGACCGCCCCACTCCGTCGATCTAGCTGCGTAGTCCACACCCAGGAGATAAGCAGATCTAAGACGTCAGTGTCATCGCTGATCTCTCGTGCAGTTTTTTACCATCCTTTACAGCCGCTAGATGATAACTAATGATAATAGTAATATCTGCTTCATCATGGCTGTACACGCCCTCCTCTCTTCCAACCATCGTCACATTGTTGCCCAAATTGAATATAGAGAACCCTGAGAGCCCATGAGAGCCTTCTTATTTGCCTTGCTCCTCATGATGGCATCGCGGCATGGGAGCTTGCTGGATATTATGATGTTGTAGTCAACAGCCCCTTCACCTCCACGCCGAATTCGTTAATGGTCCTTTGCTGACGGGTCATCATAGCCCATTTGCCCATATGCCCATATGCTTAAACATAGGTATAGACGCCAAAATCGTGTAACTGGCATGTTTTCGGTAAAAATGGAGACCATTTTGAATTTTGGTCAGGTGTTCATAGTCGGGCATCATTGGGAATGGCTCCATTGAATTTCTGATATGACAAAACATCGGGATGGATACCGAAATCATGTCTCTAGCATAAACCAATCAAAAGTTATGCTCGATGTTGGCTATTTTCGGTGAAAATAGCGGCCGTTTTGAATTTTTGTCAGGTGAACATAGTCGGACATCATTGGAAATTGTTCCGTTGAATTCATCGTATGCCAAAACATGTGTACATACACCGAAATCATGTTCCTAACATGCTCCAGTGAAGATGTAACACATTTTTTAATTTAACCTAGGTTCACGGCAGCCATCTTGGATTTGCCAGGCTCCCACAAGTTGTTCAAGGTTAGCGCGTTGCCGTCCCGCTCATTTGAGTTGAGGGACCCATAACCTACATGAATCGGCAAAAAAATCTTACACTACCATTCATTTCCGGGTTCCATACTGAACATAGTAGGGCGGCAACTCGACTATAAGGCGTACTGTCACAAAGCAATCTCGATCGAGCAAGCGCCGAAGTTGGAACGCAATGTATGCAATAGCACGCAAAGCAAAGAATAAGTGGCGCCACCAATCGGAGTTGCGAAAACATGTGGTAAATCTACTGCGATATCATATTATCTATCAGATCAGCTCGGCCCATGAAATAAATATATGTGTGCGTGCGTGTGTGTGTATGTGTGTGTGTGCGTGTTTGTTTGTTATTGTATACGCAAATGCTTAGTGTTTCACTAACTCTTTTAGGGTTAGCCCCAAAACATGACTTTCATTTCCAAATATCATAGAATATTTTGGTATTTTATAGAGAGGCAAATTTGGTAGTACACGAAGCATAATATAATTGTTGCTCGTGCATTTTACAGGTGACATCGGGGGTTCGATGGGGTTGCTCATTGGTGCGAGCGTCATAACCCTCTTCGAAGCAGTAGACGCCTTTGTGATCGCACTGGCCAGTCGGCGGCGTAAGAAGAAAAGACGACCTCAACGGTCAACAAAACAGGACACGGAGACTGAAATCTGAACTATTTCTCAATGGACCGTTGCAAAGAACGTGTAAAATAACGGTTCATGTAGTTGGACGGGCGCATGAGTGGGTGGTGGATGCCATCTAGCTTGTTTCCATATACACTTTGTCTAGTTGTATATAGAATGTGTTCACGCGTGTGCCACTTGTCACGGAACATTACAACACACGAGGTCTGTAAGCTCTATGCAGCCCGGAGTAGTAATATTCTGCAAACATTGTGTTCATACATCGTTGACTGTTTAGATGTCGCTGTGTATGTGTATGTGTATGTGTATGTGTATGTGTATGTATATGTATATGTGTACCTGTATGTGTATATGAATCCTAACTATGAATATGTTTCAGACATGTTTTCTTGCAGTAGTGTATATGTTGTCCGTGGTGGTGTATATAATTCTAGATATTAAGGCTATACGAATTCCTGTAATATCCTAGACGCGTGTCAATATGGGTTTAGACATTCCGTGCCAACTAGCAGCGCTCAGTTTGATTTACTTGATGACATCACTAATGCGCTAGAACATAAAAACTGTGCAATTGTATTTATTTATGCATATCACGGCAGCATGTTATACTGTTGATCATCTACTCCTCTGTAAAACGTGAGCTTTATGGCATTAGTGGAAATATGTATAGTTGGATCAGTAGTTACTTGTATAATCGTAACCAATTTGAAATAATTTACGGTTACAGTTCAAACACTCAGAACTACAAGTGGAGTTCCTCAGGGTTCTTTACTTGAACCGAAACTGTTTTTCAGTATATCATTGATATATCAAATGTTCCTAAACTAGTCAAATGTGACTTAATTGCTAAATAAACACGAACATCGTCTGTTCAGCCAATGGTATAAAACACTTTGACAATACAGTATTCAACGATATGTATATATTGCAGTTGTAATTCCAAATCAACACATTGTGTTTGAACTTAATATAAACCCAATTATATGTTCTGGTCGAAAATGTCAAATATATAACAAATATGAAATATATGAAAATGAAAATAGATTTACAGTCAAGTAAAGTCTACACTCTCAACAAGTTTAATATCGTGAACAGATGAAGTTAAGTATTTGACCGCCATAATATGTACATGTTATATTTAATTCTGCTTTGCCACATTTATTCTATGGTGTGGAAGTATGGTGAAATACGTATTGTACAATTTGTTTTTAAATTTGCAACAATAGCAACGTGTGTATCGTTTACGAACTCGACATGATATAAACAGATCCTAGAAATTGTCGACATAAGAGTAGCATGACGTTGTATTTTTACTTCAATGTTTCTCTTCTCATACTGTTTACTGATATGCTTTGTATATTTTATGTAAACACTTGATTTGTTTGAATAAACGCTTTTGACTTTGTCTTTTGACGATGTTGGAAGCTACGCACGAGAGAGCGAGTGGAAGAACTGTGATGGAAACGAGGTATCGGACGAGTTTCAGCTGTGATAAGGAAGTGCACTTATTCTGTAGTAGTTTATTCCATACTACAGCCGAGATAGTTTCTCATATGTATAACTACAATGTCATCTACATATCAATGCGTACAAATTAATCGCTGACGGTCGCTAAATGCATACGCAAACCTAAACGTCACAAATTACAGCGCACTGCCATACGTTATAACGTAGGCATTACTTACTTAGACTTAGTTCCTCCTGTTCCTGTTGGGACATCGAGCGACGAGGTTTCGATATTCCTCTGGTATGGTTATTTGCGACTTCGTTGGCCACATTCCAGGTGATTCCCATTTCTGCCAAAGTCGTCTATAAATGTCTTGCCGTAGGTCTTAGTAGGCCTTCCTCTTTTCCTCTTACCACCGTCCGGTACCCACCCCATCGCTACATGCGGATATCTCCCCCTCGGTAGACGTAGTACATGCCCAGCTACTCTCGTTGTCTACACTTGAAAATGTGATACAGTCTCTCCAGACCTGCCCTCCTCCTCGCTGTTCCGTTGGTGATATGTTCTCTCCATGAAATGTACAATATGAACCGAAGGTATTCTTCAACGTCACGTAAACCTACAATTTACAATATATTGCCTGTCAGTGTTATACTGGTGGGGGCATAAATCGTGCGTCCTAATGTGTTATACAGTGTTAACAAAAACTGTTCACTTTTTCATACAATATCTATGTTTTAAATCTATAATACAAAGTCCGTCAAATTTGTGCAAACAAACTGGTTTCGAAAACTTTCGAAAATAGACCGACGAAATCCAAATCAGAAATGTTGTTGCAAAAGCTTTAATGTTTTAATTTAAATGGGATAAAAAGAAAGCAGATCAAGGATATCGTGTAATTCTGCATGTAATCGTTTTTGACAGGTAAGAAACAACATCAGCATAACATGCGCGATGTACTACGATATATTGTAAAGGATGCTACCTTCGTACGTCCGGTTTCAGATAGGCATAGCAGATTTGAAAGTTTGCGTCTTTATCGAAATATTTTTGCTAATCTTAAATAATGTTATTGAATTAAAATAAATGTTCTCATATCTTTAAACTCAATCGATGAAATCTAATTGTTACGTAGTTATATAACTAATTATTTGTTCAAACGTTTCTTCGCGATTATGTTAAAATGTCATAATAACTATATTAATGCTAAGTACAGCAAATGTTACAAACACACACACACACACACACACACACACACACACACACACACACACACACACACACACACACACACACACACACACACACACACACACACACATCATGGTTAATTTGTTGACACAATATTATTAGTTATATATACATGTGCGCATGCACACGCTCGCAGACAAATACATGATCACTTCGTTTTCCAAATGCGGTTGAACTAAATCGCTGATTTAAGGTATTTTCGCTCCCCGCCCGCTCTCTGTCGACCAATGGTAATAGCGCATGGGCGTGGCCATAGCACTACCGAGTACAGAAAGCAAACTCGCCCGCTTATCTGTCAATATCAGACTGATTGGAATAAGCGCAATATCAATTGCAACCAGGATTGTGTGTCTTTTAGTACACCGAGCGTACCATTTAAAAAAACTTACCTTTATAATCTTGCGTATCTCCCTGTTTCGATCCATCTGTTGACGATGTTGTTGGTTATCGATTCTGCGATTGACTACTCCCTTTGTGTTCAGGCCCGTAGCCAGTTTTACACAACGGGAGGTTTACATTTTTCCAATACATACTCCAGGGGGCGCGACACGCTCGTGAGGGGTTATAGTTTTCACAATGAAAGATCGCCACATGTTCAAGTGGGAGTTCACCCCATATTGAAGATGGTCGGGTTTCTAGCTGAAAGGACAATAAAATGGGATGTGAGGTTGGTGGACCAGGTGGTTTCAACTTATATTCAAACAACACATTTCACAAGCAGGCCATTAACGAGGGTGTTTCGGTGGGTGGGGGAGTGGGGAGTGGGATTCATATATGTGGTCTGTGGACATTTGTCCAATTTTTTTGCTTATTAAGCATATTTTATACCCAATTTTATGCATACAAGCCAAGAGGAAATTATATTATATTATTAACACAACTGATTTAATTTAATAGTAAAAACACTTCGCCATATGTGCGGTTTTGAATATATATATATATATATATATAGACACACACACACACACACACACACACACACACACACACACACACACACACACACACACACACACACACACACACACACACACACACACACACACACCACACACACACACACACACACACATACACACACACACAATAATAATATCGTAAAGGAGGAACTGAGGAGTGTGGGTGTATCCAAGTTTTGTTAGAGTAAACACTTAGTGCTGCAATTTGTTGATATTAACAATGTGGTTTTCAGTTAATTAATACATTATATATGTAACAGATATGCAGCGCAAAATGTCCAGAACTTATCAATAACACAATTCAGTCAGTAATTTAATAAACCTTTATAAATAGAAGATTAGAAAACATTTCCTTTTGTGGAATTTTAATTAAATTGCTATTACTACTTATTGCGATATCATATTATCTATCAGGTAAAAATAAAGATATCTATGTGAGTGTGTGTGTGTGTGTGTGTGTGTGTGTGTGTGTGTGTGTGTGTGTGTGTGTGTGTGTTTGTTTGTTATTGTAATTACAAATGCTTAGTTTTTCACTAACTCTTTTAGGGTTAGCCCCAAAACATGACTTTCATTTCCAAGTGTCATAGAAGATTTTGGTATTTTTTACAGTGGCAAATTTGGTTGTACACGAAGCATAATATAATTGTTGCTCGTGTATTTTACAGGTGACATCGGGGGTTCGATGGGGTTGCTCATTGGCGCGAGCGTCATAACCCTCTTCGAAGCAGTAGACGCCTTTGCGATCGCACTAGCCAGTCGGCAGCGTAAGAAAAAAAGACGACCTCAGCGGTCAACAAAACAAGAGACGGAGACTGAAATCTGAACTATTCCTCAATGGACCGTTGCAAAGAACGTGTAAAGTAACGGTTCTTGTTGTTGGACGGGCGCATGAGTGGGTGGTGGATGCCATCTACCTTGTTTCAATATACACTTTGCCTAGTTGTATATGGAATGTGTTCACGCGTGTGCCACTGGTCAGGAACATTAAAACACACGAGGTCTGTAGGCTCTATTCAGCCCGGAGTAGTAATTTTCTGCAAACTGTGTGTTTATACATAGCTGACTGTTTAGTTGTCGCTGTGTATATGTATGTGTATATAAATCCTAATTATGAATATGTTTCAGACATGTTTTCTTGCATGTTTTTCGCGTGTCAATATGGGTTTAGAAATTTCGTGCCAACTAACAGCGCTCTGTTTGATTTACTTGATGACATCACAAATGCGCATGAACATAAGAACTGTGCAAATATATTTATTTATGCATATCACGGCAGCTTTTTATACTGTTGATTAGCGACTCCTCTGTAAAACTTGATGACATTAGTGGAAATGTGTATAGTTGGATCAGTAGTTACTTGTATAATCTTAACCAATATAAAATCATTTACGGTTACACTTCATACACACAAGTGGAGTTCCTCGGGGTTCTTTACATGGACCGAAACTGTTTTTCAGTATATCATTGAAATATAACATGTTCATAAACTTGCCAAATGTGACTTAATTGCTGAATAAACCCGAGCATCGTCTGTTCAGCCATTGATATAAAAAACGTTGACAATACAGTATGCAACGATCTGTATAAATTGCTGTTGTAATTCCAAATCAACACATTGTGTTTGAACTTAATCTCGACCCAATTATATTTTCTGGTCGAAAATTTCAAATATAACAAATGAAAAAGAGACTTACATTCAATTCAAGTAAAGTCGAAACTCTCAACAAGTTTAGTACTGTGAACAGATGGAGGCAAGTTGACCGCCATAATATGTACATGTTATATTTAATTATGTTTTGCTACATTTATTGTATGGTGTGGAAGTATGGTGAAGTACGTATTGTACAATTTGTTTTTAAATTTGCAACAATAGCAACGTGTGTATCGTTTACGAATTCAAACTTATACAAAAAGCTCATAGAAATGGTCGACATAAGAGTAGCACGACGTTGTATTTTTACTTCAATGTTTCTCTTTTCATACTGTTTATTTATATGTTTTGTATATTTTATGTCAACATTTGATTTGTTTGAATAAACGCTTTTGACTTTGTGTTTTGACGATGTTGGAAGCTATCTAAGAGAGAGCGAATGGAAAAATTGTGATGGAAACGAGGTATCGGACGAGTTTCAACTGTGATAAGGAAGTGCACTTATTCTGTAGTAGTTTATTCCATACTACAACCGAAATAGTTTCTGGTATGTATAATTACAATGCCATCTACATACCAATGCATACACACTAATCGCTGACGGGCGCTAAAAGCATACGCAAACCTAAACGTCACACATTACCGCGCGCTGCCATACGTTATGACGTAGGCATTACTTACTTAGACTTAGTTCCCCCTGTTCCTTTTGGGACATAGGGCGACGAGGTTTCGATGTTCCTCTTGTATGGTTATTTGCGACTTTGTTGGCCTCTTTCCAGGTGATTCCCATTTCTGCCAAGTCGTCTATAAATGTCTTACAATAGGTCTTAGTTGACCTTCCTCTTTTCATGGTACCACCGTCCGGTACCCACCCCATCGCTACATGCGCAAATCTATCCCTCGGTAGACATAGTACATGCCCAGCTACTCTCGTTCGTCTACACTTGACAATGTGAAACAGTCTCTCCAGACCTGCCCTCCTACTTGCTGTTTCATTGGTGATATGTTCTCTCCATGACATGTCCAACATGAATCGAAGGCATTCTTCCACGTCTCATAAGCCTACAACTTACAATTTATTGCCTGTCAGTGTTATACCGGTCGGGGCACAAATCGTGCGTCCTAATGTTTTATGCCGTGTTAACAAAAACTGTACACTTTTTGAAACGATATCTAAGTGTTAAATGTATATTCCCAAGTCCGTCAAATTTGTGCAAACAAACTGTTAGAAAAGTTGTTTTTAAGTAAAATCCTTTCAAATATAGACCGCCGAAATCCAATTCAGAAATGTTGTTGCAAAAGCTTTAATGTTTAAATTTAAATGGGGTAAAGAGAAAGCAGATCAAGGAGATGGGGTAATTCTGCATGTAATCGTTTTTGACAGGTAAGAAACAATGTCAGCATGCGCGATGTACTACGATATATTTAAAGGATGCTACCTTCGTACGTCCGGTTTCCAATAGGCATAGCAGATTGGAACGTTGGCGTCTTTATCGAAATATTTTTGCTAATCTTCAATAATTTTATTAGATTAAAATAAATGTTCTCATATTTTTAAACTCAATCGATGAAATATAAATATTAGGTAGTTATATAACCAATTATTGGTTGAGACGTTTCTTCGCGATTGTGTTAAAATGTCATAATAACTACATTAATGCTAAGTACAGCAAATGTTACACGCACGCACGCACGCACGCACACACACACACACACACACACACACACACACACACACACACACACACACACACACACACACACACACACACACACACACACACACACACACACACACATATTATCTATATATATAGTCACCCACCCACACACACACACACACACACACACACACACACACACACACACACACACACACACACACACACACACACACACACACACACACACACACACACACACACACACACACACACACACACACACACATCATGGTTAATTTGTTGACACAATATTATTAGTTATATATACATGTGCGCATGCACACGCTCGCAGACAAATACATGATCACTTCGTTTTCCAAATGCGGTTGAACTAAATCGCTGATTTAAGGTATTTTCGCTCCCCGCCCGCTCTCTGTCGACCAATGGTAATAGCGCATGGGCGTGGCCATAGCACTACCGAGTACAGAAAGCAAACTCGCCCGCTTATCTGTCAATATCAGACTGATTGGAATAAGCGCAATATCAATTGCAACCAGGATTGTGTGTCTTTTAGTACACCGAGCGTACCATTTAAAAAAACTTACCTTTATAATCTTGCGTATCTCCCTGTTTCGATCCATCTGTTGACGATGTTGTTGGTTATCGATTCTGCGATTGACTACTCCCTTTGTGTTCAGGCCCGTAGCCAGTTTTACACAACGGGAGGTTTACATTTTTCCAATACATACTCCAGGGGGCGCGACACGCTCGTGAGGGGTTATAGTTTTCACAATGAAAGATCGCCACATGTTCAAGTGGGAGTTCACCCCATATTGAAGATGGTCGGGTTTCTAGCTGAAAGGACAATAAAATGGGATGTGAGGTTGGTGGACCAGGTGGTTTCAACTTATATTCAAACAACACATTTCACAAGCAGGCCATTAACGAGGGTGTTTCGGTGGGTGGGGGAGTGGGATTCATATATGTGGTCTGTGGACATTTGTCCAATTTTTTTGCTTATTAAGCATATTTTATACCCAATTTTATGCATACAAGCCAAGAGGAAATTATATTATATTATTAACACAACTGATTTAATTTAATAGTAAAAACACTTCGCCATATGTGCGGTTTTGAATATATATATATATATATATAGACACACACACACACACACACACACACACACACACACACACACACACACACACACACACACACACACACACACACACACACACCACACACACACACACACACACACACACACACACACACAATAATAATATCGTAAAGGAGGCACTGAGGAGTGTGGGTGTATCCAAGTTTTGTTAGAGTAAACACTTAGTGCTGCAATTTGTTGATATTAACAATGTGGTTTTCAGTTAATTAATACATTATATATGTAACAGATATGCAGCGCAAAATGTCCAGAACTTATCAATAACACAATTCAGTCAGTAATTTAATAAACCTTTATAAATAGAAGATTAGAAAACATTTCCTTTTGTGGAATTTTAATTAAATTATAGGTATCAAACAATCGAGTACCGTAACCTATTGGCTATGTATTTGGTAGCTGACAAACAAAATGAAGGCAATAATTAAGAGAAAGACTACTTCACAGTTTCTTGCTGATATTAGGCCCCCTTTCTGAGATATATAACTATCCAACCAGCAACAACAGGATTTCGGCAACCACAACTAAGGCCACCTAATTCACGATTTTTCATCAGCACGCGCATTTTAAAAAAGGTGCCGTTAAACTTTATTTATTAATGTTCAATTAAAATTGATTTGTGTCAAGCTCGATGAATTTATCTAAAGGTTTGTCTTTTGTACGAAATACACTGGTTAGATATCTTAATTTGGTGATTGTTGAAAATAGCCCTTTGATACTCGGTAGATAGCTCAATCAGCATACTGAAAACAGCACCCATCATTTATATTTTAATAGAATTCTGAAGATAAGCAAATACTAATTTTATATAGACCAATACATTGTATCTGTTCTCGTATTTGTTCTTTAATCAGTGTTAAGTCATTGCCACCCCTTTCACCCACTAGCATTTAACATGATACTCATGAGAACCATTGTCACTATGCAGTGAAATGACGATATCAAATTGAATCACTCAAATAAATTCTTTAGTATAACTGTGTATGTTTTGTTTGCATCAGTCACCTCTGACTGACTACAATTTGAAGTCATGTTTTTTAGAGTAAAATTGGCTTCTTTTGTATTTGTTAGCCTTTTAACACCTGTATAAATCAGGCTGCCCTGGCATACTGGTTAATGTTTGAACAACATCCAGCAGGTTTTAAGAGAGGGTTCACGCTTTTGAGAAACAGTGAGTAATCTTAACATAAATTTAGAGGTTCTTCTTAGAGATTAACATTTAGGGGGCTTTCATATTTTGGAGAAAGGGGTTCACAAAAAGAGGATTCACAGGGTTCAGATGAACCCCCTGGCTACGGGCCTGTTATTTATGCGCTTCTAAGCATGGTTTCCGAGAATTTACGCGCAATAGAAGATAACTTATGATTATTACCAGTACAAAAACAGCTATAGGTGGCTGCAAAATAGGCCTAGTAGTTATGACGTGCTGTCGTGTCCTGCACTGGTGCCGCATAAACAAGGTTTTATTATACCCAAGTGTTACAAAACAATACATATATGCAACGAGCATACACTGGGTGTAGGCGTAATAGACAGAGGGGTATCTTTCACAAAATGAACGAACGTTTTAGAGAGAATGTCCAGGCCACCTCTAAGAAGCGTTAAAGGGAACGGGGCGTTTCACAAAGGTTTACATTTAGCGTGACCTACTTTATGGATGATCCCTTACCCGGACCCAATTATCTACACTCGTGATTTTCATTTCACCAACGACAATAACTTCGTTATCAACGCCATCAATCCGAACACCGTAAATAACACCTCACATTCTATATAAATTTGTACACGATATTTTACTGAAAATTACGAGTATTGCTCTCTCAGTAATGTTGACTTTTTCTTCACGAACGGTATGGACGTATATACCTACAAAGATTAAATATCAAATATAATCTCTAATCAAGGATAACTTCTGACTCCTACTTTAGAACGTTCACCCCCGCATCAACTGTATTACACATTAGATGCATTAGTCGCTGGTTCGAATAGCGTTAACGTTTTTTTTATCACATACCGCTTGTGAGTGAGACGAACTTAATGCTGGAAAATGATGGAATTTTGCCCTTTTGCATAACAGTAAGACATCTTGCTCATTTATCTATACATCAAGGGAACCATTTTAAAGATTGGAGGCATTCCAGATTTTACTTCGTTCAGAAATGGCCGCCAATTATAAAAATTCCCGCCATATTCAATTTCCGCATACCTTATCAACAGCTTGACATAGAGCAATAATAACTATGTCTACATGTAGGTTTTAGGGGTCAAAGATTTCAAATTTGTTACATTAGGACTTCTCCTACATTCGCATCCGCCATTTTTTAAAGATGGTGGTCGACAATTCAAATGTAACAATGTCTCAATAACTGCGAAACGTAGAACCATATAATTTACGTTTTTGAATAATTTGGAGGATAACGATTTCAAAAATATTACACTTTTCTTTCGTATGCAGGCCTATATCCGACATTCCCATATGTCAAGAAATACATAACTCACAGCCACAAAGTTGATGTCAAAATGTATGTGTTTTACATATGATGGTTTCAAATACATTACTCTCTTTTTGTATCTCTCTCTCTCTCTCTCTCTCTCTCTCTCTCTCTCTCTCTCTCTCTCTCTCTCTCTCTCTCTCTCTCTCTCTCTCTCTCTCTCTCTCTCTCTCTCTCTCTTCCTTCTCTCTCTCTCTGCACTTGATAGATCTATTTCTCTGTTTCCCTTTGGTTTAGCACCACTTTCCTGTTTGCAACTACAGTAGCTTTCCGTTCTTGTCTTTGATATCTGCCATCCTCATCCCTCTCACGGGCCAGCTTATTGATCATCTTCTTTCCGTTATCCTCATCAACCTTTCTATTAAACTCCTCTTCCATCTCTCTCTTTGCCTTATCCACAGCTGTCCTAGCTGCCTTCTTTTTACCCCATTATTATTGCCACATACACCGACCGTACATAAATGTTGGTCAGTTTCGCCGTACGCTAAAAGTCGCCGAATCTCACACTAGCAGCCTATATTTACCATTGATACAAAACCGAGACGCGGTAATCGATTTGCCACCCTATACTGTTATTTGGCACTATGGTAAGGTTTGGCACACAAGAGTATTTGGTGATATGTTGTGATACTTTGGTTTTTGTTTTCACATGCATATGATACAACTGAGATGAGTTTGTTGTCCCCTGGCAGGGCGTGGCAGGGGCGGCGGAGGGGTGTGAGACGGGCCGGGGGAGCAGGAGTCGGTGGAAGGGAACAGTGGCCCATCGTCTAACGTCAACTGGGAGCAGGTAGACGAGAAAGACGTCCACATGACACTGTGCGTGCCCGACCTCACCGTCACTCACTGCGCCAGCTGCAACATGCAATTCTGCATCGTCTGTCGCAAGCACCCCTGCAGGTAACACTACACCTGGGATATCCAGGAACTGAACTGTAACCTTGTGTCTTCTAGGAACTGTGACCATGTGTAAACAGTAGACATTGATCTAGGAACTGAACTGTAGACTTGAGTATTCCAGGAACTGTGGCCAGGAACTGAACTCTACAACTGTGTCTTCCAGAATCTGCGGCCAGGTGTAAACAGCAGATTTATTTGTTCCAGAAACTGTGTACAGGTGTGAACTATAGATTATGCGTTCGGGAACTGTGACCAGATGTGAACTGTAGACTTGTGTGTTCCAGGAACTGAACTCTACAATGGTGTCTTCCAGGATCTGCGGCTAGGTATAAACTGCAGATTTATGTGTTCGAGGAACTGTGGCCAGGTGTGAACTGTAGACTTGTGTGTTCCAGGACATGTGGCTAGGTGTGAACTGTAGACATGTGTGTTCGAGGAAATGTGGCCAGATGTGAACTGCAGACTTGTGTTCCGAGAAATGTGGTCAGGTGTAAACTTTAGTCTTGTATATTCCAGGAATTGAACTGTAATCTTGTGTGTTCCAGGAACTGTGGCCAGGTGTTCTGCGCCGATTGTACCAATTTCTACACGCCCGTGGCACAGCAACACCTACCAACAAATGAAGTCCAATGGTCACAGTTTTCTGCTGGACGGTGCCGCGTCCACTGTAGACTGTGTAGGTGACACGGTGACGACCGTTGACCTCTCCGCAGACTGTCACTGCACGGTATTGCGAGCCCCTGGCCTGACCACAGACTGCCCGGTAGTGGACGGTGTCCTGTCGACCGGCGACTCTCCAAACTGTGACCGTTGGTTGCAGGATGAGAGGCGCCCCCTGGTGACAGATGTCGACGTCCATCCAGTGTAGTCTGTGCGTTGTTGTACGTTCTCTTGATGGTGCTTAGAACGAAAGGTTCGGGGGCGTGTCTGTCGATCTGTCACGTGGGTCTGTCAGAACTTATGCAGGGTTTACATCCCAGAATATCAGCGCTGCGAAATAGATGCAAGGGATGTAGTATTTTTTTAATCTCGAACTATTTGGAGTTGGGAGGAATGAAATTGATCAAACCTAAGATTGCTGTCAGTAGATTTAACATTTCCAAAATTTATAAACCTGTTGAGGAATTGCCATTGACATTGCGTGTAACACAATCACTGTGTGATAGCTCCTTCTTAAAAAGGAAGGAAATGCGTGTTGAATCTCTAAACAATTGCAGCTCTAAGGATAATGTTTCGTTTTAAAATCATCTATGGTCTCATGAAATTGGTGCATTTTGTTTCTCCTTCCTGCTACAAACCATCCTAAAAGTCCATCTGAACCTTCCTGATAGGACTCTTCCCAGTGATGAAGACCCTTCCCCGGTGTTGAGGACCCTTCCCAGGGATGATGACCCTTCTCGGGGAAGGGTGAGTACTGTTCCTGGGGGTGAGGACCGTTCAAAGAGGACTCTTCCCCGGTATTGAGGACCTTTCCCAGGGATGATGGCCCTTCCCGGGGAAGGGTAAGTACTTTTCTTGTGGTTGAGGACCGTTCCAAGAGGGTATA
This sequence comes from Paraescarpia echinospica, assembly GCA_020002185.1. NCBI lineage: Eukaryota > Metazoa > Annelida > Polychaeta > Sabellida > Siboglinidae > Paraescarpia > Paraescarpia echinospica. Next base: position 5,668,344 of record CM034539.1, on the reverse strand, counting down.
TATAAGAACTCTTCTTGTGCGTGATGAACCTTCCCAGGGGGTAAGAACCCTTCCCATGGGGTGGGGACTTTTCCTGGGGGTGAGTACCCTGTTGAGTCTAGTGACCATGACGTCACCATTTCAGTTCGATGTGTCAATACATTTGTGATACTGTTCCAACAGTCGGTAGTCTTTCAAATAACTGTGTTACGTCAACATTGTTGGAAGGGCGCCATTGTTTGGGGTGTTGTGTGGTATTTTATATCAGGCAGTATATCCCAGTTTCACAATTTATTAACCGTACCATTTACCCGTACCAATTCACACTGCACATATATACATGCACTACTATATACCCACATACACGCTTACTGCACAAACACAGTCGACATAACATAAGTGCATCCAAGTTCTAGATGGGGCTGTTGGTGTATGGTAGTTGAATAGAAATGTTACAAGATTACAGCGTACTCCTATGTACTATATGCCTATATATTTGTGTGTGTGTATTGCTTAGTTTGATTATTACGCGATGGCAGTACGATTTGACATACAATAGAGGGTCACATGGCAAAGGGGTACACCGCTTACTACTACTGTGATAACTTGACAAACAGCGTTGTATGGCCGGACACACTGGGCTCTCGCAGTCGACTAACTCCCTGTCACGTGTTCTCTGTTGTGCACTCTACAGAGGCGCTGCAGTCTTTCACTTGCTATTTCACACGTGTCTCTCGACACTCCTCTCAATCATCTCTCTCATAAACATATATGTTCAGCGCCACCATCAGTCATTTGACTGTGGTGCCCTCTGACGACGACCTGGAAATTTATATCATAGTACAAGTGACAGTCCCAATAGAATGGAACCTCGTAAATAAGGTTACTCTCGGAACTTGGTAAAAGTCCTAGGGTGACCTTAAAGTGGGACTGTATAGATTGCGCTATTCCACGGGAGAAGTATTTTGTCGGCCGACGCTTGGCGTCTGCGGCTATTTATAGAACAGTCTGGTGCAGGCGATATGTTTGCCATCGTCAGTTCTCGGGAACAAAGACAAGCGTGCGTTGAATCTAGTGATTATATTGTTGATAAGGATTTATTTATTTCGTGTTGTTAGTTTGCAAGAGTATATTATGTCATATGTCTATATCTGTGTACCGGTATGTACAGATGTACGTCTACGTATATATATGTATCTGTGTACAGGTATGTACATATGTACGTCTACGTATATATCTGTATATGTGTACCAGTATGTACAGATGAAAGGTTTCTGGGCAAAATATGATTAACGCCGGCTCAGGAGACATTTGAGACTGGGCGAAATTTCAGAACTGACAAATAGATTTCGCCATCACTGTTTGTAACTGTGATGTAGTATTCGTAAGCTTCTTAATGTTTGTTCGTAAAATGGATACATAACATTTGCCCCCAAATCATTCATATATAACTATACCGGTATGCATATATGTGTGAATGCACATACCGGTATATACAGACGCACCATTGACATCTTGCTCCAGGTCAAACTTAACCTCAATTACCCAGGCGCCGTTATGTGGCCGCACTTTTTCGCCCCTCACAACCGACTGGGAGATTAATTCTATGTCAATGTTACCGGTAGGGGGCTTTACCCCAAATTCAGGTAGAGACGATGATTGCCTCTTAGGCCAACTATGACATAACAAATTAAATAAGGATACACTTTTATCAGATAATAGTATATTATAAAAACTGTTCAACATTAAACTTATATTGAAACATGTCACACACAAAATAAACCAACATTAAATTTGCTTTCGTAGCTTAGTGCCTTTTAATCACTTACATATTCACTAGGTGGCAGCTCTCGTGGCTGTCAACTATTTCGTATTGTTGTTTTGCTTATGCTCGAGCACAAACAAAACACTAAGTGTGAATAAGCATGATATAAATATCAAACAAGGACAAATTTAACGAAAGAAAGTACATTCGATATCGCGTACAACGGTCGGACTGCTAACTAATACATGTAGTCGCCAAAGTACAACCAAAGCGTTCTGATCTCGTTTGGCTAAGTCGGTAGCGTGTCGAGCAACTGTTTTTAGGGTCCTCGATTCGAATCCTTTAGGGTCCTCGGTTCGAATCCCTTAGAGTACTCGAAACTGATTCATTTTATTTTGTATAATACTATTCTGGGCACTATTTCGTAATTTCAGTCCGTTACCGAAAACATACATAATATATAAACATTCTGGGGGATAGACGTGCTAGATGGCAGTGGGCAGTCAAAAGGCGGCTTCCGAAAGAGACTCTCTTCCCGGCGAAGTCACGCTGTCGGGCGAGAATCAGTTAAGCGAGACAAGGCACATCCAGACAATACGTCACATTTCTTCATAAATTGATGACGCTTAAATTCATGAGTATACCAATTTTGCCATCTAACGGATAACATTCAGCTAGACTATCTTCCTGGCGTGGTCACGCAGCCAGGTGAGAGTCGATTATGCGAGACTAGGTCAAACTATTCAAACAAGTCCTAAGTTTGATATTATGTGCCATAGTGCGCCACATACACGCGCGCGCACACATACGCACACATACGCACACACACACACACACACACACACACACACACACACACACACACACACACACACACACACACACACACACACACACACACACACACACACACACACACACACACACACACACACACACAAACACACGTAGAGGGGTTGGGTTTATATAGTGTTCCTACGAGTAGTGCGGTGCTGTAGCAGAGGTCTGTGTGATGTGTCAAGTGCTGCCGTGTAGTCTTTGGCCGCCAGCTAGCTGCTTTTTTGGAGTGAAAAGGGAGCCGAGCGCGTAAATCTCCTCTGCTGGTACATAGACTCTCCACAGACAAGAACCTAGCACAACCTCCTTGTGGTGCACTACGGATACTGGGTACATTACGGCCCCAGGCAAATGTGCTGGGGATCGGGGAGCAGGCTGGAACCCTCAGGTGCAGTGTACTGGGCCCACCGGTGTGTGAACATGACGCTCATTAATCCAACCTCCAGTTATTGGTAAATAGCAATGAGCAGACTGGGCTCACTACAAGTGTAGGATATGGAAAACTGATCATAAACCCCACTGCCTTGTGGGAGTCTCGGGAGAGACAAAGGCTATGGGAGTAAACCCAGACAGAAAATCCGGAGTGGAGCCCCGAAGGCGGTCATATGTCATCATGACATCTTCTGACAGCTCCTGCAGCCAAACTTGTGCAAAATAGCGTACTCTGCACTCCTTTGGATCCCACTAAAGAAGCCGAGAGGGGGATCTTGCCGCTTGGGCAACCCAGGACCCCCACATATATTGCCCAGGCATGCGCCATGGAGAGTGTCACCCCGTAATCAATTATTGACAGAGAGCTCAGCAGACTAAATGTGGACACTGCATCTCTTCAAGAGACACGCGTCGCAGCAAACCGTTCGCTGCGGGAGAAAGATTACACCTTCTTCTGGCAAGGAAAAAACCCAATGAAACCCGCTTACACGGAGCGGGGTTTGTTGTCAGGAATTCCCTTCTGAGCACAATTCAACCACCAACAAAACGCTCAGAACGCATCCTATCCCTCCGTCTGTTTACTGAATCAGGCAAAGTGAACTTGCTGAGTGTATATATGCTGCTACACTCTGTTCCCCACCGGAAGTCAAAGACCTGTTCAACGAACAAATCGACTCTATCATTAACGACATTCCCCACTCTGAACATATGTTCTTGTTGGGAGATTTCAATGCTAGGGTCGGTGACGACCACATTTCATGGTCAACCTGTCTGGGTCACTACGGCACTGGGAAAATGAATGAAAACGGACAGCGACTACTCCAGATGTGCTCTTATCACAACCTCTGCATCACCAACACATTCTTCCAAGCTAAGCCCCGCAGAAAGTCTCATGGAAACATTCGAGATCCCATCGCTGGCACCAGTTGGACCTAGTCGTTACCAGGCGGAGTTCTCTTAACAATGTGCTCATCACACGCAGCTTTCACAGTGCGGACTGCGACACTGACCACGCCCTGGTATATAGCAATGTTAAAGTCAGGCCAAAGAAGATTCAGGATTCCAACGGTGCCTATACCGCAGATCCATCACTGACTGAAAGGTACCTAAATTCCATTGAACAGGCTCTGCATCGCACACCAGGAACAGGAATGGAAGCCAAATGGTCACACATCAGAGACAGCATCTACAAAGCCACTTTGACAACTTTCGGCAAACAGAGAAAAAGCAGCGCAGAATGGTTTGAGACCCACATATCCGACATGGAGCCCGACATTGAAGCGAAACGCACAGCACTATTGAACTACAAGAAGAACCCTAACGCAGCCACACTTGCTACTCTCAGAACAGCAAGATCTAGAACGCAAAGGACAGCTAGGAAATGCGCCAATGACTATTGGCAAAGTATGTGCAACAGTATTCAGTTGTCATTCGACACTAGCGACATCAGAGGGATGTACGAGGGAATAAAGACAGCTGTTGGACCTACCAGAAAGAAATCTGCCCCGCTGAAGAACAAAACAGGAGAAACCAGATGCAGGAGAAATGCCGCGAATAGCAAGTACCACTCAATATAGCCTTCATCGATCTGAACAAAGCTTTTGATTTTGTCAGTGGAAGCGGCATTTTCAAACTCATTGAAAAGATCGGTTGCCCGCAAAAACTTATGAAAATGGTTATTGCCTTCCACGACAACATGGAAGCCACAGTACGGTATGAAGGAGCAACTTGGAAAGCTTTCTCCATCAAGAGCGGGGTTAAACATGGCTGCGTGCTTGCACCGACCCTGTACGGCATCTTCTTCTCAATGGAGCTATCGGACGCTTTCAGAACCTCTGAAGATGGAATTTACATTCACACCAGATCAGACGTCAAGCTCGTCAGTCTCGCCCATTTGAAAGCATATACTTGGTTAACCATCAGCATTAAGAAGACGAACTTCGTGGGCCAGGATGTTTTCAATGCTCCATCCAATGAGCATACCTTAGAAGTTATCCAATATTTCACCTGCCTGGGCTCAACTATCACCAGCAACCTTTCATTGATGCTGAGATCAACAAACGTATATGTAAAGCTTCTTCTGCAGTGTCCAGGCTGACAACGTCAACGGCGCACTCACACTGAACAGCAGCGTTCAAGTTTACAACGTCTGTGTCGTCAGCATCCAGTTGTACGGCAGTTAGACATGGACAGCATACACAAGGCAGGAGCGTCGTCTCAACACATTTCACTTACTTTGCCATAGGCGCATTCTTGGAGTGAAATGACAGGATCGCATCCCAAATGCAGAAGTGCTCAAGCAGGCAAACACTCCCAGCATGTAAGCTCTCCTCGGCGAGCGTCGCTTGCGATGGCTCGGCCACATATGTCGCATGGAGGATGGTAGAATCCCTACAGACATCCTCTATAGCGAGCTTGAAGTTGGATCCAGACCCACCGGCCGCCCGTTGCTTCGCTTCAAAGATGTGTGTCGACGCCATATGAAGGCATACAGCATCGACACAACATCATAGGAGACAGCTACCATAGATCGCAGTACATGGCGCGCAACAGTGCTTGAGGGGGTGAAAACCAGCGGGGAAAAGCGGAACGCAACCTGGATTGAGTAGACACGACACCGATCGTGAGAACGGCGCACCAGTTTTGCAACCGAACTACGTCTGCAGAGACTGTGCAAGGGACTGTCACTCAAGGATTGGCCTGCATTGTCATAGCCGACGCTGCCCCACCAGTCATTGACTCTTCAGGTGCAGAATCTATTGTCCTTCGGGACAGGGAGGCCTACTACTACTACTCCTACGAATTGTTGTATTTAGCATGTATTTCACCAAATATACGAACATTATATACTACTAGAGTAAAACCGGTCCATGGTTGACATCATTGGGACAGTGCAGTGTGTGACCCGCATCAACAAACCAAGTGTTACGTCACACAGGCGTATTCTGCACACGAGCAAAACATAGCTGTCTACATCACGTCAAGTCACTTCTGTGATTTTCTCAAATGCATACCTCATAATCTCATCTTTCAGTGTTGTTCATTTTCAGCTAAAATAAGCCAAAAGTAATACATTGAAGTGGCTTTCAGAAAAATACTAATGCGTAAAATCAGTATATAAATGCAAACACGTGTTCGACCCTCCAACCCTGTGGCTATGTCTCAACCTGCCATGTCCCACCTATTGTGGGGGCATCTATCCTGTGGATCCCACTTCCATAATTGTCCCCCTTTCTGGTTTTCGATCCAAATGTCCACTATCTGTACTGGTGTCAGTTTTGTTTGTGCTATAAAAAGAACACAGAAAGAAGTGAATATGTCATATAGCAACAAACATTTTGTTTTATAATAGCTTTTTTGTTGATGAAACAACGTGATACAAATATTATAAACGTTCTGTAAAAGATATTATCATCTTGAGTTCTCTCTGTGAAGCTATATATAGTCACCATCTAACGGCATCATATACAGGATCGACTCACATATATCCAATAGTTGGGCTTTACAGTGTTCTTTATAATGATGAACTTAACATAAGTTCACTAAATTATAAAATATATGTACATAACAATACAATTCAAAAAGACCAGCATAAGTGATGTGATTCCTGGGAAGGTGCAGAATATTTAGGCAGCGAAGAAAAAAGTAATGAAAACATTCTTAAACAGCTGACTCTAACAGAAGACCAGGTGCAACATCACGAAAATACAAGGATAACTGTTAGTCATGTATTGAGGAAGAGAACATTAGACAATCTAGAGACGAAGGGAAAGACTGAGAGGAAAGAAGTAGAGAGAATAAAGGATTAACATCCTTGTTTCCATGTATCATAAGAGTCATAACTGTCAGCAGATGTCATTTGAAGGTGTCTGTGACTCTTGTGTCTATGTATAATATGAGTCATCACTGTCATCATATGTAATTAGATGGTGTCTATGATTCTTGAGTCTATGTATCATATGAGTCGTCACTGTCAGCAGATGTCATTTGATGGTGTCTATGACTCTTGTTTCTATGTATCATAAGAGTCATCACTGTCAGCAGATGTAATTTGATGATGTCTGTGACTCTTGTGCCCATGTATCATATGGGTCATCACTATCAGCAGATGTAATTTGATGGTGTCTGTGAGTCCTGTAACCCTTGTGTCCAATGCCACATGATTCGTCACTGTCAGCATCCTGAAAATACTAGAATACTTTTATAGAACACTATTTCTGATAGAACACACCAAATTATACTCAGTGATTTCCAGGCCCATACGAACCCTACAAATTTATAATATATCCTTATTAAAACAAAAGAAGATCAGCGTACAAATCGAGAAAAGAAGATGGCGATGAATTGGACATGTGCTCATAAACAAATGAAGGCAACAACTGACTGATGGCCTTATCATGGATGCCAGAAGTGAAACTAAAAGTGGCTCACCCAAAGACAAACTGGAGAGGAACAGTAGAAAGAGAGACATGCACTAGAGAGGAAAACCTGGACTGAAGCCAAAACAGAAAGAAACGTGAAGGAGAAGATGCACTGGGCGATGAGACCTGAAGAAGGTAGGTAAGGTAATAATAATAACAGTATTTGTATAGCGCCCAATCAATTAAAATTGCTCCTGGGTGCTTTATATACATTCATACTAGTATTTTAATATAAAGAAATGCTAACAAAATAAACAATGTTAAAACATTATATAACACTGATAAATATGGTAAATAATACAAGAAAAAAACTGCTAACAAAATTAATATGTTAAGATATTATAAAAACTTTAGTAACACACAGTGGCAGATCGAGAAAGCGAGGCTGGGGGGGGGGGGGCACAAAAACCTGCACTGGCGGCTGATCCAAATGGTGTAGTCAAAATGTGGTCGCTGCCGTGCTGCCGTAACTTGAGCCGCTGTCTTGGCTGGACTGGTGACATCGCAAGACGAAGGACATGGTGTTATTGAGAATTTTTCGTCAGTTTCAGCCACAATTCCACCTTCCTCGCGCTGTCTCCTATCTCAGCTCGACTGTTACCATTGGAAGAACGGGGTGGGGCGGTTTTCAATTTTTTTCACAGCCGCGTCGTCGTAACTTCATTCTAACCTGAACGGGTGCACATTTCCAAGGGTCTAGGGGGGCACGGTCACGTTGACCCATTATAAAAGGTCTGCGAGCACGCAAAATTCCTAAATTCCCCCAGGCCCCCTCGATCCGCCTATGACACTAACAGATTGACCATAAGTATGCTAAGAAAGCGAACATAATAATATGTACAATGTCTAACCTAAGGGCAATGTAAGTAGAAAAAGGTTGCGGTAACATCTGAGTTTGAAGCGTACAAGGTCCCCCCACAAGAGATGGGTGTGACAAGAGGGACACTGTCCATCCACCGGCAGGAGCTGATCCTAACTGTCAGCAAGGAAGGCCTGAGCCAGACACAGGGTGTGACTACACAAGTCCATTCATTTACAGTCCTTTGTGAAAATGAGCAATTTCTTATATATAATCTACACTGCTCCTTTGCTAATGTAACTTCATGTCCTCTGGTCCTTCTATGTTTCTTAACTGAAAAATATGTCTATCAATATTTTCATAACCATTCAATATTTTAACACTTCTATCTGATCTCCTCTCAATCTCCTGGGGTCTAGTGTTGTTAAATCACACTCTATTAGGCGTTTTTCAAAATTAAGATCCCTCAGTTTTGCTATCATTTTAGTTCCTCTCCTCTGTACTCTTTCTAACATATCTATGTCCTTCTTGCGATATGGTTTCCACGCTTGTATACAATATTCTAAATGAGGTCTAACTATTGATTTGTATAGCGGTATTATTAGTTATTTTTCCTTATACGCTATATTTCGCCTACTTAATCCAATAATTTTATTTCCCCTTGAAGCTGCAATTCCGCACTGCTCTGAAACCTTCATATCAGCACTTATGGTTAACCCTAAGTCCTTTTCTATTACAGTAGTACTTAGTACAGTACCCCCACCCCATTGTATATTGTACATCGTCGTTCCCATGACCTGTGTGAAGGCATTTGCATTTCACAAAATTTAACAGCTTTTGCCACTTTTCAGACCATTTGAGCAACCTGCCAAGATCATCTTATAAATTGTGTTTATCTCCATCACTTTTAATCCTTCTAAACAATTTTGTATCATCCTCAAATTTCAACACCTTGCTTGTTATATCATCGTTCAAATCGTTGATATATATTAAGAATAATATAGGTCCTAGTACTGATCCCTGTGGTACCTCACTCAATACTGATTTCCAGTTTGAAGCCTCCCTATCAACTACTACCCGTTGACTTCTGTCAATCAGCCATTTTTCTATTCAGTTAATTATACCATTTCCTATACCATGGGCCTTTAGTTTAAGCAGTAATCTTTGATGTGGCACTTTGTCGAAAGCTTTTTGAAAATGGTGATCCTTCGTCTACCCAATTAGTGATATCATCCAAAAAACATAACATATTTGTTAAGCATGACCTCGCTTTAGAAACCGATGTTGAGATGGGTTTATCAAGTTATGTTTAACAAGAAAATCCACCAAGTGATCTATAATTAACCTTTCTAATAATTTGCTAATCACTGATGTTAAACTCACTGGTCTATAGTACTCTGATTTGTTTCTTGAACCTTTTTTAAATAACTGTATAATGTTTGCTTCTTTCCATTCTAAAGGAACCACTTCTAATGACAAATTGAAATATGTTGCAAGTGGAACGCTAATTTGTTTTACAATTTCCAATACTAGTTTGGGCGGAATCCCATTCACTCCAGGTGATTTATTAGCCTTTATAACACTTATTTTCTTAGCTACCATTTCCGGGGTTACAATTAAGCCGGGGTTATAATTAAGTGTCCTAAATAATCTGAATCTGCCTCCTTGAACTTAGCCTCTGGTGCTGGCAGTGAACTAATATCTTCCCTGGTAAACACTGAAATAAAATATTCATTCAGGTCTTCTGCCGTTAAGAATACTTCTGATATTATATTTCCAGCACTATCTTCTAGAGGACCGACCTTATCCTGTACTTTCTGCTTGCCTCGAACATTGGCATACAACTGTTGCTGTCATGTTTGATCTTACATGCTATTTTTTTGTTCAGACCTTCAGTTTGAATTTCTAATTTCAGTTATAGCTTGGTTTAATGCTTGTTTGTAAATGTTGTAGTTTTCATTACTTCCAGTACGTCTATATGACTTCCACATAATTTGTTTGTACTTAATTTTTGTAATGGCTTCTTTCGATAAGTGACTCTTTTTGGACCGTTTCCCTTGTTTTTTGAAGGGAACAAATTTATCGATGATGCAATCAATCTCACTCTTTAAAATATTCCAGCATTCTGTTGCTGTCTTATTTTTAGTATGTTATTTCAGTCTATCTTTGCTAAATATTTCCTCGTGTCCTGATAGCTTCCTTTGTGAACATTTCTCCTGTACTGCTTTTTAATAGTCCTTTCTGATTTTACTTTGATGGTAAACTGTATCTGGTTGTGATCATTACTCGCCAGTGACTCACATATTTTGACTTACTTACTGACTTATCCTCTTCGTGCCGTGTGGCACATAAGGCTCGCACAAGATCTTGCCAGACCCCTCTGTTTTGGGCTTTCCTTTACTATCTGTGCCCCAGATCAGCCCGGCAGTCTTTAGTTCTTCGTCAATTGTTCGTCGCCAAGTTGTTTTCGGTCTGCCTCTTTTCCTCTTTCCTTCTGGCGTCAATGCTGTCTTTGCTGGAATGTAGCTGCTCATCGTGTGGACATGGCCAAGCCATGTCGACCTCCTCTTTTTTAGGCTGAGGCAGATATGTTTTTGATTTGTTGCTTGGTGGAGTCTTGTGTTGGAAATGCTGACCTGGCTTTTTCCAATCGTGTTTTGATGCCTTCTTCTGCACCTCCTTGGAGACTGGTGATGCTGCCCAAGTAGACGAATGTGTTCACATATTCGAGTGCATGATTGTTAATCATGATAGGTTGCTGTGTCAGGTTACTGTTTGTCAATATTATTATGTTTTTTTGTGTGCATTAATTGAAAGACCAATGGAACTGGCTTGTTCTTCTAGGTTACTTATTTTCTTTTGTACTTGATCTCGAGTGTGAGAAGGCAGAGCAAGATCATCTGCATAGATTAGATCTTCTAGTGAAGAGCACAGGTTCCATCTGATGTCAGTCCGCTGTTGGTTGATCATGTTTTTTGTAGTCCAATCGATGGCTAGGGTGAAAAGAAGTGAAGAGATGGCACACCCTTGGCGCATACCGGATTTCACAGTTAATTGTTTTGTTGAGTGTTCGACAATGCAGGATAAATTCCTATAGAAGATCTGGATGAGTTTTACCAGCTATTCTGGAATTCCAAAGGGTCTCTCTGTGCACACTGTCGAATGCTGTTTCAAAATCTACAAAATTGACATATATTTTCGTCTGCCATTCGTTGCATTGTTCAAGAATGTTCCGCAAAGTGAAGATGTGTTCGGTTGTTTCTCTCCATTTTCTGAAGCCTGCTAGTTCTGGACTGAGAAGCTTGTCTACTTTTGTTTTCATTCGTGTCATGATGATCTTAGAGAACATTTTGCTTGGTATGGAGAGTAAAGTAATTCCCCTCCAATTGCTGCAGTCTGCTAAATTTCCCTTCTTTGGTAACATGATTATTCACCCAGTCATCAGGCAGTTCTACTTTTTCCCATATGTTGATGAAGAGAGGGTGTAATATCTCGGCTGCCGTTTCTGGGTCTGTCTTGAAAACTGATGCACATAATGCATCTGTTCCTGGAGTTTTTTGTTCCCAAGTGTGGCTATTGCTGCTTTAGTCTCAGCCTTCGTTGGGGGGGGGTCACTTTTAATTCCCGGTCACTTTCTGCAGGCTGGATGTCTGCTGGGTGTTGTGGGTCTGTTCTGTTAAGTATTTCATTCAAGTGTTCTATCCATCTTCTTTCTTGTTCCTCTTCATTGGTCAGCAGCCGTCAGTTTTGTTTGCAGGTTCTTCTAAATGCTTTCTTTTGTCACTTCTAGCTGACTTTTTTAACAAGTTTGTTCACCTAACTGTATTGTATTCGCAATCTTTCTTTTAGTCTTTCAGATTTGGTTTGACCAATTACGATTTTCCCTTGTTTCCGCACTGATCCACTCATTGTGCTGTCGGTTTTAATGCCCGGCGTCTCTTTGCTTGTTTGATAGTATGCTTTCTCGATTATTTCCCACTTCTCTTGTACTTGATCAGATGATCTGTTTCTTCTTCCAACACTTCAAATCTATTTTGTAGGTTAACAGTGAAAACTCTAGCTTGTTTTGTATTCTTTAGCAGATGTACATTAAATCGTTCTTGGCCTGACTGTTTACAGAAGCTTGTTTTTCTGATCTTCATCTTGACTGTTGCCTGAATTAGATGATGATTACTGCCAACATCGGCACCTTTTCTAACAAATACATCTAGTAATGATCGTCGCCATTTGTTGTTGATCATAATGTGTTCGATTTGGTTTTGTTCTCTTGCATTTGGGGAAATCCAGGTCAGTTTGTGGATGTCTTTGTGTGAGAACAGAGTTCCTCCTACCATCATACTGTCCATGCCACAAAAGTCACATAGCACCTCACCATTCTCATTTATGGTACCACATCCTTGATTGCCTATGATTCGTTCTCTTCCGATATTGTCAGATCCAACCTTTGCATTGAGGTCGCCCATGATGATCAAAACGTCGTGTGCATGCACTCTCTCCTTCTGGCTTGCAGCATGCTATAGAAGGCCTCTTTCTCATCCGGTTCTGCATCATTGGATGGTGGGTAACATTGGATAATTGTAAGTTTGCTGTGCTTGCCAAAGAACCTGGCACTCAGAGGTCTTTCCAATTCCTTTCTTGAGTATTAGCGCCATTCCTGCAATATGGCGTTTGTCGTCTCTGCCAGAGAACAACCTGTGGTCCTCACTATCCATATTCTGAAGATATGTCCATTGTATATGCCCTTGGTTAAAATCCCCCATAATAACACAGTCCCGTTTGCTCACTTAACTTACAACGTTTTGTACTTTTTTATTTTCTTCTATGCTTATATTTGGACTTCGATAAACCGAGTCACCATTAATGTTAAGTTTCCTGTAACTATGTTACACCAAACAGTTTTATCGCAATCTGCTTCTTCCTATTCTATCTTTCCTAAACATTACATATCCTGTCTGTTCCAATTCGGCATCTGATATATCGGTGGTGGCCCATGATTCAGTTATACCTAATATGTGAGGGTCAAAATAGTCTTCCTTAATGTTTAGTTAATTTATTTTGTTTACTATACTCCTTGAATTTAAACAAACACATTTCTATCCTGCTTCAGAACAGTTTTCCAGACTGTTCTTTGCTGATTTATTTGTGCTGTCTTTATCTATGCCTCAAGTTTCAGGTTTCTCTGTGAGCCCCCCCTGCGAATCTAGTTTAAATAGATGCAACCTGTCCCACTGTCGACCGATTCTCTGAGAATACTGCTGCCCCTTCCACTTAGATGGAGACCATCTCTCATGTACATATCTTCCCTCCCAACAAAGTACCACCATAAATCAGTGAACTCCACCTCCTCTTCTTTACACATCTGCTCAACTAGTGCGTTGATCGCCATCCTCTTGCAGTTTCTATACGTTGCCCCACCTTCCTCCCATTACTGGCAACATTCCTGAGAGAGTAATTTGTTCAACTCTTGTCTTCTTTCGCCTCCTTATTAATTGTCTGTACTTCTGTACAATCCCGGTTGTTCCCTCCTTGTCTGCATTATTTGACCTTACATGTACTAGTAGAGACCCCCCTTGCCATGCCCCAATGCCTTATCTATCCTTTCAGTCACATGCTCTATCTTAGCCCCCGGTAGACAAACGACGACGTCCTCCCCCTCGCTTAGTGTCGTATCTGTCTTTCTCAGAATAGAGTCGCCCATGAACACCCTCTCACTTCTCATTGCCCCCTCAATCACTGCCTCAGAGTAGCTCCTTCTCCGGTTTACATTTGTCTTGTTGTTGTCTTTTCTCCCTGCCGTCGTCTCTCCTGTCACATTCTCTTCCGATCCATTCTTACCTGTCGCTTTTTCTCTTGCCACATTTCCTCCTGTCATCGTCCCTTTTATCGACTTTTCTTCTATCACATATGCTCTCACTTCCTTTTCTCCCTTCACCTTTCCTCCCATCACATTTTCTACTCTCCTCTCCCATCCCATTTTCCCTCCCTCCTTCTCTACGGTCACTTCCTCCCCTCTCACCTTCCCGCTTGTCATGTTTTCTGTCGTCGATTTTCCAATTTCTTCCCCTCCAATCACCTTTTATCCTCTCATTGTCCTTTCCTCAGTCTTGTTGCCACTACTCTTCCCCTTTAGGCTCACTGTATTCCCTCCTGTCTTCCTGTCGTCTCTCTCCATTCCACTTGTCTCCTTGCTGATTTTCATATCCGTCCTCTTCACAATATCTGTCAACCTAACTATCTCCTTCTGCAGACGCTCCACTTTCCAACACCGCACGAAATGAAAGGTGAATTACTCCTCCTTGGTTTCTGCCCATGACTTCTCACAGCCGGACAGTGCAAAATCCACCCAGTTGTGGCAGTGATCATACACAAAGTGTCGCTTTGCCTTTACTTGCGCTTGCAAGGCGCCATATAAATATATTAATTTATTTGATAACTTAACTAACTTAGACTTTATAAAGGCTGTTTCCTGTTTACTACAGCACATTTTATATTACATAACAATTTAATTACACAGCTGACTATATATTCTATCACGAACGCTAAAATTATCGTTAGTGACCAAATTTAAATACAATCAATTACGCCACGCTAGACTGCTTTATGTATTTAGGTTATTCCGCGCCCTGTCGAAAACGTGGGACACTAGCTACATAAACAAACTGGAGTTCGCCCTACTATCGCCCTTGCTTAATTTACGACTTACTCAATAATTAGTTACAAATGTATACTTAAGCAATTTATTTTACACAATGATGTTAATATATAACATAATTTTCAATCACGATTATATATTCTACAACTGCACGCTGTTTTTGTTTTCAATATAATGATATTTACATTGAAATATACCAAAGGGAGTATAACATTATTTAATGTTCTTCCCTTGTTGTGCTCATTATGTTATTATATATGATTTGTCTTAATTTGATTTGTATTGTATGTATTGTATTGTAATGAGTTACAATAAATTTGATTTGATTTGAACAACAATGCTACCTAAAAGAAATTTCTAACAGGTACTGGCTTAGACTTATACTATCTTATGTAAGTAGTTTTATGTTTGTTACTTTATATCCTATATATTCAACCACATAATCAAGTTTGTTAAATCTTGTTTACAACTTATCGAAGGCTAAGTTACCCTATTATCACTCACTAGACTAAAGTGTACTAAAATATTTTAACTAACTAATTTGAAGCAAAACTGTTACTTTCTATATGTCTAGTGTTGTTTTATGAATAACATTAAGGTAAGAATAATACTTATCAATCAATATTTCCACTTGTTATTTTAATTTTTCTGCACTAAGAATTCACCACGACCTACATCCGCTAAAGGGGTCACATCCAGGAGGATAGCGACGGTTCAAATTTGCATATGCATTTAAGTCAAGTAAGTCAACCCACCTAGATGGGGCAGTGGCAGACAGCGCAGACTCTACAACGGCCAGCTGTGGTCACTCCCTCCTCTTGTGTCGTGGACACTGTCTTACTGACCACAGGCCCGGAGGGCAGGAGCTGGTATTCCTGCATTTGTTTACAGCTGCAAGTTGAAAGCAATTTCCCCCACCATTTCCATGTGTGCTTATGCACAGTAGTGTAAATTGGCATTCTCCGAACTGGTCTATAGGTAAAATAATGCGGCGGAAGCATAGTCAGTCAGGTAGCACCGCCTGCTTCATTAATATACCATTATTACGCTGTTTTTGAGATTTTAACTGACTACCACTACTATACAAATGTACATCACTTCACCGTGCCGATTCTGATGATACAATATGCTTCTTGGTGCTTTTTGAACGGTCACTGTTGCAATTTTATCCAAAACATAATGTAATAATGCTACATCAGTGCAACAGATGGCGCTACCAGTTAGATTTCAGTATAGCCTATCGCTGAGTGACTCTGCTTCCCTATTCCAATGCGTTGTCGGTAGTTTATTTCTGATTTGTAAGTGTTCACACAATTGTAATAGTCTTGGTTTTGATCAGTGTGTCTTTGTACAGCTGTATGTTTGCTTCTACGCGTGTCTCGCACTGTGTGTGTTGTCTACGTTCCAGGCAGCTATGGAGTGTGCATTAGACTACCCGGGAAAAGAGAAGCATTTTGAGCCCCCATTGCCAAATTACAAGCTATACAGGTTAGCAAGATGATCTCTGCAGTGTAAAAATGTTATATGATTAGTTGTTGTCGGAGTGTTTACTAAAATCAGATATAGATGAATCATATTAATTAATGCTCAAATCTGTAGTGTGTTAATAGATCAAGTAATAATTATCTGAAAATAGTTTGTTGAAAGAGTGCACACGTTTGTTTAAAACATAAACAGATTTATGTTGATCATTACATCGAATAACTTGTGAAAGTGTGAACAGACTTATGCTGTAGTATATAGAGCTGGACCACTTTTGCCCGTTTTTGCCCGACCTTTTGACCTGATGTGGTCAAAAATAATTTCATGATAACTTGGCATGTTGTGGTTGATTCTAGATATGTCCAATTTTGTGTGAAATGAGACTTTGTGGGAAATAAGACAAGCAGACAAACAAAACTGTTGCAAAGAGTTGACATGACCATCACGTGACCTGTTGTGTCTCAATAAGATACATCACGCTAAGCTGAACGCGTTTGAACATTCAGTCGTATATTTTGTTGAAATATTTTGTTGAAATGTTTTTCTTTACGACAAAGACGTAAGGCGAATATATTTAAGCAAGAAATATGTGTGGAATCGTTTGATCTAATAGATACCACGCCGCATTAGTACTGTAGTGCGCATACTGTAGATGTAATATATGTAAACATTGTTGGGAAGGCAAAGCTTGAGAGCTATGGGCACATGTGTAATTTTATGGTGACGTAGGTAAACCGCGTCATATGGGATCAGTTTATTATTGTGACGTAGGCAAACCGCGTCATATGGGATCAGTCCATTATTGTGACGTAGGCATACCGCATCATATGGGATAAGTATATTATATTGTGTACTAGAAGCATTTGAATAGTTTTGTATCAGATACATTTGCATGTATGAAAACTGTGGTAGAAGTAACTTGATAGAGAAGGTCGTGAGACGGTGTGTCATTGGTCTGGGTGGTTTCAAATGAAGTTGGCAGACATGGAAGTGATGCTGGAGAGTGCTCGGTTACTCACATGGAAGGCAGCCATGCTAAAGGACCAGGGCATGCCATATGTGAAGGTAGGGACTAGCGACAGTCTTGTCTTTACTAGCCAATGTTCACTTTCTTCCATGTGCCCGACCCCAGTGAATTCAATATTCACAGGCCTATTCTGCACACAAGCCAACAATAGTTTTCTATGTCATGTTCAATAAATGTTGTGATTTTAACAGAAATTAATATTTTATAATCTCATTTCTCAAAGTCCAGATTATTCTTTTAATTTTGACAAATAATCCAATAATCCTTAATCATATACAAGCAATTATGAACCCGTAGATTGAAATACAATAGAAAATGTGAATCCAAATGACATTGTTTCTCAAAAAGTCGCTATTTTGAAATTTGCTACAATTTTAGCAGTATATCAAAAACTACTGAAGATAGTTCAACAAATGAGGTATAATTTTAAAGGTCATGACCTGTGGAATCCCCAAAGGAACTAAACTTCATTTCACAATCGTATTACTTAATATAAAGTTTGTTGAGGCAGGTCAATATGTGACGGCCACAGCGATTTGGAGCACAGGACACATTTCACAAAACCAGGAAAAAGACAAAATACATTTAGGTGAAAATGTAATTATCATTTGTTGAGTTTATTTTTTATTTTTAGAAACAAAAATTCTACTACCAGTTTGAATAATGCGATTTGGAATTGTTGTCTTAAAAACATGTTTTTGATGCATGTTTGGATTGCGTGGTGTATGATTTGTAATGTGAATACCTAACTTTGATGTTGCCTGTCTCAAAACTTGAATTAAATTCAACCACCTATAACTTTGCATCAACTTGATATACACGGAGGACATTGGCATAATTATAAAACTTTAACATAATGTGTATAAGTTCATACCACAAAATGTACCCTAATGTCTAACCCGTTGTGATGTCAGACGTCTTCGTTTTCTTCCTCTTAATCCTTTTCTGCCCTCTCAACAACTTATCTTTCATTCTTTTGCCATTTCCATCCATTCTCTGCTGTTTATTCTTGCTTTTTTAGTTATCTCTTCTCACCATCCATCTTCTTTTTTAGTTATCTCTTCTCACCATCCATCTACTTTTGTAGTTATCTCTTCTCACCATCCATCTACTTTTGTAGTTATCTCTTCTCACCATCCATCTAGTTTTTCGTTATCTCTTCTCACCATCCATCTACTTTTGTAGTTATCTCTTCTCACCATCCATCTACTTTTTCGTTATCTCTTCTCACCATCCATCTACTTTTTCAGTTATCTCTTCTAACCATCCATCTACTTTTTTAGTTATCTCTTCTCACCATCCATCTACTTTTTTTAGTTATCTCTTCTCACCATCCATCTACTTTTTTGGTTATCTCTTCTCACCATCCATCTACTTTTTCAGTTATCTCTTCTCACCATCCATCTACTTTTGTAGTTATCTCTTCTCACCATTCATCTACTGTTTTAGTTATCTCTTCTCACCATCCATCTACTTTGCTTAGTTATCTCTTCTCACCATCCATTTACTTGTTTAGTTATCTCTTCTCACCATCCATCTACTTTTCACATATAACACCTGTACTATAATTAGTTCATTATTTCTGTTAACTCAACAAGCCCTATATGTTGTGCTAGAATCGTGGTGTATGCTTCGTGCATTATATATAAATAAGTAATTTTACTTTTTTAATAAACCACTTACCTACTAAATAACTAATTAATGTTTAACTGGCTTTACTTTACACTGGCTTAATGTTCACAATGCCACAATTGTTCCTAACGATGTAATAGCTGTACACGTCAAGTTAAACTGCTTAGTTAAACCAGTTTAACTCTGTGTGAACTCAGTATTGGTCATGTTTCCCTCCAGATACATATTTTAAATGTATGTATTTTTATGTATGTCATTTAGTTTCACACCACTAAAAAACTGGCAAATTTCATTACGGTCTATGATATGAACATGTATTAATTGTACTTCCTTGCAGTACTGATCATTCATCTTGTGTGATGGTATAAACTGAACACATCAAATTCTCTGGCCACTTTGCACGCATTTATAAATATGGAAACTAAGTGCGAGACAAGGTATACTTTCATAGTGGCAAGACATTAGTATTTGTTTGTTTTCTGCGAAAATACAACCAGTTTTGCAACAGTAAGTTGCTAGAACGGTTTACAAATAGACATGATGTCATTTGGTTGTGATTTCTTGATTGACTGGAACTGTTATCAAGTACTTTGTCTGTGCACAGGAAGCAGCTATGGCAAAGTTGGCCGCATCAGAAGCATCAACGTTTATCGCTCACCAGGTAAGAAACTGCACTGAATACTGCCTCAGCTTAGGGGTCATCTCAAAGCTCAGGAGTCATCTCAATGCTATGGGGCCGTCCCAATGCTCATGGGTCATCTCAAAGCTCAGGGAGTCATCTCAATACTCAGGGGTCGTATCAAAGCCCTGGGGTCGTCTCAAAGGTCAAATGTCATGTCAAAGTTCAGGAATCACATCAAAACATAGATGTTTGATTTTACATGAAACACATCGTTTATGTATATTTATGAGAAATCTTAATCTGATTTGATCTCATGCGTAAGTCTTCTATTGTTTTATCTTACCTATGTTATTACAAAACGTTGGAATCATGACCGTCATTTGTACACATAGCACTAATTACAGTGACCGTCCGTCACATGACCAGTCTAACAAGTGCACTCATCAGAAGGCTGACATTCAGATTGTTTTTGTAGATATTTATCCATAACTTATTGTATGAACATTGCTGTAGACTAATTTCCATCCACCCAGGAGCAACAAGCCATGGGCAGCAGTTATCACTATTGCCGAATTTTGTTCTTAAACTCGGTCCTACTGACCATTTAATTTCTGCTGTCACCAGTTATTGCGACTGTAAAGTAAGATAATACCGTAGGTAGAGTTTTCCATCAGTTAGAGAAACATATTGTAAATGCGTCGGTAAACAACTCTAAATAACTATTGTCTGATTTTGTGAAATACATCGCCAGTTGGTAGATGAGAGGCCAGTGATGTGCCTTTGTTTTATAATGGACAATGTGCCGTGTGATAGTTACATATACGGTTTATTTCGAAGCTCGCATTCTAACAGATGTGTAGCTA
Source organism: Paraescarpia echinospica (assembly GCA_020002185.1). Lineage (NCBI taxonomy): Eukaryota > Metazoa > Annelida > Polychaeta > Sabellida > Siboglinidae > Paraescarpia > Paraescarpia echinospica. The sequence goes on along the minus strand of CM034539.1, from coordinate 5,647,833 downwards.
CGCTGTGTGGATGTCGTTTTCGTATACAAAATGGTTTCAAACAAATCTGCATTTCGACTGCTACGGTGTGCTACGAGGTGTTAAGGAAGTCGTTTCTTTGTATTGCATTATGCCATTGACATTTGGCTTGAGTAATTACAACTCTAATCTCGTAGTAATTATCGTGGATAGCAACAAGGTGATGAAACACTGAGTCAATATTAATAAAATTACTAAGCAAATAAATTTACGCTGAGTTGTGAAAGAACTCATCCAGTAGCACTTATCAATGCCAACACAATTTATGTTGTGTGTTTATAGAGTGTGCGTGCGTGTGAGCATTCGTGCGTGTATAATGTGTGTGTTGTGTGCGTGCGTGTATATGTGTGTGTATATATATACACGTGACTTCCGAGAGTTGCTGTTTTTGTATTTCATCTGGTTATGCAACCTCCGTACGGGGTTGGTTGGTTCATCCGTTGATCAACGAAAAACCAACAAACACGACTGATTTAGTTGTGGAGAAGACAGAACATAGACAACGCTAGTCGTAGCCGAGGGCGCTCCCTTCTGGACCAATCTTCAATAGGTCAGAAGTATTTATTCAAATCATATAAGTCATATGGAATACACAAAACATATCGGACATAGAAATGCCATAGAATCCGTAGTGTCACTTTTCCATCAACGGACCACTTACAAGGCTTTGTGACAACAGAAGAGGTAAGTGAAATTCAGGCAAAATGCTGGAGAACGGATCGCTAAAAAAACTCCAACAGCAGAACCCCGTCTTCCGAAGTCGTATCCGACAGGAGCTGAAGCTACGGCTCAGATCTAAACACTCAAATTATATGCAATTGTTTGGGAAATTACATATCCTTACAACTACGGTGTCTAGTTTCAGAAGAGTGCAATAGGGTATTCTCTAACTGACACAGTCGTAACTTCGGAGGCATAAAAACAAATTACCATAGACACTGTTGATGTTGGGTTATAGTAGTGTATGCTGTTACTTTGGTTTGTTTTTCTTTAATTGTTCCAAACAATAGGCAGATATAGTAGCATATAACTACCGAGTAGGATTCTCTCTAGGCCAGCGACTGCCTTGTACATACACCATCTGACATCTGGGGCGCGTTATTGTGTCCGTTAGTCAGACTTAATGTAATAAAATGGTCAGTCTTCGATCGACCAACGCCTGGTGTTAATTCTACCGGTCAGTTCGTCTGCAATCGATGGCTCTGACTGCATCTGTCCGACACTCGTCACAGCAGCTGTCCAGGACCTAGGAAGACACACGGTATTTTGGACTTGCGACAATTGTCTTTTGTAGCTGCGTGTCTGATACGACAAAGCAAACAGGAGATAAGAAAACAGCAAGAAGCGCAGGAAGGTAAAGACGACACTAAGCCCTATTTGTGAATTACCTTCAGGAGCGGAATAACCATTTCTTTGATATATTGTTTATTTACGTTATCGGCGATCCATCTGTTTGTTGACGGCTGCGACTATGAGACGTGATTCTTTTATTTTCCCTGCACCTGCTGGTAAGAACGTTGTTAATAATACTAAAAATAATAGTAATAATAATAATAATGTTACTCCATTAGCGTCTAAGCTATCGGAAGCCAAGCACAGAGGCGCATGAAAACAAAATGTTTGGTCAATCTCGAAGTTGATTAGCAGTAGGGCCTACTCAAGTTGTCAACAGATAGATGAATACGCCAAGGAGCTAAGATGGATATATGCAAGGTCATAAAGGATACTGTTTGAATGACGGCGGAATTGTGTAATATGTTCAACTTACCTAACACTAAGAGGGAGCAAACACGAAAGAGCCGGCGCTGCAACAGAGAAAGCTCTAGTTCCAATGTTGGTATTAAGCCTAGGAATACAACGTAAACTAGAACTACATGATCGACATTGGATAGACTTTCTTAACTCTAAGATGGTGGTCTAGTATATGACGTGTTTAATGTTAGCAAACATAGGAGTTTACGCAAATACTTAACGATAATTAATTGCATAACCTTACATAAATGGGTGTCACGAAATAAACCCCTGACAGGCCAGAGCATTTTAATTACGCGAACCTGAAGTAATAGCCACATTATATGCACCTATTCTAAGAAAAATCTTGTTTCAACCAGGACACTACTGTTTCAAATTACTAGAAATCAGTGTTGTAAGCTGTGTATGCTATGGAACGACCCTGTGAAAATAGTGCTCGTAATTTTGCCGGAAATGAGAACATTTATTTATGACAAATAATCATGTTTTTTTTTATTATTGTAAACACCCGGAATCTTCCACTTGGACAAACACACACACACACACACACACACACACACACACACACACACACACACACACACACACACACACACACACACACACACACACACACACACACACACACACACACACACACACACACACACACACACACACACACACACACATATGTATATATATATATATATATATACGGCAACAAACTAACGTTTAAAAAAATTTATAAAGAAAAAAGTCATTTAGAAAACGAGTATGTTGTTTTCAGAAATGTCATACCAGATGCTAACTCACTGCGAGAAAAACCAATACAGAAACACGTGCGTAATCGTATTCCAATATTTGGTATCACTTGAGTTGATTCTGGTTACAGAATTAAAAGCCAGTCGAACCGTTTTTCAAAAATTCTAAGTAAGTGCGATACTGCTCGACAAAGTGCACCATTACACATACAAGCACACGCACGCACGCACGCACGCTCACACGCACGACAATAGTTACGGATTTATAGGAAATATAAAGTAAAAATACGGATTTAACCAATACAGAAGTGGCATTATTATGTGAATTAAGATTTGATTATTATGTTTGAAGCAGATGGATACGAGACGACCGGTCCCAGGGATGGATGCGATTACATTGTGGATCGTCTTGGTAATAGCACTCGTGTTACTGACGTCATGCACCATGTCCACTGCTAACCGTGCTGGTGAGTTCAGCAATAGTCTGATCGAACATCTTTGAAATATGCTTCTATAAACTTGCTAGAGCCATTTTGGGGAATAGTCGACATACCTCTTTTTAAATATAATTCGACGGAGCTTAATCCAAATTTGCTGTCGGGCGCAGTGTGCGACGTGTTATTCCTTTCAAAATGGAATTACAAAATGGTCGCTACCAAAGTACGTTATTATTGCACAGCGTTTGCATACCTCTTTAGCAGAAGACCAATGTGCACGATCATAGCAGACGTGTTTCAATGCAAACCTGGAAACATTCTCCAAATTCAGAAATATAATTGTCAGTATTTTTATCAGTGTTGATGTCGTCGGACTTTATGGCGGCCATTGTGTATTTGCCATATGACGTTATTGACTCAGGACAGCGTGACAGACGGCAACATTGGGTTCACCACCGTCAAATTATGTTATCAAAATGGTCGAGTTTCAGCACAAAAAGTGTATTTCTGACATTATATAAAGCTATAATACTTATAGGCTGTATCAGAAGGTTTTTGATTATTATCGTTGTACTTCAAGATACGACAACTACTACTAGTACCACGACAACAACGAAGACGACGAAAACCATTACCACCACCACCACCACCACCACCACCGTCACCACCACCCTCATCACCCCACCACCACCACCACCACCACCGCCGCCACCATCACCCCACCACCCTCACCACCGCACCACCACCACCACCCCCACCACCCCACCCTCATCCCCACCACCATCCCCACCATTCCCCCCCCCACTACCATCACCACCACCATTACAACCTATCATTACCATTACAACCAATGATGATGATGATGATAATAATAATAATATAATTATAATAACAGTAGTAGTAATAATAATAATAATAATAATAAAGATCATTGCTCTAGTGCTGCATGACGACCGTGTTGTATTCACCCAGTGTTGACGTACGGCGGCAACGCGAACGGCGCGCCGTGCGTGTTCCCGTTCAACCACATCGTGTATGACAAGACAGACGGCGGCTGGCACGTCCACCAGCACCAGCAGTGTATACTCGAGGACCGGAAGTCGCTCTGGTGCTCCACCACCGAACAGTATTGGGACGGCCGCAACTCGTCCAAGTGGGGCTACTGTATGATGGAGAAACGTGCGTGTTGAGTCAAACAATAAGATATAGTATTATTAGTAATATAATGCGTTATATGTTTTGTGATAAACTTAAAATAAACCTTAGTCACGGAATCAACACCATAATAAAAATTCTGTGACGTTACATGTACGAATTAATCCCCTTATACACCTCTTTTCTTCTTTCATTTTGCTTTTTTATCGGGTTTTCCACGCACCCTATCGTCTTCTATATATACGAGCAACGTGACTAAAATACAACAGCTTTTCTTTTGAGATTACTATTTGTTATGGATAACGTTCTTGAGTTACCAGTTTTTTTTTATATTTCGGCTTACACCAATTTTAAAACCTGCCTTTAGACAATAATAAAGAAGCTTTTACCCGCTGTCTCCGCCGCACACAGTGTACGCGGTCGACACAAACGGAAATCGGTCCGCCTGCGTGTTCCCCTTCGAGTACGGCGGCAAGCGCTACCCCGGCTGTACGGACGTGAACCGTCAGTCCGGCCCGGAGTCGAATCGAGATCAGCTGTGGTGCGGAACAACCGGAAACGTCGACCAGGACGACAAATGGGGATACTGTGACATCGACAATGGTAGGCGGAAGTAGGGGGAACTTCTACTACGACTTTCGGACAAAAATTCCGCAATCTACTTTCGTTTCAGTAGTATGCTGAATGTATTTGGCCAACTTAGATTTGGGTGATAATGTTTCGTCTGTGGTAAAGAAATATTTATATGGTTTGTAGATCTGTCATTAATGCGAAGATCGACACAAAAATAATATACAAGATACATCAATAAATAATACATATATATATATATATATATATATACAAGGTATATACTATATATACCTTGTGTATACAAGGTATATATATATATATACCTTTTGTATATATGTATATACATACATACATACAAACAATTTTCTCAGAGAATTTGCTGCGATCAGTTAACAATGGGACAGGTTGCATGTATTTAAACTAGATGCGCAGGGGGGGGGATCACAGAGGAGCTTGAAACTGGAGGCATAGACATAGGCGGGGGAATTTCTCCGGGGGGCAGACAAATGGTTGTACCTCCCCCCATCAAATGTGAGCGTGGATGTTTGTTTTTTGTGGCGAGCGTCAATGACGGGTGGAAATCTAAATTGTATTAGACGATTAATGTGTAATTTTGTAGACAGTGAAAGGTGTGTGCAATTGGAAGGCAGACATTTCTGTCCCCCCGTCCCAGTAATTGGCGACGAATTTTTTTTAAAGCTCTCCCCCTCCCCCGTCTTCAGATGTCATCCTTTCAGCCGAAACAGCGGTGAGAAGCTGGAGAAGGTAAATTGACAGCAGCGGCGCGACGTAAAAAGTATAATTGCCACAACCGATATATCACATGCCGAAATGGGACTGACAGGCTTTGTAATGTTTAGGAAAGATAGAATAGGACGAAGGCGAGGTGGAGTTATATATTAAAGAATCTATGCAGGCTTATGAGATGAAATTGGAAAGAGAATCAGATTGCGAAGAAGCTGTTTGGTGTAACATCGTTACAGGAAACCCAACGTTAATTAACAGTTGGGTTAGTTTATCGAAGTCCAAACATAAGCATAGAAGAGAATGAACAAGTACAAAACGCTTTAAGGGAAGTAAGCTAACGGGACTGTATTAATATGGGGGGTTTTAACCATGGTCATATACAATATAAATCTCCACAAAGTACAGGGAGTGAGGACCACAAGTTTTTAGTTTTAGTTCTTTTCTCAACATTTGCTAGAACCAACCAGGAGTGAGAATGTGTTAGACACAGTTTTGTCCTCACAGGATAAATTAGTTGACAATGTCAAGATATGTGAGCCACTGGGGAGTAGTGATCACAACCAGATACATTTTACCATCAAAGTAAAATCAGAAAGTAATAGTAAAAAGCATCACAGGAGAAATTTACACACAGAAAGATATAAGGACATGAGGAAATACTTAGCAAAGATTGACTGGAATAACACACTGAACAATAAGACAAGAACATAATGCTGGAATATCGTAGAGTGAAATTGACTGCATCGTCTATACATTTGTTCCCTTGAAAAAACAAGGGAAACGGTCCAAAAAGAAACACTTATCGAAAGGAAACATTAGAAAAATTAAGTACAAACAAATGATGTGGAAGTCATATAGATGTACTGGAAATGATGAAGACTACAACAGTTATAAAGAAGCATTTAACCAAGCTACAGCTGAAATTATCAATTCAAAGAGAAGCTATACACAAACATTAGAAGATGGTGCTAGAAATATAATATCAGAGGGATTCTTAAATGCAGAAGACCTGAATGAGTACTTTAGTTCAGTGTTTACCAGGGAAGATATTAGTTCACTGCCAGTACCAGAGGCTAAGTTCAACGGGGCTGAATCAGACTACATAGGATAATTAATTGTAACCCCTGAAATGGTAGCTAAGAAAAAAGGGGTTATAGAGGATAATAAATCACTTGGAGTGGATGGGATTCCACCCACACTACTATTGGAAATTGTAGAACAAATTAGCATACCGCTTGCAACAGTTTTCAACTTGTCATTAGAAGAAGGAGTGGTTCCTTTGTAATGGAAACAAGCAAAAATTATACCATTATTTAGAAAAGGTTCGAGAAACAAATCAGAGAACTACAGACCAGTAAGTTTATCGCCAGTGATTTGCAAATTATTAGAACGTCTAATTAAAGATCACAAGGTGGATTTTCTTGTTAAACATAACTTGATAAACCCATCTCAACGTGGGTTTCTAAAAGCGAGGTCATGCTTAACAAATATGTTATGTTTTTGGAAGACTTCACTAAGTGTGTATATGAGGGATCACCAGTAGATATCATCTACTTAGATTTTCAAAAAGCTTTCGACAAAGTGCCACATCAGAGATTACTGCTTAAACTAAAGGCCTATGGCTAAAGAAATGGTAGGAAATGGTTTAATTAAATGGATAGTAAATGGCTAATTGACGATAGTAGTTAATGGGGAGGCTTCAAACTGGAAATCAGTTTTGAGTTGGGTACCACAGGGATAAGTCCTAGGACCTATATTATTCTTAATGTATATTATCGATTTGGACGATGATATAACAAGCAAGACGTTGAAATTTGAGGATGATACAAAAGTGTCTACAATGCGGGATACTGTACTTAGTACAACACTAAAAGAAAATGACTCAGGGTTAACCATTTGTGCTGATATGAAGGTTTCAGAGCAATGCGGAATGGCAGCTTCAAAGGGAAATCAAATCATTGGATTAGTTACGCGTAATATAGCATATAAGGAAAAAATAATAATACCGCTATACAAAACAATAGTTAGGCCTCATTTAGAATATTGTATACAAGCGTGGAGGCCATTTTGCAAGAAGGACATATATATATGCTAGAAATAATACAGAGGTGTGCAACTAAAAAGATATCAAAACTGAGTTCTTAGTTACGAAATACGCCTAAAAGAATGTGGTTTTACAACACTAGAGACCATGAGATTGAAAGGAGATCAAATAGAAGTGCTTTAATATTTAATGGTTATGAAAATATTGATAGAAATATTTTTTTCAGTTAAGAAAGATAGAAGGGTTAGATGACATGAAGTTTCATTAGTAAAGGAACAATCTTCATTAGATATAAGAAAGTTATGATTCACAAAAGACTGTTAATGATTTAAACATATTATCTCATGATGGTGTGGTGCTAGTAGCGTGACTATGTTTAAAACTAAAATTGACAGGTACCTCAGAAGGGTGGGATATACATAGATAAAAAGGGTTGGACTCTCGATAAGCCAAAAGGCTTCCTTGTCCACCTGCCATCTAGAGTTAATTCTCTGGGTGGCAATCTTGTTAAATCTGGTTGAATATGCATAGTACACACACACACACACACACACACACACACACACACACACACACACACACACACACACACACACACACACACACACACACACACACACACACACACACGCACACACACACACACACATACATACATACATACATACATAAATACATACATAAATACAAACATACACATACACATATACATACACACACATTCATACATACATACATACATACGTACATACATACATACATACATACATACATACATACATACATACATATATAAAATAAATATATAATAAATATATAGTTCTTGATAAATAAATGTATCGTATATAAATAATAAATAAATACATGATACAGAGGAAACTAACGGTGATATCGCCCCGTGTAGACACGTACACGGAGAGCGGCCAGCCGTGTCTGCTTCCTTTCTCCTACCGCGGCATCACCTTCAGCCAGTGCACGACGTACGACGCCTACCCGGCCGACGAGCTGCGCCTGTGGTGCGCCATCAGCGAGAGTGGAGAGTGGGACTACTGCGTCGTCACAGCCCGTACGTATGCCCACTAGAGTTCTTGATGTTGTTGTTTCTCTCTATACAGGGATTCTAGGCCCCACCAGTCGTGGTGGTATGCACGCAGCTCTAGAGTCCCCGTCTATTCCGTGTTGTTTTTGTGGTCTTTATACAAGAACTCTAGGTCCCACCACCGGCGTCACCACCACCTGTTTCCATCTCCTGACAGATATTGCTTTTGTCCTCCACGCCCTTCCAATTCCGCCATCTTTCTCCATAAGGACTGAATCGTGATGTTCTTCTTTTCATACGTAATCCGCTCTCTTCTGCAGCCACAGTGTCCCACTCGTTCCATGTGTCCTGGCCCCCACGTTAACCGACCTCCACATTGAAATCCTCCTTCTGCTCCTCCTTTTTACATAATATCACACTTATCTATAATCCGTATTAGTATGCAACGAGTCATCGACACACATCGATTAGTCTCGATACTTTTATCACGATACGTGATACATGTAGTTATACGAATCACGATATGTATACGATGCATGCAAACAGATTTTCCAACGTTTCACCGTATTGGATGTGGTCAAAAGTACGCGCTGGAAACCGTTTACAATCTACCCATTTGTCATAACTACTACCGGCCAGAATCACAAAATTAGATAGCAGATATTTGATTTAAAGTGACGCGGTCAAGGACTCAGGGGATATTGTTTTTATATATAAGTTCTTATGTATCGTGACACAGTATCATATCGTGCCACAAGTATCGCGAAATGTGTTGTATCATGCCCTCATGTATCGTTATAACCGTAAGTCATTCACTCCGTTTCAGACGATGCGAACAGCACAACAAATATATCGGAAACTGTTGAACAAGAAGACGATATCGCGACCTTTAGAAATGGTAAATGTTCGCTTTTTAATAGAACACTTGCTTTCACCCATCCACGGAGCAACACAACAATGGAATCAGTTATACCATGCAAACTTGTCTATGTGGCGTCATCAGGAGAGTTGTTCACTCACTATCCATTCCGCCCAGTTGCCGTGTTTCTCCAACAGTTGGAAAACATATCGTGTACAAGGAAGTAAATAACTCCGATGAATAACGCCGATGGGTGGATGCGAGGCCAACAGTCCAAGAGAGCTGTCCGTACACTTGCTCACATTAGTGTCCTGTTATTGAAAAACGCTTTATATGTTACGCTCAGCAGACTTGTTAATTCTAACAATTTATCATTTCAGAAAAGCATGAAACAGAAGAAATGCACACCCGTGACGTCGACAACTCCTCAACCATCAAAGGTATGATTTCGCATTAACAATACTTACCGAAGAACAGCTGAAAGTCATAAACTGGTTTAAAGATATGCCGATTAAACCGTTTTGCGTGAACACGACATAAGACGCGTTGGAATAATTTGATTGTGAAATTATGATAATTTATTCTTGTCTTGTGATTTTTTGTTGCAGCAACGAACATCATGCTGTTACGTTATATTGTTAATATTGCAGTACCACAACTATAGTTGTACATTAATATGTATTTCTGCCAAATAAAGTTTACCTATGATACTATATTGTTAAGAAGATATGGTAGATTAATTTAAGTCTGTTTTGGTTTTTCAATTAAAATGAAAGAATGTATTTACATAACAATTATATATTATATATTGTGTACACATCCGGGTATTTATAAAAGACAGCAATAATCCAGAGAGTTGGGGTTAGAGGATACACAAGCTTTAGAAGAAGAATGTTGAATCCTAAGATATAATGAAGTATTCCTTCTCACAGAGGACAGTAACAGAATGTAACAAATTATCTAATGATTGTGTTAATTGTTAATTGTGGTAGCCTGTGTTGTTTTAGAATATCATTATAATTGGCAGTTACACCCTATCTGGTTAGGGCACAATAGTATGTTGTCACACAAGGTGTGCATGTCATCACAACGTGTGCATGTTGCCAAACCATGCGTGTGTTGTTACCATATGTATACGTCATCACAATGTGCGTACGTCGTCACTTGTTCCTGTTGCCGTTGTAGATCAGATGGCGGACGTCGTGTGGAAGATGTGGCTCCTCATCTACGTCGGTCTCTTCCTCGTTGTCCTTATTGTCGTTTCCGCCGTCGTCTGGTACGTCTCAGTCTTGACGACAATCGTTATAATAAAGATAAGTTCTTAAATAGCGCAGTATCCAGTCCTCTGGACTGTTCAAATCGCGTTACACTTCACTCCCAGACATACCTCTTCAATCGAACATCACCTCGACTTCTCCACGCTACAATTAATGCGCGAATATTTTCGCACACAAATATCCACCATTGTCTACAGCCAGGTACTCATTCATACAGCTTAGTGAACTGGAGCAACGTTGCCCAAAGTTCGACACAGCACCACAGGAGTCTAACCCGGGTTCTCTCGATTGAGAGTCCGATGCTCTATACACTGCTCCACTGAGCTCTACAAGAAGGACCAGTTAGCAGCAATAACTAGCTATACGTTTGATAAGAAACCTATTTTGTGCAGGATGGTTTAATCAAATGGCATCTTTGCACATTGCATGCAACTGTAATTGTACAAAACGGTGGCGTAGTAGCACTTGCAGGCGAGTCCGATTATGTGTACTACTGCTGTGGAGAACGATTACAGCAGACTGCAGGTTGTAAAGGTGACATATGGTATTTATTTCACACTCCTCATGAGCTATACAATTGCATTTTGAACACGGTGACTCTTTTGGATTTGAAGTCCGTGTATTATCACTTAATTATCTAGTCTAGATTTGGATATGTAGGTAATTAGCAAAGACCTGTTAGGATATTGCGCCGAGGTGACCATATGATAGATCCTGTGCCCTATGTATATGCGCTAACTATTTACACTATTTACAAGTCTCGTTCATGACAGGTCTCTCGGAGACCCAATCGCTGTCTCCGTATCTCTCCTTTGCGCCGAAAACATCGCAGACCAGAGGCATGTCAAAACAAAATGCTTAATAAATCGCAACTTGGTATATACTTCGAAAGATGTCATCAGGTTGATGTATACAGCGAGGAACCAAGGAAGATTTTTAACAAGATTTAACAAGATTGCCACCCAGAGAATGAATTCAACGTGGCAGGTGGACAAGGAAACCCTTTGGCTTATCGAGAGTCCGACCATTTTATCTATGTGCATCCCGCCCTTCTGAGGTATGTGTCGATTTTATTTTTAAACATATTCACGCTACTAGCACCCACACAATCAGCAGATAATATGTTCCATTCATTTACAATCCTTTGTGACAATTAGAACTTTGTTATATCTAATCTACAATGCTCCGTTGCTAATGTAACTTCATTTCCTCTAGTCCTTCTATCTTACTTACTAAAATTTTATTTCTATCAATATTTTCATAACCGTTCATTATTTTAAACACTTCTATCTGATCTCCTCTCAATCTGCTGGTCTCTAGTGTTGTTAAACCGCATTTTTAGGCGTATTTCGTAACTAAGATCCCTCAGTTTTGGTATCATTTTAGTTGGTCTACTCTGTACTCTTTCTAGCATATCTAAGTCCTTCCTGCGATATGGCCTCCATGCTTGAATACAATATTCTAACTGCGGCCTAACTATCGTTTTGTACAGCGGTATTATTAGCTTTTTTCTTATACGTTATGTTTCGTCTAATTAATCCAAGAATTTAATTTCCCTTTGAAGCTGCAATTCCGCACTGCTCTGAAACCTTCATATCAGCACTAATGGTTAACCCTAAGTCCTTTTCTTTTACAGTAGTACTTAGTATAGTACCCCCCATTGTATATTCTACCTCTTCGTTTCCATGACCTGCGTGGAGGCATTTATATTTCCCAAAATTGAACAGCATTTATCATTTTTCAGATCATCTGATCAACTTGTCAAGATCATCTTGTAAATGTTGTTTATCTCCATCACTTTTAATCCTTCTAAACACTTTTGTATCATCCGCAGATTTCAATACCTTGCTTGTTATTTCATCATACAAATCGTTGATATATATTAAGAATAATATATGTCCTAGTACTGATCCCTGTGGTATCCCACTCAATACCGATTTCCAGTTTGAAGCCTCCCCATCAACTACTACAAGTTGTAGAACATCAGCAGCTTCAATCGATTCCACTGGAGGTGCGCAGTGCAAAGAATTTTTCCGATACACAAATCCACATCTGCTGTCGGCTAATCAGATTGGTGTAATCTTGGTCGTTGGTTTGTCGTGTGTGTTTGGGGATTAGCAGCCATTGTGTTTAGACGTCAGCCTGCAGCTCCTACAAAGGATTGCCCGAGTTGTAAATTGTTCAATGATGTGTCACAGTGCGACAGCTTGGCGTTGACTTTACTATAGCATCACGCCAGATTATTAAGCAACAAACCAGACTGAATTTTTGTTTTAGTTTGCATCATGCATTCAATCTGATGTATGTCACACACGAGCAGTCATATAATTAAAACTAGTTTAAAAGAAACAATAGTTGCTCAACTGTTTCGGCTGACACGTTGTCGGACGATATAACGGCACAACAATCGGTCGTGTAATAGGCCAGACGCCCAGTCGGTTGGTCTATCGTTCAGTATGGTATCAAAACTCTGGGGGCAACCTAATGTTAATTTTGAATGCTCTATCAGGGCACCATGTGGTCAAAACAAAAATGTCTTCGCTCGAAACTCTCCAGTTTATTTTTAATTTACAAGCGAAACGTACACTATGTACATTCTGCGGACAACCGCAATTAACGCTGAGTGATTCGGTTTATATAATACCACAGTAATATTAGCTAATAGGTGCCGCGGATTAGAAGACGGGGTTTGCAAAGAGAGCATTTCGTGTTTGGAGAGTGGTGGAATGCTGTAGTTATAATATTGATATACAGTAATTCCACCATTAACAACTTGGATTTGAAGATAAAAGTTGAAATATATTGAGGTGCTCGTATATAAATTTTTGAACTTGTATGTAGATTTACAGCATATTGATATGTTTACATACACGTATTTATTTTACAAGATGGATGTTTCTGTACAAATCAGAATGTTTAAAACACCAATATGTAGCAATGGTTATGTAGAGAATAATACCCCATTGATGGTACCATACCACTTTCCAAAACAACTTAACAGTTTGTATAAAACTCAAACTTATGATATTTGAACAATGTAATTAGGTCTCAACCATAAACCAGAAACCTCCACGAAAATGGGATAATTTCACATATATTTAACATTGCATCATGAGCTATTTCAAACTGTTTGGTTGTTATTCACACACGTCTAGATGTATGCATTACTACAATACTATTTTAACACAGATCCATTTTAAGTGAACCTTGTGTATTTATGTTATTCTTCATTTTTCATATGTTACAGTCAGGTGATCAAATTTATTACATTTCTTTTTAACTAAGTGTCTTAACACACAGGGGCAATAACAATATATGCATCACTTATTACATTTCTTTTTAACTAAGTGTCTTAACACACTGGGGCAATAACAATATATGCATAATTTATTACATTTCTTTTTTTTAACTAAGTGTCTTAATACAGTGGGGCAATAACAATATATGCATAATTGATTACATTTCTTTTTAACTAAGTGTCTTAACACACTGGGACAATAACAATATATGCATAATTTATTACATTTCTTTTTAACTAAGTGTCTTAGCTCATTGGGGCAATAACAATATATGCATAATTTATGTTAATATATATGTACAGTTTTTGCATAGAATTATGGAGCATTGTAGAGATTTAAGTGACACAGTATTATTAGTATACAATAGTTTATTCAATGTTTGGCTTCTTAATAATGTCATTATTAGCAACACATGAAAGTTTGTTTTATTTAAAGTTGCATTCTGAGTTCCTCCATGTCTAAAATACAAATTTGCAGCGATTTAACATTTCCCACACACTACATATCACTTTCCTCAACAGCATATATACTTGTTTTCATATAATATACCATTTTAAGATAAAACGGCGCAAAAGACGAACACATTTTTCCGCTAATCAACTTTTTTTAATTCGCTGATTGGTTGGACATAATCGACAAGGGAATCCTGCAGTCGAGTGGGTGACGTGTCAGACATACGCATTGGTAAATTATAACAGTACGTTTGAGGCGTTATGTGGACAATTTGTTTTGCGTTTCGTAAACTGTCTAAACAAATTGAAAAGTATCACGACCGGTTGAATTTTGTGGTTAGGGTAAATGTCAAGATTACTGCTGCAAAGTATCGGTAATGGATTTTGTAAGAAACATCAAAAATAGCGAAAGCCGTGTCGTCTTGTTGACATTTTGGGGCGTCTGTAAATGTAAACTGCGGAACGCGACGGAACCGATGTAAAATTGTTAACATTTGGTGTGTGCTTTGAATCAGACTTATGCTTCACGCATAGTTAAATATTCATGTAATATACCGTGTCCGATAACATGATAGCATAATCTATAGATTAAGTTACACTTTTATGAGACGGAATGTCGATGGAACGGTTAACATATACCGGCAGTTCCGGCAATCACTGGCGAAATTTCACCGGCGTTCCGCGACGTTCCATCGCATAGAAATATTCCTTAATCTAGATAGTATGCCTTCATATTGCCAGACAGGTTATATTACATGCATGTTTAAGTATGTATGAAGTATCAGTCTGACGCGAAGCACACATCGAATGTTAGTCAGTTAGAGGGATATTTATATCGATTCCGGGCTGGTCCGCCTCGTTCCGCGGTTTACAGGGCCCCGACATTTTGGAACGTCAACAATAACATGAATGAGTGAAATAATACATACTGTGCATGTATTATGTTGTTGTTGTTGAATACACTTTCATTCATTCATTCATTCATTCATTCATTCATTCATTCATTCATTCATTCATTCATTCAGTGTAGCAGTCAAGATATTGCGCTGCCACGGAATTGCGCGACGCACGAATTTTGGACGCTAGATGTTTCGACAGTAAGGTTAATGGAAATCATTATGATTACACCGTGGCGTGAATAATACTTTGAGCAAGTTTGTGACAGTGTACCTACTGGCACATACATCATAGCCCAGGTTGTCATAACATTAATTTCTATTTTTTTCGAAATTGTTTACTGACACATTGAATTTAATGTCTATATTATAAAACAGTTCGTTTTCTCTTTTTGTATATGCACTCACATCTTCGTCAGTTTTTTATGTATCGGGCCGAAATTTTGCATGTGATCTACCGGTCCCATTGAGATGGTTCGTAAATTTACACATTTCCTAAATTCGTCCGGAGAGTGGAGAACTATGGGGCTCAATATTTCAAAAGGTTGTACGTGGCGTTCCAGCCGCGAAATTCAATGTTTTTCTATATCATTGTAAATACTATTATGCCATCTACAAATATGTTGCTGGATGTATGCAGACATTTTAAATAGTTTTTAAGTTATTGACGTTTGAAAATCCTCAGCGCTTAACAAGCACCAGGTCTACCTGTCGCTGGTCACGTAAGCATTTCGCGGGTCAGCCCCCCGAGCGCATGCTACTTCTGGCAAAAAACACACAGCAACAATTCCGTGGAGTTCCAGCCACATAATTTTATGTTTTTCTATATCATTGTACAGGTAATTATTACATGTACAAATACGTCACTGGGTGTATGCAAACAAATGTACTAGTTTTTATGTTATTAACGTTACAACATCCCGGACGCGTAACCCAGCTGCCTGTTGCTGGTTACGTCAGGTACACGGGTGGCGCGTGAGATTTTTGGCGAAAGGTTGCCCTAACAACTAGGCCAGTAACCAGTTACAATTTATTGATGCGGGTAGGCTGGAAACATATGGGATGGGTTTGGGGTGTCTGGAACTCAAGTGTTGGGCATCTGAGGTTTGATCTATTTTCAGTGTTCATAATTATGTCAACAATACTTTTTATATTTCAGTGCAAATGGTTTGAGGATGTATATGAGTGCCTTTTCCCCCGGGCAATGCCGGGTAACTCAACTAGTACAGTATAATGTAATTTTACATGAATACAATTGGTCGAAATAAAATACTAGTTTTATTTTATTATATCAATTATATATTTAGGCCATAATCATCACCAGGCCTAAACAAAACAGGTGTGAAAACGTGTATCTGTACTTGTGTCAATAATCAACTGTTTACCAAGCAGCACACGTGTAGTATGGTTTAATTACACTGATTATAATTCAACAAGTTAAAGTTATAGAGTCATTGCTTTTGTTTTTCATTCCTATATAATAATGAAATACAAAATGAAAAATGCGTTCTATCCATAAACAGTGTAGTTAGTAGATACAACTAAATTAAATATGATAGTTATAGTTTGTGGTACATATGCCACATTGTATTATACTATAGAGTTCCGATGAAAAATGTAATAGTAATAGAAATTGCAGCAAATTTAATAGTAATAATAATAATCCAAAACTAGTGATCCAGCCAGTAGCATTTAATATGTCACAACTCACAAGTACAACAGCCAGGGTTTTGCAGAGTGAAACTCATGCAAGACAACTGGTTATAAATCCAGTGTAGTGGATATATGCTGAAGGTTCTTATGAAATCAATGCTGCTTGGAATGATCCCACTCCTACCCAATTCCTGTCTTCCCTGCCACAAGATTAACTGCATCGTGACAGTGTCTTATTGTCAATATTACCATCAACAACGCATACATCGGCTTTATAAATGGTTGTGTTATGCAAGAGAGTTTGGTCCTGGACATTCAAGTACATCGAATTCTTACAAACAGGATAACGAATTACAGCAGAAGCTTAAAGGGACCCGGAAATTACTCAGCCAAAGAACTTGTCATTAATATGCCTGTATTAATTAACTGTACCATGCAAAAATGTATGTGTACGGGCATAATGTTAGTCAGCGAACGTTTCCACCTTGTTCTGTTCTTTTTTTTCTTCTCGTACCACATCCACCCCTGAGATATGTTCTAAAAACAAAATGTCTACATACCTGGTAAATATCAGACTTATTACCCATATTCCAAAATATTTATATTTTCCTATTGTTGATTATATTTCATAAGTTGGAAGGAATATAACTTATTTAGAGAAAGAGCGAAACAATTTTTTTTTTAATATTGCATTCCTTCGTGGTATGATTGAACGAAGGAATAACAACTCTAGTTGAGTCAGTACTTACTTTGGTACATGTATCATTGCAAAATGCATTGCTGGATTGATAAGCACATTTATACTAGTAATCCAAGTTCGTGCATTGCGTAATTCCGGGGCAAAGTGGTATTATCGTCGTTTGTTCTAAAACCTAAGACGTTTACATTGAACGATGACATGCCAACTACGTTTACTCATTGCTGAATTGTCAAATCAGGACTATGAACGAATTTAGGATACGTAACCCAGGCAATAACAAGACGAACGATGAACTTGATGCACCACTAATATTAAATGCTGGAACCGGTTCAAATTATTTTAAATGCATGTATGTGGACTGTATAATTAACTAATTAGCACGTGTCGTTGTAGCTGTAAAACAGAATCTCAAATGTTTCGGTTAGTTTGCTCCCCCGACTGCTTCCATTCCTGGCGCGACTGCGCCAGTGGCTACGTACGATTCGGTTGTCGTTAAGCAAATACCTTTATTTTAACAGCGTGACTGACGTAACAAGCAAGCCTGTGTATTTGCAGACTAATTATGTGTGCACTTAGTTACATGTCAGTGTTTCTATTTAATCAAAACCAGACTTTATCGTCCACATACCTCATTGTATGATACATAGTTACAGGAAACTCAACATTAACGGTGGGGTTTATCGAGGTCCAAACATAAGCATAGAAGATAATAAAAAAGTACGAAACGCTATAAGGGAAGTGAGCAAACGGGACTGTATTATTATGTGGGATTTTAACCACGGGCATATACAAGGGAAATCTCTAGAGAGAATGGGGAGTGAGGACCACACGTTTTTAGTTTTAGTACAAGATAGTTTCCCTTCTCAGCACGTGCTAGAACCAACCAGGGCTGAGAATGTGTTAGTCATAGTTTTGTCCTCACAGGATGAATTAGTTGACAATGTCAGGATATGTGAACCACTGGGGAGTACTGATCACAACCAGATACATTTTACCATCAAAGTAAAATCAGAAAGGAATAGTAAAAAGCAGTACAGGAGAAATTTCCACACAGGAACGTATAGGGACATGAGGAAATATTTAGCAAAGATAGACTGGAATAACACACTGAAGAATTTCTGAATGCTGGAATATCTTAAAGAGTGAAATTTATTGCATCGTCAATAAATTAGTTCCCTTGAAAAAACAAGGGAAATAAAAAGAAACACTTATCGAAAGAAGCCATTATAAAAATTAAGTACAAACACACGATGTGGAATTCACATAGACGTACTGGAAGTAATGAAGATTACAGCATTTATACAAATTAGCATGTAATATAAAATATGACAGCAACAGTTTTTATTCGTATGTTTGAAGCAAATAGAAAGTTCAGGATAAGGTCGGTCCTCTAGAAGATAGTGTTGGAACTATAATATAAGAGGGATTCTTAATGGCAGAAGACCTGAATGAGTATTTTAGTTCAGTGTTTACCAGGGAAGATATTAGTTCACTGCTAGTATCAGAGGCTAAGTTCAAGGGGGCAGATTGAGACTATTTAGGACAGTTAGTTGTAACCCCGGAAATATTAGCTAAAAAAATAAGTGCTATGAAGGATAATAAATCACCTTGAGTGGATGGGATTCCGCCCAAATTACTATTGGATATTGTAGAACAAACTAGCGTGCCGCTTGCGACAGTTTTCAACTTGTCATTAGAAGAGGGAGTGGTTCCTTTAGAATGGAAAGACGCAAACATTAAACCGGTATTTAAAAAAGGTTCAAGAAACAAGTCAGATAACTATAGACCAGTGAGTTTAACGTCCGTGATTTACAAATTACTAGAAAGGCTAATTAAAGATCACATGGTGGATTTTTTGGTAAACGTAACTTGATAAACCCATCTCAACATGGGTTTCTAAAAGCGAGGTCATGCTTAACAAATATGTTATGTTTTTTTGAAGATATCACTAAATGGGTAGACGAGGGATAACGAGCAGATATCATCTACTTAGATTTTCAAAAACATTTCGACAAAGTGCCACATAAAAGATTACTGCTTAAACTAAAGCCCTAAAACTGAGGGATCTTAGTATTAGAAACGCCTAAAAGAATGTGGTTTAACAACACTAGAGACGAGGAGATTGAGAGGAGATCAGATAGAAATGTTTAAACTATCGAATGATTATGAAAATATTGACATAAATAGTTTATTCTCAGTTAAGAAAGTAGAAAGACTAGAGGACATGAAGTTACATTAGTAAAGCAGCAGTGTAGATTATATATAAGAAAGTTATCATTTTCACAAAGGACTGTAAATGAATTGAACATATGATCTACTGATTGTGTGGGTGCTAGTAGTGTGAATGTGTTTAAAAATAAAATCGACACATCTCAGACGGGCGAGATACATGTAGATAAAAGGGGTGGACTCTCGATATGCCAAATGGCTTCCTTGTCCACCTGCCACCTAGAGTAAATTCTCCGGGTGGCAATCTTGTTATTGTATTCCCCTACCCATTACATTTGGACAACGCAACATGCGCTGCTCATTGCCATTTTGTTATGCTACAAAACAACTTGCAGCTATCTCGTAAAGAACATTTTACCCAGTGTTCCCCCAGATGTGCGCTACCTGTTTATGTAAAGAACAGGTTGCACCCCAGAGTACTGGAACGAAATGGTTTTCTAGGCACATTTATGATACTGGGCGTCGGGCCTATAAATACCAGACACAAGCTCCAAAGTTCATTCTATCTTACTACATTCACCGGAAACACAATGTCGCGCGAAATATTCGCGTGACAATAATCTTACGCATGCGTGTTTACACACTTTCTTGTTTTCACACAGGAAGTACTCCACGGGGACGGAAAGCAAAGGCGAAAGTACGAAACTCGTCAATTAGTAGAGCGACGCGACATCAACCCATCCTCGCGCGCCAGGGGTCGCTGCTGCTGATTACGTCAGCACTGGCTTGCGAGGATTCATCAACCCAATAATACACGTAGTCCGATCATATATACGTGTTCGTCTGTTCAGTGTTCGGCGTGGTTTCAGCT
The DNA here is from genome assembly GCA_020002185.1 of Paraescarpia echinospica. NCBI lineage: Eukaryota > Metazoa > Annelida > Polychaeta > Sabellida > Siboglinidae > Paraescarpia > Paraescarpia echinospica. The sequence continues at coordinate 5,627,149 of CM034539.1, read as the reverse complement.
CTGCGCAAGTGTATTAAAATCGTTCTAGCCTTTCCACGCGAATCCAGTCTGGCAACTATGTATGGAACACACATTGCACTAATAAATTATTTTAATATCGTATGCACAGAATAAATTAAGAAATATATATAATTATAGTACGTAGGAGAAATGTCACGTATAAGTAAAAAACATGATTATAACTCTATATAAATAAAAGTTATGCCTCATTTAGAATACAAGCGTGGTGACCATATCTTCGGAACGATACAGGTACGCTAGAAAGAATACAGAGGAGAGCATCTAAAATAATAAAAGGATTTAAGAAATGAGATACCTTAACGATGAAAATACGTCTACCAAAATATGGTTAAACATGTTTAACAATCAAATGTGACAATATCTTAGAAGGACGGGATACACATAGATAGAAAAATATTGAAGTATCGATATAACAAATGAATAATTATTGACCACTTGTCATCCGGGGATTTTGCGTTGGATGGAAATATGGTTAAAAGTTGTACCCCTATATCAGTATATGTCTGTCCGTTTGTATGTGTTTATGTAGGTATGTGCTTATGTCTTTCTCCCGCTCTTTTATTATGCCACTTTATCCGTCAGAGGGCACCACTGTTCATACTTTAGCAATATCTTATCAAGAGATGGTTGATAGTTTCGTTCGCCGGAATCAGCGAGGGTTGTAATTGTTATTAGCAAGCAGTTCGCTGAATTTGGGGTCTTAAAAATAGAAAAATCGCGAATGTGCTGCACGTAAAAACGAGTTTTAAGGTTAAACAATTTGGGGTCCGTAGCAGTGTCAATATAGTTGCTAATAATCTGAATTGTTTTAGTTTACATGGACAAACAAATTAAATTGCGAAATATGTTTTAGACTTATTAAGCGCTATTTGGTCGGCCTTCAAATGACAAATTCTAGAACATTATATTAATTAATATAAAAAATAAAGAACAGACAACCTCCCTTTCAATCGAGACATGGATAGTGGTAGAACAAGTGTGAAACATTGTTATAATATATAATGGACCTAAGGTACACCTATAACTGCGTGTAAAATTGCATTGATAGAATAAAAGCGTGAAATGAAAACAAAAACGTGCAAGAGAACGTAATTTCATCTTCGTGATTTGGAACATACGACCAACGCGTCAACTTTTTATCGTGTCTACGGTGTCTTCTCGACCCGACATGACCAGATCAGACCAGACCAGACCAAATCTGACTCATCCCTACTGCTGTATACATGTATTACACAACACCGACCGAAACTGACTGCGCTATACACGAAGCCGGTGTGGCGTCATAATCACGTAAACGTGTAGTATGCCGTGTAAAGTACTCAGCCATAGAACTTGTCATTAATATGTCTGTATTAATTAACTGTACCATGCAAAAATGTATGTGTACGGGCATAATGTTAGTCAGCGAACGTTTCCACCTTGTTCTGTTCTTTTTTTTCTTCTCGTACCACATCCACCCCTGATATATGTTCTGAAAACAAAATGTCTACATACCTGGTAAATATCAGACTTGTTGCCCATATTCCAAAATATTTATATTTTCCTATTGTTGATTATATTTCATAAGTTGGAAGGAATATAACTTATTTAGAGAAAGAGCGAAACTAATTTTTTTTAAATATTGCATTCCTTCGTGGTATGATTGAACGAAGGAATAACAACTCTAGTTGAGTCAGTACTTATTTTGGTACATGTATCATTGCAAAATGCATTGCTGGATTGATAAGCACATTTATACT
>CM034539.1:5382889-5622889 GCA_020002185.1 Paraescarpia echinospica | reverse complement strand
ATGACGTATATTTTAGCGCTCGAATTTGTAGATTGTTAAGATAATTACGTTTTACATGGCGATTTACCTTAAGACAACTAAGAGTCAGTAAGTATCGTAGATATGCGAAGTATTCCGAAAAAAGGTGTTACGTTACATCTGGAGTTATACATTTATTAAGCCTAATCCCTGACAGTTCATGTCGTCTAGGAGGAAAACCTTAACATATACACATACGATAGCATGATGAGGATATAGTTAGATGTACAGATATCAGTCTAACAGCAGGAATAAACACCGAACTATATTCTTCCTAGAAAACTACAGCAGAGGAACTTGCCTCGATTCCAATCTAAGATGGCGCGAGTGTGGGATGTGTCTGCGCGGCGGGAAGAGCCTGCGGTGGGCATATACGGCCTCATACAGCTGCCATTTGTTGTCCTCGATGATTCGTTTGGTGCCGTAGTCTGTGACGAGAGTCGATATGTCGACTGCCTTCCGCTTGCGATAGAAACTTCCCTCCGATTGTTGCATGGCGCATTCGATGTATTTGAGGGGAAAGTCGAGGAACGCGAGTAGGCTAGCGAGATGGAAACGTACGTCACGTTTCAGTTCATCGTAGAGCACCACGTGCACGGTGCCATTGATGCGTAACCACGCCTCGTTGAAGCCGCGCCACATGACTGAACGGAACTTCAACAGAGCGCTCCATTTTCCTACAATACAGAAGTTATAAAATATTGGACCACCAAATGGGGTCTCATTGAGCCACCAAGGGTGTCTCAGTGGGCTACAAAGGGGGTCTCAGTGGGCCAATAAGGGGTAATCCGTGTGCCACTAAGGGGGCTCATTGGGCCTCTAAAGGGGTCTCAGTTGGACACCAAGGGAGTATCAGTGAGACATCAAGGGGTGGTCTCAATGAGACACCAAGGGGGCTCAGTGGGGCGCCAAGGGGGTCTCAGTGGACCACCAAGGGGGTCTTAGTGGACCACCAAGGGGGTCTCAGTGGAACACTAAGGGTGGTCTTTGTGGAACAATAAAGATGGTCTTTGTGGGGCACACTAACGCGGGTCTAAATGCGACACTAAAGCGTGTCTCAGTGGGACAACAAAGCTGGTCTTTGTTGGACACTAAAGATGGTCTTTGTGGGGCACACTAAAGCGGGTCTCAATGGGACACTAAAGCGGGTCTCAGTTGGACACTAAGGGAATATCAGTGATACACCAAGCGGTGGTCTCAGTGGACCACCAAGGGAGTCTCAGTGGACTACTAAGGGGTCTCAGTGGGGCACTAAGGGGAATCTCAGTGGACCACCAAGGGGTCTCAGTGGGCCACTAAAACGGGTCTCAGTGGGACACTAAGGGTGGTCTCAGTGGGATACTAAGGAGGGTCTCAACGAGACACTAAAGCGGGTCTCAGTGGTTGACTAAGGGTGGTCTTTGAGGGACACTAAAGATGGTCGTAGTGGGCCACTAGGGTTGGCCTCAGTAGCCACCAAGGATGGTCACACATGGACTCTAAGGATGGTCTCAGTGGGACACTAAAAGTGGTCTCAGAGGAATACTAAAGCGGGTCTCACTGGTGTATCAAGGAGGGTCTCAGTGGGACATTAAGGAGGGTCTCATTGGTACACTAAAGCGGGTCTCAGTGGGACACTATTGCGGGTCTCAATGGAACACTAAGGAAGGTCTCAGTGGGACACTAAGGATGGTCTCCGTGGGACACCAAGGATTGTCTCATTGGGACACATTTGCTGTATTATAATAATTATGTAACTCTATATATTGATCATATTATTTAATAATACTAATCAATTATATAACTAGAAGAATGGTGGAGCTGAGGGAAGAGGTTGATACGAAAGATAGTTTCAAGAAGAATCTGTCGAGACGTCAGCTAACGTGACACGTGGCGCGAATGGGATGAGAACAGTTGGTGAAGAGAGCGTGCCCTCAAGGTGGAAGGCAAGAGGAGGCGAGGAGAACCAAGACTGAGATAGGAGGATTGCAAAAAGAGGGAATTACAAGAAGAGGAGTGGAGAACGAGAGCCAAAGACAGAAGGGAGTGGAGACGGTTAGAGGAGACCGCTGTACAGTAACAATCAGAAGAAAAATAAATGAAACGAAAAAAAGAAATAAAACGGAGAACGAGTATCGCTCCTGCTCAGCATCATCCCTGGCTTTAAAAGGAGGCAGTATATGTCTCGTACTGGCTGAGTTAACCACAATACCCTTTGATGTTCAACGATTTCCCATTTCCCACGGTCAACATAGCCAATTCAGCAGATTTCCAAACACAAATTACTAGGCTGGCTAATTCAGGGTAGAGGAACAGACTGCCTCCCTTTAAGAGGAAAAGATGAAGAACAAGACAAGATGACAATGTCTTGCGAACATCAGAAACGCCGTTCATAGAACAACTCACGGTGGTCACGGTACAGTGAGTCAGGCGCCATGCCCGTGTGTCCTCCGTGTAAGCGATTTTGTTCAGCAACGTAGGCGTCAGAAGGGTCTCTGATAAGTAGAACGACTTTGTCGTAGCGGCGATGTTTAGTTGGCCACTTGTGAGTCTTAACCACCATCACGGAGCCGTTCGTCACGTCCTCGCCAAGGAAGCCTTGGCGCATGAGGTCCTCGTCGAGGTAAATACTTCCGGTGTATATTCCTGCAAACACCGGAGGATGTGATGTCATTGGATGGCAAATCCCTTGAAACATTACAGCTTGGGTCGTAACGATTCATGGATAGAATTATGGAATGCGGATGCTTCATTCACGTTACCTGCAAACAGTCTATCCAAAATTATAATTTATTGATAATTGTCAAAAGCACGCATTAGAAGCCATTTACGATTGATACATTTGACAACTGCTACTTGTCAAATCCTCGCATTCAGATGATACATATATCAACAAAACTCTAAATCATACATGCCAACCTTCAGTGATTCACACCTGTAAGACTATGGGCAAAAATCCATAAGACAGCCATAAGCTAGCTGCAAGTGTAGCGACAGGACAATACAGCTGATATCTAATATACCGGCATTAACAACAACACCTGTTCACACAACTCTCTTTGTTGACCTTCACTTGTCAGACAGGTGCTCGAGCTTATCCTCATAGCACGCGTGCTTTGCATCGCGGAGCATCGCCGGCGACACCTTTAACTGATGACAGCAGCTGTCAAAGTTAAGTTTGCATTGTAGGTATGATGTGATTGTGTCTGGGTGTAGGTTGCTGCGAGAGTCTGTGTGTATTTTTCTTAGCATGGAGAATGTTCGTTCCGAGTCAGCATTGCTGTGGGGCAGTCTGAGTAGTGCAGTATAAACGGTTGCGAGGGTGGGAAAGCGCACTTCCCCCATTGCCGTATTCATCGCCATCACGTCCCCCCAGATATGATCAAGTCGCCGATGATGGCCATCCACTGCGGTGACGACAGCATCGTCTTCTAGAAGCTGGAGGTCTTCAAATTCGTCCTTCAATGTCTCACCATCAACATCGGGAGTGAACTTTGTAGCCAGGCGCAACACTACAACAAGTGGGCTGAGTTGTTCAATCTTAGGGAGTAGGGTTCCATAATTATGCACAAAACATTGTGAAAAATAAAAACAAGTTAATTAGTCACAGAGCACATTCAAGTAAAACAAAGAGTCAACACGTGCGTGATGCATATGTGAACTCTGTGCGCCGAGAGATGTCCAGTACAGCGAGATCCTTCAACACGGCGTCATCGAAAGGAAAGCGCTGCACCATCTTCTGCAGGACGGCAGTGTAGAATTGACGAACTTCACTGGAATGGAGTACACAAAATTATCAATTTATTTACCAAACTGGCCACCAATACCACACTCAATTATTTGATAGTGATCACTGATCACCTTAGCACAAGTCAGCAAATTAAGATCAGCAAAACTAAGATCATAAAATTAACTGAACAAAATTAACATAGACAATGACAAACTAATCTTAATAGGCAAGCACCAGGAATACAACATGATTAGATTCGGCTGTAAATGGGCAATAATAATTATAGTAGTAAACAGCAGCATACCAGATAAACTTCGCCTCTTTCGCAGGTTCGAAGTTCTCTTCGTCCATGAACGTCCTTGCAGCCATTCCAATTGCAACAGTCGCATCGTCGTGCTGGCTTTCCCGCAGGTGGAACTCGACCTCTCGGAGATCCGTCTGGCCACGCACGAGTTGCAGGGGCACAAACTTCACCATGAGTTTGCGTAGCAAGCGGTCTATCTCGGGGAGCAACACCCCCACCTTTGTCTCGTCTGCCTGAAAACAGTGCAACATATTTTTGATCATTCAGTGCCAAACTAATGATGTGAAGCGCCACGGACAGCAAGGAACTTGATCTCTGCAATATATGATGTTACACGGTACGACTGTAGGATTTTTGATGTTATTAAGGGTTCATTTATCTTACTCAACAGCGACCTTGCGTGCCTTAGCAGTTAGCAAGTAAAATTATTGTCAGCTTGCAGGATACCGAAGTCGCATTTACCGAGAACCATTTATTCAGTTTGGTAGATGGATCCTTGAAGCGATCCACCACCCGCTTAACTATGCCCGGTTTCTCTCCATCCTCATGGCTTGCGAAGTAGGCAGACAGAGCTGGATATTGGTGGAGGAGCCGCTCGACAACCCTGAGCAGAGACAGCCAGCGTGTCGGACAGTGTTTCAGAATCCCCAGATGCTCGATATCTGCGAAGTCCTCGAACTCTTGGAACAGTTTGCGTCTCTTGGAACTGAAAGCAAACAAACAAAACCTCACCACCCCCGCAGACACGATGTCACAAAGGTATAATAATAACATCATGTTAGACGTAACAAGTCATCAGTTCAAATTATATCATGTGCATCGACGATTGCGCCGCAATGACTACATAGATTTACATCGTGACGACACATGATACTTTATGCACATTATTTCACACATGTGTCTGGCCAGATTATGCAGGTAACATATTATTTATTATCTACAGATGCTAGGGAGCAATAAAAACATGGCATAAACTGACCTGTGTTGAAAGTGGAAGTGAATATCGACGAACAAGTAATCCACAGACATCGACAGCTGCTTCACTCCAGACTTTACACACAGATCCGCCAGGTGGCAAATACACCCAATGTTGAAGACATCGGGTTGTCGCTGCCGAACGCGGGTGAGAAACGAGTTCTTGGCCCCGATCATAACATTGCAATTGTCAGTCGCGAAGCCAATGCAATTTCTCCACGGGATCTCCTGTTTGCTGCAACAAAAACAACAACTTGAACAACCCGTCTATGAAAATAAGTCATAAGACAATGCTGCTACGAATCGTGGTAAATGGTTCAGCATACCACTATACTATTTTATTGATTATTATACTATAAAGTAATTAGGCTTAATTGATGCAGTAAATTTTTAATTAGGCCTATAGAAGACTATACGGTAGTCAATAAGCTACCATGGCCATGATTAGGCAGGCCTATTCTTTAAAATTTTAATGTCAACCGTTAATCGAGAATAACGTTAAACAAAAATTGAAAGTCCTGACAGACAATAAACTGAATGTAATGAAACAATTGTTAATAGGACTAAGACCGAGTACGAGACAGAAAATTACCTCAGGACGCCGTCCATGACATTGAATATGTCCTCACTCGTGCTGCCATTGCAGACCGGCATGTCTAGTAGGCGCGTGTGTGCCGCCTCTTGTCAGTCTTTCGGTCGGTGCTTTCATCGATCATAATCGAGAAAGGTCCGCCTCGACAGCGGTCCACGACGGGCGCCGTAATTGCCGGCGCCAAGCACCGTTTCACGATCTGGATTGTTTTCGACCTCTTATACTTGAATCGCTTAGCGATCTCACTATCTGGGAACATTTGGCGGGCCAGGTCGGTAAAATGGTCTGCCAAAAGTGCGGGCAGGTTGTGCTTGGCCACAAAGAACGAAAACAATACCTCCGCTTTTGTGGTCGAGTCGGTGGAGTCCGTAGACTTGGGCTTGAAAAAGCTGGTTACTTGCGAACACTGCAATTGTCGTTCGTGCGTCTTCGATTTAATGTGCTCGCGCACATCGTACACGCCGTAGGCGGCCACTTTAATGTCTCAACAACAGACAGTATACCATGCGTAGTTGCTCCCTAACATGCTTTCACTAATGATGCCTTTAAACAAGCCATTCCAACTGGACTGATACGTCCCGGCATACTGCTTCTGTTTTCGCTTCTTCGCCGGAATCTCCATCTTCTTCGAAATTTACATGCTGTACGAATTTTCGCCAGATGGTTTGCCGCGCATGCTCAAAAGGTATCTGTACTGCAATCTGCGATATATTCTTCGCAACTCGCGAGACTTCGATTAGCGCACTGAACTCCGCTAAAATGATCTGGACAAATGGTCGTTTCTCGATTCAGGAAGGATCATTTGGTTAGATGATAACGAGTCATATAACCAAATAATAATAACACAACTAAATACATGAAAACGCGTGTTACCCGTAAGGAATTTGTCCTACGCCCATAAGACCGTCAAATCTTAGAAAATCCGTAAGACTTACGGGTGATCCGTAAGAGTTGGCATGTATGCTCTAAATTACAGATCATGGTGTGTCGAGATACATATTTATCGTGATGCAAATATTGCGATATATACCGTATCGTAGCTTAATGTATTGTTACAGCCCCATATACAGCATTGACGAGGGATGACGTCAGTGACGCGGGAACGAAATTCATATTGGGGGGGGGGCTAACGGAGCTTCAGCACCACTGAAAAATTGTCTTCACATCTTCTCTCACCGTGTGGCTGTCTCGGTTGGCTCGACTGTGACATCAGGGAAGATGGGGGGGTGGCTGTCGAATTGTTTACATCACCGCGACGCCGTAACTTCAGCTTCTCCGCTGTCTCCCTATCTCGGCTCGACTAGTGACATCGGAAGACGGGGGAGGGAGGGGGGAGAGTGCTTTAGAAAAACATTTCGCCACCACGCCGGGGGCAGAAAACAATATATCTACCCTCCAATTGCACACGCCTTTCACAGTCGACAAAAATACACACTAATCGTCTCATAACATTTACACTTCCACCCGCCATTGCCGCTCACCATAAAAACAAACATTCACTCTCACATTTAATAGGGGGCAGAACCATATATCTACCCCCCAGAGAAATTCCAGGGGCAGCTGCCCAGTTTGCCACCCCCCCCCTGTTCCCGCGTCTATGGATGACGTACGATAAAATATCACCTTAGATATCCCTGCTGCCGCTACACGTAACTTTTATATCAAGACTGACCCATTTGCAAATCCCGTTTAGCTGGAATTGAACGAGACGTTGAAGTGCTAGTTAAGTCACTTGACCAGACACGGTCACATGCCGTGTCCGGTGATATGTGTTACTCCACCATCGTCGAGTACAATTATATTGGAATGTCTGTCGCAACGGTAACATCTGATATTCATTTCACACTCATAATAAGTTGCGTTAACCTATGTAATCTCAATTTAGGGGAATGCTGTGTCAAGACACGTACTGTGCCAAATATACACGTATTTATCAGCATTACACGTCCTTGTATCTTTGCAACTTAATAAACATGTTATTAATGCTACTACTATAATATTCTGTTTTAGTTGCAATCGGTTGTCACGCGGGTTTATAATAATATAATTTCAAACAGACGACTGCATCGTGGCGTAACGAAGTAGGTCCGGTTGTATTGCATGGATGCGTAAAAATTAGTTATATTGACAAGTTTGCCTCTTCGTCCGTCTGCGCCATTGTTGAATACACCGATCTAGGCATGTCTGCCGGATGAAGAAGACACTGCTCAAATACGTTTGTGTTTGTTTTAAAACAAGATCGAAAAGCTTTTAACATTTCAACGGAAACATAGACTGCTGCTGCCGCGGACAGACCAAATGTCGTGCTTCACATTTGTCGTGACATCGACACAGAAATCATCTAACAACAACAAGACTGGCGCTGTCAGCGTTATAAAGCGCATTACAAAGCGCATTACGTTTCATATCTGTTCATTCGGACGAACGCTGTATTTAGGAGGGGTGGAAATTTGGTCACGCCTGCATTGGAAATCCACCATTACATGTTCTGCTAATAAGCCTGGATAATTGACCTATTCATCACGTGACCTGTTGCTTAGCAAACGATTCGTCAAACTAACAATGGATGCCGAAGACTTGGAAAATTCCGGCATTCCGTCGATTATTTCGTTGAACATCTGCCCAAAGCATTTTCTTTATGAAAAAATCCCCAACATAATACAAAATCGATAAAGCGAAAACTGAATGCGATAATGTTTGATCTAGCAAATGTCATCTCGCCCTAGTAATGTAATTCACAATTTATTACCGCTATCGATATTGTTGGCAAAGACAACGTTTGACGGATGTCACGCGCATAATTTTGATTGTGACGTAGAAGAACCGCGTCATCAATTGCACTAATTTCACATCAAACGTGTTTCATCAAAAACCAATACATTTCAATTTTTACAATGAAACATAAGTGGATGATTATTTGTTCTACATATGCAGCAACAATATTAACTGAACTCCGGTGGATAAATGGAACGGTATTAAACTCACGATAAGTCAATGGTTTCCTTGTCTACTTGCCACCAGAAGCTTATTGCTTTGGTGGCAATCTTGTTAAACCTTGTTACCTCTACTGGATTTGTAAACCGCCGCTCTGTCATAGCTGGCGTTGCATCACATTGCGCTTGAAATATAATCAGCGCCATGAATGTAATCCTCTGTGTGTTAGATGTCTTACGTGTGGCTTCCTGTAACAGGTGACGTAACCACGTGTTTCCGGAGCCGGGGCAACTCGCCAAAACAATCACTTGTGACCATGGTGGCGAGAGGAAGTGCAATGGCGGACAGTCGAGTACCTTTGTCGGCGGCGCAGTCTGGGAGCTAGGGAAACATGCCGATAGTAAATCAATAATAAATAAATAATTAAATCAATCAGTCAATCAATCAAGCTATACACAAATAAATCAATCAATCAACCAATCAACCGATCGATCAGTAAATTAATAAATACATCAACGTTATGCGTATCTGTGTGTCCGTGTGTACGTGTGTACGTGTGTACGTGTGTACGTGTGTACGTGTGTACGTGTGTACGTGTGTACGTGTGTACGTGTGTACGTGTGTCCGTGTGTCCGTGTGTCCGTGTGTCCGTGTGTGTGTGTGTGCGTGTGTATACGCGTGCGTGTGCTTATGTGCATTACGTTTGTTATACTCTTGATACAGTGGCTTCCTATAACGAAAAATTAAACATGCAAAAGGCTTATAAGTGAAATTGTACGACAGCTTATCGACGTTTGAAGAAAATTGTCAATTTAAGATACAATATAATTAGATAGCGTGTCATTTATTAGTTCTTGTTTACAAACTGGTGAAAGAAACTTAATATTGGTTATCAGATATTTTAGAAGTTGCCGATACTCATTCACCTGAATGCTTCCACTACATACCCGCCGGTAGCCTTCATTTCCCTGAATGCTTCCACTACGTACCCGCCGGTAGCCTCCATTTCCCTGAATTCTTCCAATACGTACCCGCCGGTAGCCTCCATTTCCCTGAATGTTTCCAATACGAACCCGCCGGTAGCCTTCATTCCCCTGAATGCTTCCAATACGTACCCGCCGGTAGCCTTCATTCTCCTGAATTCTTCCAATACGTACCCGCTGGTAGCCTTAATTCCCCTGAATGTTTCCAATACGAACCCGCCGGTAGCCTTCATTCCCCTGAATGCTTCCAATACGTACCCGCCGGTAGCCTTCATTCCCCTGAATGCTTCCAATACTTACCCGCTGGTAGCATTCATTCCCATGAATGACTCCAATACGTACCCGCCGGTAGCCTTCATTCCCCTGAATGCTTCCAATACTTACCCGCCGGTAGCCTTCATTCCCCTGAATGCTTCTAATACTTACCCGTCGGTAGCCTTCATTCCCCTGAATGTTTCCAATACGTACCCGCCGGTAGCATTCGTTCCCCTGAATGCTTCCAATACTTACCCGCCGGTAGCCTTCATTCCCCTGAATGCTTCCAATACTAACCTGCCGGTAGCCTTCATTCCCCTGAATGCTTCCAATACTTACCCGCCGGTAGCCTTCATTCCCCTGAATGCTTCCAATACGTACCCGCCGGTAGCATTCATTCCCCTGAAAGTTTACAATACTTACCCGCCGGTAGCATTCATTCCCCTGAATGTTTCCAATACGTACCCGCCGGTAGCATTCGTTCCCCTGAATGCTTCCAATACGTACCCGCCGGTAGCCTTCATTCCCCTGAATGCTTCCAATACTTACCCGCCGGTAGCCTTCATTCCCCTGAATGCTTCCAATACTTACCTGCCGGTAGCCTTCGTTTCCCTGAATGTTTCCAATACTTACCCGCCGGTTGCATTCATTCCCCTGAATGCTTCCAATACGTACCCGTCGGTAGACTTCATTCCCTGAATGCTTCCAATACTTACCCGCCGGTAGCCTTCATTCCCCTGAATGCTTCCAATACTTACCCGCCGGTAGCCTTCATTCCCCTGAATGCTTCCAATATTTACCCGCCGGTAGCCTTCATTCCCCTGAATGCTTCCAATACTTACCTGCCGGTAGCCTTCGTTTCCCTGAATGTTTCCAATACTTACCCGCCGGTTGCATTCATTCCCCTGAATGCTTCCAATACGTACCCGTCGGTAGACTTCATTCCCTGAATGCTTCCAATACTTACCCGCCGGTAGCCTTCATTCCCCTGAATGCTTCCAATACTTACCCGCCGGTAGCCTTCATTCCCCTGAATGCTTCCAATACTTACCCGCCGGTAGCCTTCATTCCCCTGAATGCTTCCAATACTTACCTGCCGGTAGCCTTCATCGAACTGTTTTGTGTGGCTTTGGCAGACAACAGAGTTGACAATGATCTTGTCACAATGCTTGATTCCTTAGTAGATTCATAGTTCGCGATCAGGCCGATCACGTGGGAATGTTCTACGCCTGTCAATGCTTGTTCTTGCGTTATGGTGTCGTCCAGGCTTCGTCTGAGAAGCACATCTTTGATTGACATCTTCCCCCTTCTAGGTCGGTCACAATTATCCAAATGTATTTATTCGTACACAGCGTTCGGAATGGGAGGGATCAAGGCCTGAGTAATCATTGTAACAATGTCGGACCTATGCGAATTGCGTAACCATTGTGATTGTATATGATTGTGTGTCAGCATGACAACTAACGGGATTTTTATTTTTCATCTACCAAGATTTTCCGATAGGCCATGACTTAATTTTATTTTCCCAATAAATAGGTTATAACAGTGTTTGCATTGTCATAAAACAGACATAGTATTACGGTTATTGTTATTTATCCGCCTGTATTCGTAGGAGCGGCAGCAGCGGCTACGACACGCATGATTTAGTTGCCTTTTATTTCATCGGAAACACTTCCATTTCCAATGTTTGCGTCCATCGTAAATGTGGGCTTGTATTTCACGGCAGCTAAGAATTAACATGTTGATGGTAAATGCATATTGCTAATTTTTTGGCCACTATCAGTTAACCACATATATGTACGTAACTGTGTTTTTTTATGTGCATAACTAATAAATAAAAATGAGAACGGGTAAATTGTCACAATCCTGTCTGTGGCCCTGCTGTGCATGTATTGTGTTATAACACTATTGTAAACCTATACATGACTTTCAGTTAAGACGACTATCGACAACATCAATACCTTTTTCTAGTAGGCCCACCCACACATCTAATTTTATAAGTATGAGTCGATTTCACATCTTGTCAATGTGCGCTTAAGTACGCCTGCACATAGCATGCTAATAGCATAATAATATACGTTTACGTTTATGTAAGTTTTACTGCAGTATATGTTGTGAGACACAACATGTTTCACTGTGATTAGTTTAATATATTACCTGATAGGCGATCGGTGCAACAGGTAGTGGCTGAAGACCATCATAGACAAACCAAGAAGGAAAAATACCAAGAAAGTATTACGTGTTCGTCGCACCGCCATATTGCAGGCAGTTTCCGGCGGACGTCACGCTCGCCTGGAACAGAAACAACAACGGTTTATACGGATTCAGGTTGATTAATACCATTCCTTTGTTTCGAAATTAAAACCACACCCAGCAACAACAACATACACACGCACGAACTCACGCACGCACGCCTACACACAGGCATGCACGTACGTGCATACATACTCACGTACGTGCATTCGTACGTACGCAATCATACATTGTAACTCACAGTAATGCGGAATGAAAAAGAGTGACACACATGGAAACACAAACACAACGCATGAACGAACGCAATCACGCACGCACTCAGCCACGTACACACACCCACAAACACACACGCACACACACACACACACATATACAAACACACACACACACACACACACACACACACACACACACACACACACACACACACACACACACACACACACACACACACACACACACACACACACACACACACACACACACTCACACACACACACACACACACAGACACACACAGGAACACGCATACACGCACACACACACACACACACACACACACACACACACACACACACACACACACACACACACACACACACACGCACACACGTGTTATATATATATATATATATATATATATATAGAATGCATTTGTTGTGCAAGAATTTTTCTGTGAAGCTTCATTTCATATGAAATGACACAAGAATTCTAACACCTTGTAAATACTCAATCACTACCAGTTTTGTTAGTGAAACAAAAGCCTACCGAACAATTGTATTTTACCAAGGAAATGCATTGGAGCTTAAAATTGCCTTTTATAGAATATCGGTCCATGTAAGAATTTATGTAAGAAGGAAATGGGGCTGGGGTAAGGGAACATGAAGAGCAAGACGGCGTCGCAAACGGGAGGGCCGAGGGATTCACCCCACTTTGTATATAAAAGTGCCTTAAGCAATGTCGGACGACCAAACGTACGCTTCACTGCGATGCGTGTCAACTAACTTACCTTATTGCTGTGGGCTGTAGACCGACAACTACACTCCGGCTACAATTAGCATCCAATGTTATTATAACACTGTTTGTCTTTCAATTGCAGGCATCATTCACGCACTAGATGGCGGTGTGTAATTTGTGAATCTTTTGCGACATTGACAGATACTGTTTTCACATATATGGTATATGTACGTATCACATTACTATCTAGCGCGCCAACAACCGATGTTGCCTACCTACAGCATTGCACAGTGTCATTCGAGCAGCCCAAAGAGTGCATATTAATTGGATGTGTCAAAACCAGCGATGCATTTCATATGATATTTCTTAAGTACAGATACATATGGCCGTATACCTTGACAACTTGGTGTCAGTAACGTCTATCTATCACAATCCTTCCTTTCTCTCATTTCATATGTTATATGGATTTCAGTGACACACACACTCACACCATGTACACACACGCACACTCACACATACACACACAAACACACATACACACACATACATACACACACAGGCATACACACGCACACACACGCACACACACACGCACACACACACACACGCACGAACACATTCACATACAACCGCACTCATACATATATATGCATATACACATACACACGTACACATATACACACATACATACATACATACATACATACATACATACATACATACATGCATACATGCATACATACATACATACATACATACATACACACATACACACATACATACATACATACATACATATTGAGATGTGCATTTTTGCTAGTTTACTTAATAGGAGTTTTCATGACTTTATTTGTTGTATTATGCACGTGTGTATACGTACACTGTCCACAATGTATAATAATAATAAATTGAGAGAGAAATTGAATTTGAAATTCGTAGTATGGCTTATAATCGCCACAACAAGGGCACTCGGAATAAGGACGACGGCCAGGTTGGTAGCAATATTAACTTGGCTAAACTCCTATTTCAGTTGCTACAGATGATCCATCATATATCGATCATGAGTAAACAAGCAGAAGGCTCTCCCATTAAAGCCTTCTTGCATAAAATAGCTGAGTTGAAACATTTCAACAGGCCAGCTAGACCGAATTCAGATATCATAAAACGGATTCAGACCCTAAATCGATATTGGGCTAAACAGGTAGGAGTGACTGTTCACGAACACTACCTCACCACGCTAAATTCAATCCTTTCGACATTGAGAAATAATCGTGCCTCCAAGGACGATATGTCCAGGGCCCGTCATACGGCGCTCGGTTGGGCTCGAGATAATGTCGGTCAGAAGTTGCAAACTTCCACCGTTTCGGAATTCGGAACAGCTTTGAGTAACATATCTCTAGGCAGGAGGGGGTGGGAACAGAGAGGGCCCTTCTCTGCAGCGTCAGCCGCATCATTGCATTCGAGGGTCACGTCAAGACCCACTCGAAGATGACGCCCAGCTTAGACAACATTCGGCACAAGGTACAGTAAGCCATTCCGGCAATGGGGCAAGGATTGATGTTCGACCCCTCGTCTTTACCAATTCAAATGGTAGGAACGTTCGGGCCCAAAATGTCAAGGGGGTTGGTATCCCACCACCACCCCCAGTTAGGTCTCGACTTCCAAATTCGGGTATGGTCGCCGTGTTTGAACAAAATAATCTAACCAATAGGGTTGGCTATGCCAAGGCAGGACCATCCAAAGTGAATGCGAAACAGAGAGAACACCTTTGCCAAGCAGTTCTACGCCCACGACAACAAAGCCACCACGCAAACAGCCAAGGAAGAAGGTAATTATCAGCTCGTCGACTGCACTACCAACGGAACGAAGCAGAGGTAAGGCTACAACTCCTCTCACATCGGCACACAAGCCAACTGGCTTCAAGCAAACACCGCTCTAGTCCACTGTCGTATCCACTCCACCCATTTCATCTCCCTCCTTGTTCACGGCTAATACATCAGGGACCAAGCCTTCTCCTACTTCGACTGCAGGTCGTAAGTAGCAGGCCACTTCTCTATCACCGGGGGCACCGCCGTTGATTTCTACTACCATCGCCACCCCCTTTAGCAGCTGCTATCGCTGCACCATCCCTGCATCACGTCATACGTGAGCCTTCTAATGTTTCTGCCACCTCTTATTCACCCCTTTCTCCCAACTCCTTCCCGCCACTACCGAGACAATCGTGTTCTCCGGAACGTCCACCTCACTCCAAGTCTCATTCTTTCCTCCCTGTCTCCAGACCACGGGTGGACCGCACCATAATTCATAGACTACCCCCTTCGCCTACTCATGCACAACGATTCTCTACAGTGCCCCGATTCTCTATAGTGTCAATCAGTTTAAAGTGGCACTGAAGACGCATCTTTTCACAAATTATTTTAACCTTCGATGATCGATGATCATAATTATGTATACCTTTATTTTAATTAATTTAGTATTATAATTAATCTATTTTATTGTTTTAATGGCTTGCTTAATTGTGTTTATTTATATATTTTAAGACAGTATAGTTGATTTTACTTAGTAGTAATGATTGCATAGTATTTCTAAACTATATATCGTATGATGTTATTTATTTATTATTTGCATTAACCATTGTAAAGCGCCCCAGAACAATTATTTGGATGGGGCGCTATATAAGAAATAAGTTATTATTATTATATTCGATTTGCGTATTACAATCTTGGAATCAGGGCCATTTTCTGACGTTGCCTCACTGGAAACCATTTACAGACGAAATTGTGAATCAAGATGGATTACAAGACTTAAAACTACGCAGCCAGGGGACTGATGAATGTTAGAGAGGACTCTTTTGATATTACATGTGCCTGTATACCTTTTGTGATTCGCTTCTCGCACCAGGAACGAACAATTGCTAAACCGGTTAAAGCCACCTATAAACTGCTACAAACCGCATATCCAGAAATATACACGCCGAAATTTACAACAGCATTCTCAAAGAACAAGAATCTGAAAGATATGTTGGTGGCCACCAAATTACAATGAACAATGGACTTCTACAGAACAATGACCTTAGGACACAGTGAGACGTCGTAGTGTTAGTGCAATTATGTAGTTGTTGGGGGAATTAGGCAGCATGTGGGGTTGTCAGGTTGCAGCAGTGCTGGCTCGTACGGCTTCACATGTTTTCGTCTCCTGTACAACTATGATAGGATAGATATATATATATATATATATCATGCACAATTTAATGGCTTATTTTGTTTTTACAGGTTTACCGTCCGAAATAATTACTGAATACCCATGTGTTAATTATTAATAACAGGACACGTGTTTGTGGAGGTGTGGGGTGGTCAACAGTAGCGGCTCTGTGGACGGCACCACAACTTCGCATTCCCGTGTTTACTTTAATTTCAGCGCATACCTTCGTACAGCCAATGTATGTTTTTTTTTAAATACAGCATCGTCCCCCTCTGATTCAGATGAACACCATCGTGTCGCAAATACTGTTTCCATCTTGTAGCGAACCCTCTGTGATTGTATATGTATATGTATGTTTAAAAAAAAAATATGTATTCATCTATGTTATTTAACAGGACAGAGGAGGGTAACCCCCGGTTATTATCCTCAGTCTTGTCCAATTGGTCATTGTTTAATGTTCAGTGGCATGGGAACGTAACGGCTGAATGCATCCCTGTGCCATGACTGGATAATCACGCATTCTCGTCTCCGTTGTAGACCGATAGTCGTTATTTAGATGTACCATTAATCATACATGTTTTTCTTGTTTAGGTTTTATTTACTAAAATTGTTTTGCAGAGAAGACCATCTACCCGAAAGGACTAAACTGATTGTATCAGATGTTTGGGTTTAGGGTTCACACTCACCACCTATACTCCGTTGCCAGTGCATTAAGGTCTTCGTTCATGTTCCAAATCCTTAACAGAGGATACTTGAGCCCAGTACACCCATTTTCCTAAAAAAACACACATACATACATACACACACACTTACACACACACACGTACGCACGCACGCACACGCACACGCACACGCACACGCACACGCACACGCACACGCACACGCACACGCAAACGCACACAGACACAAACACAAACACAAACGCACACACACACATACACGCACGCACCCACGCATGCATACATATACCATGCGGGCAACACTAAATTCTACGTAATTTTTCTATCAACGGACCACATATAAGGCTCTGTGACAACGGACCACATATAAGGCTCTGTGACAACGGACCACATATAAGGCTCTGTGACAACGGCCTCGTCACGAATGCGACGAAATCAGATCCATTGTTATTATGTTCACCTGATCTACGTACTACTGTCACGTTAAGCCGCGTCATATGTGCGGCCAGTTTGTATGTACATCCACCGTTATCCGAGATCTCGGATTCGTTATAGACACTCAACTGTCGAACGTGTGTCGCAGCGCATATTGTTATTATCTATCTCGTATTGCCAATGTACGTGACTGCGCTAGTAATGTTTGCAGTCCGTTAAATAAATAATGAGTACTTTTAATTATTTAAATCAATTGTTTTGGTCGTTACAACGGAAGGCGAAACACATGCTTCACGTTTGTGCACTGACATTGCACCGTAGACTTGTGTGTGTGTGTGTGTGTGTGTGTGTGTGTGTGTGTGTGTGTGTGTGTGTGTGTGTGTGTGTGTGTGTGTGTGTGTGTGTGTGTGTGTGTGTGTGTGTGTGTGTGTGTCTGTGTGTGTGTGTTGTACAACAGTATTTCACGATTAACCCTGTAAAAAGCTAAATAATAATAAGATAAATCCCCATAACTAAATCGTCACTTTCAGGAGATTTTATAATGTTTTCCATGATTTCAATAATAGCTAATTTAATGAAGTGATGTTTAGTCAAAACATTATTTCTGTTCAGAGATGCTCATAACCTCTTCAACGTTATTTTTCTAGGGATTCTTTGAAGACACTCATCAATATATATATATATATATATATATATATGTATATATATATATTTTGACTCCTGTCATGCTCGCGATTCAGTGGCCTTGGCGAACGAAAATTATATATATAAATAAACCAACGGCTTATAACTGAAATTGTATGAAAGCGTGACAATGTTTGAAGGGAAATACATCTCCATGACCGAGAACTAGCCGTGACCTGTATATGGCTACATTAAACTTTCAGCCATCCTTTTAACTGATTCGGTGAAATAAGCACTCGCACGAAAAATAAATGATAACCCGGCCGTGAGTTACATCCACAGAATACATACCAACAACGCTGGCATAATTTCATTACTGCGGCAACTTTCCTACATGCTTTGTAGCCAGGTCACTGGGAATCGTAACAATCTTATCAATAGAGTATGCGTATTGTCACCAGAGTACACGCGGCGCTTCGCTCGGTTCAGCGACGCGTGACGCGAGTCGGCCATACGTGACCTCTTTTGGATGAATAATTGAAGGAGTCTCGCGTTGCAGACATTGTTGCCCTTGCCGTGCGTATCCCAAGGCGACGTCGATGACAATAAACATGACATGAGCCGCGCTAGGACGGATGCCACAACGTCACGATTCCATAGAGCCGGGTAGATGCCAATATTGGGGGCGGAGGATGAATGAATCCCAACAGGAACAATCCGCCATGGGAACAAATGTGACGAAGGTTGAAGAACTAAGTATTGTGCAAAAGGATGAAGACAAACATAACGAGAAGGAGGAGGAAGAAACGAGCGAGACGAAGGTTGAAGAACAACACATTCTACAGGATGACGAAAACCAACACGTTGAACAGGAGGAAGAAACGACGGTGACGGAAGTTGAAGAACAGCATATTGTGCAGGAGAATGAAGACCAGCCTACCGAGCAGGAAGAAGAAACGAAGGTGACGGAGGTTGAAGAACACCACAAAGTTCAGGAGAATGGAGACCAGAATACTAAGCAGGAAACGAACGTGACAGAGGTTGACGAACAACACATTGTTCAAGAGAATGAAGACCAGGATACTAAGCAGGAAGAAGAAGAAACAGAGGTGGCAGATGTTGAAGAACAACACATCGTGCAAGAAAACGATAACGAACCTCCCGAGCCGGAACCAGAGAAGCCGGAGTCTCCCCCGGCGCCCTTGAAACTCGGGGTGGTCATCACTGCACGTTCTGTGTCCAGAGTTAGACCCCGTCTCCAGCCCTACTCCACCAACCAATATACGTTGAGGGACGCCGCAAAGGAACAAATGAAGATCTTGAGACTGATGAAGCTCAAAAGGTAAACTTCCATGATTGGTTATAATGTTATATTTGTTTTGATAGGAAAACACTGCACGTTTCATTAACAATAAATCAAATTTATTGTCAACGTATTTTGACATCAGTACAAGATTATAACATTATGTATCCAATTCAATAGTCATTCACTAGCCTAAGGACCTTCACAAACAGTACTGCGCTGAAGTGTAGATACCATATTACGTTTCATTAACCATGCTGTTTGTCGACTTAACAGGCGTGTGTTGTTCTGGCGCATTGTGCGAGGATATTGATTAATCAATCGGCGGAATTAGTCAGAAATCGTCCCACAACTGAGCGACAGAACATACAGTTGTATCATGATTGAACAAGACTGCCGTCCTATGCATGGCGCATCAGACGATACGGTCACTGGCGATTTATCAAAAGGCTGCACTGTTTCATCTGTCCGTTGGCTATATCTGCCACTTTGGTTTCATAAACACGTATCCCCACTGGTAAAGTTCTCATAGCCACACGTACACGGATGATGTAATCGGGACTGGACTAAATGTGTCTACTCTCCGGGATGTCAATAATAATTGTAACCGTGAAGTGCTTTTTATTGAGTCACATCATGTTTTCAGCCCGGAATATGTCGATGGCGTGTGTAAATAATGACCAGTCGCATACACAGTATGACTGATGTAATCGCTGCTAAAGGTACATAACTGTACATTCTTATATAGCGCGGTGAGCCGGTGTCCAGTCCTTAAAGCGCTTCACGTTTTACTCCCTGGCAGAACTGTTTAGTCGAACATCATCTCGATTTATCAGGGAAGCATTAAGCCACACTGTAACTACTGCACACAATCTATTCGTACACAAACATCCACCACTGTCTATAGCCAGTATTCATTCGTACAGCTGAGTCAATTGGAGCAACGTGGATTTAAAAACGTGTCCTAGTCATCCCGGTATATCAGATATAATATCCACACAACTTGCTACCATCAATAACGACTAAACATGATGTGCAACATGGATACTTTACACATCCTTTGAGATAAAACGAAAAGTATAATATTTTGGCATTGGAATTTGTGTTGAAAAATGGATATTGTTGTGCATTCCTTTTATCGACTGTTCCGGTGTGTTTAGTGGACGGTCGCGTCGTTGGGTTGATGCTGGTGTTATGACGTTTACATCATTCTCTCTCTCTCTCTCTCTCTCTCTCTCTCTCTCTCTCTCTCTCTCTCTCTCTCTCTCTCTCTCTCTCTCTCTCTCTCTCTCTCTCTCTCTCTCTCTCTCTATCTCTCTCTCTCTCTCTCTCTCTCTCATATATATCTCTCTCTCTCTCTCTCTCTCTCTCTCTCTCTCTCTCTCTCTCTCTCTCTCTCTCTCTCTCTCTCTCTCTCTATCTATCTCTCTCTCTTTCTCTCTCTCACTCTATCTATCTATCTCATCTCTCTCTCTCTCTCTCTCTCTCTCTCTCTCTCTCTCTCTCTCTCTCTCTCTCTCTATCTCTCTCGCTCTCTCTCTATATATATATATATCTCTCTCTACCTCTCTCTCTCTCTCTCTATCTCTCTCTCTCTCTCTACATATATATATATATATATATATATATATAATTCAGAGTTTAAACGCGTATATTATTTAAAGTGTTCCCCTTAATTTGTTACGCTCACTGCGAATCTGGATCGCTGATGTTTAAATCTATATAGTGTGTCCATTAATTAAGTAGTAGGTGCAGTTGGTATGCCATATTGAAGACGAATGCTTGTTTTCGTCATCATTGAATTCTGAGTTAAACTACCATTTTAAACTGTTGTAAGAAAGTATAACATGAACAATATCTACTTATTTGATCATACTTGCTACCATACGTTACTTTGACATTTGATATGTTATTCTATAAATAATGCTCTACCAAAATCATCGGTCGCGGTTAGCGGTATAATAATAAATGTGTAGCATGCGGAATACATTTTAAAATGTTGCCCCGTTTTGTCTTACAATGGCATTTTATATATGAAAACAGTTTATATGTTGTTGACGAAAATGATATATAGTGTATGGGACATGATGATTCACTGGAAATTTGTATTTAAAAGATGGATAATCTCAGAATGCAATTTACTATGATCCAGTTAATCTAGATCGATCGTTATATCGGGTAACTTGAACAACATTATGTCATAGTATAATTACGAAACCTAACATGTTTCACCGAATTTCTCCAAGACTCGGTCGAGAATAATTCGATAGGCTTACTTTGTCCGATGATTGCACATACAAAATAACGAATTTATTTAAAGTCGCTAAATGCCGTGATACATACTAGATTAGATTGGTTCTTGTTTTGTTTCTTCGCGAATTGGATCTCAAAAAGTGAAACACCAAATGGGCCAGGGAGCGTTATAAGTGAAACGTGATTCATTTGGGACAGTGGTGTAGCGTTGCGTTTGACGTAGCTTGTGTGTACACTTCCACCTTCTCTTGAAATGGAACCACTTCTATACTCGCACTAATGTTAAATTGTGTCTATTCACACCACGAATACATTGTGTATTCTCTGTCGTTGGCTTCTCTCCGTGCAGTAATCTCGAAAAGAAAAGCGCGTCACACGAAGCGATGATGAAGCTGGCGACAATCTTCAAGGAAGTCCACACGGCGATGACAGAAAAGGTGGGGAAACTCAACAGACTCGAAACCCGTCTGCTGATGGTAAGTGAGTCAGCTGCTATGCACGGACTAGAAACGTTGCACTTTTAACACTTTCTATGTGCCACATCTCAGTTTTTCTGCCTACTTTAGTTCAACTCATTCATTTACATGCGCAACTGAAAATGTATCATTTGCTTGCATTTAAATGCAGTGATTGGACCTATTACTGGTCAGCACTTGCATTAAATCAAAGCATTTGAATTAGGAAGCAGACTCACTAGGGTAGCACCAACTGTTGTACTGAAATACGCTGTGTTTTGAGATTTTGATTGACTATCGTTACTATTCAAATACACTATAGTCACATCTCTTCACCTCGCCAATTCACTCTGATGGTAAAACTTGCTGCTGGGTGCTTTTTCAACGGTGACGGTTGCCCCCAAAACGGGATGTCTCATCGAACACCATTCAATTTCAATATGGCATATCGCCGAGTGACTCGTCTTCCTTATTCCAATGTTGTTATTACGTCATAACACCGATGTCTTATTCAAGTCATTTACCAGTATTTAAATGCGAATACTATTAAGATGGTCTAATAAACAATAATGAATAGACTCACATTTTATAGAGTTTACAATTTAATTAACAAATCATATGAACATGATTTGTTACATAATATGTTTTGTATGTGCATATTTTATACATAATGTTTTATTTGCATATTTTTGACATATTTTATATACATAATGTTTTATTTGCATACTTTTAACATATTTTTATACATAATGTTTTATTTGTATATTTTTGACATATTTTATATACATAATGTTTTATTTGCATACTTTTAACATATTTTTATACATAATGTTTTATTTGCATATTTTTGACATATTATGTGTACGTGTTTGTTTTATCTGTTGTTTGCAATTTGCGTACTTTACACATTATTTACCTAGTTTTCAGTTGGTACATCTTATAAATACTCTGTAATATTTATTTCTAATGTTTCCTTTTGGTTATCCATGACTCACGAAAACACACTTGAGTAGTATAAGCAAGTTACACAAATACTCGCATTAATTATGTGTTATTATGATGAACAGCCACCCATCCACAAACAATAATTAACTGGAATGCACCAAAATAACATGCTCAATTTGCGCGAAGTTGCTTGAACTCAAGCTACTAGGCACTAACAGGTCAATAAAGGCAAACAAATAGCAATTATCTCACAATCAATAGCCCTAGCAACGAGACCCACAATTATGTTGGGATCGGTATGAGAAAAAAAACATATTGTATTGTTGTATTTTGAGATTGGGTCGGATGGCAAGCAAATATTTATGGATTATTTGCTTTGTGTTCACATTTCTGCAAGGTTGCAATTGAATTGTGTATTTTTCTATTCGTGTGTGCTGTGGAATATTTTGTTCTGTAGCTGCCCGTCTTGTAGGCTGAAGCCGTCATTAATAGTCATATGCTGTTGAGTATTGTGTTCAGTTGCTGCATCCTTGCAGGCTGAAGACGCCGCCGACTTTCTGACGCTGCATTGCGGCGACAGCGGATTCATTTGGAGAATCGACGAGTTCAAAGAAAAGTTCAAGGACGCTACGAATGGTGTCAACCCCGTACTTTATAGTCCGGCCTTCATGGCGCAGGGCTACAAACTGGCGCTCGGCCTGTGTCCACACGGAGACGGGAAAGGTAGGACACACGCACGCGCACACGCACGCGCATACGCACGCACGCATGCACACACACACACAAACACAACACACACACACACGCACAAGTTCAGACCCGTAGTGTGGTTGATATTGTTAGTGTGAGTGTGCATGTACATTTCCCCCAAAATCCAACTTGGCCTGAGCGAGAGCCTCAGCTCCTGTCTCGGACATTAACAATGTCATTATCCCAGAAGACGGGAGAGGGGTGCAGCTGTAGGATATTTTTTCTGTGACGTTCCAGATTTTGTCAGAGACGCACTCAACCCTTGTATGTTGTCAGAAATGACATCCGAAGATGGGGGTGGGGTGACGGACGTGCTAATTTAAAAAAAATCAAACCGAACTAGTTTCCCTCTAGCGAAATTGTTTTGCCTCAGCATAGGGGTGCGTACGTACCCAACGCAGTTTCCAGCTTACGGTTCTGGACACGTGTATATTCGTTCACTTCCGTTGTATGATTAAATGCGTTATTACTAACCACTAACTCAGAGGCTGAGTTCGCAAAGCAATGAGCAACAGAGTAGCAACGAGACGTAAAATCTAAGAACCTTTAGGCAAAATCGTGAACAGGGACGCACAAGAGTCACCATTAGAACGTAGGATCGACCGAAGGTTTAGAGTGGGAATGCGATTTCATACAAATATGTCTTCAGTTTTTCATGAAAAGTTTTTATTGTTACAGATGATTTTAAAGTGATGGGGAGTTGATTTCAGATTTTGGATGCAGCTACAGAGAAAGATGCACATTTGCAATTATTAAGCTTAGTTTTAGGAATCCATATCCGGCCATATCGAAACTTGAGCAATTTCGTTCAACCCGCTTTGTGGCTTTCAGAAGAAACTCAACATCCCTAGGTCCCTTCTATCTGGTGTCAATGCCAGGGTAACTAAAAGACCCCGCACAGGGAAATGGAAAAAACCTTCCGTAGAGCAATGGTCCAAATCTACAAAACCTCTTGCGGGTCTGCATTAGCTGTTTCCAAAACACTTGCGCTAACAATGGATTAAGCGTCATTAGTGCCTTCACTAGCCGGATACATGCGCACACATAACAACACATTATTGTAATTATTATCATATGCATATTTAGGATTTTCAATCTGGGCACAATCGAAACTACTAATTGAGGGGAGGGACGGAGTTTGGGAATGACAATACTCTGTACAACTACGTAAATGTCGTTAATAGTAAACGACAAGTTAGATTACAGTAAGTCGGTAAACATTGATTATTTACGTAAATACGTCATGGAGAGTTTAAACGTAACCACATACAGAGTCAAAGTAGTGACTTATTATAGTAATTCTTAATTTGTTATCAGAAATTATCTAAGATTTTAAAACATTGGCTTGCTACCATTGTAGCAATAACGCCACCTCGTCAAAACAGTGACTTGTGATTTTTGTTATCGCAATGCTTCACCGACAGACGGGTCTTGTGTTTTAGGAGCGAAGGGGAAGTATATGTCGGTGTTCTTCGCCATTCTCCGCGGCAACAACGACGAGCTACAGAACTGGCCGTTCGACTCTTCCGTCGTTTTCTCGCTGCTCAGCCTGTCAGCCCGAGACCGCGTCAACGACCTCGTCGCTACCTTCGTCCCGGATGTCACCCACGGCGACAGCGCCGGCTTCCTCGACCGCCCGACGACCGTCAGGAACCGCATGCTAGGTGTGTATCACCGACCGACCGACCGACCGACCGACCGACCGACCGACCGACCGACCGGACGAACGACCGACCGACCGACCGATCGACCGACCGATCGACCGACCGACCGACCGACCGACCGACCGACCGACCGACCGACCGACCGACCGATGCACTTACTTGCTTGCATGCACGCTCGCTCGCTCGCACGCTCGCCAGTTCGCCCGTTCGTCCGCCAGCCCGCCCTCCCGCCCGCCCGCCCTCCCGCCTGCCCGCCCGCCCGCCCTCCCGCCCGCCCGCCCGCCTGCCCGCCCCGCCCGCCCGCTCCGCTCCGCTCATCTGCTCCGCCCGCCCGCCCGCCCAGTCAGTCAACTAATCAATCATTTTATCAATCAACCAGTCAATCTACCAATCAATTAATCAACCAGTCAATTAATCAACCAATCAAACGACACAAGTCTAGTTGTGGCAAGTGTAGCTTCACTGTTGCTGTTTGTTGATAGGTCTGCGGCAGTTCGTGGCTCATGGAGACCTGTGGAAGGGCGACTTCGTGAAAGATGACGTCATCTACATCCGGGTCCAGGTGCTGCAGTCGAGACCTCAGGGCGACACAAACACATGATCCGTCAGGGAGTTATCTAGATGCGTGTGCCTGCCGTAGAGTGGTCCTAATTACATATTTGACCCAATTGAAAGATGATAATTTATGTTACTCTGCTGACTGGTAACTGCGACTGCTAGTGCTGGTGATGGCGATGATGATGATGATGCAGTTATAATTGGTGCTGCTGTTGGTGTCATAGAGCACCAAGTGCTGCTTATAATATATTGAAGCTCATGCCTCTACTGTTGCAGAGGAATATGTCAGATGAAATATTATTAATTTATATAATGTTTCATGTAATAATAAAATTATTGAATATTTTATGAATAATAATAATAATAAGTAATAAGTAATATTACAATAATAATAATAACAACATGAATAAATCATGTTCTGTAGTTGTGTGATATATGCGCGTGTGTCTTTGTTGGTATTATTCGTGTGTATGTGATTCTTCCGTCGTTATTGCAATGACTGTACGTTAGCATCCACCAACATCGCATTGGCTGTATGCCATCACCCAGCCTCATTGCGGTGATTGCACGTTATCATACACTGTCATGGCAGTGGCAGTACGTTATCATCCACTGTCATGGCAGTGGCAGTACGTTATCATACACTGTCATGGCAGTGGCAGTACGTTATCATCCACTGTCACTACATTGACTGTACTTTACCATTCACTGTAATTGCAAACGTTTTACGTTACCATCTATCGACATCGCAGTGGTTGTACGTTATCGACCACCGTCGTCGCAGTGGTTGTACGTTATCATCATCGTCAATACATTGTCTGTACATTATCATTCACCGTCACCGCAGTGGCTGTACGCTATCATCATCGTCAATACATTGTCTGTACATTATCATTCACCGTCACCGCAGTGGCTGTACGCTATCATCATCGT
Source organism: Paraescarpia echinospica (assembly GCA_020002185.1). Classification (NCBI taxonomy): domain Eukaryota; kingdom Metazoa; phylum Annelida; class Polychaeta; order Sabellida; family Siboglinidae; genus Paraescarpia; species Paraescarpia echinospica. The sequence goes on along the minus strand of CM034539.1, from coordinate 5,596,108 downwards.
CAATACATTGTCTGTACATTATCATTCACCGTCACCGCAGTGGCTGTACGTTATCATCATCGTCAATACATTGTCTGTACATTATCATTCACCGTCACCGCAGTGGCTGTACGTTATCATCATCGTCAATACATTGTCTGTACATTATCATTCACCGTCACCGCAGTGGCTGTACGCTATCATCATCGTCAATACATTGTCTGTACATTATCATTCACCGTCACCGCAGTGGCTGTACGCTATCATCATCGTCAATACATTGTCTGTACATTATCATTCACCGTCACCGCAGTGGCTGTACGTTATCATCATCGTCAATACATTGTCTGTACATTATCATTCACCGTCACCGCAGTGGCTGTACGCTATCATCATCGTCAATACATTGTCTGTACATTATCATTCACCGTCACCGCAGTGGCTGTACGCTATCATCATCGTCAATACATTGTCTGTACATTATCATTCACCGTCACCGCAGTGGCTGTACGCTATCATCCACAGTATTCCGCTGGACCGAAGAAAGCTGTCGCAATAACAATCTGTTGATTAGCCGTTGCACTAAAAACAACTTTCATCTTCCGGAAAGCAGTGCCGTGTAAAAACAACACGCGTGAATTTATGAATACAACACTCGGACAGTATTATACATTGTGGACAGTGTACGTATACATTGTGGACAGTGTACGTATACATTGTGGACAGTGTACGTATACATTGTGGAAAGTGTACGTATACATTGTGGACAGTGTACGTATACATTGTGGACAGTGTACGTATACATTGTGGACAGTGTACGTATACATTGTGGACAGAGTACGTATACATTGTGGACAGTGTACGTATACATTGTGGACAGTGTACGTATACATTGTGGAAAGTGTACGTATACATACGTACATTGTGGACAATGTACGTATACATACGTACATTGTGGACAGTGTACGTATACATTGTGGACAGTGTACGTATACATTGTGGACAGTGTACGTATACATTGTGGACAGTGTACGTATACATTGTGGACAGTGTACGTTTACATACGTACATAATACAACAAATAACGTCAAGAAAAATTCCTATTAAGACAACTAGTAAAAATGCACATATCAACATGTATGTGTGAGTGTATGTATGTGTGTGTGTGTGTGTGTGTGTGTGTGTGTGTGTGTGTGTGTATGTATGTATGAATGTATGTATGTATGTATGTATATATCTTCTTCTTCTTGCGTATTATTCAAGGACGGACGGAGGTGGCTATCACGTGTCACACTTAAGGTCCTGAAGGTAGGTGCATGCTGTCTCGTCCAATCTGACCAGGTCGCCATTGCATTTGTGTTGCGAACACTCACTGGTGATGCGGAATGCGGTCTGCCTTTTGGCACAGCACTCGCAGGAAGCTGATGGTGCTAGCCCCAACTGGTTCATATTGTGTCTGATACGTCAACAGCCTGTTCTTATTCGGTTGAGGCGCACCAGCGAGGGTCGGCTAAGGTTGTGTCCGACTGGTTTTGTTGTAAGGATGAATTCCCTAAGTCTAAAAGGCGTGACGTCTCATCTTCTTGTCCTCGCCTCGCTTGACCACACAGTCTGGCTCTTCGCTGCAGCGTCGCTGATGATACGTCGTGCGTGCTCCGAGAAGGGGTGTTGAGCACCCAGACGTTTTCGCCAAGGAGCAGCTGTTGTCACCGTGCCGTATAATGCGTGTTGGTTATCTGCTTCGGCAAGACGGGCCAGTGCGAAGCATTGTTTGTTTTGATAAATGACAGGAGGCGTTATACCAGCAACAACTGGCAGCATGACAGTTGGTATCGATCGGATGCACCCATACACCAGTGGGAGCCTGTGGTTTAGTGCTGCGTCAAGTCGGTGTGTGTGCTCTGCGAACCACACTGGCTAACAAAACTCGGGCGGCGAAAAACCTACTGCGATTGTTGATTTCTGAAGAACATCGAAATGGGTTCCCCATTTTGTGCCGGCTAGTGGTCGAAGTAAGTTGCACAGTGCGTTCACTTTCTTCGACAATTGGACTAGGTGTTTTGAGTAAATCAATGAATTGTCGAATGTAACTGCGCGGTTCTTGGGGTTTGTTGTTGTTGGGATTGTTATCTCTCCGCAGCGAAAGTCCACTTGTTGATTTGCCAGACAGTTCGTCACTGTTTTGTTGACGTTGAGTCGGAGACGTTATCGTTGAAGGTACGGATCCAGACTTGTCAGTTCGTGTGTTAACGTTTGCTGTATGTCACCATAATTCAGTCCCAATACGACAGAGGACGATGTGATCGGCATAGTTGTATTTCGTTGCTGTTGTGTTCGGGATGTCCTACGTGCAGATGTTGAAGAGATTCGGAGCGAGAATTGCACATTATGGCACCCTGTTCTTGATGGTGTGTGTCTTTGACGTATCTTTGCCGACGTGTAACTTGACGCTACGCATGGTGATGAGTTTTTGTATTAACCGGACTATGTGTTTGTTAGGGATCAGTCGAAGCATCTTCAATGTTAGATCTATGTGCCATACTGTGTCATACGCGGCTGTGATGTTGGAAGCAATCGATTGTATATCAGATGTTCGAGCAGTATGTATCCAGCTGATAGAACACTTATAGGACGAATGTTCGCAGCTTCGTCTGGGTTCTCGCCCGGTTTGAGAATGACAATAATCTTTGCACGACGCCAGATTTGTGTGTATCCTTGAGCGCTTGTTACATCCAGTAAGGTAATAATCGACCAGTAATGTAATAATCGACCAGTAATGTATTAATCGACCAGTAATGTAATAACCGACCAATAATGTAATAACGACCAGTAATGCAATAATCAACCAGTAATGAAATAATCGACCAGTAATGTAATAATCGACCAGTTATGTAATAAATTACCAGTAATGTAATAATCGACTAGTAATGCAATAACGACAGGTAATATAATAATCGATCAATAATGTAATAATCGACCAGTACTGTATTAACGAACAATAAAGTAATAATCGACCAGTAATATATTAATCAACCAGTAATGTAATAACCGACCAATAATGTAATAACGATAAGTAATGCAATAATCAATCAGTAATGTAATAATCGATTAGTAATGCAATAACCGTAATGTAATAATCGACCAGTAATGTAATAACCGACCAGTAAAGCAATAATCAATCAGTAATGTTATAATCGTCCAGTGATGTAATAACGACCATTAATGTAATAATCAACCAATAATGTAATACTCGATTAGTAATGCAATAACTGTAATGTAATAATCGACCAGTAAAGTAATAATCGACCAGTAAAGCAATATTCAACCAGTAATGGTATCATCGACCAGTGATGTAATAACGATCAGTAATGTAGTAATCAACCAGTAATGTAATGCTCGATTAGTAATGCAATAATTGTAATGTAATAATCGACCAGTAATGTAATAATCGACCAGTAAAGCAATATTCAACCAGTAATGGTATCATCGACCAGTGATGTAATAACGATCAGTAATGTAATAATCAAACAGTAATATAATAATAGATTAGTAATGCAATAACTGTAATGTAGTAATCGACCAGTAATGTAATAATCGACCAGTACTGTATTAACGAACAATAAAGTAATAATCGACCAGTAATATATTAATCAACCAGTAATATAATAACCGACCAATAATGTAATAACGATAAGTAATGCAATAATCAACCAGTAATGTAATAATCGATTAGTAATGCAATAACTGTAATGTAATAATCGACCAGTAATGTAATAATCGACCAGTAAAGCAATAATCAACCAGTAATGTTATAATCGACCAGTGATGTAATAACGACCAGTAATGTAATAATCAACCAGTAATGTAATAATCGATTAGTAATGCAATAAATGTAATGTAATAATCGACCAGTAATGTAATAATCGACCAGTAAAGTATTAATTAACCAGTAATGTTATAATCGACCAGTGATGTAATAACGACTAGTAATGTAATAATCAACCAGTAACGTAACAAAAACGACGAATATGATTATGTAGACGATGATGGAGGTTACGATGATGATGTTAGTAGTGATGATGATGAAGGTGGCTATGAGGTGGATGATGATGATGCTGACGACTATGAAGATGTTGACAATTTAGGGGTCATCATACTGATGATGATGATGCAGTTGATGATTCTGCTGATGATGTTGCTGATGATGAATATGATGTTAGTAATTATGATAAAGACAGCGATAATGGGTTTTATAAATGATTACAATTATAAGGAGAAGGAAGATGAAGACAACGAAGGCGTCGTCTTAGTGATGAAGATGATGATGATTATGAATATGATGACGACGACGATGGCCATGACGATTATAATTATTACGACTACAATGATATCTTATCCACTTCATCATTTATTTGACAAAAATGAAAATATGGTAATTATATATAACGATGTTCCTCAATTTTATTTATCAGGCATATCACAATTTGTTTTCACATATATAATTACAATATATTACCGTTATATATATATATATATATATATACAATTAATAAATTATATATCCATTATATTATATTTGTTTGGATAAATAAAATTTAGAAACATCATCATAGACTTCCCATATTTTCATTTTTGTGGCGAATAAATAATAACTACAAAAATAAAATAAAATATTTACAAACAGTGCATCATAGTATAACAATGATTTGGTTTATATTTTGTGTCAGAATTAAACCGGCGTCGCCCGATTGTAAAATAAATGACAAGAAACGAACCCATTTACCAACTGAGCTAGCGAAATCAACGGAAATTCACTGACTGATTTAAGTTGTTATGATAAATTGTACAACGCATCCTTCATACATCGATATTCTAGTGATATTATTATATTATACACGTTACTTTCTGTAGCTGGATACAATATATGTTTGCTATGTATGCATATTGGTGCAGATTATCTCCCGATGGTTGCATTCGATATAATTATTCTGAAAACGAGACCAAGCTCGGCGAAACGTCCTAGACCTAGACCTAGTCGACTGGTAGGCCCATTCGTATTCATTGTTTTGAATAAAAGTTGATTCATGTGGAACCGTAAGATAACTGCTTTTTCCTCTATGATGACTAGTGTTTGTATTACATCGGAATATCGCACAATAACTAATTCTGACGCACGTTTCGACCCGAAAGCTATCCTTGTAAACATGCTCTGAATGCATGGAAAGGGTAGGCCTGCTGCGATCATGGGTCATATGTGACGTCAAATCTCGGCATCCCAAAAAACGCCAAAATATGCATATTCGAAAATGTTCAACTGCCCAGCATAAAATGTGGAATTTCTAATTCATTGAATTTTTATATTTGTTTTGGCTTGGTGGACATGGAAATAGATAGCAGGATGTAATATAATATGAATTCAAGCAATTTGTGTTTTTATTCCCTTTAAGTATACATCAGTGAACGTCGTTATGATATGGAGGAGGCTAAAGATGTCATTGTCGTTGTTCTCATCTTCGTAATGATTATAACCGTCATTGTCATCATGTTCGTCAACCCCATCGTCGCCTTCATCACAGCCATAGTGACCATCATCTTTATTAAAAAGTTGACGTCTTCATTGTGTTCACCGTCCTCCCTATAAACACTATAATAATTTATCTTCCTCATTATCGCCGTCTTCATCATCATCATTACTAACATCATCATCGATCATCATCAACAACAACAACACCGTCATCATCATCACCATAATAACCATCATCATCACTGTCACATCACCAACAACACCCATTGTTTTTACGAGATGGCACCTTATTTTAATTACGTTTGTTTCGCCAAGACTACATGATGACCCCACAGTGCATTGATATCGTCATCTAGTTTATCTCCAAAACAACGTTCGTCACGCAATGTTGGTGATCGTGACGGTGATGTGTGACACTTGATCGTCGCCTCTGTTGCTTTTTCGTTATACCGGTATCTTGTCATCAATTCACCACTGTCAACAAACACGCGTTGGACAATTAATTGGACACAGGATATGTGCCGCAGGACATTTGCCTGCTAATCCATCAATATCTTGCAGTACTTACATTTTAAAAGGTAGGTTGTTATATAACGCAGTGTCCAGTCGTTTTGGCTGCTGAAAGCGCTAGATACTTCACTCCTGAGCAAACCTGTTCAATCGAACATTATCTCGACTTATCTTGTAAGCATTCAGCCACGCTGCAATTACTGCGCGAAGACTGTTCGTACACAAATATCCACTATTATATATAGCCAGGTACTCATTCACATAGGTGAGTGAACTGGAACAACGTAGAGTGAACGGACTTGCCCAAGATTCGACACGGCAGCACATATTTCGAACCCGGGTTCTTTCGATTGAGAGTCCGATGCTCTAGTTACTGTGCCAGTGCGCTCTACAAAAAATAATTACTGACTAATAACGCAATTAATTAATATTGATATATAAATAAATGACCAACTATTAATTTGTAAATATGATAGTATAAACTACACACCTTCGAAATTAGTCTGAACCGACACTAACGAAATATTACGATAACCAATAATGCTGCCTACTGCATCGGATTTTATGCACGTCTCAATCCAGAGTAATTCAGCAAAACAACTTAACCTGTCCAACATTGACCGCGCCTTGGTAATTTGTTTTTACAATGTTTTTTATTTTAGAGAAATCGTCGGCCAAACAATATTGTTTGTGTTTATCCTAAATAAAATTCAGTAAAGATGTGGAAATGTAGCCTCGACACCTTTTTGTTTACTACACTAATAAAGCAAATCACACAGTATCAAGTTAAGGCTTCTCCGTGTAAACTAAATTGCTCTGATGATCTTAACAAAGGATTGGCGTATTTATTAAACCGACTGAACATATCATTCAACGAATTTGATGCCATCATATTCATCATTCATATTTGTTATCATAAGATACTGTCAAAGATATACTCAGCTGGGCCCCAGGACGATTAATATTTTACAAACTTACACACATCTAGAGCCACACACCAAGGGCATCAATTGCCACCGTTAAGATGGCGTCATCTGGACACAATCAGTCCTCTCGGGCAGGACACAAGCCCCACCAAAAGCGATCAATATTCAAAGCGTGCAAATTAAAATAGAACGAGGCAGGTAGACATCAGCACATAAAATGAGATACATTTACAATATATGGTCAATGATTTCAAGTCAGAAATATGGATTTCAACAAAAACTAAACGGCATGGCAGGAGAGGTGTGTCGTGTTGGAAGAGAGAGCAAACACTAAATGATTTGAAGACGAAGTAGACAACGACGACGAAGAAGAAGAAGGCGATGACGACGAATAATAATAATAAAAAGACGAAGAAGAAGACGAAGTAGAAAACGAAGAAGAAGAAGAAAGACGAGGAGACTGAAAAGAACACGCATGATCTCAGAAAGACAGCGGCGTTATCAAACCCGCCTATTTTGATAGAAGGATCGTGTGTGTTTACGTTCAACGAAAAACATTTTTGAGGCTAGCGATGACAGTCCGTGGGGCGCCTTGAAGGTAATGTTATGCCAAATGGGATGCTAAATCACCACGCACTGCCACTGGCGAGTCACAATTGCCCGCTCAAAGGGAGGAGCTACACCACTGACCACTCATACACCGTAGTGCGATTAAAGTGGGTCACATAGCCGTTACATATTAGCCAGTTTATCTTTAGACAGTCGCAATTCACAATCTCCGCGATGGTAGAAACGACGAATGCCACTTTAACCGACGTCATCTTGGCTGCAATGCCAGTAGGCGTAGCATATTGGAAGACGGTCGGTGGACTAGAGATCGTGGTGGCCTCTGTCGCAGTGCTCGGCAACACCCTTGTCGGCTGCACTTTGTTGACAAACAGCCAACTGAGGAAAAACCCAAACAACATTCTAATGGCAAACCTAGCGATTGCTGACGGCGTGTTTGCCTTGGTCCTCTTCTTCACCGGTTATTGGGACTCGACTGCTGGTAGGTACCCTTTCGGAGAGGTCGCTTGCCGATTCCATATGGCGTTGATGGTCAGCTCCTCGCAGGCGTCCAACAACATATTGGCCGCCATGTCTGTTGTCAAGTTCATCCACGTTGGCTTCCCGTTCATTAGCGACAAGATATTGCAACCGGCCTTTATCGGGGCAGTGTGTGCGATATGCTGGTTGCCACCGTTCGTCTGGAACACTGTCCTCTACATGTTTTCAGTCGGTCAGTTACAGTTCATCGAACCCCTCTGTTATACTGTATACACGGATTTCGTCAACATCTTCTCCATATTGTGCTTCTTCCTCGTCCAAATTGTCACCGTCGTCATAGCAACGGGCCTCGTCATTCGCATTGTGCGTCGTCAGCAGAGGAGCATCGGCGTTTTGACCGTGGGCATCGCTGGGGCCCCGAAAACCGCCGCTAACACCGCCGGTGCACATACGTCGTGGAAGGCCGTGCGTACGTTCGTCGTCATCGTGACGGCGTTTCTTCTGATGCAGGCTCCACTCTATTTCATCACGATAATCCACAATTTCTGCCAGTGTCTACCGTATGATCTGGTCTATGTATACGTGTATTACCCGTTTAATATGAACTGTTTCGTCAACGTTTTCATATACTTCTACATGGAGCCGCGATTCCGCAAGGCCGCTGTATATTTATTGTCCGGGGGCCGCTACGGACAGTTGGGCTGAAGTCACTCGTTGGTACCTGACAAGTCAGGTCGGTGTAAATGCGGCATCATCCATACGACAGAATGATAAATGTTCGTTAACTTTCCCCAATACGTTTCTCTCTCGGCGTTCGACATAACTGCTGGCCCGCGAACCCGGGGTCCGTGAATCTTCTGTCGGGTCCGTTCGAGAATCATTAGCTGAAGATCATCATAGATACGACATAAATGGTGTGGTTTGACAGCACAAACAGAGGTAAACATCATGTTGAAGGTGACGGAATCTAAACATGCGGTTGATTTTGCGTACATTGGCTGAAGTTAGAACGATTACAGTTGATATGCCTTTGTAGAGTGTGACGAACGATGTACACAAGATGTAAATGAACGGAGGAAGACAAAGGTGCCGAGTCAGACAAGCAACAGTTAAGCAAGTTGACTAGGAAAGTCATAAGATTGTGTTAGACGTCGGCAAAAGCTGTAGATTGTGGCGTTGATCAAACATGTTCATTATTGTTCATTAGTGTTGCCCAATACGCCTGACACAGTGGCACTAAACTAATAGCTAATAACGATAATAATAAATATTCTTTATTTACACGATAATCTTATAAAATGTACATTTAGCTTCGAAAGAATTGTGAGTTTTTAGCATAAAATGTTCAGGTAAATTACGTGTAATTACTTAGCAAGTTAATTACATAAACGATTAGGTTATAATACTGTAAAGATATCCAACAAAATTAAACTGCACAAACAATATATTGGTAAAATATATAGCATCAGTAAATAACAATAAAAGTAACTAATCAATCTTATTAAATAAACATTTGTCTTCCTTTGAAAGAGTCGTGAGTTTTTAACACAAAACGTAGAGGTAAATTATGTAAAACTATTTAGCAAGTTAATAACATAAAATATTATTGTATATCAAAAACATATTAAATGTATGGTATTTGAAAAAATTAAACTGCACAAAGAATACTGGTAAAATATATAGCATCAGAAAACAAACCAAGAAAAAGCTATGTTGAAATGTTAATTATGTTTCGCGTCACTGTCTTGCATTTCACCGTGTTGTTCACATAGAAACGTTCGAAACTGACTAAAATTGCGCACACATGTAGTATGGAGCCAGTTTGTTTACAGCTACCTCAGAATCGTTGTTATTGCAACCGACTACGATTTGTTATTGTTCATTAACTGTGTAATAATTGACTATTCTACATCTTAGATATCACATGGAGTACAAGGTAACTAATAACGTGTGACACTCGGTGTTGTTTATTTCAAATTGTGTAATAATAATACTAAAATCACTTCTATTGCGCCTAAATCCTTTGAAACCAAGCTCAGAGGCGCATCAAAACAAAAGGATTGGTCAATTTCAAAATCCATAAGTAGTATTCCAGTTGTCAACAGATAGGTCAAGGCGCTAGGGAACTACGGTGTTATCGATAAGCAAGGTTGTAAAGATACGTTTTGAAATGACGACGGAATTTTGTAATATTTTTAACTGATTTTACACTAAGAGGGAGGATATTCCAAAGAGTTGGTGCAGCAACAGAAAAAGCCCTAGTTCCAATGTTAGTGTTGACTCTAGGAACAAAAAGGAGGTCAGAACTAGATGATCGAAGCTGGATAGGTTTTCTTACAGGAGTAAGCAATGAATGTAAATAAGATGGTTGCTTATTGGACAGTGCCTGGTATGTAATGGTACATATCTTAAATATTATACGATATCATACAGAAAGCCAATGCAAATACTTCAAAAGTGGTACAGAGCGAGAAAAACGAGGAGATCTTGTAACTACCCTTGCGAGACAATTTTGGACACGCTGAAGTTTTGTGATGTCCTTGCTACCGATATTATAAAGGATGGAATTGCAATAGTCAAGTCTGCTGCTAACAAGCGCTGTTGCAATAGTTTTAGAAACAGAAAATGACATATACCGGCGAATACGGCGAAGATCACGAATATGATCAAAACAGCGGCGATATGTTTGAGATATGTGTTGCCGGAAATTAAAGTTACTATCAAAAATCACTCCTAGATTCCGCATCGAGGTTGCTGTCGTGATATACTGATTCAAAATACGCGTAGAGGAAAAACCATCCATTTTACTACGCTGCATTGGAGTACCAATAATGATCAATTCAGTTTTATTTACATTCAATTTCAACTTACTGTCAGTCAACCAGTGGAATATATCTTGAAGGCAATCACTAAGTTGGTTAAGGGAGGGATTTGTATCCGGGGTAGCCAATGAAATGTAGATCTGAGTATCATCACCATAAAGATGATGATCCAAGTTATGTATTTGTATTACATAGCTTAGTGTATCATTGCTGATTGCATGAAACTGTAATATTGTACGAACGGTAGTAATTGTAACTGCACAACGAAAAATGTGTGTCTAGCGTTGAACTCTAGTCAACGTTGGAATGACGTCCAAGCATTCTATACCAACTTTTATTATTGTTATTTCGTTTACCTGCGCCTCGTCCGTTGGTATTTTGATGAAGTGCGGTTACAGGGTGTTGTTTTTCGTTATTTACGAAATGGAACACCTTTGTTTAGCATAACGTCAAGTGTTATATTGTTTTGACATTGCCTAGTTTTGTGTATTGTTTAGAAATGACATGCATAATTTGTTGTGTTGTATTGTTTTGATGACACGGCACAGTTGGGGGAAATCGCACTCGTTCACGCAACTGTTGAAGTATGGAATACTCTGCCGAATAGTTCACATCACAAACATGACTTGATTACTTCAAGATAACACCTGCTTCTCATGACACACACATAAACGAGGGCAGCCTCATTGAAACAACAAAATAATTACTTTTCATCATTCTTAATTTGTTTTGTATATCAAATTGAAATTGTTCTAACTACTTGTTGATTATAATATATATATATATATATATATATATATGGGAAATTACTTTTCATTAATTAATTAGTTAATATTAATATAAATCTGCTAAAACAAATAATTAATTTACACACAATTATAATAAATATTATTTATTATAATTGTGTGTAGATTAATTTTTTTTAGCAGATTGATATTAACATTAACTAATTAATTAATTAAAATTAATATCCCATATATTTATTAAAATTTAACAATAAACAGATTTGATAAAATGGTAAATTCGACACGGCAACGCATTTAAACAATAAAGTAATTATTTTGTCATAATTCTTAATTCGTTGTATAGCAAATTGAAATTGTTTTAATTACTTGATGATTATATTTAATTTAATTGTGTGTAGATTAATTTATTATGTGCTATGAGTCAGTTTGTTGTATTGTTATATTGTGCTATGTGTCAGGTTTTTGTATTATCATATTGTGTCATGTATCATATTGTTGTATTATTAAATTGTGCCATGTGTCGGGTTGTTGTATTGTTACATTGTGCCATGTGTCAGGTTTTTGTTTTATTAAATTGAGCCATGTGTCCGGTTGTTGTCTTATTAAATTGTGCTATGTGACAGGTTGTTGTATTGTTAAATTGTGCTATGTGTCTGGTTGTTGCATTGCTAAATTGTGCCATGTGTCTGGTTGTTGTGTTGTTTATTTGTGACATGGCACAGTTTGTTGCTTTGTTTATTTGTGATACGACACTGTTAAACTCCGTCATGACACATGTTGTCATGGTGTTTAGTTGTGACTTGATGCAGTTTGTTATATTGCTCAGTTGTAACATGACACGACACAGTTTAATATGTTGTTTATTTGTGATGATACAGTTTGTTATATTTAGTGGTAACTTGACACAAATTGTTGTTTTGTTCAGTTGTGACATGACACAGTTTGTTATATTGTTTATATTGTTTAGTTGTGACGTGACACAGGTTGTTGTATTGTTTAGTTGTGACATGACACATTTTATTGTGCTGTTAAATTCCGACATGAAAAGTTTGTTATAATATTATTGTTTAGCTGTAACATGACACATTTTCTTGTATTGTTTTGTTGCATCATGACACAGTTGGTTATGTTGTTTAGTTGCGACATGACACATTATATTGTATTGTTTTGTTGCATCATGACACAGTTGGTTATATTGTTTAGTTGCGACATGACACATTATATTGTATTGTTATTTGTGTTGTTGTTTAGTTTACTTGTGGCGAATCAGAGTATCATGTTAAGCAATTATGGACTTCTTATTAACTTGCTGTTCAATGGACAACTGTATTGAAAGTCATATTTCCAATTGTACAGTGTACAAAATAACAGAAGCCCTGCGAAACAAGCAATTTGTGCTAGGGGTGTTCTTAAATGATCCTAACGCACTCGATACTGTTGATTATGAGATACGGTGTCAAAATCCTCTGTTTTATGGCATAAGTGGCTTTCAAAACGACTGGATTAAAAACGATTTTTGCAATAGAAGCTCTTCCCCTATTGCTCTCTTTACGTTTACGTAATTGTATATATATATATATATATATATATATATATATATGTATATATATATATATATATATAAATATACACACATATAATGTATATATCACACACACGCACACACACTCACGCGCGCGCGCACACACACTTTGAAAACAACTGGTTTAAAAGTTATTTCTCTCATGCACGCTCTTCCCATTTTGTTCTGTTTATGGATAGGTAATTATATAAATGTATGTGTGTGTGTGTGTGTGTGTGTGTGTGTGTGTGTGTGTGTGTGTGTGTGTGTGTATGTGTGTGTGTGTGTGTGTGTGTCAAGATCCGCCAGGTGAAGCGAACTTGTGTATATATTCGGGTTCAGAGATAGAGTAACACTTAAAAGAATCTATGCAATGTACAGGTTTTCAAAATGTATCACAAAAGGTAAAGTAAAGGTAAGTTCTTATACAGCGGAGTATTCAGTCCTCGGGACTGCTCAAAGCGCTTTACACTTTACACCCTGGCAGACCTGTTCAATGGAACACCATCTCGACTTCTCTGGGAAACATCCAGCCACGCTGCAATTGATGCGCGAAGACTATTCGAACACAAATATCCACCACTGTCTATAGCCAGGTACTCATTCATATAGCTGAGTGAACTGGAGCAACGTATAATGAACAAACGTGCCCAAGGTTCGACATCGCCGCTTAGGATTCGAACCCGGGTTCTCTCGGTTGAGAGTCCGAAGCTCTAGCCACTGCACCACGGCGCTACAAAAATATCAGTATTCATAAATTTACATAGGGAGTCTCATCAGCCTCCTACACACTCTTATCATTGAGATGACATAAACATATACATATCTCTTCTAAGTCAGTAGTAGAACAATTTCTCTCATATTCCATACAAACGAACAAGACAAGCTAATGCAACCTTATATGATCACAGTAGTGACAGGTCGTAGAACTGGTCCCTCGTGGCCATCGTAGGGTAAATATGTGTCGAATGAATATTCAACATCAAATATACCATAGCTTGTCACGAACGTCAACTTCAATCTGCTCTGACCATCGGCAGCCCTCCGAAGTCGACTCCGCTTGGTTGTAGGGAATTTCTATCTTCTCGCGGGAATTCACTCTTGATGCAGAAACCGCCTATTCGCGAATATCAGCACTACAGGTCACTCGGCTTCACGCACAAACGTGTAGACCTTATTGGTTCTCGCTCCGACCCGACACTCCGGTATTCTATTCTAAAATATACATGAATGTAACATTTCATTGCCTACGCAACCGCTCGGTATTGCTTCTAGGTGTGGGTTTCATAACCACACTGTAATAATATCTGGTTTCAGAGGAGACCAGGTTTCATTGTCCTTTCTGTGGATCACTCTGGACTGGTGTCTTCTATCTCTCCCAGACCACATTTAATGAACAATATACTTCGCATCTGTCATGTGATCCCTGCTGATGCTGACAACATTGCAATAATTTCACTGCCCGATAGGTAATACAATAATTCAACCTATATATAAATCTTCATTATAGCGACATTATACGCTGTGAAATTATCCCATATAAATTTCCACCCGGTCCACAGGTTCTATTCATATAAAGCTGCCTACCATTCTATAAATATTACATATTAGATTCAACTTTCCTACCTGTCTACCCTAATTATTATGTAATGTTTACCGGTTCTTTAAAATCTGACCCTATGCTACCTCCCCTAACATTTCTTTTGTTTTCAGATAGCTAACATGGTGTAGTTCACAGGACTAAAATATTGTGAACACCATTTCAAAGACTTCTGTGTCGCGTCCGCCGGAAAATCGTACTTGATTTAACATATTTGGCGATGTTTATTATAACAATCACCACATTTAGTAATAAAGTACACTATTTTGTTTAAAAAAATACATAAAATTAACATTTCTGATACTATCTGAATGCTACTGATACCACTATCTTTGGGAAAACAAACGACCCAATGGGCTTATTCTAGATAGCATATTTTGCGCATGACGCGTTTTTTCACTTTACACAAACTATACCAAACGTCATTCGCTATATCTTTCCAATGGTTAACCAGAGCCATTGCTTACCATGTGTCTTGCTTGTTCTATGTGCAAGACAGACATATACTGTCAATATCGTTGGTCAATATTTATGAAAACAACGGATATGTTTTAAAACGTTCTATTTGGATGTCTTAATAAACACGAATACCTCATAGTTTCAACTCTACCAACACCTTTATAAAACACTTTTTCAAATTGCATTTGGCTCTATGTCACCAAAATGTCGTCAACCTCGTGATTTTCGGAATTTTCTTGTATGTATATTTAACATCAGCACTAGGTTTCGAAGGGTGTGGAAATCAACAACAAATGCTTTGCGATTTCTCCATAAATGTTATTTATAGCGTGAAATGTTGGAGAAATACGTCTTCGGCACTGTGAATAGCAATATATATGTGTGTTTTTTGATGGGTAGACTCGGATTGCCAATTTTATATGGCGTGCGCCGACAAATATGATTTCTTTCAACACCTGTGAGTGATGTTTATTACGACATCCACCACCCTTGGTAAAAAATACGATGTTTTTCAAACTTACAGTATGATGATACATAAAATGAAAGTTTGGAATATGTTTGAATGCTTCTAGTACAACTACCTTTGGTAAAACAATACACTGGGAATTAGTTGTTCTTTATTTCTTGATAAATACTCTACTCTTATCGGTAGCATATTGTCTGCAGTATACATTTTACTAAAATAGATCAACCATAATTCTC
This sequence comes from Paraescarpia echinospica, assembly GCA_020002185.1. NCBI lineage: Eukaryota > Metazoa > Annelida > Polychaeta > Sabellida > Siboglinidae > Paraescarpia > Paraescarpia echinospica. The sequence goes on along the minus strand of CM034539.1, from coordinate 5,580,232 downwards.
TAAATATATTTAAATAGTATAATAAAATATATTTTGTTTATACAATATCAATTTCATTGGCGAATAATTGTGAGAAAAAAATGGAAAATTATATAAGTATACCATTTGGAAGTCGTAATAACCAAGAATATCTCATTGTTTCAACAATACCAACAACATACTACGTAATGGTTTTTTTAAATTCCATTTGGCAATATGTCATAAAATATCTTCGGATACTTTCTCTCTCTCTCTCTCTCTCTCTCTCTCTCTCTCTCTCTCTCTCTCTCTCTCTCTCTCTCTCTCTCTCTCTCTCTCTCTCTCTCTCTCTCTCTCTCTCTCTCTCTCTCTCTCTCTCTCTCTCTCTCTCTCTCTCTAAATATATATGAACAAATAATGTAACTGAGAATTAATCGCTCACAACAACATAGAAACATTACGAAAATGTTGCTACGTTTCACGTAGTCTCACGTAACCGACTATCGCTTGGCTGCGTGACTTCGCCAGGAAGATCTGGCTCAGAGTCGTGTTTTTACTGCCCACTTGTTGGCAGCCATGAGAACTCCCACCTAGTGAATATGCATGTGATTAAAAGGCACTAAACTACAAAAACATGTTTAATGTCGGTTTATTTTTGTGTGACATGTTTCAATATAAGTTTATTGTTGAATAGTTGTTACAGTATAGTATTATCTGATAAAGGTGTATCCTTATTTAATGTGTTATTTCATTTTTGGCCTGACAGCAAATCATCGTCTCTCCCCGAATCTGGGGTAAAGCCCCTTACCGGTAACAATGGCAGGAGCTTAATAATCCATGCCGTAGTGAGGGGCCAATGCTGCCACCTCACAGCGCGTGGATAATCGAGGTTACGATTCCCGCACACATTGAAGGTGGGCCATATTAAAAAATATTAAGATAGTTAACATAATAAAATAATTGTAATATTACATTGTGTTGTAATGCCACCAATTACAACTACCTTGTAATTATAACTAAACATTCCTACAACTCCCAACGTAGTATAAAGATATGCCAGTGACGTGAGAGCCGCCCACCCACTTGTAATTATAACTAAACATTCCTACAACTCCCACCGTAGTATAAAGATATGCCGCTGACGTGAGAGCCGCCCACCCACTTGTAATTATAACTAAACATTCCTACAACTCCCAACATAGTATAAAGATATGCCGCTGACGTGGGAGCCGCCCACCCACTTGTAATTATAACTAATCATTCCTACAACTCCCAACGTAGTATAAAGATATGCCAGTGACGTGAGAGCCGCCCACCCACTTGTAATTATAACTAAACATTCCTACAACTCCCAACGTAGTATAAAGATATGCCGCTGATGTGAGAGCCGCCCACCCACTTGTAATTATAACTAAACATTCCTACAACTCCCAACGTAGTATAAAGATATGCCAGTGACGTGAGAGCCGCCCACCCACTTGTAATTATAACTAAACATTCCTACAACTCCCAACGTAGTATAAAGATATGCCGCTGACGTGAGAGTCGCCCACCCACTTGTAATTATAACTAAACATTCCTACAACTCCCAGCGTGGTATAAAGATATTTCAGTGACGTGAGAGCCGCCCACCCACTTGTAATTATAACTAAGCATTCCTACAACTCCCAACGTAGTATAAAGATATGCCAGTGACGTGAGAGCCGCCCACCCACTTGTAATTATAACTAAACATTCCTACAACTCCCAACGTAGTATAAAGATATGCCGCTGACGTGAGAGCCGCCCACCCACTTGTAATTATAACTAAACATTCCTACAACTCCCAACGTAGTATAAAGATATGCCGCTGACGTGAGAGCCGCCCACCCACTTGTAATTATAACTAATCATTCCTACAACTCCCAACGTAGTATAAAGATATGCCAGTGACGTGAGAGCCGCCCACCCACTTGTAATTATAACTAAACATTCCTACAACTCCCAACGTAGTATAAAGATATGCCGCTGACGTGAGAGCCGCCCACCCACTTGTAATTATAACTAAACATTCCTACAACTCCCAACGTAGTGTAAAGATATGCCTCTGACGTGAGAGCCGCCCACCCACTTGTAATTATAACTAATCATTCCTACAACTCCCAACGTAGTATAAAGATATGCAAGTGCTTAAAGATCGAAAGACAGTACGAGATGTATGTTGGTAGACTAAGTGCATATGTAGCAGTTTGTGTCCGTGCAATTATGTTTGTAAAGTGCTAATAAGTATTGTTTGGTGTATATAGAAAAACCATACAGGCTATGTGTGTATATTTTATCCGACATGCAGGGTGGCATTTTTCTAAGTAAAGTTGGTAGGTAATATCTAATACATTTTCTGGCTCTCGATGTATGACTATATGGGATGATAATGTGATGACTTTGTCTTGTGGGATAATTATGATATACTGCGTTTTGTAAAAGCGAGTGAAGTGAAAGAGTGAAAAAAATTGGTAACGCGTTTATGTACACATTTATGAAAGAACATCAAACGTTGTCGAGTAAATATATCTTCCAGTTTTAATAGATTTATAGATTTCATTATAGGTTTGGTGTGTGAGTTATATTTACTGTGGGAAGTTACTCGGATGGCCCTTTTCTGCAATTTAGAAAGTATATTTGTATCAAAACCCCATGATAAAACGCTGTAGTTGAGGTGTGGCACAATTAATTAATTATACATAATCTTTAACGTATATCAAGGTAGAAAGTGTTTTAGTTTATTCATAATTCCTAGGGTTCGTGATATTTTATTGGATATTTTGTCACTGTTTAGAATCCAGTCTAACGTTTCTTGAACGGTAGTGCCTAGAAAGTTATAACTTTATTAGAAACGAAAGGGTAATCTCAAAATATTAAAATACGGAGCAGCTGAAACAATTAAGGGGTAATCTCAAAACATGAAGTAAAGGATAATCTCAATCAATTAAAAGGTTCATCTAAAAGATAGCGGGAATCTAAATATCTTAAAATATGACTAAAATTAAGGGATAATATAAAACACAATTTAAAAAATAAAGGAGTCATTAAGAAGTACTTTAATATTGAACTAGCTGATTATATCAACACATTAAAACCAGGTGGTAGAAATAAAGTTAATTAAATGAAGGAGTCATCTCAAAAAAAGAATGGGTCTTCTCAAAACGCTAATAATCGTGACAAATTATGTAAGGAGTCATTAACAAATTAACGACCTGGATATTGCAATAAATTGGGGGACCATCTAAAAAAGTAAAGGGTCTTCTTAGCAAAGTTAAGGAATCATTATAAAAAAGTGTAATTAGCCATTAATAATGAACCAGCTTATCGTCTCAATAAATAAACGGATCATTTAAAAATAAACGTGTTTATTAAAAATGATTGACTAATCGTCTCAACGCTTTAAGTGATCATATCATGGCAATAAATGGTAATCTCTCAATAAAGGGATTGTCTCAAAAAGTATCACCAAAATGTAAATTTTCAATAAAAAGAAAAAGTAGATCGTCTTTAAAAAAAGTGGTCTTAACATTCTCACAAATAAATGGATCCGGGTGTTGATTAAAAATACCTCAATAAGCGTGTCAACGCATTCTGAATCATTTCAAAACGTCAAGGTTATTCTCATAAAATAATAAGGTTTTCTCAAAAAAGCTAAATCGTTATTTCGAGCACAAATGAATGTTTTCATTAAAAAGAAGTGAATTATGATGCTATTTGCAATGTGATATGATCGTCAAATGTTTTATTATGTTCCATATTTGTCACGTAATTGTCAAGGTTGTTATTGTGAACGGAATTTTGAAGAGATGTTCCATTTGATGCATAAACATGTGCCCGAAGTGTGTAATTTCTTGTCTAGAAGTTTGCGCCGACCGCAGAATGCCAATTCTCTGTAACTGGGGCAGGTTTCAGGAAGCGTACTTAAAGTTACGCAACTACTTAGTGTCACGTGTTTGCTTAAACTCCTATGTTCGCTTATTTAAAAAAAACACGTCATTTACAAAGACAATCATCCTAGTGTTAAGAACATTCTTAGCCGCTTCATGAAACTGGCCCCCGGTCCGCAATTGCAGCAAACTGGCAATTCTCAATGGGGGGTCGGGTCAAAATATACTGCGAACCCAGCTGATTGAAACGAAACCAGTCCACCTTCACGGGTACATGGAATGTGTAGTACTTGCTCTGTGTGTTGTTCTGTACAGTGCGTGACTTCGCTTGTCTTCTCTCAATGTCCTGGGTCACGTCATTCCTAGTCAACCATTAATTTTGCAAATTTGCCTTTAGGGCAGCGTCTCGAATTCGTTACCTCCTTTTCTTAAACCAGTTCATGTAGTCATGCCGCACTAAATGGTTTAGCGCATCAACGGTGGTGATTGTTTCGGTCGGCTCTGGCGAACTGTTGTCCAACAAAGGACAAACTACTTTGTACTCGTTCAGGATGGCATCGTATAATGGTAGTTCGCGGACCCAATTAACTCCCTTTTTCTTAAACAGTAGTAGTTCACATGCATTTTTGTATTTAAACTGCCGTTGCATTCCTTCGATTTTGAATTGGCTTTGTGGATAATACGGACTGCTCTTGATGACTTTAGCTTGCAGTCTTTTCATCAGTATCTTTACCGTGTCACGTATGCCAGAACTAGTGTTTATACATTTAGTCTGATTCTACAGCCAACACACGTATCGATTATGTGTACTAAATATTAATGGATTTTAGTTGCCAGTTAACGGGGTTGTGTACACAATTAAGTGAATAACTTAGCATATAAAATTGTAGGGGCATATTTACAATATCTGACATTAAGACGTAATCCCCAAATCTAAAGGGTATCTTTGAAATAAAAAGCGACCATCTCAAAACGAATAAATATAAGGGTAATTTTAGAGGACCCTCTTGTCGCACTAAATGTACACTTAGTTTTTTTTATGGCCCCTTAAATTTGTATTTTAATACAACTCCTAACATCTCTACATTGCGATAACCCTTTAATTATATTACCCTTAACTTTTCCAGGTGATCGGTTAATTACCTTATTAACTTTCCAACATGATTCCTTAATTTATTTATAAACTTCGTTTAATTTATTTTAGATGACCCCTTAGATTTTTCGATATAATAATTAATTTTGATGACCCAATAAGATTGTGTGTTGCTATGAATCCATACCAGTTTAGATTTTCCTTAATTAGAAGAAGTGACCTCTTCATTTCAAGACGTAACACCTATTTTATTTGATGCGATCAGCTAGATAATATTTTTTTCTGTTCCTTGCTTTTTAATGATCCTTGATCTGGTTTCAGAATTTATTGTGACGATAAGCTGGTTTATTTGTAATGAATAGTTACACTTTTTAATATGATTCCTCAACTTTGTGAAGAAGAACCTTCAATTTATTTAGATGGATCTCTTTGTTCGCTGAGACAATCAGGTCGTTAATTTGTTAATGACTTCTTACACATTTTGTAACGATTCATAGCGTTTTGAGAAGACCCATTAATTTTACGACATAACTATTTAATTTAACTAACTTTATTTCGAAAAGACCACTTGGTTTTTATGATCCGCAATGTGTTGATATGACCAGATTGTTCATTATTAAAGTACCTCTTTTCTCTCCGCAACGAACGTCCATTTGCTGATTTACCAGACAGTTCGTCGTCACTGTTTTGTTGACGTTGAGTCGTAGACGCTATCGTTGAAGGTACAGATACAGACTTGTCAGATCATGTGTTAATGTTTGCTGTATGTCACCATAATTCAGTCCCAATACGATCAAAGCGATGTCATTTGTACTGTATGTATTTCGTTGATGTTGTGTGCAGGATGTCAGACGTGTAAATGTTGGAGAGCATCGGAGCGATAACTGAACTGTGTGGTACCCTGTCCTAGATGGCGTATGTCGTTGACGTGTCTTTGCTTTTTAAAATTATTCTTTAAATTCTGTTTGATATAATCCCTTAATCTCAGCCATATTTTAATACATTTTGGTTACCGTTATCGTTAATGAGATGATTTGACTTTTTTTAAACTGTAACATATTTAACTTATTTATTTATTTAACCGATATAACTTTTATTACTTTTATTCTTTTTATTTTTACATTGTTTATATTGCATGTACATTTGTTTTACTTGTCTTAATATGCTGTTCTACACTCCAAATGAATTTCCCTCCCAAGGGACAATAAAGTATTGTGATTGTGATTGAAGACGAACCTTTTAGTTGATTCAGATTACCATTAATGTTTTATGAGATTATCCCAGAACTGTTTTAGCTGATCCGTATTTTATTATTTCCTTTTAGTTGATAATAATTTATAGTATCACTCATTAACATTGCCTTTTGAGGTTCCCCCTAGGTTGTTTGAGATGACCCCTTAATTTGATCAAATAATGATCATGTATGTAATCATATTCGTCATCATCATCGTAGTCCTGATGATAGTCATAATAATCATCATCTTCATCACTAAGATGACGCCTTCATTGTGTTCATCGTCCTCCTGATAATCACCATAATAATTTATCTTCCTCATTATCACCGTCTTCATCATCATTATTAATATCATTATCATCGATCATCAACAATAACAACAACACCGTCATCATAATCACCATAATAACCATCGTCATCATCATCATTGCCTCATCATCAACAACACCCATTCTTTTTACGAGATGGCACCTTATTTTAAATAAGTTTTTTCGCCAATACTACATGATGACCCCACAGTGCATTGATATCGTCATCTAGTTTATCTCCAAAACAACTTTCGTCACGCAATGTTGGTGATCGTGACGGTGATGTGTGACACTTGAGCGTCGCCTCTGTCGCTTTTTCGTTATATCGGTATATGGTCATCAATTCACCGCTGTCTACAAACACGCGTCGGACAATTAATTGGACACAGGACATGTGCCGCAGGACATTTGCCTGCAACTGCGTGCGTATCCACCAAAGTCTTCCAGTACTTGCATTTTAAAAGGTAGATACTTATAAAATGCAGTGTCCAGTCGTTGGGACTGCTGAAAGCGCTACATATTTCACTCCCTAGCAGACCTGTTCAATCGAACATTATCTCGACTTATTTTGTAAGCATTCAGCCACGCTGCAATTACTGCGCGAAGACTATTCGTACATAAATATCCACTATTATATGTAGCCAGGTACTCATTCACATAGGTGAGTGAACTGGAGCAACGTAGAGTGAACGGACTTGCCCAGGTTGCGAACCCGGGTTCTCTCGATTGAGAGTCCGATGCTCTAGCCACTGTGCCAGTGCGCTCTACATTATGTCGTCCTTATATAACGTTATATCACCTCAAGACGAACGTTGGGTCAATATTGTAACAAATGACTTGTGTATAGACAATATTGCAATAACGACATCACTAAATGTTTAATTATGTAATTAATTATGTAATTATAAATATAATTACTGACTATTAATGCAATTAATTAATATTGATATTTAAATAAGTAACCAACTATTAATTTATAAATATGATAGTATAAACTATACTTCGAAATCAGTCTAAACCGAGACTAACGATATATTACTATAGCCAATAATGCTGCCTATTGCATCGGATTGTATGCACGTCTCAATCTAGATTAATTCAGCAAAACAACTTAACCTGTCCAGCATTGACCGCGCCTTGGTAGGTCGTTTTTACAATGTTTTTTTTATTTTAGAGAAATAAACATAATAGTTAGTGTTTATCCTAGACGAAATTCAGTGAAGATGTGCAAATGTAGCCTCGACACCTCTTCGTATACTATAAAAATAAGGCTAATCACACAGTATCACGTTAGGGCTACACCATGCTGTACTGCAACTAAAGTGTAAAGTTATTCAACCGACTGAACATATCATTCAAAAAATGTTATGCCAACATATTCAGTATTCATACTTGTTATCATAAGATACTGTCTATGATGTACTCAGCTGGGCCCGGGACGATAAATATTGTACTAACTTACAGACCCCTAGACCCACATACCAAGGGCATCAATTGTCACCGCTAAGATGGCGTCATCTGGAGACCATCAGTTTTCTCGGGCAGGAGAAAAGCCCCGCAAAAAGCGATCAATGATCCAAGCGTGCAAATTAAAATAGAATGAGGCAGGTAGACCTCAGCGCATAAAATGAGACGCATTTACAATATTTAGGCATGACCAATGATTTCAAGTCAGAAATATGGATTTCAACAAAAACAAAACGTGTGTCGTGTTGGAAGAGAGACCAAAAACTAAATTACTTGAAGACGATGAAGACAACGACGACGAAGAAGAAGAAGGCGATGACGACGAATAATAAAAACAAAAAGACGAAAAAGAAGACGAAGAAGAAGACGAAGGAGAAGAAGAAAGAGGGGGAGACTAACACGAAAATGCACGATCCCAGAAAGACAGCGGCGTTATCAAACCCGCCGATTTTGATACAAGGATCGCGTGTGTTTACGTTCAACGAGAAACCTTGATGCGGCTGGCGATAACAGTCCGTGGGGCGCCTTGAAGGTAATGCTATGCCAAATGGGATACTAATTCACCACGCGCCGCCAATGGCGAGTCACAATTACCCGCTCAAAGGGAGGAGCTACACAAGTGTCCACTCTGACACTGTCGTGCGATTGAAGTGGGTCACATAGCCGTTACATATAAGCCAGTTTATCTCTAGACCGTCGCAATCCACAATCTCCGCGATGGCAGAAACGACGAATGCCTCTTTGACCAACGTCATCTTGGCTGCAATGCCAGAAGGCATAGCATATTGGAAGACAGTCGGTGGACTAGAGATCGTCGTGGCCTCCTTCGCAATTCTCGGCAACACCCTTGTCGGCTGCACTTTGTTGATAAACCGCCAACTGAGGAAAAACCCAAACAACATTCTAATGGCAAACCTATCGATGGTTGACGGCATGTTTGCCTTGGTCCTCTTCTTCACCGGTTATTGGGACTCGACTGCTGGTAGGTACCCTTTCGGAGAGATCGCTTGCCGGTTCCATATGGCGTTGATGGTCAGCTCCTCGCAGGCGTCCAACAACATATTGGCCGCCATGTCTGTTGTCAAGTTCATCCACGTTGGCTTCCCGTTCACTAGCGACAAGATACTGCAGCCGGCCGTTATCGGGGCAGTGTATGCGATATGCTGGTTACCACCGTTCCTCTGGAACCCCGTCCTCTACATGTTTTCAGCCTTTCAGTTACAGTTTATCGCACCCCTCTGTTACACTGTATACACGGATTTCGTCAACGTCTTCTCCATACTGTGCTTCTTCCTCGTTCAACTTGTCACCGTCGTCATAGCAACGGGCCTTGTCCTTCGCATTGTGCGTCGTCAGCAGAGGAGCATCGGCATCTTGACCGTGGGCATTGCTGTCGCCCCGAGTACCGCCGCTACCACCGCCGGGGCAAATACGTCGTGGAAGGCCGTGCGTACGTTCGTCGTCATCGTGACGGCGTTTCTTCTGATGCAGGCTCCACTCTATTTCATCACGATAATCCACAATTTCTGCCAGTGTCTACCGTACGATCTGGTCTATGTATACGTGTATTACCCGTTTAATATGAACTGTTTCGTCAACGTTTTCATATACTTTTACATGGAGCCGCGATTCCGCAAAGCCGCTACATACTTAGTGTCCGGGGGCCGCTACGGACAGTCGGGCTGACGGAACTCGTTGGTACCTGACACGTCAGGTCGGTGCAACTACGACAACATCCATACGATAGAATAACAAATATTTATTAACTTAATTGCTGGCCCGCGAACCCGGGGTCCGTGAATCTTCTGTCGGGTCCGTTCGAGAAGCATTAGCTGAAGATCATCATGGATCAGACATAAATGTTGTTGTTGGACAGCAGAAAGAGAGGTGACCATCATGTTATAGGTGAAGGAAACCAAACATGCGGGTGACTTTGCGTACATTTGCTGAAGTTGGAACGATTACCGTTGATACGCCTTTGTAGAGTGCGACGAACGATGTGCACAAGATGCAAATGAACGGAGGAAGGCAAAGGTACCGTGTCAGACAAGCAACAGTCAAGCAAGTTGAGTAGGAAAGTCATAAGATCGTGTCAGACGTCGGCAAAAGCTGGAGATTATGGCGTTGATAAAATAGTTTCATTATTGTTCATTAATGTTGCCCAATACATCTGACACAGTGATACTAAACTAATAGCCAATAACGATAATAATAGATATTCTTTTTTTACACGATGATCTTATAAAATATACATTTATCGTCGAAAGATTCGTTAATTTTTAACATGAAACTTACAGGTAAATTATTTAGAATTTCAGTTGTTTATTTCTGGGTTTAAACTGCCCCACACTTATGCGCCATTAACTGCTGTTGAGTTCATGAAAATGTCTTTCGTTGCCCTTGGAAAATACAAGCCCCCTCTTCCATTTCACCGAGATTTCATGTAGAAACGTTCGAGGTAGACTGAAATTGCGCACACATGTAATAGTATCGTTGTTATTGCAACCCACTGCGATTTGTTATTGTTCATTATCTGTGGATTAGTGGTCTATTCTACATCTTATATATCATGTGGTGTACACCGCGTGACAATCGATGTTGTTTATTTCAAATTGCGAATTGCGAATTGCATGTAACTGTAATATTGTACGAACGGTAGTAATTGTAATTGCACAATGAGAACTGTGTGTCAAGCGTTGAACTCTGGTCAGGTTTGGAATGATGTTCAAGCATTCTACACCAAGTTATTATTATTGTTATTTCGCTCGTTTGTATTGTGATGAAATGCGGTCACAGGGTGATGTTTTTCGTTATTTAGGAAATGGAACACGTTTGTTTAGCATAGCGTCACCTGTTGTATTGTCCTGACATGGCCTAGTTTGTTGTATTGTTTAGAAATGACATGTACACTTTGTTGTGTTGTATAATTTTTATGACATGGCACAGTTAGGAGAAGTCGCATTCGTTCACGCAACTGCTGAAGTATGGAATACTCTGCCGATTAGTTTACATCACAAATATGACTTGACTACTTCAAAATAACACCTGCTTCTTATGACGCACATATAAACGAATGCAGCTTCATTTAAACAATAAAGTAACTACTTTTCATCATACTTAATTTGTTTGTGTAGCAAATTGAAATTGTTCTAACTACTTGTAGATTGTATTTATATAATTGTGTGTAGATTAATTTACTTGTTAGCAGATTGATATTAACATTAATTAATTAATTAATTAACATTAATATCCCATATATTTATTAAAATTTTAACAATAAAAAGACTAATGTAATTGTACTAGTTGTAGCTTTTACAAAATGGTAGTTTTGACACGGCAACGCATGTTGAATTGTTTAGATCCAACATGATACAGTTTGTTGTATTAATTAGTTGTGACATGTCACAGTGTGTTGATTGTTTTACTACGATTAATTTTTGGCAAAGTACGTTGTAATGCTTAGTTCCAGCACGACACAGTTTATTGTCTTGTTTAGTTGCCATAAGTGTCAGATTGTCGTATTGTTAAACTGTGCTGTGTGTCAGATTGTCGCATTATTAAGTTGTACTATATGTCAGGTTGTCGTACTGTTAAATTGTGCTAAGTGTCAGGTTGTTGTATTGTTAAATTGTGCTATGTGTCAGGTTGTTGTATTGTTTAGTTGTGACATGGCACAATTTGTTGCTTTGTTTAGTTATGACACAACATAATTTGATATAGTATTTTGTTGTGATGACACGCACTGTTGTATTGTTTAGTTGTGACATGACACAATTTGGTGTATTGTTTAGTTGTGACGACGCATGTTGTCGTTTTGTTTAGTTGTGACATGACCCAGTTTATTATATTGTTTATTATATTGACACAGGTTGTTGTTTCAGTTGTGACATGACACATTTTATTGTGCTGTTAAATTCCGACATGAACAGTTTGTTATGATATCATTATTTAGTTGTAACATGACACATTCTCTTGTATTGTTTTTTTGCATCATGACACAGTTGGTTATATTGTTTAGTTGCGACATGGCACATTACATTTTATTGTTACTTTTGTTGTTGTTTAGTTTAGTTGTGGCGAATGAAAGTATCATGTTAAGCAGTTATGGACTTCTTAATAACGTGCAGTTAAACGGACAACTGTAGTGAGTGTCATATTGTCAATTGTACAGTGTACAGAACACAAATATGTGTACATCGGGTCATGTTTACAAGAACCCAGCATTCTGTGCAATCAGTACACCGGACAACATGGCGTAATTACTGTAATGTGAGCGTTCTAATTTGCACTATGTACAGTCAGGAAAGAAACCACGTCTAAATAGTCATTACATCTGCAAATTACTCAGGAAGTCAGAGTGCATCGCAACGAAGGGTTCTTTTATGAGAGACAATGAATAATTAGCCATGCCAAAATGTCCTTTGCCAACTACTGATGATTTGAATTCCTTCCTGCGCCATTCAAAGGATGGGTATTTTTGCTAGTGGCACTAATGATGTTTCTTGACAAAATAACAGAAGCCCTCCAAAACAAGCAATTTTTGCTAGGGGTTTTCTTAGATGAACATAACGCGCTCGATACTGTTGACTAAAAGATACTGTGTCAAAATCTTCAGTTTTATGGTATACATAAAACTGGATTAAATGTCATTTCTCCAATATAAGCTCTTCCCCTATTGCTATCTTTACGTTTACATAATTGTGTGTGTGTGTGTGTGTGTGTGTGTGTGTGTGTGTGTGTGTGTGTGTGTGTGTGTGTGTGTGTGTGTGTGTGTGTGTGTGTATATATATATATATATATATGCATACATATTTACACACACACACTTTGACAACAACTGGTTTAAAAGTTATTTCTCTCATGCACGCTCTTCCCATTTTGTTCTATTTATGGATACGTAATTATATATATATATATTATATATCGTATATATATATATATACATATATATACATATACAATTACGTAAACGTAAAGAGAGCAACAGGGGAAGAGCTTATATTTGAGAAATTACATTTAATTCAGTATTAATATATATAATATATACCGTATATATATATATATATATATATACCGTATATATATACCGCTGTTTTAAGCAGATCACCAAAGCCGGTCTGCCTAAAGTTTTGATCCCTGGTTGCGTGGATAATACGTTTTACTTAAAATTTCGAACTGGTAGTATACGTAGTGTAACCAGATATATAATGATACGTATAATTATTTGCAACAAGATTTTGTTTGTGATTTTGAGAGCATTGTTTTCGGATGTTGTGTATCCTGTATCTCATAACGGAGCGATCTGCTGCCTTTTGGAATATATATATATATATATATATGTGTGTGTGTGTGTGTGTGTGTGTGTGTGTGTGTGTGTGTGTGTGTGTGTGTGTGTGTGTGTGTGTGTGTGTGTGTGTGTGTGTGTGTGTGTGTGTGTGTGTGTGTGTGTGTGTGTGTGTGTGTGCAAAGATCCGCCAGGTGAAGTGAACAGGTTTTCAATATTTATTCACCCTCACCGAATAACAAAAATATCAGTGTTCATAAATTTCAAGAGGGAGACTCGTCAGCCTCCTACACACTCTTATCAATGAGATAACATAACCATATAAATATATCTTCTAAGTCACCTCTCATATATATAAGTACTAGAACAATGTCTTCCATCATTTTCTATAGAAACGAACAAGACAAGCTAATGCAACCTTATATGATCACAATAGTGACAGGTCGTAGAACTGCTACCCTCGTGGCCATCGTAGGGTAGATAAGTGTCGAATGAATGTTCGAGATCAACGATACCATAGCTTGTCATGAACGTCAACTTCAATCTGTTCTGGCCATCGGCAGCCCCCCGAAGTCGACTCCGCTTGGTTGTAGGGAATTTCCCTCTTCTCGCGGGAATTCACTTTTGACGAAGAAACCGCCTATTCGCGAGTATCACCAGTACATGTCACTCGGCTTCACACACAAACGCGTAGACCTTGTTGGTCCTCGGTCCGACTCCGATATTCTCTTCTACAATATACATGAATGTAAGATTTCATCGTCTACGCAACCTCTCGGTATTGCTTCTATGTATGGGTTTCATAACCACACTGTACTAATATCTCGTTACAGAGGAGACCAGGTTACATCGTCCTTTCAGTGGATCACTCTGGACTGGTGTCTTCTATCTCTCCCAAACCACATTTAATGAACAATATACTGTCATGTGATCTCTGCTGATGCTGACAACACTGTAATAATTTCACATTCCTATAAAGCTGCCTACCATTCTATAAATATTACATGTTAGATTCAACTTTCCTACCAGTCTACCCTAACTATAATGTAATGTTTCCCGGTTCTTAAAAATCTGACCCTATGCTACCTCCCCAGTGCATTCACACTATTGCGTAAGCACTTGCCAGCCGTCAATAGCAGTACAGGATAAGCCCAAATGTAGTCTTCAACAGTCGCTATCAACCTATGTTAAGTTCTTAACACCACATCGTGACATTGTGCGGGCAAATTGTTTTGGCAAACTGGACAAATCAAACCGAAAAATAAAAATGTTGTCTAAATCTGACATGTCTTGTTTTCAGATAGCTAACATGGTGTAGTTCACAGGACTAAAATATTGTGAACACCATTTCAACCATTTCTGCGTGGCGTCGGCCGACAAATCGTACTTGTTTTAACATATATGGCGATGTTTACTACAACAATCACCACATTTGGTAATAAAGTACACTATTTTATTGTGAAAATATATAAAATGAACATTTCTAATATTATCTGAATGCTACTAATATTATTACCTTTGGAAAAACAAACGACCCAATGGGTATATCGTCAACCTCGTGATTTGCGGAATTTTCTTGTAGGTATATTTAACATCAGCACTAGGCTTCGAACGGTGTGGAAATCAACAACTAATACTTTGCGATTTCTCCATAATCTTTATTTACAGGTCACTCGATAGCGTGAAATGTTGGAGAAATACGTTTTTGGCACTGTGAATAGCAAGATATAATTGTGTTTTTCGATGGGTCGACTCGGATTGCCATTTTTATGTGGCGTGCGCCGAAAAATATGTTTTCTTTCAACACCTGTGGGTGGTGTTTATTACGATATCCGCCACCCTTGGTAACATAAATACCATGTTTTTCTTACTCAGAGTATGACAATACATAAAAAGAGAGTGTGGAATACGTTTGAATGTTTCAGTACAACTACCTTTGGTAAGACAATACACTGGGAATAAATTGTTCTTTCTTTCACGATAAATACTCTACTCCTATTGGTAGCATATTTTCGTGTATATTAATTAATTAATTAGCCGCGGACGTAGTACGCCCTGCCTAAGTTTATCACAACGGAAGCAAAAGACTACCACGCGGCAGGGCTTACCAATGAGACTGAACATGGGCCGCAGAACAAAGGTTAGCGGCGAAAGCCGTCGACATCCTGATTAAGGAAGGCTTCAGTTCCATGGAAGCGGTGGCCCTCATCAAAGCAGATGACCTAAAGCGATCGAAGATGCCTCGTGGGTAACAAAATCTGTTAATCAACGCGCTGCGGTCGATGCCGCAAACTGCTGAAGACGTCCAAGTCCGTCCGGCAGCACAGTGACACCGCCCATCTGACCACAGACTGACGATACGGGCACGACGCTGGAGAAAACGCGTACGTCAACCTACTCACTGACTTGCGGACGATGCAGGCAGCGAGAACGGCGCAGACGGGAGACGAACAACGGCAACGAGGACATCTGTACGAACCAGGACCCTCGTTCGATCCATCGCCATTCAGGGGAAACGCGCGTCCGTCTACAGCTGCAACACCGAGCGGCATGACCATCCCTGGCACATGGCAAGACCCGCGGATCCGTCTGGTAAGTCCCCGCTCAGTTACTTTGATGTGACCGACTTTCTGTCGCGTGACATTATCGAGGAGGAGGATGTTGCAAGGGCGCACGAGGGCAAACAAATCGTTATCAAGTCCGGCACACAGCCCAAACTCGAAATAATCACTCTGTCCCACTGGTCCATAGCTAATCTGGCTATTCATTACCGATTGTTGTGCGACGGTAATTTATCCCAGGATGGCATGGTTGACTACATGTCGTACACTGCACAAATTCTGCAGTTGACCCAAATATATGAGAACGCCTCTGTCTTCTTCTACGACAGAGAATATCGGAAATTACAAGCCGCACACAATTTCACATGGGACACTGATATACCACATTTGCAGTCAATGCAACTAACGCCTCCTGTACCCCGCAACAACGCCCGCCGGGCTCAAAACGCATCAGGCCCCTCCTATAAGCCAACCTACTATTCAGGGCCGGTTACTGCTGATGGTAAAACCATATGCAAACTGTTTAACACAGCAAGGGGATGTGTGTACACTGATTGTAAATTTTTACATGCATGTTCCTATAGGGGTTGCACCCAGGCCCACTCTGCATTCACACACCACCAATCTTGATAGCAGCCATCGCTGGCGCCAGCGGCAGGTCTCAACTTAACTGCATGGGAATCTGAATTAGCGGACGAACCTGATAGGGATTTCCTGTTGGATGGGATATGACACAGGTTTTGTATCATTGACCAGGGAGCGCAGGTTGTATCTAAGCATGCACGAGATGGCAATTACGTGTTATGTGACAACCCTCCCAGCTTGGTGAGCCCACTTGGCGTTGTCTCCAAAAAGATGGGAGCATTAGGTTGATTCATGATTGCAGTCGCCCTATTGGTAAATCACTCAATGATTATGCATCTATCGAGAGATCTCACAAATTTCAAACAATTGACGATGCTACTTCCTTTGTACAAGAAGGCTATTATATGTGCAAAGTCGACCTTAAGTCAGCGTCCCGATCTGTTAGTGTAAACACTCAAAGTCAGCCGGTTTGTGTACCTGCGAGATACCAAATAACAAACTAGCTATAGTATTACTCTATTTATTTAAAAGGATGGACCCATTTATCAGCTCTATCAAAACTCGGTCGAAACGTCACGAGAAAATGGTAAACTGACTGTGAAATAAGTAAAAATATCACTTATTTGAACCACCCAGTCTGACGAACCTCTTCACTCATAAGTCTAAATAGTATGACAACAAACGCTGGTCTGTCCCATAAAATCGGTAAATTACTACTGACAATTTAAATTGTAAGACATAGAATAACGTTCATTAGATAATATTAACATAAATAATATTACCCTTTAATACCGTCTTGCACTGCCAATTTGATGCATTTAACTTATAGTATAACTGCGATCTTTAACTAATTTTGACTGCGCTCAAATTGCAGTCGACTAACTTTGTTACCCACGCTCTCAATCAATAAACTTGAGATAAGTCATCAAATAAAAAGGCGTCAATGTTAAATGATAACACACATATTATTTCACACGGCGTTTTACCTGGCATAAATTGTTTGTTTCGCGTGCAAATGGTACGGGCAAGATGTACACTAAATGAAAGTTCGAACAGCCCCTAGACACTCTTGGCGACCCTCTCAAAATTGTTCGGGGAAACATTTCGCGACCCACGGATTAAGAACCGATGGAATAGTACCTGATCACCCACCAGATGGAGTTACAATAATGATCCACTTGAAAATATACGAAATCACTAGACTTAAATTATGACTTATGACTTACGGGTGGAAATTAGGCAAGGGAAAAACAAAAACACAAACACACAGACAAACGCACACGCACGCACACAGAAACACACACATACACACACACACAAACACACACACAAACACACACGCATGCACAAACACACACTCACACACTCACACACACCACATACACACACACTCCACACCACATACACACACAAACAAACACTGGCACACACTTCACACCACACCACACACACACACACACACACACACACACACACACACACACACACACACACACACACACACACACACACACACACACACACACACACACACTTTCAGGCCAGTAGTGTGATTGATTTTGTTAGTGTGAGTGTGCGTTTTTGATCTTCAATTTCACATTTCCCCAACAATCCAACTTGGTCAGCGCCAGAGCCTCAGCTCCAGTCTCGGACATTAACAATGTCATTAACCCCGAAGACGGGAGAGGGGTGCAGCTGTTGAATATTTTTTTCGTTTTGGGTTGCGACTACGACAAAATCTGTTCCAGATTTTGTCGTAGTCGCAACCCTTGTATGCTCTCAGAAATTACATCTGAAGACGGGGGTGGGGTGACGGGCGAGGTAATTTAAAAAATCGAACAGAACTAGTTTCCCTCTAGCCAAATTATTTGTCCTCAGCGGGGGGGGGGTGCGTACGCACCCAACGTACACCCTAGCTTAAGGTTGTGGACAAGTATATATTCGTTGACGTCGGCTGTACGGTTAAATGCGTTACTACTAACCCAGAGGCTGAGTTCGCAAAGCAGTGAGCAACAGAGCAGCAATGAGACGCAAAATAAAAGAACCATTAGGCAAAATCGTGAACAAGGACGCGCAAGAGTCACCATTAGAACTTGGGATCGACCGAAGGTTTAGAGTGGGAATGCGATTCTAAAGTTGGAGTTGATTCCAGATGTTGGATGCGGATACAAAGAAAGTTGCACGTTTACAATTGTTAGGCTTAGTTTTAGGAACAAAAAGTTGTTGTACAAATTATTTGAGGTTTCTGGGGATATTTGAGGAGGCAGGAGAGTAACCATTAGAGAGTGTTTGTAATGACGTCGGGAATTATTGTTGACGTCATAGTTAACTCTAACCTTACAGATAAGAATAATGATAATAATTGGTGAACTAATTCCTAATGAAAAGTAAGCCTTTGTATAGGACTGCAGAGAATGTGTCAGTTCTTCTAAAAAGTGTCACTTCTTTGGAATACCAGCCACGTTTTCGATCTGAACGTAGTTTTGTCGACTATCGCCACTGTTCCTCGGTGTAGGCGTACTGCAAGACACTACACGCCCTCAAAAATATGTAGGCCTACGCAACATTTTCCTATCACGCACTCAGTTTCGTTGTTCATAACTTTATTCTTATATCTAAGGTTATTCCAAATTGCACACATTCATGAAATGTACCGAAAGCACCGAAATGTAAACCTCAATAAGTTGCACCGTAACGAATCGTTTATAATTGTCGACGGTTATCGATCCGTACAAAGCGTACGAAAGAGGAAGAGATCGCGACACGAGTACTAATTATAAAACATTGTCGCATGTGAATTGCAGTGCTTAGAAACAGGATTGCCTATCGAACGGATCGGGTTCGAATCCATATCCGGCCGTATCGAAACTTGAGCAATTTCGTTCAACCCGCTTTGTGGCTTTCAGAAGAGAGTCAACATCCCTGGGTCCCTTTTGTATGATGTCAATGCCATGGGAATTAAAAGACCCCGCACAGGGAAATGGAAAAAACCTTCCGTAGAGCAATGATCCAAATCTACAAAACCTCTTGCGGATCTGCATTAGCTGTTTCCAAAACACTTGCGCTAACAATGGAGTAAGCGTCATTAGTGCCTTCACTAGCCGGATACATGTGCACACATAACAACACATTATTGTAATTATTATCATATGCATATTTAGGATTTTCAATTTGGGCCCAATCGACATTTTAAAGTACTAATTGAGGGGAGGGAGGGAGTTTGGAATGAAAATGCTCTGTACAAATACGTAAATGTCGTTAATAGTAAAAGACACGTTACATTAGAGTAAATTGATAAACATTGATAATTTATGTAAATACGTCGTGGAGAGTTTAAACGTAACCATATACAGAGTCAAAGTAGTGACTTATTATAGCAATTCTTAATTTGTTATCAGAAATTATCTAAGATTTTAAAACATTGGCTTGCTACCATTGTAGCAATAACGCCACCTCGTCAAAACAGTGGCCGTTCGACTCTTCCGTCGTTTTCTCGCTGCTCAACCTGTCAGCCCGAGACCGCGTCAACGACCTCGTCGCTACCTTCGTCCCGGATGTCACCCACGGCGACAACGCCCGCTTCCTCGACCGCCCGACGACCCGCAGGAACCGCATGCTAGGTGTGTATCACCGACCGACCGACCGACCGACCGAACGACCGAACGACCGAACGACCGAACGAACAACGGAACCACCATACCACGGAACCACGGAACCACGGAGCCACGGAACCACCGAACCACCGAACCACCGATGCACACACTCCCTTGCACGCACGCTCTCTCGCAGGTTCGCTCACTCACGCGCTCATTCACTCATTCACTTATTCACCCACTCACCCACCCACACCCACACACACACACACACACACACACACACACACACACACACACACACACACACACACACACACACACACACACACACACACACACACACACACACACATACACAGTCAGTCAGTCAGTCAGTCAGTCAATCAATCAATCAATCAAACAGTCAATCTACCAATCAATCAACCAGTCAATCAATCAACCACTCAAACGACACAAGTCTAGTTCTGGCAAGTGTAGTTTCACTGTTGCTGTTTGTTGGTAGGTCTGCGGCAATTCGTGGCTCACGGAGACCTGTGGAAGGGTAACTTCGTGAAATATGACGTCATCTACATCCGGGTCCAGGAGCTGCAGTCGAAACCTCAGGGCGACACAAACACATGATCCGTCAGGCGGTTATCTAGATGCGTGTGCTTGCCGTAGTGTGGTCCTAATTACATATTTGACCCAATTTAAAGGTGATAATTTATGTTACTCTGCTGACTGGTAACTGCGACTGCTAGTGCTGGTGATGGCGATGATGATGATGATGCAGTTATAATTGGTGCTGCAGTTGGTGTCATAGAGTTTCAAAAATACTGCTTATAATATATTGATGTTCATGCCAGTACTGTTGCAGAGGAATATTTCAGATGAAATATTATTATTTGATATAAAGTTTCACATGATAATAAAAGTATTAATTTGTTATGAATAATAATGATAATAAAATAATAATAAGTATTAGGATAATAATAATAATAATAACAAGAATTAATCATGCTCTGTAGTTGTATGATATATACGCGTGTGTCTTTGTTGGTATTACTCGTGTGTACGTGATTCATCCGCCGTTATTGCAATGACTGTACGTTAGCATCCACCAGCATCACATTGGCTGTATTCCATCACCCAGCCTCATTGCGGTGGTTGCACGTTATTATACACCGTCATTGCAGTAACAGTACGTTATCATCCACTGTCACTACATTGACTGTACCGTATCATTCACTGTAATTACATAAGTTTTACCTTACCATCTACCGACATCGCAGTGGCTGTACGTTATCAACAACCATCGTCGCAGTGGTTGTACATTATCATCACCGTCACTACATTGCCGCTAGAACAAAATATTGATTAGCCGTTGCACTAAAACAATTGTCATCTTCTGGAAAGCAGTGTCGTGTAAAAACAACACACGTGAATTGATGAATAGAACACTCGGACATTTTTATACATTGTGGACAGTGTACTTGTACATACGTACATAATACAACACATAACGTCAAGAAAAATTCCTATTAAAACAAATAGCAAAAATGCAAATCGCCTTATGTATGTACGTATGTATGTATGTATGTATGTATGTATGTATGAGTGTATGTGTGTATGTGTGTATGTGTGTATGTGTGTATGTGTGTATGTGTGTATGTGTGTATGTGTATATGTAAGTATGTATGTATGTATGTATATATGTATGTGTGTATGTGTGTATGTGTGTATGTGTGCATGTGTGTATGTTTGTATATGTGTATGTATGTATGTGTGTATGTATGTATGTATGTATGTATGTATGTATGTACGTATGTATGTATGTATGTAAGTATGTATTTATGTATGCGTGTATATACGTATGTGTGTATATGTGTATGTGTGTGTATGTATGTATGTATATATGTATGTACGTATGTATGTATGTACGCACTTACTTACACACACATACGCATATACACACATACATACATATATACATACATAAATACATACACACATACATACATACATACATATGTACATACATACATACATGTATGTACGTATGTAAGTATGTATGTATGTATGCATGTATGCATGTATGTATGTATGTGTGTATGTATGTATGTGCGTATGTATGAATGTATGTATGCATGTATGTATGTATGTATGTGCTTATGTATGTATGTGCGTATGTGCGTATGTGCGTATGTATGTATGTATGTATGTATGTATGTATGTATGTATGTATGTATGTATGTATGTATGTATGTATCTATCTATGTTTGTATGTATGAATGTATGTGTGTATGTATGTATGTATGTAAGTATGTATGTATGTATGTATGTATGTATATATGTATAAATCTTCTTCTTGCGTATTATTCAAAAACGGACGGAGGGTGTCGTCATGTGTTGCACTTTAGGTCCTTATGCCAAGTGCGTGCTATCTCGTCCAGCCTGACCAGGTCGTCATTGCATCTCGTCCAGCCTGACCAGGTCGCCATTGCATTAATTTAAGGGAAACTCACTGCTGATGTGGAGTGCGGTCTGCCTTTTGGTACCGCACGAAGCTGTTGGTGCCAACCCCATATATTTCATGTTGAGTTTGAATCGTCCATAGCCTGTTTTTATTCGGTTAAGACACACCGGTGAGGGTCAGCTAAGGTTGTGTCCGACTGCTTTTGTTGTTGGGGTGAATTCCCTAAGGCTAGAAGGCGTGGCGTCCCACCTTCTTGTCCACACCTCGCTTGACCACACAGTCCTGCTCTACCCAGCAGCGTTGCTGATGATACGTGCTCCGAGAAGTGGTGTCGAGATCCCAGACGTTTTCGCCCTGGTGCAGCTGTTGTCACCGTAGCGTGTAATGTGTGTTGGTCGTCTGCTTCGGATGTCAGGAGGCGATATCCCAGCAACAACTGGCAGCATGACAGTTGGTGTCCATCGGATGCATCCAGACAGATGTCGAAGGCTGTTGTTTACTGCTTCAACGAGCTAGCCTGTGTGGGCACTGCAGCACCACACTGGCGAGCAGTACTCGGCAGGCGCAAAAGCTAGAGCAATTGTTGGTTTTTGAAGAACATCTAAACGGGCTCCCAATTTTGTGCCGGCAAGTCGTCGAAGTAATTTGCATCTTACGTTCACTTTCTTCGACAATTCGCCTAGGTGTTTAGAGTATGTCAGTGGCCTGTCGAATATAACTCCAAGGTACCTGGGGTTTGCAGTTGTCAGGATCGTTTTCTATCCGCAGCGAACGCCCATCTGATGGTTTGCCAGACAGTTCGTGAGATGAGAGCAGATGCACACCGTTCTGTTGACGTTGAGTAGGAGACGCTATCGTTGAAGGTACAGATCCAGACTTGACAGATATTGTGTTAACGTTTGCTGTATGTCACCATAATTCAGTCCCGATACGATGCGGACGTTGTCATCGGCATAGATGTACTTCGTTGATGTTGTGAGGTGGAAGTCCAACGGGTAAATGTTGGAGAGCATCGCAGCGAGAACTGAACCCTGTGGTACCCTGTTCTTGATGGCGTATATTTTGATGTGTCTTTGCCGACGTGTAACTTGAAGCTTCGATTGGTGAAGGGTTCTTGTATTAACTGGACCATGTGATCGTTCGGGATCAGTCGATGCATCTTCAATTTTAGATCTCTGTGCCACCCCTGTGTCATACGCGGCTGTGATGTTGGAAGCAATCGGTTGTATATCAGATGTTCGAGCAGTATGTATCCAGCTGATAGTACACTTATTGGACGATAGTTCACAGCTTCGTCTAGGTTCTCGCCCGGTTTGAGAATGACAATAATCTTTGAACGACGCCAGATTTGTTGTATCCTTGAGTGCTTGTTACATCCAGTAAGGTAATAATCGACCAGTAATGTAATGACGACCAGTAATCTAATAAAAACGACGAAATGATTGTGACGGCGATGATGGAGATTACGATGATGATGTCAGTAGAATTGCTGAAGATGTCGATGAGGTGGATGGTAAATGATTATAATGACGACGACTATGAAGATGATGACAATTTAGGGGGTCATCTTAGTGAAGATGATGACGAAGATGATGATTTTGCTAATGATGTTGCTGCTGCTGCTGATGATGATGATGTTAGTAATGATGATAAAGACGGCGATAATGAGTATTATAAATGATTACAATTATAAGGAGGAGGAAGATGGAGACAATGATGGCGCCATCTTAGTGATGAAGATGATGATTATGAATATGATGACTACAACAATGACGGTTATAATTATTACGATGACGACTACAATGACATCCTTAACCTTATCCTCCTCGTCATCGTTATCATCGTGTTACCTTTATAAAGGCCAGCCATGCTAGACAAATAAGAGGTCATCTCAACCAACAAAGGGGAAATCTAAAAAATGCAATGTTAACGAGTAATAAACTAAAGTTACTAGAAGCTAAAGGGTAATCTCAAAATTGTAAAATAAGGATCCGCGGAAACAATTAATGAGGTAATCTTAAAATATGAAGTTAATGGTAATCTCAATCAACAACAATGTTCATCTAAACGATATTGGGAACTCAAATGTTTTAAAATATGACTAAGAGTAAGGGATTATATCAAACATAATTTAAAGAATAATTTTAAAAGGAGTCATTAAGAGGTAATTTAATAGTAAACTTGATGATCAGATCAACATATTGCGGGTCATGTAATAAAATCATGTGGTCTTCTCGAAAAAAATTAATTAAGGGGCCATTTCGTAAAAAGAATGGGTGTTAGTGATGCTATGGTTATGATAATGATGAAGATGATGGTCATGGTGATGACTATGATGACAGTCTTGATATTGATGTTGATGTTAGTAATGATTATGAAGACGGTGATAATGAGGATGATTAATGATTATGATGATTATCAGGAAGACGATGAAGACAATAAAGGCGTCATCTTAGTGATGGATGTGATGAGTATTATGACTACGGTGACGACGAAGATGATGAAGTTGATAACGTAGATGATGGTGATGTTATAATTATAACGACGATCAGGACAACGACAATGACATTTGTCACGAAGTGGTTTGAGTAGAATTAGTCTGGTTGAAAACGAAAGGGTTAAACTAGGCAGGAACCCAATGATGCTGACATCACAGGGATGCTTGAAGAATAAATTGTTACACTTGGGCCATCTTGCGAAGAAGTGCAAATCATTTAGTTGGCCGGTTAAAAAATCCTATTTGATTAGTTATAATATTAATTCTACGACTGGGAACGTCAAATTTTGTAGGAATAAAAAGGGCTTAACCTAAATAATAAGGTGGTGTTATTGTAAGTCACTATCGTTGCCATTTGAAGAAGTTAGTAGCGTGGATTAGGAAGGTTGTTTATTCGCGCCGGGCAAGTGCGAGAAAATATTTCACACCTCGTGTCTGAATATAATGTTTGTTTTGCTAAAATAACGTTTTAAGTTGTGAACGTTACGATATGTTATTACTATAATTATTACCGTCATGATTCAGGGATTCTGGTGATATTAAATTAACGTGTGATTGAGGTAATTTGAGGATTTTCTAGAGTTGACGATTCGGTGTGTTATACAACAATGTTTATTTTAAACCGAACGAGTTGAATAGAGTCTGACGAAGTTTCTACAGATACGGGAGCGCAGTTTCTGGGATGATTTAGTTTATGTTAAGTTTTGGTATTGGCTAGTTAGACTTCCGGCGCTTGGCCGCCATTAGAGTATTTAAGAGAATTACTGCCATTTTAAAGTCAGACGACTGTTGATGCATTGCTGTTAGCGTGTATGCTCTTGTCTCCAAGCCATGGGAATTATATCTACGTGTTTTGTTGCCCGTGTCTTGAAATTGTAACTTCTTCAATAATGTGGTAGCCACCAGATGGCAGCACTGCTCATCAATAACCCAGATCTGTTTATAAACCCCAACTGCACCTATACCAAGCGTACCACTCCAATCCACCCGATCAAGACATCCGATGCACTGGATCAGGATCAACGGCGGCCACATACAGCAACAAATCTACCGAACGTAAAGAGCGAGCCACGTAAGTTACCACTCATTACCCGTTCGCTCCTTACCATATTGGTACCAGAAGTATATGTACGTCATCGTGCCTTTGCAGGCCAACGTGAAAAGTTGTTCAAATACATTTTGGCAAATAAGTCGCAAATTCCAAACGTCAAATTTACTATACTATGTGAATTTGTCCGTAGTTCCGTTCATTGGTTCCACTGTTTCTAAAAATATTCGGAAAAACAACGAATTTGTTATACGGGGCAACGCCCATGACAACAACAAATACGCCGCAGGGAACAAAGTCGCTATAATTTCAAACGTCAATTCGAGTGTACTATGGTAATTTATACGCGTTCTCGTTCTAACAAGATTGCCATCCAGAGAATTAACTCTAGATGGCAGGTGGACAAGGAAGCCCTTTGGCTTATCGAGAGTCCAACTCTTTTATCTACATATATCCAGCCCTTCTGAGGTATGTGTCAATTTTATTTTAAAACATATTCACACTACTAGCACCCACACAATCATTAGATAATCTGTTCCATTCATCCACAGTCCTTTGTGAAAATGAGAACTTTCTTATGTCTAATCTACACTGTTCCTTTACTAATGTAACTTCATGTCCTCTAGTCTTTCTATCTTTCTTAACTGAAAAAATCATATTTCTATCAATATTTTCATAACCATTCAATATTTTAAACACTTCTATCTGATCTCCTCTCAATCTCATGGTCTCTAGTGTTGTTAAACCACATTTTTAGGCGGTTTTCGTAACTAAGATCCCTCAGTTTTTATATCATTTCAGACGCTCTCCTCTGTACTCTTTCTAGCATATCTATGTCCTTCTTGCGGAATGGCCTCCACGCATGTATACAATATTCTAAATGAATCCTAAGTATTGTTTTGTACAGCGGAATTATTAGTTCTTTTTCTTTATATGCTATATTTCGCCTAATCAATCCAAGGATTTGATTTCCTTTTGAAGCTGCAATTCCACACTGCTCTGAAACCTTCATGTCAGCACTAATTGTCAGCCCTAAGTCGTTTTCTTTTACAGTAGTATTTAATACAGTTCCCCCCATTGTATATTCTACATATTCGTTCCCATGTCCTGTGTGAAGGCATTTACATTTCCCAAAATTAAACAACATTTGCCACTTTTCAGACCATTTGATCAACCTGTCAAGATCATCTTGTAAATGCTGTCTATCTCCATCAATTTTAATCCTTCTAAACACTTTTGTATCATCTGCAAATTTCAACACCTTGCTAGCTATATCATCGTCCAAATCGTTTATATATATTAAGAATAATATAGGTCCCAGTACTGATCTCTGTGGAACCCCATTCAAAACTGATATCCAGTTTGAAGCCTCCCCATCAACAACTACCCGCTGTCTTCTGTCAATCAGCCATTTTTCTATCCAGTTAATTATACCATTTCCTATGCCATGGGGCTTTAGTTTAAGCAATAATCTCTGATGTGGCACTTTGTCGAAAGCTTTTTGAAAATCTAAGTAGATGATATTCTACTGGTGATCCATCATCTACCCACTTAGTGATATCTTCCAAAAAACATAACATATTTGTTAAGCATGACCTCGCTTTTAGAAACCCATGCTGAGATGGGTTTATCAAGTTATGTTTAACAAGAAAATCCACCATTTGATCTTTAATTAGTATTTCTAATAATTTACAAATCACCTATGTAAAACTAACTGGTCTATAATTATTTGACTTGTTTCTCGAACCTTTTTTGAATAACGGCATAATGTTTGCTTCTTTCCATTCTAAAGGAAGCACTCCGTCTTCTAATGACAAATTGAAAACTGTTGCAAGCGGTATGCTAATTTGTTCTACAATTTCCAGTAGTAGTTTGGGTGGAATACCATCCACTCCAGGTGATTTATTATCCTTCATAGCCCTAATTTTCTTAGCTACCATTTCTGGGGTTACAATTAACTGTCTTAAATAGTCTGATTCTACCCCCTTGAACTTAGCCTCTGGTACTGGCAGTGAACTAGTGTCTTCTCTGGTAAACACTGAACTAAAATACTCATTCAGGTTTTCTGCCATTAAGAATCCTTCTGATATTATATTTCCAGCACTATCTTCTAGAGGACCGACCCTATCCTGAACTTTCTCTTTGCTTCGAACATACGCATAAAAACTCCTGCTGTCATGTTTTATATTACAAGCTAATTTATGTTCATAGCTTCTCTTTGAATTTCTAATTTTAGGTGTAGCTTGGTTTAGTGCTTTTTTATAAATGTTGTAGTCTTCGTCTTTTCCAGAACGTCTATATGACTTCCACATCATTTGTTTATACTTAATTTTTCTAATGGTTTCTTTCGATAAGTGTTTCTTTTTGGACCGTTTCCCGTGTTTTTTAAGGGAACAAATTTGACGATGATGCAATCAATTTCACTCCTTAAGATATTCCAGCATTCTGTTGCTGTCTTATTCTTCAGTGTGTTATTCCAGTCTATCTTTGCTAAATATTGCCTTATGTCCTTATATTTTCCTTTGTGGAAATTTCTCTGTACTGCTTTTTACTATTCCTTTCTGATTTTACTTTGATGGTAAAATGTATCTGGTTGTGATCACTATTCCCCAGTGGCTCACATATCCTGACATTTTCAACTGATTAATTCTGTAAGGACAAAACTATGTCTCACACATTCTCTCACCTGGTTGGTTCTAGCAAATATTGAGAAAGGAAACTATCTTGTACTAAAACTAAAAACGTGTGGTCCTCACTACCCATACTCTGTAGAGATTTCCATTTTATATGCCCATGGTTGAAATCCCCCAAAGTCCCGTTTGCTCACTTCCCTTATAGCGTTTTGTATTTTTTCATTCTCTTGTATGCTTATGTTTGGACTTCGGTAAAGTATTTCAACCGTTAACGTTGACTTTCCTGTAACTTTGTTACACCAAACAGCTTCTTCGCAATCTGCTTCTCTGTCTAATTGTATTTCATAAGCCTGGATAGATTCTTTAATATATAAAATAACTCCACCTCCCCTTCTTCCTATTCTATCTTTCCTAAACATTACATATCCAATCAGTCCCAATTCGGCATCTGATACATAGGTGGTTGCCCATGATTCGGTTATACCTATTATGTGAGGGTCAATATCTTCTACCATAATGTTTAGTTCATTTCTTTTGTTTACTATACTCCTTGCATTTAAACAATCACATTTATATCCAGCTTCAGAACAGTTTTCCAGACTGTTTTTTGCTGAATTATTTTTGCTGTCTTTATCTATACCTCCAGTTTCAGGCTTCTCTGCGAGTCCCCCCAGCGAATTTAGTTTAAATAGATGCAACCTGTCCCACTGTCAACAGATCTCAGCAGATTCTCTGAGAATACTGCTGCCCCCTTTCCTCTTAGATGGAGGCCATCTCTCATGTACATATCTTCTCTCCCAACAAAGTGCCCCCATAAATCTATGAATCCCACGCCCTCTT
Source organism: Paraescarpia echinospica (assembly GCA_020002185.1). Classification (NCBI taxonomy): domain Eukaryota; kingdom Metazoa; phylum Annelida; class Polychaeta; order Sabellida; family Siboglinidae; genus Paraescarpia; species Paraescarpia echinospica. The sequence continues at coordinate 5,550,765 of CM034539.1, read as the reverse complement.
CTTCACACATCTGCTCAACTAGTGCGTTGATCGCCATCCTCTTACAGTTTCTGTTTGATGCCCCCCTTTCTCCCATTACTGACAAAATTCCTGAGAGAACAACCTGTTTCACTCTTGTCTTCTTTAGCTTCCTTATTAGATGTCTGTACTTCTGAACTATCCCAGTTGTTCCCTCCTTGTCTGAATTGTTTGTCCCAACGTGTACTAGTATAGACCCTCCCTTGCCATGCCCCAATACCTTATCTACCCTTTCGGTCACATGCTCTTTCCTAGCCCCCGGTAGACATACAACAACGTCCTTCCCCTCGCATATAGTCTTGACTGTTTTTCTCAGAATTGAATCGCCCATAAACATTCTCTTTTCTCCTTGCCCCATCAATCACTGCCTCGGAGTAGCTCCTCCGGTTTGCATATGTCTGGTTGTTGTCTTTTCCTCTTGCCATCTTCTCTCCTGACACATTCTCTTCCATTCCCTTCTTTCCTCTCGCGTTTTCTCTTGTCCCCTTTCCTCCTATCATCTTCTCTTCTAGTACATTTACTCTCACTTCCTTTCGTCCCTTCATCTTTCCTTCCCTCACATTTTCTTCTCTCCTCTCCCGTCCCTTTTCCCCGGCTACCTCCTTCACTACGGTCACTTTCTCCCCCGTCACCTTCACGCCTGTCATGTTTTCTGTTTTTTGCTGAACACTCTGTCTTCTTCCAACAGTCTTCTGTCTCACAGTCTTACCAACTGCCTCTGTGGTATCTACCTCTTCACCACCTGTATCGCTGTCGCGTCTCTCCTCGTTCTCTAAAGTCTGACTACCTGTTGATCTATCCCCACTGACCCGTTTTCTTTTCCTCTGCCGAACACTTTTCCTCCGTCCCTCTGTCTTCTCAATTTCTTGTTCCTTCACATTCACACCGGTCACCTTCCCTCCTCTCAGTCTTCTTTCTTCAGTCTCTGTGTCACAACTCAACTCCTTCTGTGTTGTAGAATTCTCAACTCTCTCCGCGTCATCCCTCTCTGCTCCATCTATTTCTATGTTGAGTCTCACCTCCATCTCCTTCACTATATCCGTCAACTTACATACCTCCTTCATCAGACATTCCACCCTCAAACACCCGATACACCGAAAGGTGAATCCATCATCTTTGGTCTCTGCCCATGATATTGGATATACAGACAACGCAAAATCCACCCAGCTCTGGCAGTCGTTGCAAACTAAGTGTCGTTTTGCCCTGAATTGCCGCTTGCAAGGTGCCATATCAGAATTTATTTATGTTCAAAATAGTGTTTATATAGTCTTTGAAAAGACTTTTCTGTGTATAATTTACGCCAGATTGTTTAGGTTATAGTTAGTTATATTTGTTAACACAAAGTGACATACCGTGTCTTACCTAGTTACGATGTCGATGACAATGTATTCAAGTTAGGCTTAGATACAAGGTAGTCTTTACAAAGACTTTTTCCTGTGTACCAATATACACTTTAAAAGGTTGTTATTTCAGGTTTTAATTACTCATCTAACTACATCGATTATCTTAAATAACGCTATTCTATTGTCGTTCACGTTACGTTAACTTCGCCAGTGACCTACTTTGTAAACAACGTTCCGATTACATTAACGTCCCCAATTATCGCTCGCAAATAGCCTACTTTTAATCTACCCTAAATTACTCCCTCTAGCTAACTTTAAACAAAAAATATTGCTTAATATATATATATATATATATAATTACGTTATGTATGCTATACACTCAATAATATCACTTATCTTGATCAAATATCCTTATATTTTCGCAAGTTTGCTGCACCAAATTCAAATCAATTCACCACCGGAAGTTCCCCTAGCGAGACTAATGTTTATTCGGTATATTTTTGTTTTCCGAAACTTACTCGGAAAAACGACATACTTGTCATACGGGGCAACGCCCAGGACAAAAATGACTTCGACAATTTACTAAGTGATATCTATGTTGTCCAAGTACATATAAATGTTGACTACGAAGCTTCTATATTGCGATGTCAGTTGACTGTAAGTAAATACTTCGCACATTCTCTTGTATCTCACAGCGGAGAGACATGGGCGTGGTTCAATTGGCAATTACACACGGGTGACTTCGCGGACAAAGTGCATTGTCCACTCGCATTGTACGCCAACATTAAATTCATTGTCTCGATACAATATTCGTTAAAACTGGTTATCTAGTTGAAATACCGCTGCTGGTTAACGATAACTCGCTGACATTAGTCAATAAGTCGAGGATATCAGTTCCACCGTTTGTAACTATATAGTACGGCATGAATGTGAACCGTGTCACAGTGTGCCTTATTACGCACACATTACTACGGTATTCCATTCATAGTTTAAACATACTGCTGTATAGCCATACAATGACAGACTTAATGTCATTGAACACGGCACCACCAAGAAGGAAAAAAAACCGGGGTAATGAGAATGTCGATTCAGAATTCGACAATCAAACAACTACGGAGGATGACAAACAAACTGGCGAATTTGAATTTGGTAGCCCTAGACGTACACCACAACAGAGTGTATTTACGACAGTATAACCAAGCTTGGGGGAAGATTCTCTCAACTAAGCGATAGGTTTGACAGGAATGAATCTGTCATCGAATCTATTCAAAAAGTATTGTTTCCAATAACAGAGAAACTAAACAAACAAGACACAATTGGAGCAACCGTGCGTGCCTTACAGGCAAAGGTGTTCGGCCCAGAAAAAGGCCCGGTTGTGGAAATATGTGCCGGGTTCTCTTCAGGAGCCCGACCGAAGTACGGACGAACAGATGCAACACCATGTACTTCGAGGAATAGATTTAACAAGATTTAACAATATTGCCACCCAGAGAATTAACTCTAGGTGGCAGGTGGACAAGCCCTTTGGCTTATCGAGAGTCCGACCCTTTTATCTATGTGTATACCGCCCTTCTGAGGTATGTGTCGATTTTATTTTTAAACATATTCACGCTACTAGCACCCACACAATCAGCAGATTATCTGTTCCATTCCTTTACAGTCCTTTGTAAAAATGAGAAATTTCTTATACCTAATCTACACTGCTCCTTTGCTAATGTAACTTCATGTCCTATAGTCCTTCTATCTTTCTTAACTGCGGAAAAAATATTTCTATCAATATTTTCATAACCATTCATTATTTTAAACACTTCTATCTGATCTCCTCTCAATCTCTTGGTCTCTAGTGTTATTAAGCAGCATTTTTTAGGCGTATTTCGTAACTAAGATCCGTCAGTTTTGGTATCATTTTAGTTGCTCTCCTCTGCACTCTTTCTAGCATATTTATGTCCTTCCTGCGATATGGCCTCCACGCTTAAATAAAATATTCTAAATGAGGGCTAACTATTGTTTTGTACAGCGGTATTATTAGCTCTTTTTCCTTATACTTTATGTTTCGCCTAATTAATCCAAGGATTTAATTTCCCCTTGAAGCTGCAATTCCGCACTGCTCTGAAACTTTCATATCAGCACTAATGGTTAACCATAAGTCCTTTTCTTTTACAGTAGTACGTAGTACAGTACACCCCATTGTATATTCTACCTCTTCGTTCCCATGACCTGCGTGGAGGCAATTACATTTCCCAAAATTGAACAGCATTTGCCACTTTTCAGGCCATTTGATCACCTTGTCAAGATCATCTTGTAAATGTTGTCTATCTCCATCACTTTTAATATTTCTAAACACTTTTTTATCATCCGCAAATTTCAACACCTTGCTTGTTATTTCATCATCCAAATCGTTTATATATATTAAGAATAATATAGGTCCTAGTACTGATCCCTGTGGTATCCCACTCAATACCGATTTCCAGTTTGAAGCCTCCCCATTAACTACTACACGTTGTCTTCTGTCAATCAGCAATTTTTCTATCCAGTTTATTATACCATTTCCTACGACATCTACCCACTTAGTTATGTCTTCCAAAAAACATAACATATTTGTTAAGCATGACCTCGCTTTAAAAAACCCATGTTGAGATGGGTTCATCAAGTTATGTTTAACAAGAAAATCAACCATGTGATCTTTAATTAGTCTTTCTAATAATTTGCAAATCACTGATGTTAAACTCACTGGTCTATAGTTCTCTGACTTGTTTCTCGAACCTTTTTTTAAATAACTGTATAATGTTTGCCTCTTTCCACTCTAAACGAACCACTCACTCTTCTAATGACAAATTGAAAACTGTTGCAAGCGGTACGCTAATTTGTTCTAAAATTTCCAATGGTAGTTTAGGCGGAATCCCATCCACTACAGGTGATTTATTATCCTTCATAGCCCTTATTTTCTTAGCTATAATTTCCGGGGTTACAATTAATTGTCCTAAATAGTCTGAATCTGCCCCCTTGAACTTAGCCTCTGGTACTGGCAGTGAACTAATATCTTCTCTGGTAAACACTGAACTAAAGTACTCATTCAGGTCTTCTGCCATTAAGAATCTCTCTGATATTATATTTCTAGCGCTACCTTCTAGAGGACCGACATTATCATGAACTTTCTGTTTGCTTCAAACATACGCATAAAAACTCTTGCTGTCATGTTTGATACTACTAGCAAATTGTTGTTCATAGCTTCTCTTTGAATTTCTAATTTCAGCTGTAGCTTGGTTAAGTGCTTCTTTATAACTGTTGTAGTCTTCATCATTTCTAGTACATCTATATGACTTCCACATCATTTGTTTATACTTAATTTTTCTAATGGCTTCTTCCGATAAGTGTTTCTTTTTGGATCGTTTCCCTTGTTTTTTGAAGGGTACAAACTTAGCGACTATGCACTTAATTTCACTTTTTAATATATTCCAGCATTCTGTTGCTGTCTTATTTTTCAGTGTGTTATTCCAGTCTATCTTTGCTAAATATTTCCTCATGTCCTTATACCTTCCTTTGTGGAAATTTCTCCTATACTGCTTTTTACTATTCCTTTCTGATTTTACTTTGGTAGTAAAATGTATCTGGTTGCGATCACTATTCCCCAGTGGCTCACATATCTTGACATTGTCAACTAATTCATTCTGTGAGGACAAAACTATGTATAACACATTCTCACTCCTGGTTGGTGCTAGCACATGTTGAGAAAGGAAAGTATCTTGAACTAAAACTAAAACTTGCGGTCCTCACTCCTCATACTCTGTACAGATTTCCACTGTATATGCCCGTGGTTAAAATCCCCCATAATAATACTATGTTACACCAACCTGCTTCTTCGCAATCTGCTTCTCTTTCATAAGCCTGGATAAATTATTTAGTTTATAAAATAACTCCACCTACCTTTCTTCCTATTCTATATTTCCTAAACATTACATATCCTGTCAGTCCCAATTCGGTATCTGATATATCGGTGGTTGTCCAGGATTAGGTTATACCTATTATGTGAGGGTCAATATCTTCTACCATAATGTTTAGTTCATTTCTTTTGTTTACTATACTCCTTGCATTTAAACAATCACATTTATATCCAGCTTCAGAAGAGTTTTGCGGACTGTTCTTTGCTGATTTATTTGTGCTGTCTTTATCTATGCCTTCTGTTTCAGGCTTTCCTGTGAGTCCCCCTGCGAATCTAGTTTTAAAAGGTGCAACCTGTCCCCCTGTCAACAGATCGCAGCAGGTTCTCTAAGAAAACTGCTGTCACCCTTCCACTAAGATGGAGTACATCTCTCATGTACATATCTTCCCTCCCAACAAAGTATCCCCATAAATCTATGAATCCCACCCCCTCTTCTTCACACATCTGCTCAACTAGTACGTTGATCGCCATTCTCTTTCAGTTTCTATACGTTGCCCCCCTTCCTTCCATTACTGGCAAAATTCCTGACAGAATAATCTGTTCAACTCTTGTCTTCTTTAGCTTCCTCACTAACTGTCTATACTTCTGTACTATCCCAGTTGTTCCCTCCCTGTCTGCATTGTTTGTTCCTACATGTACCAGTATAGACCCTAACTTGCCATGTCCCAATACCTTCTCTACCCTGTCAGTCACATGTTCAATCCTAGTCCCCGGTAGACAAACAACGACGTCCTTCCCCTCGCTCAGTGTCTTGTCCGTCTTTCTCATAATGGAGTCGCCCATAAACACCCTCTCTTTCCTAATTGCCCCCTCAATCACTGCCTTAGAGTAGCCCCTTCTTCGGTTTTCATTTGTCTGGCTGTTGTCTTTTCCCCATGTCGTCTTTTCTCCTGTCCCATTCTCTTCCGATCCATTCTTTCATGTCGCATTTCCTCTTGTCACCTTTCCTCCTGTCAGCGTCCATTTTATCGACTTCTCTTCTATCACATTTGCTCTCACTTCCTTTCGTCCCTTCATCTTTCCTCCCATCTCATTTTCTTCTCTCCCGTCCCATCTTCCCTACCTCCTTCTCTACGGTCACTTTCTCCCCGTCACCTTCACGCTTGTCACGTTTTCTGTCGTCGATTTTCCAATTTCTTCCCCTCCAATCACCTGCCCTCCTCTCAATCTCCTTTCCTCAGTTTTCTTGCCACTGCAATTCTCCTTCAGTCTTGCAGTATTCTCACCTCTCTCCCTGTCGTCTCTCTCCATTCTACCTGTCTCCTTGCTACTTCCCATCTCCATTCCCTTCACAATATCTGTCAACCTATCTATCTCCTTCTGCAAACATTCCACCTTCCAACACCCAGTGCACTGAAAGGTGAATCTTTCCTCCATGGTTTCTGCCCATGACTTTCCACAGCCGGACAATGCAAAATCTACCCAAATGTGGCAGTGATCGCACACCAAGTGTCGCTTTGCCTTGACTTGCCGCTTGAAAGGCGCCATATCCCTGTCAGAATTTATTTAATAACTTAACTAACTTAGTCTTTATAAAAACTGTTTCCTATGTACTACAGCACACTTTATGTTACAGATTTCAATTACACAGCCGACTATTTATCCTATCACGAACGCTAACATTACCGGTAGTGACCTAATTTAAATACAATCAATTACGTTACGTTAGGCTGCTTTATTTATCTAGGTTATGCCGCCCGACTATCGTCCTTGCTTAATTTTAACAACAATGCTACCTAATCAAAATATCTAGCAAGTACTGGCTTACACCGATATTATCTTATATAAGTAGTTTGATGTTTGTTATTTTATCTCTTATATATTCTACCACATAATCAGGTTTATTAAATCTTGTTTACAACTTATCGAAGGATATGTTACCCTATTATCACTCACTATACTAAGTTGTTCTAAAATACTTTAACTAACTAAATTTAAGCACAACTGCTACTCACTAAATGTTTACTGCAAATTTATGAATGATATTAAGGCAAGAATAATACTTATCAATCAGTAATTTTTCAATGTTTCTGCACCACCAATGTCTATGATCTATCTCCGCCAAATATAACCTCGAATGCAGGCGAATATGGGCGAAACTAAGCATCGTGATGAGCAAAAGTCCCTGTCAATGGACGCGGTGCATGTCGATAAAGAGACACCTTCCCCAACAGTAATTACGATGGTCCGCAACGGTATCCATACGAACGATCTAGCCATGATCGGTACTTCACTTAACCTGGGGATGACCAACCAATGGAACGCTCCAACCACAGTCGACGACGCCAGGACAATAGGAAATGTTACTATCGACATGTTTGATGGTAAACCATGTGAATTATGTTATGTTATGGGATAACTGGATTCACCAATTCGTATTCATAGCCGAGGCTTACAACTGGGACCCAGGTATAAAAGGGGAGAGGATGCATGGCGTGGGAGATATTGTTCTCCTGAAAATAGTGGTAGGCATGGTGGGACGGATGATGATATTCATGGGCAATATAACACCCATAACCCCTCACGAGAAGATAATCGGGATGATACTCGTGGACTTTATAGGACTCATAATCTCCTTAATGGTGATATCCGGGGAAGACACTATCAGCCTCCAAAGAACAATTACAGTCGAAGTCCCAATCCTCGTTGTGATCTCCCCGCCCCTTCCAACTGAAAAGGTGATATGTCTGATAAACCACCGTCAATCTAAATAAGGTGAACCCAGTTGGCCATGGGTCCACCACCACCCTTTGGGGTATTGACCAACCAACGCACAATAATAATAGACCAAATTAATGCATGTCCACCAGTTAGGACAATTGTAATGGAGTAGGTATCACCAATGAGTCGAGCGTTAGGACAGCTACAACAACACAATGGGAAATTGGCCAGGCAAGGCACCAATGTGTTAATACAACCTCTAGCATGTCCACTAGTCAGGACAATGGTGATGGAGTAGGTGTTAAAGTAAATACTCTGTATAGTATTGGGGCAGGTGTCAAAGTAAATACAATAGCCACAGAAGCACTTTGGAATACTGAACAACAAACACACCCAGATAAAAATTTGCCCCCGGACATGTCCAATAAACAGAACAAAGATAGTGGAGATCAGGGAAACGGTTCAGAAAGAAATATTTATTGAAAGAAGCCATTACAAAAATTAAGTACAAACAAATGATGTGGAAATCATATAGACGTAGTGGAAATGACGAATACTTTAACATTAATAAGGAAGCACTAAACCAAGCTACAATTGAAATTAGAGATTCAAAAAGAAGCTATGAACAACAATTAGCTAGTAATATAAAACATGACAGCAAGAGTTTTTATGCGTATGTTCGAAGCAAACAGAAAGTTCAGGATAAGGTCGATCCTCTAGAAGATATTCCTGGAAATATAATATCAGAGGGATTCTTAATGGCAGAAGACCTGAATGAGTATTGTAATTCAGTGTTTACCAGGGAAAATATTAATTCACTGCCAATACCAGAGACTAAGTTCAATGGGGCAGAATCAGACTATTTAGGACAGTTAATTGTAACCCCAGAAATGGTAGCTAAGACAATTAGGGCTATGAAGGATAATAAATCACCGGGAGTGGATGGGATTCCGCCCAAACTACTACTGGAAATTGTAGAACAAATTAGCATACCACTTGCAACAGTTTTCAACTTGTCATTAGGAGAGGGAGTTGTTCCTTTAGAATGGAAAGAAGCAAACATTATACCGTTATTTAAAAAAAGGTTCCAGAAACAAGTCAGAGAACTACAGACCAGTGAGTTTAACGTCAGTGATTTGCAATTATTAGAAAGATTAATTAAAGATCACATGGTGGATTTTCGTGTTAAACATGACTTGTTAAACCCATCTCAACATGGGTTTATAAAAGCGAGGTCATGCTTAACAAATATGTTATGTTTTTTTGAAGATATCACTAAGTGGGTAGACGAGGGACCACCAGTAGATATCATCTACTTAAATTTTCAGAAAGCTTTCGACAAAGTGCCACATCAAAGGTTACTGCTTAAATTAAAGGTCAATGGCATAGGAAACGTTTTAATTAACTGGATAGAAAAATGGCTAATTGACAGAAGACAACGGATAGTAGTTGATGGGACCTATATTATTCTTAATATATATCATTGATTTGGACGATGACAAAACAAGTAGGGTGTTGAAATTTGCGGATTATACTAAATTACTTAGAAAGATTAAAAGTGATGAAGATAGACGGCATTTACAAGATGATCTTGACAGGTTAATAAAATGGTCTGAAAGATACCGCTTGCTTGCTGTGTGAGCAACATTTTGGCGCCATTCCCCTCATTTGGCCGGGCATTTTGTGGAGGATAGACAAAAAGGAGAGTTTGCTCTTCCTCTTGCTAGGTGGGTAAGCTCCATGATCGAACTCCTCGAGAGTACGCGGAGAATGGCCCTCATCCACACTTTGAGGAGCTAGTCGTCCTGTCTAGAAAGAGAGGGTGGTACCCAAAACAGGGTTCCCGATCTAACATGGCATTGCGGGTCATGTTAGCCGAAGTAGCCGAGGTGATACGCTTCAGGCTGAGTCCACCCGTCCTCAATTGGGACAACATAGAAACGCTGTTGGCGGAGATGCAACCCCACAAGCAGGACACCTTTCGGGAATGGCTAGTCTCGTCTGCCTCTCTTCATCAGACGCACACTATAAAGGAGTCTGGCATGGACGCCCACCGCTACCTACAATTACCAGAGGCTATGGAGATGAGGGCGACGAAATATCAGGCGACAGGGACCCATGAGATAACTGCAGTCCCATTTGATTTTATCACCGAACCTGTCCCAGAAACGGCTTGTGATCCCTCTGGCAAGGTGATGGTATGGTCAGCCTCACCGCAGTGGTGGATAGCCGAGTCTTTCCAGACGACTGGCTGCGACCGGTCATAAAGGGGGTTACCCTCATTTCATCAGACGGTGGTTATAAAAACAAATTACGGTGACCACACTCGACTGACAAAGTCGCTTGATAATGATTCAAGGGACATGGTACAGGCCAAAATATGCAGTCCCGATTGCATTCCGATAGGCGAATGTGGCCTTGATTACACGGAGCCACCACATTCACTTCCCAGTCAACGACAGCTGTTCGAGAAGCTTATTGCCCTGGCTAAGGAGTTAGAGAAGCATTTGGTTCTCCACTTGCATGGGAACGCACGTGTTCCCTTCTTGCGCGTTATGTATGAGGCACTGGGGGTATTGTGGAAGAACGCACACCAGCTGATACATGTGCACTGCTTCACCGGTAGTATGGCAGACTACAGACAGTGGGTACGGCAATTTACGAACAGTGTTTTTGGAATCACAAACAAGTCGGTGTCCGCGCCAGGATTTAGCGAACTAGCACGACAGATATACCCATACCGGCTGCTGCTGGAAACAGATGCCCCCCTGTTGACACCTCGGGGTCATAACCACGGACAGCCGTATGAGCTTGTGCACCAGGCACGGTACATTGCAGCACTGCGCAATCTGCCAAACTGGGTAGTGGTCCGCGTGGCCACCCTCAACACGCAGGCGTTTTACAAGGTGTAGATCGCATATATATCACAGCAGACGGGCACCAGCCCTCTTATGCTGTCGACAGAACCCTGCACTTGCACTGCCTGATCAAATAAGACTAGTGCAACAACATTTCGTTGCCCGCCACATTACTATGTTATAAGGAGTTTTGGTTTTTGAATGTTTATTGTACTAACTCTGTTCACAACAATCACTGGCAATATGTTCATGGCACGGTGTATAAATGTTTAACGATTGTCAAATTAATTGGGTTTATTAAATGGACTAGGTTTGTTAGATTGACTAATTTGTGAATTAATACTTACATAATTATACTAAATTTAAAATGGAGTTTAAGTTGGGTGCTTTAAAAGTGGGATATATGGTTGGCGATCAAACGTCACAAGGAGGGAAGAATGTGGTAGTCACCAGATGACAGCACTGTCCATCACCGCCCACCCACAACCCCTTGCACACACCAATACTACAGCCCTGTATATAAACCCCAACCGTATGGAACGATATTAGGGCCATAATTCCACAATGCTACATTGTTGATTTCTGACTTTCGATTATCCATTTACGCCGAGATTGTCGAATTCTGACTTTCGATTATCCCTTTACGCTGTCATTGTGCAAGATTTTTGTCAAATAATTCACTAGAATGGCGTTTGGTCAAATATTTCTCTCTCCAAAAGATTTTCTCCAAAAAATGTTCTCCAAAATATTTTCTCCAAACGAAGTTCTCCAAACGATTATCTGGCACAAATTGGACTCAGTGACCTAAGCTAAGCTAAGATGTGCTGCCCCCTAGCGAACTACACCGACTTGCAAATACTGAAGTATCCCTTGCAAGTCAGGCCAAAGCAATTATATAATTGCTTTGGTCAGGCCTTGCTGTCAGTCACCAACGTCACGTCGTAGTGTACAGAATACTTATATGAAGCATTTTTCACCCACATTATAACCTGTTATATCAATGTTGGAGTTTAAAAGAACTCAAAGATGAACGGAAGAAACGAAGTGCCAAGCACTGAAGCAGTCTGCCAGAAAACGCGAATTGATTGTCAGGTAGGTTGGTACTGTTTGTGAGCGATAATTCATGATGTTTCGAAAACTGTCAATACTAATATTTATTCGTACTATAACGTGTACAATTAATTGAATATTATTAACGATATAGCCGAGCATCGGAACCGTGTGCCTCAGCGTTAAAGATCCGAGCATTGACCGGGCATGCGCCAGTCATCATGTGTTTGCTCTCGCTTCCCCTAAATATGGCAATTGAGCATGGCGTAGTTTTATTTGGGATCAACGTTGGCGATACGGAACATCCTTTGAAAATCACATTTTATAAACTAATTATGACCAATAATATATTAAGTTGTGCAATTAATTAGTTTCAACTCCATATAAATTTTCGTTCACACAGTATGTAATTCTAAGATCCAAATTAAAATTACGTATGCATGTCATGTTTATTTTTTGCAAAAGCGTAATTTATCAAATAACATCAAATGCCAAAGTGACATATACGGAAGCAAGTATACTCAAATAAGTATATATTGACATTATTGTTTAGGTTGTACAAACACCTTAAACATGGTTGTGTAACTCAGAAGGCAACTTTAATCTATGACGAGTAGTTTTTAACATATGACTGATAATTAAAATATAACATTTCAAATGGAGCCTGTGACCTTAAGCCAGTGGCGTTTTAAAGATTGAATTAATATTTTCATTTGATATTTTATAATAATTTTATTGTTAATTAAGATAGCCTAAAGTAAATATTATATAGTCCTATTACTATTTATATGTAATGTATTTACATATATTTAAACTGGCTAATGGGTTTATAGTGTTAGTACTTAGACACTGATGCTATTATGCAACTGTGATTGTATTTATAGCATTACTTGACATGTTCTTTCACACATCTGTATGCATTATTTCAATAAAATCGTCTTCTGGTGTTTCTACTCTGCTGTTGTCATAATTCATCATAACTAGTATATAATTATATGTAGAACACATAACAGAGGCGTACCCAGGATAGATATATTTGTGGGTTCCCAAATGGGTATCACAGTAACGGTGGATGTTGCCTGCCATCATTCACTGTACACTGCCGTATAGTGGGGGGTTTCTGGGCAACGAGAAAACTCCCCTGGGCACGCACCCGCATAATAACATGAACAATAATAATAATAATGACTTCTTTATTTACATACATACATATTTTACAAAACTACTATTGCCCACACATATAGGGCCTACATTAAAATAGTTCTGTATGTCCTTGCCAATACTTATGCTTTTCGTGTAATTATGATACCATAGTTTTATTCCGTTGATATTTTGTTGGCAATTATGTGCATGTATATGCTGTAATTAGACTACATTGCTTTGAGCAATTGCTTTTACAAATTACTATGGCTATAGGTGTACTAAAAGTATATTTTATTTATAATAATATGCTTTATTCGCAGACTCCACACAACATACAAATGCATTAGTGTTCGATATTAGCAATAGTTACATATGGCCAGTAAGTAAAATATTGCTGCTACTTGAACCATCAATAAAAATATAATTTAGAACTATAACCGGCATGTAAATCTATAGGTCAAAAGTTCTAATACCAGGAACACAATAATTAGAACAATAACAGATTACTGTAAATAAACATTTCAGTAGCACTATAATATCTGTCAAATCCTAACACCATTTGGAACATATTGTTGTAAGAGACACATTTTCTAATAGCATATATTTATGAAAACTCCATCATAAAATAGTAAACAAAGTTTTGTTTATATCATTTGAACACATAAATGTTCTTATAATCATGTTGCGTCGTACAAATGACTGGCAGCATTACCTAGATAATTATAGTATATATTCAATGTATATGTTAGTAGACCTATTTTAGTAAGCTGTACGATAAGTAATGAATCCGAGACAAAGGGAGAACTGAAACGCAGCGCGGTCGGGAATGTGCTCGGACCAGCTATAACACCGATGAACACAGTTCCGATGCGCTGTGTCCGAGCACCACAACATGCACACGTATGCGTGTTGAGTGCTCGGACCTTTATCATTGACATACGCGGTTCCGATGCTCGGCTTGCTGCTCCGCGTCCGTGCACCGGAAAGAAGCCACAATAGGCGCATGCGCGTTTAGTGCTCAGACATTTATCACTGGCACACACGGTTCTGATGCTCGGCTACGTAACAATGTCCTATTATTAAATTTAAAAAATAATAATAGTGTGGAGTCTCCCATCACACAGTGATTTGTTTTATATTTTGTTGACATTATATAAATTGTTATTGTAAAATTTGTATCTTAGTATTTGTTTTCATATTTTGTAGTTCTAGTTGTCTCCAGCGCTTGGCAATGTTCTATTAACTGACTAGTCTGTATTATTGTGGTTACAATGTAATGGTCTTATGAGGTCTCATTCTTTATATGCTGGCACTGAGGGTGGTCACTACCAGGGTGCTTGTCGTCCTCAGTGGTTCTTTTACGTCCCAAATTGAGACGGGACCGACATTACCGAGTCACGAGGGATACACAGTCCCCAATTTTGAGAGCCAGATTTTTACACCAAATATCATGCCTGCTCGGTCCAGGTTTCGAACTCAGAGCACTGGCATGCCAGGCGGATGTGCTAACCACTACACTAGGCACACTCTCTGCATAATTTGTTTCTGCTGTTGGGATAAATAAAATGCATCCTTACCTTACCTAAAGATGGGAGGGTGTGTTTCTATATTTCATAAAAACCAGCACAAACCCTTGGAGTAACATACACTATCGAAAGGGATGCGGGGGTACCAGCCCAGCCTGATCACAGTGCTTTCTTCTATATCATGAGCAGTCTTACTCCAAAGTCACTATACTTTATCTTAGTCGCATATTGAACATAACTTGGGATGATATCATTGTTTTTCATTTTACAGGTTAATGAAGAGGAGCTCAGCATGAAAATGCCGCAGTATAACATGTATAGGGACGTGCATGGTGGTATGCACCAACTACCCAAATTTACACTGGGGAGTCTAGAGGAATACTTATCCCAATGCGGAAAGAAGCTGGAGGAAAAGAGCAAGTCTATATATAAAGAAAGGTGAGTTATCTTAACATTAAACTAAAAGGACTGTAGGATTAAAGGTAAATGCGAATAACCATATGAGCTTAGTAATTTGTACGTCCCTGGCAAATATGATACTGCCTTGATGAAATAATAGTTTTCTTTGTCAATGGATACCAGCAGGCTTATTTGTAAGAGGTTTGGCAAATTTAGATGTGTTAAATAAAATAATAAAATAAAATTCGAAACCTAACAATAAATTATTCAGGACCAGTATTCTGGAATACCCTACTTCATAAACTTAGAATACTCCTGACCATTAACCAGTTTAAAAGAAACCTAACAGCTCCTTACTCGTGAATTATTAGTTATATTACATTATATATGTGTCTGGGTAAATATATATAGGTGAAGCACAATACTGGGCCAAAAGAGGACTGGACAGCAAAAACAATGTCTTAGACGGTAACCAAAATTCATCTACACCTAAAATTAAAGAAAATAAGATATCTTTACTCACTTTTATGTGGCGCAATGCCAAGTGAAGTTCATGATGTAAGTTACATGGTATGAAATTATGAGAATGTGAAACACTTCAGAAATCAAAATTTGCTTGACTGATGTATGCTAGTACCTCATCAGAAACCAAGACTTTTAAAATGTTAAGAATAATCAGAGCACTCTGGACGTGAAATGGTGGACACTGTAACTTACGTTATCCACCACATTGTCCACAACCACACTTTTTTTAAACAACAGTAAACAGGCAGGATGCATTTTTTTTGTCTCTTCTTTCTTCATGGGCCTAAGGTACAGCACAAATGTTATCAACAGGAACTGTCCACAAAGAAGCTTGTTATGGAGTAAATAATAGCGTAAGTTACAGGACACCAATATTTTAATGTGCACATTTAAATATACATTTGTTTTCATACACATTTTAATAATAACATCTTGGACATGAAAAACTAGGTTGACTTCTGCACTTGTATATTATACCCAGTGTATCAACAAAGACATATTAATACACCTTTAAAAAGTATTTAGCATATGGCGATGACCCTAAAATAAATTGATAAAATAATGATTCATTCTTGAAGAAGGTAGACATACATATTATGAACCTTTGAATACTTGACGAGGAAAATACACTGTTAGAAAATACACCTCATTTTGTCATTTCCAACATTCACCTTGACCATTAAACCTCAGGCTTAAAATGTCAAACAACATGGATATGTGTAGTAGTTACACATGGCGGACAGTTACATGAATTTATATACTGAAAACAAAACAAAAAATATAAATGCACTTTACTGATTAGCAGAATAAAAAAATCAGTCTATAATATTGACTAAAATCAAGCGTCATTGTAATGAAATTGAACAATTTAAAATTGCTGTAATGACAATGAACACCTAGTAAAGAAAAATAGTTAAAATTTGTCACCGTTTTGAAAAATAGCATAATCCACTAATGTCTGCATGCTGTATTAACCCACCCCCTTTCTCCACCCGGTAAACACTGACTGTTCCTAAGAAGTAAGATATCAACATGTATAGATGCAGCTGTAGTATAACATTTCTTGCTGCCTTTTTTCTTGTGAAATGCTGCAGATCATACATGAAACATGATTTTATATTTACTGATTATGACAATGAACAACTCCATAATTATTTCCTCCCAACACAACTATGATGCCTGTTTTTGTTTACTGAATATATGTTTTTCTTTACAGGAGATTGAACTAGTGTGCTTAGTACTACTAGCTCTCCAAGTTAATATGGCATACTGGGCAGTTGTATGTCCAGGATCTCGGACAAGATTCTACAGCCATGCAATATGCTGCATATTAACAGTTTGTCATGTGAATGTCCACCGAGTGATCCCAATTGTGTCGTGAGTTGCATCCATGACAGATTCCCCAGTGCCAAGGGGTTACACTGGCTTCCAGATCAGTCAGTTAGCTTGACTGACTGGAAACCAATGTAGAATGCAGGTTGCTCGATATAAGAATGAAGTGACGCCTGATTAGCTCTGCAATTGGTGATGGAACGGTGGGTGCCAGGGTCTGGCAGTTATGGCATGAGTCTTCGGGCAACAACTTTCAACGCTGTGAGAGAGGTTCAGTGTCGAGCATTCTTCGGTGAACTACATCGTTATCTTTGATAGTACTGCATACCAGCTTCCTGACTTTTTGCTGTACATCTGCATTTACCTATACCGGAGAAAAAGTGACAATTAGCATGGCTCTGACATGTATGATATTTTTATATGTGACGACACATTTATCAAAAGTCAATAATACAAGGTATTTTTATTCAATTCAACTATAACTTTTACCAGTGTCCATGAAAAAATACATGAATTATCCAGTATGGTTACAGTGGTAGGGTTTCATTGTCTTTGTGTTGCTGACAGTCAGTGGCAGCCAGCTGAGTTCTTGCAACATACACCAGGCACTTGTTATGTACAACACAAGTTTGTGATGAAGTAATGGTATTGAAAGCCTTTTTACATTTTTCAGCAACAGTCTGTTGATACACTGACAGCAGCATTTTACTTGTTTAAATTATCTATGAATCATGAGGACTGTTATATATTTTTCATGCCATGTATCATCTTTCTAAATTATTCTTTTTTTATCACTGTTTTATGTTTTCACAAATAATTTACATTACATTTTCATTTCTCATGATAATTAAACAACACTTGAGTAAGGTTAGTTTTGATATTGTATACTAACCAGTCCTCAGGATTGCTCAAAGCACTTTACTGGCTCCCTGGCAGACCTGTTAAATCGAAAACACCATCTTGACTTGGGAAGCATTAAGCTGAAATTAATATGCGAAGACTATCCACCACTGTCTGTAGCAGGTACTCTTCATACAGCTGAGTAAACTGGAGCAATGTAGCATGTAGTAATTGTATATGTAATTCTCAGTCACATAGGGATGACCCTGTCTAGTCTAGTCACTATTTTAAGTTCAACTAAACATCTTTGTAAGTAATTTTTTCTCATTGGTTTACATTTTATGGGTATTAATTTTTTTTGTTAAATACACATCATTGTTTAGTCACTAATTTTGTTTTGTCAGTTGTAAACATATAAGGCATGTATAAACTACAACTAGCATTTGATATCACATGTACTAACTAGTTTTGTTTTTTTGCAACAAAGAATCATGATAAAAATAACTGTTTGTTTTTTATATGTACCTGACATTTTTTCAACCTCTTCCTAATTTTTGTTTCTATTGTTGCTTTGCATAGTATGTGCATGTGATGTGTATGTGATATTAAAAATTATTACATTATACACATCAAGTGCAGTGATTGTACCTGTAGTTGTATTGTGCTTTTCATAATTTTGTAGTCAATCATCAAATAGTTTCAATAAAATGTTTGTACTTTACATTGTCTTTACTTTAATTCACATGCATTTCTAACAACAATATGCAATTTAACGAGGACACCCATTACTGCAAAATCCTCATGCAGACAAACAACACATTCACATACAGGGGTGGATCCAGAAATTGAGCCTGGCCAAACCAAATGGTGTAGTCTAAATTTTGGTGCTACTGAGCCGCCATAACTATAACTTCAGCCGCTTGGCTGGAGTGGTGATATCGGAAGACGGGGGAGGGGGGTGCTAATGGAATATACTTGCACTGTATATACGAATTTATGTTTGCAACATAAATATTCCAAATTAAATAAATAGACCATTATGTTAACAAATTTAACTGCAAATTAAATGTATAATGTAATTGAAAGTTTCACAAAAGCCTTATCAACCAAAGATGGTGTAAGTACCCTAAGATTAGTCAGAATAAAACATAATTGTTAAACCCAATCACATATGTTTGCATATCTTCCAATTATTATGCTATGATTTATATATATTAAAGCCCTGCGCGGGGCGGGTTTTGGCCCGTGGGCTGGATTTGTTGTTGTTGTTGCAGTGCGGTGCGGGTTAAGTTTCAATTTGGGCGGGGCAGTGGGCGGGGCGGTCTGCTGGCTAGTAATTTCTACATGTGGGCTACTGCGGGCTGATTTTTGTAACTCATTAATGGTCACCAGTTACTCAAAGGTGGGACATTCTTTGAGCTAGTTAATAGGGGATTACCAGATTGCCCTTTTGTTTGTGTTTAAACAGTGTTATGATAACATGTGCTGGCCTGCCTTGCCAGCTTCAGTCAGGTGTGATTAGTGGCTTCTTCCAGATGGAAGTATCACTTCAGGCCATCAATCTGTTTGTGTAATTAAGCCACCAGGATGTCCATAAAGAGCAGTTACCCCAATAATTAGACAGGAAATGCCTTTGATGTGTGGAGACAGGAGACTCTGCCACTTGGCACTGGCTGACAGTGCTAACTGCTAAGAACAAGAACTGTCAGTCTTCCTCTGTAGAAGTCAGATGGCTCAAGTCAAACTGCCTTCTACACTAGTATTATCCGGTGCCAGTAGTCAGGTCCAGAGGGGATTTTGAGCCTGATATATGGACATGTAAAAATCCTCTCAACAATCAGTAGTCTACGATCAGAAAATATAAATTGCAAACTTCTAATATCAGCAGATGGCAAATTGTAACACTGCCTTTGTGCACCAGACTCACCTTTTGAACAACTCATGTTCATGCAGTACAATGGCAAATAGATTATAAGATCATAGGATGCCACTGAAATGAATGCCAGCAGTGTGCCATCGCATATTCACTTGTGCTGAATTATATCAATTAGATTAATTAATAATTTTAAAATACGTTAAATTGTTTACTCGTACCTTTACTTTGCCCCAGGTCTGCTTATCACCTTCGGGCATTTACATTATAATGACAATGGTTCTATTTGTCTTAGAGATGGAATTCCAAGTACGACATGGTTGTCACCCAGCGCCTTGCATTTGTTAATATTGTAAACAACAATGATTAATAAAGATGATATATTTTTAATGATTCCATGTCATCTTTTGTGGGCTGCGGGGCGGGTGCGGGCTGACTTTTGACTAATTACTGCGGGGCGGGTTGCGGGCCAAGTTACTGTGGGGTGGGGCGGGCTGCGGGCTAGGATGTGACAAAATATGCGGGGCGGGCTGCGGGCTGAGTTGTAATACGCGGGGCGGGCTGCGGGTCAAATTACATAGTTGCGGGGCGGATGCGGGCTCAAATTTCCAGCCCGCGCAGGGCTTTAATATATAACGTTTGCATAGCAGCATCACTTAATACTTACGTTTGTTCTAACTGTCCTGAGCTGCATCCAGCCTCAGGAAGTGACTGGACACCTGAGCTGCCTTTGCTACGAACACTGATGCTCGATAGAGCCAACACAGATCTTGTCATATGTGACGGCTGCAGTGATGTTGAGGTAGTTCGCGCCTTTGTGTTGAAGCTGTCGAACAAAGTCATGAATTGGAATATGGAATGAGTCAGATTATTTGTGAAAATGAACATGGTTTGACAGCACTACTACCCGTCAATATATATATAATATTACATATGTGTGTGGTATGTAACTTGTAAACTTTTTAATTTCATTAACAGGTAAACATATGTTGCCCAAATGTCATTTGCCCAGCACTCGCGAGTGAAAAGGTCATTTGCCCAGTTGTGAAACAATTACAATTATATGAGAGTGGCAAAGTTATTATTGTATATATATTGTAAAAGTGTAGTACATAACAAACAACTAGACAATTTACAAGTGTCAACTTATTAACTAAGTACAGGTAGAACACAGATGGGCTGGAAAGAAGGTTACAGGAAATAAAGTCAAACTAATTTTATTCGAAAAATATAAAATAAATAAAAAGTTTTGCAATTTTTCACTGACAGTTCAACAAAACAAAGTTTTATGAATTCAATAGTAAACCATGCAAAATACCCAATGCCTTAGTTGTGGTCTCAATGTGTCATTCATCTAACACTGCTAATTAATGAGGAGGACATTTGGCTGGCAGTGGGTGAACCCCTGGCAGTATCCACAAAGTTCTACTGTTTACTCAGAGGGTGGATTACCACCTGTTATTGTTCAATGATCAATATCCCCTTTGTTCTTTAGCTGGACTGCAAGGTGCCACTGGAAGCTGGCTACACTTGTCTAAAGGCTGGCTGAGTCACTGTAAGTCTTTAGAAGAAGATTCCAGCAGTTCGTCGTGTCTCTTATGAGAGCAACAAAGGCATTATATTATGGATTTCCTGGCTTGATTTAACAAACAAAAATTATTACGGCCTTTCAACTACTTGCAACTGTGGTTATTAACTAGAGGTTTCTGACTGGGAAAGTATGTTCCTTGAAGCGAAGCCTCTGTGGCTTCAGTGTCATCAACGTGCAAACAATTTGTAAACTGTCCTGTCAGAAACTTAGCTGTCAACCCTGACTGTATTTAAATTGAATCGCGCAAAGTGAGATGAAGTGAATTAATTAAATGAAACGGAAAACAACATTTACAACATTTTTCTACAAAAGGTATGAATGTAGAAGTATAAATTACCAAATGCATGTTATTGATAAATTGAAAGACCAAAATAAAAAACAACTAAAACAGAACTTCTATAATTTACATGTACAAGAGGATTTGTAACTTAACAAAACATGGGCTGCAATTCTTTGTATTGTAACGGTACTTCTCTGCTCTCTCACATAAATCAGTCGCAAGCTATCGATACATGTTACGAAGGCCTACATGCTATTGTTATGGACATTTTCACAGTATTGAGGGGTGGTGGTTTTGTGAACATAATAAGCAACATAATATTATATTCATACGAATAAATATGCGTGGCTCAAGCTGACTACTTTGAAATTACTAACTTCTCTAGAAGAAGTTTTGCGAACGCAGCATCTGTTCTTAGTCTTATTCCAGCTCTTTCTTTTGTGAGTTATGTTGTTCCACCAGACCTGGGGCGGAAGTACTCGGTACTCGTGTACTCGAGTACATTTTTGAAGTACTCGTACTCATAAAACTTATGGGTCATGTACTCGTACTCGTACTCATACTCATTGTACTCAGATTTTACGAGTACATTACGAGTACATCTGAGTACTTTCTCAATATATACTGGGAACAATTAATTTATTTGCAGTTATAAAATCAAACTTTCCTGAAATATTGAAATGCTCAACTATTTTTTTTAATACTTTGTTATTTCACATAGAATGCCACCTTGCCATCCCTACACATAGTACATCCTCATTCTCTGATAGCCATGAGTCCATGACTAACATGGCAACAGGCAGCATCTTTCCCCAGTCAGAAACACCCTGTTAAGCAAACAATAATTGTAGGCTATCAGTTCAGGCCATAAAACAGTTTAATCAAGCCACCAGGATGTCCATAAAGAGCCAACTACTAGTAGCAGTTAACCCACCTTTTAGACAGGGAATGCATTTAATGTAGTCTGGAGACCATGCCACTTGGCACTGGCCAACAGTGCTAACTGCTAAGAACAAGAACTGCCAGTCTTCCTCTGTAGAAGTCAGGTGGCTCAAGTCAGAAGTCACCCTACACTAATATAATCCGGTGCCAACTTAGTGTGACACCAGTGAAGCCATGTGGCATGATAGTCTAGGTCAGAGAGAACATGCACTGAGGGAGCAGAGATAAGAGAAATGCTAAACAAAGACATGTAGCCAGTGGGATGCCAGGTAACAAATCCTCCTGTTGGTTGCTTTGTTTTACATGCTTAACCTGGAGACAACCAGCAAAGTTCAAATGATTGGCTGGGGGTATCCACTGGTCAGTCTCTTTTACCCACTCATTTGTGATCATTAAAGACAGATATCAACTTGATTGGCTAAGTTTTTTTCTCAAATGTCAATCGTACTTTATGATTGGTTTACGTGTGCCTAGTTGGTCGGTGACTCAATATTGCCCCTAGATATATCATGACAGTGATACCACATGCCTACATTGCAGAGAGATCCACTAAATTGTCGATTTTACGATACGTTATTATTTAATATTTATATTTACAAAAATGTACTTGTACTCGTACTCGTGAGAATGTACTCGTACTCAGCTTTTAGCAATGTACTCGTACTCGTCCATCGTCAAAGTACTTGTACTCGTACTCATAAAAATGTACTCGGCCCCAGGTCTGTGTTCCACAAATCCATACTGTTTTTTCCCAAATAAACCATCTGACGCGAATACTGACTGTCTGTCGTTGTCTGCGTAATTTGGCCCTTTTTTGCTGAGTCGGTGGCATATGTCCGGGAACATCCCATCGCCGGCGTAAATGCCATAAAATAAGAACGTGTTGTATAAACACTTGCGAACACTGTACTATCAACAAAAACGGCTTGATCAAGGCACCAATCTTGAGGGTCAGATCAGTCTCGCCCAAATTCGCGAACACGATATTATTATATGAAGTTTCCACTTCCAGATGCATGTCCAAGTAAGTGTTGCTAGTTTCGACTCCTTCAACTCAAAACCAAATTCAAAATAGTTCGCAGTTTGTTTATTAATTTAAACAAAACGAAGTAGCACAAGTGCACCAATGAACTAGGATATTATAGTGGATACTTGATAGCTTTGATTTTTGGGAAATTAGTCAGAAAAGCGAGGAGCATAAAAATCGAACTGATATTGCAGCTTTAAAAAAGCTATATAGTTGTATTATCACCAGTTAGTCTGATATTAATTGCAATACAACAAACCCCCTCTTTGTTTCAAGTTTTAATTTTGTTTTATTTTAGTTTCAAATGAAATGCTCAGAGCTGCATTGCACAATGGTTTGTAAGTTGGACTCTGTGCTGTAACGATGTAATGTTTATAAAAAGTAATCTCTTATATAATAACGCAGTATCCAGTCCTGATGACTGCTCAAAGCACTTTACACTTTACTCCCTAGCAGACTTGTTTGATCGAGCACCATCTCAACTTCTCTGGGAAGCTTTCAGACATGCCGCAATTAATGCACAAAGGCTATTTGTACACAAATATCCACCACTGTCTATAGCCAGGTACTCATTCATACGGCTGAGTGAACTGGAGCAACGTAGAGTGAACGAACTTGCCCAAGGTTCAACACAGCAGCACTGAATTCGAACCCGGGTTCTCTTGATTGAGAGTCCAACGTTCTAGTCACTGAGCCAATGCACTCTATTGTAACCGTATGCATTGTTTCAATGGAGCACATTGTGTAAATACAGATGCATGTATGTATATTGAATTGAAAAGCATGGAAATAACTAACCATTTCATCTTTCAAGTACTGATCTTGTGGAGTTAACTTCAAGTAGTTGTTGTCGTTGGCATGGGCATGTGGATTGGCAGGAGGGAACAGCTGCATCACTGGCATTGGTTGACTTTCCTGAAATATGTATATGTAGAGATATAAGCAACATTGTATCATTTGCTTTATACATAAAGCCAGAGACTGCACTAATGCCCATGTTTTGACAAGTAACTATTTTTCAATTGGTCTGTAAAAGGAATACAAGCTGTATAAGATTTGTTTCGTCAAATAGAGTGAACCTGTCTGGAGTAGAGTCGTTGTTTTGCAGTTGCTCTGATCAAGGATCATATATAAGGTCCGCATTGTCCTTCCCACGAATTACATGTAATCTGCTGGACTTGATAGGAGTTTCTTTAAAAGGTATAGCATGATGGAACGTCTGGAGGACCTGCAGGTCAAGTCAAAGTGTACATTTATGAATTTTATATGCATTTTAACCCTTTCATTTATTTATTGTTGCTGATATGTTGACAAGAGCATGTCACATTCTTGAAACTACCCAGCTTATTTGTATAAAATTGGGATAAACTAAATGCCATTTTTGTGTGCATTGACAGTTGCCCCAATATTTGTACATGGTACACTGAATGCAGAAAATACGTGTTTTTTAAACGTCTTACCTGTGTACATGTCACTTCTGTCAAGATAGTTCCTGTCTGACAGTAGTGTCAGGCTGAACAGAATTGCCCTGCCCAGCATCACATTCACATTGTGCTTCTTACACCACCGCATCATTGTTCATGGACACATCTACTTTATGAGGTAGACTGCCTCATCTCTGCCCACATAACAGCTGACACAAACCACTTTCCTTGTGTGTTGTCTGTGGTGGTACGCATATACTGCAATAACCTGAAGAAAACAATGTACATTATATAAAAAAATTGTGGAGTCGAACAATACCGGGCCAAATTGGTGTCATGTAAGTTACGCTATATTTATTCCATAACCAGCTTCTTTGCAGACAGTTCCTGTTGATTACATTTGTGCTGTATCTTAGGCCTATGAAGAAAGAAGAGACACAAAAAAACGCATCCTGCCGGTTTATTGTTGTTTAAAAAAAATTGTGGTTGTGGACAATGTGGTGCATTTCGTAAGTTACAGTGTCCACCATTTCACGTCCAGAGTGCTCTGATCATTCTTAACATTTTAAAAGTCTTGGTTGGATTCTGATGAGGTACTAGCATACATCAGTCAAGCAATTTTTTTATTTCTGAAAGGTTTCACATTCTCATATTTTAGATCATCAACTTCACTTGGCATTGCGCCACATAACAGTGAGTAAAGATATCTTATCTTCTTTAATTTTATGTGTAGATGTATCTTGGTTACCATCTAAGACTTTTTGTTTTTGTTGTCCAGTCCTCTTTTTTGGCCCATTATTGTGCTTCACCTATATATATTTACTCAGACACATATATAATGTAATATCAATAATAATTCACGAGTAAGGAGCTGTTAGGTTTCTTTTAAACTGGTTAATGGTCAGGAGTATTCTAAGTTTATGAGGCAGGGTATTCCAGAATACTGATCCTGAATAATGTATTGTTATGTTTCGAATGTTTGTTCTTACATTTTAAGACATAAATTTACAAATAAGCCTGCTGGTATCCATTGACAAAGAAAACTATTATTTCATCGAGGCAGTATCATATTTGACAGGGACGTACAATCTACTAAGCTCATGTGGTTAATCGCATATATATCTTTAATCCTACAGTCCTTTTAGTTTAATGTTAAGATAACTCACCTTTCTTTGTATAAAGACCTCCCCTTTTCCTCCAGCTTCTTTCCGTACTGGGATAAGTATTCCTCTAGACTCCCCAGTGTAAATTTGGGTAGTTGGTGCTTACCACCATGTACGTCACTGATCCCTATACATGTTATTATGCGGCAGTTTCATGCTGAGCTTCTCTTCATTAACATGTAAAATGAAAAACAATGACATTATCCCAACTTATGTTCAATATGTGACTAAGATAAAGTATAGTGGTTTTGGAGTAAGACTGCTCATGATATAGAAGAAAGGACTGTGATCAGGCTGGGCTGGTACCCCCGCATCCCTCTCGATAGTGTATGTTACTCCAAGGTTTTTATGAAATATAGAAACACACCCTTCCATCTTTAGGTAAGGTAAGAATGCATTTTATTTATCCCAACAGCAGAAACAAATTATACAGAGAGTGTGGCTAGTGTAGTGGTTAGCACATCCGCCTGGCATGCCAGTGCTCTGAGTTCGAAACCTGGACCGAGCGGGCATGATATTTGGTGTAAAAATCTGGCTCTCAAAATTGGGGACTGTGTATCCCTCGTGGCTCGGTGATCACATTAATGTAGGTCCCGTCTCAATTTGGGACGTAAAAGAACCACTGAGGACGACAAGGACCCTGGTAGTGACCACCCTCAGTGCCAGCATATAAAGAATGAGACCTCATAAGACTATTACATTGTAACCACAATAATACAGACTAGTCAGTTAATAGAACATTGCCAAGCGCTGGAGACAACTAGAACATATACATTGAATATATACTATTATTATCTCGGTAATGCCGCCAGTCATTTGCACGACGCAACATGATTATAAGAACATTTATGTGTTCAAATGATATAAACAAAACTTTGTTTACTATTTTATGATGGAATTTTCATAAATATATGCTATTAGAAAATGAGTCTCTTACAACAATATGTTCCAAATGGTGTTAGGATTTGACAGATATTATAGTGCTACTGAAATGTTTATTTACAGTAATTTGCTTATTGTGTTCCTGGTAGTAGAACTTTTGACATATAGATTTACATGCCGGTTATAGTTCTAAATTATATTTTTATTGATGGTTCAAGTAGCAGCAATATTTTACTTACTGGCCATATGTAACTATTGCCAATATCACAACTATAGAACGCAATAATGCATTTGTTTGTTGTGTGGAGTCTACGAATAAAGAATATTATTATAAATAAAATATACTTTTAGTACACCTATAGCTATAGTAATTTGTAAAAGCAATTGCTCAAAGCAATGTAGTCTAATTACAGCATATACATGCACATAATTGCCAACAAAATATCAACGGAATAAAACTATGGTATCATAATTACACGAAAAGCATAAGTATTGGCAAGGACATACAGAACTATTTTAATGTAGGCCCTATATGTGAGGGCAATAGTAGTTTTGTAAAATATGTATGTATGTAAATAAAGAAGTCATTATTATTATTGTTCATGTTATTATGCGGGTGCGTGCCTAGGGGAGTTTTCTCGTTGCCCAGAAACCCCCCCCCCCCCCACTATACAGCAGTGTACAGTGAATGATGGCAGGCAACATCCACCGTTACTGTGATACCCATTTGGGAACCCACAAATATATCAATCCTGGGTACGCCTCTATTATGTGTTCTACATATAATGATATACTAGTTATGATGAGTTATGACAACAGCAGAGTAGAAACACCAGAAGAAGATTTTATTGAAATAGTGCATACAGATATGTGAAAGAACATGTCAAGTAATGCTATAAATACAATCACAGTTGCAGAATAGCATCAGTGTCTAAGTACTGACACTATAAACCTATTAGCCAGTTTAAATATATGTAAATACATTACATATAAATAGTAATTGGACTATCTAATATTTACTTTAGGCTATCTTAATTAACAATAAAATAATTCAAAAATATCAAATGAAAATATTAATTCAACCTTTAAAACGCCACTGGCTTAAGGTCACAAGCTCCATTTGAAATGTTATATTTTAATTATCAGTCATATGTTAAAAACTACTCGTCATAGATTAAAGTTGCATTCTGAGTTACACAACCATGTTTAAGGTGTATATATACAACCTAAACAATAATGTCAATATATACTTATTTGAGTATACTTGCTACCGTATATGTTACTTTAGCATTTGATGTTATTTGATAAATTACGCTTTTGCAAAAAAATAAACATGACAAATTTTAATTTGGATCTTAGAATTACATATTGTGTGAACACAAATTTATATGGAGTTGATGAAAATTATGTATTGTATGGGGCTTGACGATTCACTGGACATTTTTATTTAAAAGGTGAACGTTGTCAGAATACAACTTTAATCTAATGTTCAATACATTCTGTCTATATCAAAAGAAGTTCAAAATGACTTAATAATCAGTTTGCATGACGACAAGCATGGCATGGTTTTAAAATGTCAAATAGCATTCAATATTTTAAAAATACTTTTTAGTCAGCCAAACTAATTAATTGCACAACTTAATACATTATTGGTCATAATTAGTTTATAAAATGTGATTTTCAAAGGATGTTCCGTATCGCCAACGTTGATCCCAAATAAAACTACGTTATGCTCTATTGCCATATTTAGCGGAAGCGAGAGCAAACACGTGATGACTGGCGCATGCCCGTTCAATGCTCGGATCTTTAACGCTGAGGCACACGGTTCCGATGCTCGGCTATATCGTTAATAATATTCAATTAATTGTACACGTTATAGTACGAATAAATATTAGAATTGACAGTTTTCGAAACATCATGAATTATCGCTCACAAACAGTACCAACCTACCTGACAATCAATTCGCGTTTTCTGGCAGACTGCTTCAGTGCTTGGCACTTCGTTTCTTCCGTTTATCTTTGAGTTCTTTTAAACTCCAACATTGATATAACAGGTTATAATGTGGGTGAAAAATGCTTCATATAAGTATTCTGTACACTACGACGTGACGTTGGTGACTGACAGCAAGGCCTGACCAAAGCAATTATATAATTGCTTTGGCCTGACTTGCAAGGGATATTTCAGTATTTGCAAGTCGGTGTAGTTCGCTAGGGGGCAGCACATCTTAGCTTAGCTTAGGTCACTGAGTCCAATTTGTGCCAGATAATCGTTTGGAGAACTTCGTTTCGAAAAAATATTTTGGAGAACATTTTTGGAGAAAATCTTTTGGAGAGAGAAATATTTGACCAAACGGCATTCTAGTGAATTATTTGACAACAATCTTGCACAATGACAGCGTAAAGGGATAATCGAAAGTCATAATTCGACAATCTCGGCGTAAAAGGATAATCGAAAGTCAGAAATCAACAATGTAGCATTGTGGAATTATGGCCCTAATATCGTTCCATACAACCGCACCCATACCAAGCTCGCCAATCCGATCCACCCGAGCAAGACATCCGACATCCGATGCACTGGCTTAGAATCAACGGCGGCCACATATAGAAACCGACCATAAAGAGCGTGCCACGTAAGTTACCCATCATTAACCGTTCGCTCCTTACCACAATATTTAAAATGTAGACAACCTTGTATTATGGTTGGTTTGGGTTTACTTGGAAGAATTGCCAGTGCCAATCGACATGGCACCACAAGACAAAAACACGCACTAGTTCTTCAGTGATCATTCAACATCACGATTGGTTGTTGCGGCTGACATAGCAGCTTCCGGGTCGTCTCCAAACTAACGTGGACAATAGGGGTGAATCGTGTGACGCCCACCGACGCCAACGTGTACCGTCACGCCGCCGTATACCTTTTGGTCATCAACGTGACGTATTTCTACGCCCATACTACCGACATACCTCTGTGTGTACATCGTTGTATTCATAGTTGGCATTTCCGCCTTGAAATTTATATCCGTCGGAAATGCCGGGAATGAGTATAGTTCCCCCCGGTACATCCCTTCTATCGGGTGCCAAGTCATTATCCCGATGATCAGTTATCCAGACTACACGAATCTTCATGAGTGATCAGTAATTGTTTTGTTAATTAATTCCTATTACACATGTTTATATATATATATATATATATATATATATATAAACATGTGTACAGGAACATATATATATATATATATATATATATGTATATGTTCCTGTACATGATATACATTTATATGAGGAAATATTTAGCAAAGATATACTGGAATAACACACTGAAAAATAAGACAGCAACAGAATGCTGGAATATATTAAAGAGTGAAATTAAGTGCATAGTCAATAAATTTGTACCCTTCAAAAAACAAGGGAAACGGTCCAAAAACAAACACTTATCGAAAGAAGCCATTAGAAAAATTATGTATAAACAAATGATGTGGAAGTCATATAGATGTACTAGAAATGATGAAGACTACAACAGTTATAAAGAAGCACTTAACCAAGCTACAGCTGAAATTAGAAATTCACAGAGAAGCTACGAACAACAATTAGCTAGTAATATCAAACATGATAGCAAGACTTTTTATGCGTATTTTCGAAGCAAACAGAAAGTTCAAGATATGGTCGGTCCTCTAGAAGATAATGCTGGAAATATAATATCAGAGGGATTCTTAATGGCAGAAGACCTGAATGAGTACTTTAGTTCAGTGTTTACCAGGGGAGATATTAGTTCACTGACAGTACCAGAGGCTAAGTTCAAGGGGGCAGATTCAGACTATTTAGGACAATTAATTGTAACCACGGAAACGGTAGCTAAGAAAATAAGGGATATGAAGGATAATAAATCACCTGGAGTGGATGGGATTCCGCCCGAACTACTATTGGAAATTGTAGAACAAATTAGCGTACCACTTGCAACAGTTTTCAATTTGTCATTAGAAGAGGGAGTGGTTCCTTTAGAATGGAAAGAGGCAAACATTATATCGTTATTTAAAACAGGTTCGAGAACCAAGTCAGAGAACTATAGGCCAGTGAGTTTAACATCAGTGATTTCCTAATTATTAGAAAGACTAATTAAAGATCACATGGTGGATTTTCTTGTTAGACCTAACTTGATAAACCCATCTCAACATGGGGGGGGGGGGTTAAAGCGAGGTCATGCTTAACAAATATGTTATATTTTTTTCGAAAGACATCACTAAGTGGGTAGATGAGGGATCACCAGCAGATATCGTCTACTTAGATTTTCAAAAAGCTTTAGACAAAGTACCACATCAAAGATTACTGCTTAAACTAAAGGCCCATGGCATAGGAAATGGTATAATAAACTGGATAGAAAAATGGCTGATTGAAAGAAGACAACGTGTAGTAGTTGATGGGGAGGCGTCAAACTGGAAATCGGTATTGAGTGGGGTACCACAAGGATCAGTACTAGGACCTATATTATTCTTAATATATATCAACGATTTGGATGATGAAATAACAAGCAAGGTGTTGAAATTTGCGAATGATACAAAAGTGTTTAGAAGGATTAAAAGTGATGGAAATAGACAACATTTACAAGATGATCTTGACAAGTTGATCAAATGATCTGAAAAGTCGCAAATGCTGTTCAATTTTGGGAAATGTAAATGCCTCCACGCAGGACATGGGAACGAAGAGGTAGACTATAAAATGGGGGTACTGTACTAAGTACTACTTTAAAAGAAAAGGACTTAGGGTTAACCATTAATGCTGACATGAAGGTTTCAGAGCAGTGTGGTATTGCAGCTTTAAGGAGAAATTAAATCCTTGTATTAATTAGTCGAACCATAACGTATAAGGATAAAGAGCTATTAATGCCGCTGTAGAAAACAGTAGTTAGGCCTCATTTAGAATATTGTATTTAAGCGTGGAGGCCATATCGCAGGAAGGACATAGATATGCTAGAAAGAGTACAGAGGAAAGCAACTAAAATGATACCAAAACTGAGGGATCTTAGTTATGAAATACGCCTAAAAAAATGCGGCTTAACAACACTAGAGACCAGGAGATTGAGAGGAGATCAGATAGAAGTGTTTAAAATAATGAATGGTTATGACAATATTGATAGAACTATTGTTTGCTCAGTTAAGAAAGATAGAAGGACTAGAGGACATGAAGTTTCATTAGCAAAGGAGCAGTGTCGATTATATATGAGAAAGTTCTCATTTTCACAAAGGACTGTAAATGTATGGAACAGATAATTTGCTGATTGAGTGGGTATTAGTAGCGTGAATATGTTTACAAATAAAATCGACACATACCTCAGAAGGTCGGGATACACATAGATAAAAGGGTCGGACACTCATTAAGTCAAAGGGCTTCCTTGTCCACCTGCCACCTAGAGTTAATTCTCTGGGTGGCAATCTTGTTAAATCTTGTTACATGTGATACTTGTACATGTGATAATCGTTCAATAGTTGGCCAACTGTGTATGTGTATGGTTTAAATGGTTTATTGTTATATACATATATCGTTACTAAATGGGTACTCCATTTGGATTCCCACATTAAAATCCCTGTCTTCGGTTATACTCTTGTTCAACCGTCCTTGTTGCAACTGGACCTTGTGACGAGTCCGTCACACTTTGGTGCCGCCAATTCCATGAGCCAAATTTGTGACATCCTTACCCACCTCCTCCTCATCGACAACCTCATAGTCACCCTTATGACGGCTAGCCTTGTTGGCATCCAGTCGACGTTCGCTAAAGGATTCTCAGAACGAGGCAGCCGCTTGTTTTCTGGGAGAACACATGGAACCCCGTTCACATAAGCTTCCAGATATCGTGGTAACTACATGTCGGCAAAAGATAGGACCGAATAAGGCAGTGGTGTTAAAAAAGGGAAACATTAAAAATGGTCCCCTCAACAAATGAAAGCAGTAATCTACACTAAATTATGGGATAATATCAAAACAAGTGTTATTAAAGCATATTTACAATTTAAATACCTGATCATTATTTGATCAAATTAAGGGGTCATCTCTAACAACTTAGGGGAATTATCAAAATGCAATGTTAATGAGTGATAATTATTATAACATTATTAGAAACAAAAGGTTAATCTCAAAATAATAAAATACGGATCAGCTGAAACAATTAAGGTGTAATCTCAGGTAAAGGGTAATCTCATCTAAACGATAACGGGAACATAAATGTTTTAAAGTATGACTGAGATTAAGGGATCATGTAAAACACAATTTTTGGTCACCAAAGCCAGGTGGTCTCATCAAAATAAAGTTAATTAAAAGTGGCCATCTCGTAAAATGAATGGGTCTTCTCAAAACGCTAAAAACCGTTACGAATTATGTACGAAGTCATTAACAAATTAACGAGATGATTATTGCAATAAATTGAGGGGACCATATAAAGAAATTAAAGGGTCTTCTTAACAAAGTTATGGAATCATTATAAAAAGTGTAACTAGCCATTAACAATGAACCAGCTTATCGTCTCAATAAATAAACGGATCATTTACAATATACCTGTTCATTAAAAATAAGTGTCTGATCGTCTCAACGTATTAAATGATCATATCAAGGCAATAAATGGTAATCTCTCAATAAAGGGATTATTTTAAACAGGGTCACCAAAATGTAATTTTCAATAAAAGAACAAGTTGACCGTCTTTAAAAATGAGTGGTCTTAACATATAAAAGGGTCATCTCACAAATAAATGGATCCGGAAGTTGATTAAAAAGATCTCACTAAGCGTGTCCACGCATTCTGGATCATCTCAAAACTTCAAGTATTATTCTAATAAAATAATAAGGTTTTCTCAAAAAAGTTAAATAGATACTTCACGTACAAATATAATTTTTCATTAAAAAGAATTGAATTATGATGCTCTTTGCAGTGTGATATGATCGCCGATGTTCAATTACGTTCCATATTAAATTTGTCAAGTAATTGCCAAGGTTGTCATTGTCAACGACATTTTGAGATGTTCCATTTTATGTATAAGAATGTGCCCGAAGTGTGTAATTTCTTGTCTAGAGGTTTGCGCCGACCGCAGAATGCCAATTCCCTGTAACAGTTGACTGAAATGAAACCAGTCCATCTTCACGGGTATATGGAACGTTTAGTATTTCATCTGCATGTTGTTCTGTAAAATGTGTGACTTCGCTCGTCTTCTTTCAATCTCCTGGGTCACGCTCGTGATGTCGTTCACAGCAAACCATTAATTTTAGTATTTGTCTTCCGGGCAGAGCTCGAAATCGTTACCTCCTTTTCTGAAATCAGTTCATGTCGTCACGCCGCGCAAAATAGTTTAGCGCATCAGCGGCGGTGATTGTTTCGGTCGGCACTGGCGAACTGGTGTCCAACAAAGGACAAACTATTTTTCTGCATAATATATCTCAAACGGACTCTTCCAGCCCAGTTTTTTCGGATACTCGTTCAGGATAGCATCGCATATCGGTAGCTCGCGGACCCAATTAACTCCCGTTTTCTTAAACCGTAGCAGTTCATATGCATTTTTTAAATCTAAAATGCCGATGCATTCTTTCGACTTTGACTTGGCTTTGCGGATGATACGGACTGCTCATGATGACTACAGCTTGCAATCTTTTCATCAGTGTCTTTACCGCGCCATGTGTGCAAGAAATATACTTTAGACATTTAGTCAGATTCTACAGCCTACACACCTACCGATTATGTGTAATATATAATAATGGAATTTAGTTGCCAGTTAACGGGGTTGTCAACACAATTAAGCAAATAACTCAGCATGTAAAATTGTAGGGGCACATTTACAATATCCGATGTTAAGACGTAATCCCCAAGACTAAAGGGTATCTTTAAAATAAAAAACGATCACCTCAAAACGTGTAAATATGAGAGTGATTTTAGAGGACTCTCTTTTCGCAAAAAAATAACCCTTACATTTTTGATAGCCCCTTAAATTTGTATTTTGATATGACTCCTTACGTCTCTAAATTGTGATAACCCTTTAATTCTATTACGGTTAACGTTTTCAGGTGATCAGTTAGTTGCCTTATTAAATTATCCTTACAATTTTCAACATGATTCCTTAATTTATTTATAAACTTAGTTTAATTTATTTGTGATGACTCCTTAGATTTTTGGATATAATAATTTGTTTTGATGACCCATTAAGTTTATATTTTGCTAAGAATTCGTACCATTTTAGATTTTCTTTAATTTTATGAAGTGACCGCTTCATTTCATGACCTTTTTATTTGATACGATCCGTTATATCATCATTTTCTGATCCCTGCTTTTTTATTATCCTTTATCTTGTTTGAGAAGCGAGTAAGAAGAAACTTTTTTGAGATGGTTCCTCTGTTCGCTGATACAATCAGGTCGTTAATTTGTTAATGACTTCTTACTCATTTTGTAACGATTCTTAGCGTTTTGAGAAAACCCATTAATTTTACGAGATAGCTACTTAATTTAATTAACTTTATTTCGACAAGAACACTTGGTTTTGATGACCACGCAATATGTTGATATGATCAGTTAGTTTATTATTAATGTACCTCTTTTCTCTCCGTAGCGTACGTCCATTTGGTGGTTTGCCAGACAGTTTGTCATGTGAAAGCAGCTGCTCACTGTTTTGTTGACGTTGAGGCGGAGACGCTATCGTTGAAGGTACAGATCCAGTCTTGCCAAATCGTGTGTTAACGTTTGCTGTATGTTACCATAATTAAATCCCGATACCGTGAGAGCGTTGTCATCGGCAAAGATGTATTTCGTTGATGGTTCGTGCGGGATATCAAACGTGTAAATGTTGAAGAGCATCGGAGCGAGAACTGAACCCTGTGGTACCACGTGCTTGATGTTGTATGTCTTTACAATTATTCTTTTAATTCTGTTTGATATAATCCCTTAATCTCAGCCACATTCTAAGATATTTAGGTTCCCGTTATCATTTAGGTGAAGCTTTTAGTTTCCTGAGATTACCCTTCATGTTTTATGACATTACCCGTAATTTGTTTTAGCTGATCCGTATTTTATTATATTAAGATTACCTTTTAGTTTCTAATAATCTTATAGTGTCCCTCATTAACATTGCATTTTCACATTTCCCCTAAGTTGTATGAGATGACCCCTTAATTTGATCAAATAATGATCAGGTATGTCAATTGTAACTATGCTTTAACGTTCCTTAATTGTATTAAGATAATCCCATAATTTATAATAGATTACTCATTTCAATTGGTGAGGTGACCTTTTTAATGACCACCCTTATTTGCCACACTGTCTGATTCGGTCGTATTGTTTGCCGACATGTAGCTACTGCGTTACCTGGGAGGTTATGTGATCGGGGTTCCATGTGTTCACCCAGAAAACAAGCGGCTGATTCGTTCTGAGAATTCCTCTAAGTATACATTAGTGATCGTTGACTGGGAGCCAGCACGGCTAGCAGTTATAAGGGTGAACTCCTTTAAAATTATTCTTAAAATTATTGTTGATCCGGTCATATTGGTCATATTTTAAAATAGTTGGTTTCCCGTTATCTTATAGATGAACTTTTCAGTTGATTGAGATTACCCTTAACTTCATGTTTTGAGATTACCCCTTAACTGCTTCCTTATCCTTATTTTATTGTTTTGTGCTTCTAATAATGTTATAGTATCACTTTAACATTGCATTTTTTTATTTCCCCTAAGTTGTTTGAGATGACCCCTTAATTGGCTATCATTGCTAGCCTTTAAAAGGGTAACACGAGGATGACGACGGTGAGGAAGATAAGGTTAAGGATGTCATTGTTGTTGTCATGATCATCGTAATCATTATTACCGTCATCATCTTCAACGTCATCTTATTCATCATCATCGTCATCTTCATAACTAAGATGGATCATTGATCTTCCTCCTCCGTAACATCATCATTATCATAATCAAGAACACCGTGAACATAATCATCATCATAACCATCATCATCACCATCGATAAAATCATTATCATCAGCAGAATCATCATCATTATTAAAATGACCCCATAATTGTCTTCATTTTCCTCGTGGTCATCATCATCATCATTTATCATCCTTATTAACACCTGTCTTCATCATCATTACTAACATCATCATGATCACAATAATCTCCATCATCGTCGTTATAATCATCTTCATCATTTTTATTACATCACTGGTAGTTATTCCATTACTGGTCGATTATTTCATTAATGGTCGTTATTACAATGCTGGTCGTTATTACAATGCTGGTCGTTATTACATTACTGGTCGTTATTACAATGCTGGTCGTTATTACATTGCTGGTCGTTATTACATTGCTGGTCGTTATTACATTGCTGGTCGTTATTACATTGCTGGTCGTTATTACAATGCTGGTCGTTATTACATTGCTGGTTGTTATTACATTGCTGGTCGTTATTACAATGCTGGTCGTTATTACATTGCTGGTTGTTATTACATTGCTGGTCGTTATTACAATGCTGGTCGTTATTACATTGCTGGTCGTTATTACAATGCTGGTCGTTATTACATTACTGGTTGATTATGAGATTACTGGTTGTAACAAGCGCTGCATGCCGTTGGTCATGAACACGGGCAGCCAGTTCTACCATTCCTTGCTTATGTGCATTAGAAACTCAGGGTGGATCGAGTCTGGTTCCGGTGCTTCACCGGATTTCAACGATTTTAGTGCGCGATGCATCTCGTCGATTGTGAAATCGCTACTGACGTTCCTTGCCATTTCTGTTTGAGTTCTTTGTTGAATTTGCGGGTGAATTCGCGGTCTACCGCAGGATACCGGCCATTTTTGACAAATTGTTGAGCAATCTTGCTAGTCTCGCTTAACTGACTCTCGCCCGGCTGCGTGACTTCGCCGGGAAGAAAGTCTGGTTCTGAAGCCGCCTTTTAAATGTTATCCGCTAGATGTCAACACTTAGCCTGTCTATCCTGGCTCAGGTTAAACTTATACCACTGCAAAAATGTTATTTATTTTTATTTTTGTGTGTGACATGTTTCAATGTAAGTTTAATGTTGAACAGTTGTTATAGTATAGTAATTTCTGATAAAAGTGTATCCTTATTTAATTTGTTATTTCATAGTTGGCCTGAGAGCCAATCATCGTCTTTACCTGACTTTAGGGTAAAGCCCCCCTACCGGTAACATTGGCTGAGCCTTAATTTCTCAGGTAGTTGTGAGGGGCGAAAAAGTGCTGCCACCTCACGGCGCCTGGGTAATCGAGGCTACAATCTTGCTGGCTTTAATGGGCGCCTGAGGTTTGGTGTTGTTCTCCCCGGTGAATCGTCGTCATCCTGGCTTTGCGATTGGAATGGGTGAAGTCAATTGCCTGCTTGGTTTCGATCCATCTTTCCTGTCGTTCTGTGTCTAAGTGTCCAAGCAATGCTGTCACTGTGTCATGTATCTCTTGCTCGAATGTGGCGGTGTGATATTTCGCTGCCAGTCCGTCAGATTCTCTGTTACTTCCTGGAATGTTTGTCTTGCTATGGCCCCGCGGTATGTGTCGTTTAGCGTTGCGCATGATTGCAGAGGTGAATTGGTTGTAGATGTCATCTACGTCAGGTGTGTCTGAATCGGAGAGTGTCGTCAATAAATAATATATATTTTTCGAAATTCGTCCGGGGCGTTGGGTTATATATATATATATATAAATATGGGTATATATATATATATATATATATACATATACCCCACCGCTCCGGATGAATTTCGAAAAAATATTAATGTACTAACCACCCCAATGAGCCTGCTATATAGCATATATCATTTCAACCACATACATGCAACACTGACGGATAGAAAAACAATTTTAAAATTGTGACCTGCCGAGATCGCCACTCCCAGACGAATTTCGCAAGTTTAAATCTACTAACCTCCTAAATGGATCCTGTGGCGATTTAGGTGTACATGCGGGCAGTATGTTACGCAATATAGTGCGAGCAGGCAAACAATTGTCCAGGGTGCGGTGAACAGCTGAACGTGTATCGGACGGTCACTCGACGCTGGGCAATTGACCGGAGCGCACTGTGCAAACTGCAAACTGTAGTTCGTGGTGGGCAGGAGTGCACGCGAAGGCTCCAAACGGCACCTGTGTGGGCAAGGCAACCGGGTTGGTGCGAGACAATTGTGGCGTCAGGCGAAGCGTCAGCCAAGCAGAACGTCAACAAAAAGTCAGCGAAAGAAAGCAATAAAGCGATGCCGAGCGACGACAGGTTGAAGAAGCAGTTGTGACGAAAAGAGACGAGTATGCGAAATGACGCGATAATACTCTCCAGATGTAGTTCATTGCCGGACATTGTCACAGAGTGATATTCATGTTTACATTGACTTAAATTGTGTTCTATTAATTAAATATTTCGTTGTTATACGGCCGAGCATAATCATTATCCCCCCAGGTGACAACTTGTTAAGCCCTCGAGCTCGCACAAAATTTCAGTTCCATACGTGTAAAAACTGACGGAGATAAGTACCATTTTAAAATTGTGATCCAAAGATCCCCAACCCGGACGAATTGCGAAAAATCTACGAACCACCCCAATGGACCCGCATGGTCACATACAAAATTCAGCCCAATACATGCAACACTATCGGAGACATAAGTCCACAAACAAACACACAAACAAAATGGCAAACAGAAAAGAGAACCGTATTCTTTTATAATAATAATAATATATGTGTGTTTGTCCGTGTGTGCGTGCGTACAGCGTGTGCGTGTGCGTGTGCGTGTGCGTGTGCGTGTGTGTGTTTTTATTAGTATATCAATGTATATACAATTACCTGAACATGATTCCTCCATGTACTGTTGTATGCACACACGCACGCACGCGCGCATCTCCTCACACACACGTTTAATCTCGTCACGATGTAGTAGATAGGTTACCCTGTATCTGGATGAAGCCCTGTTTTCCATTAATTATCACCACAAATAACTGGTTAAGTAATTGTCTTCCATCAAGACAGATGGACTTGTCACTCACAAACATCAATGTCAACATGAGTAGTATAACGCATGGTCTAGCGTGTATGCTGGCGCCACGCGGAGCCGGAGGAAGTGGAATGTCAAATGTCAAGGTCAAATATATGTCAAGATCAAAGGTGAAAGGTCAAATGGCGCCACCTGGCGAATTGGTCACGAACTACAAACAGCGCCCCATCGGGGTAACTGGTGACGTAAATATCTAGGCCAAAGTTCAATACTGGCTAAATTCGTGCTTCATTTTTTTTAAATGGCTTGAATTCATGTCTCATTTCTTTTTAGTATAAACATAAGTCAAAGACGTTAATGAATAGGTAATTGCGCATGCACAATGATGTATCTTCTTATGTCGCATATGTGGTGGACATTTTAGGCACAGCGACCCTAGGAGTGTACATTTAGAACTGTAAAATACAAGAAATATGCCGAATTGTGACATTAAGTAAGTCAGTGACGTCATTATATAGGTCATTGCGCATGTGCAATTGTATATTTTCTGATATCGGATAGGATGTGGACCGTTTTTTAGGTATAGAGCCCCCCCCAGCCTATACATTTACATGTATATAATAGGTACAATCCTGACGAATGGGTAGAGAACTAATAAAATAAGTCAAATTACAGAATTTCTTATTAGCATACACGTCTACGACCTTCCCATCACCTGTGTTTTTGCCTACCTATGTCTTTTATTAATGACATAGGTCGACTGTTTCCTGTATTAACAAAGATATTTTTGTTAATTTGTGCGTACCTATGTATGTTATCAATAGCACACGTGAAGTGAGTCCAGAACATGTGACATTCTTTTGGACATATTTATCAACAAAATCAAGGTATCCCTGTCTTTTAACATTTACCAATACTATAGTTTTTTACACAGGACATTTGCACTTACCTCAGTTGGTTGCATGGTTGGAACCTGATTTGAACTGGTATTCGCTTTGCAAGTCTCATCTACTCTACAGTCCATGCATGTATGTTCTATTCTGACGTTCGTTCTTATTCGGCACGACCACGTGACCTTTATGTTCTGTCGAACAGTTATAAAAGGCCTGCGTCTGTTTTGGTGTCATTACATCTTACATTTTGGAAGATGAACAACATGACTAGGGATTTTGCTGGCGAAGAGGCAGCCTGCTACGGCCATGGACCCACTCTATCCCTCGACCCCGGCAATCAACCTGCACCGACGACCAACGACCAGTCCGATGACGAGTTCGACGACCAAACTCATTTCGTTGCTGTCATCAGCTTCGGCAACCAAACCAACCATCAACCCGACGTCGTCACCTCCGAGGAAGCGTCGGAAGGTTTTGCCCCGTTATGCCTGCTGCATGTATGGCAGTACCTTTAGCTGAAAAGGGAGTTGGCACGTTCATGCGAAGCAGAGCTACTGCCAAAGGAAGCCAGATAAGCAGAGGCGACGAAAAGAAAAACTAGTTCTTGAGATTGTCGGTCCACAAACGGCACGAAACGCATATGGTTGCCTGTTTTCACACTGGTTTGAAGTGGTATTCGCTGTGCATGTTTGATCTACTCTACAGTCCGACGTCCGTGCTCGTTCAGCACGCCCACGTGACCTTTCGGCATATTCACTAACTATATTAGCGCGGTACTCTGCCAATTGCATCGTCATTCTTATTACGACGACACCATGGCAAATAACATCACGATGAAGACACCCTATTACCGCCATCGCGATGCAGCAGACTCGAGCGACGAGGACGAGACGACGAGCCGACCTATCATGCAGATGATCAACCTTCCTTCCGTGCCGTCGGAACTAGAGGTCGAGGACGTGGCAACTCTAAAAGCAACGGTAAGCGCCGACGCCGTTATCAAGATCAGATGTCTCCTTATCGACAGTGTACTCCAGCATACGCACTTCTACATCTGGTGCAGCATGTAATGTCGTTGAACTATCAAGACGATAATACTCCGCTTGATAGACGATCCTTGTCAGTTTCATTACGATTGTATGTTACCCGATGACATTCTAATTGACATGTACTTTGACGAGGCCGTTGATGCCATTAATTCAACCACTGTAGTTAAAGACTGGTTGAGTGTTTTACAACAGTCGGGTTTTAAACTATCCGACATGACATACAAATAATTGTGTACTATCAAGACTTTGTATGAGAGCAGTGGCGAAACAATGTCCAGTCTCTGTTTCTTGGGTTTATTTAAGGTGACCTGTAAATACATTTGTGTTGTACTCGAATAAAATGTATAAACTTTATCTTGTGTAATTTTTTTTAGTATAATGCAAGTTTGTCATACTTTGGGAACCTTACTAATAGTCTTACACTTCACAACTAACGAGGCTATCCGTATTGTCAATATCAAGGTAATCGATTTGCGTAGATCAGGTTCGTGTACGATATGCAAGACACAGGAACAGTACCATGTTTCAAAATTAACCAAACTTAGACCAACAACTTCCACGAATCAAACTAAGATCAACGAGTTGAACGAACCTAATTTACACCAACGAGTTACACGAAACAAACGTAGACCAACTAGTTGCACGAACGCAAACTTAAACAAAGTTTAGAGTCCGAAGATCTAGCCACTGCAACACCACCTCCACCACCACCACCACCGCTTCTGTGTGTGTGTGTGTGTGTGTGTGTGTGTGTGTGTGTGTGTGTGTGTGTGTGTGTGTGTGTGTGTGTGTGTGTGTGTGTGTGTGTACCACCACCACAACCGCGTCTCTCTCTCTCTCTCTCTCTCTCTCTCTCTCTCTGTGTGTGTGTGTGTGTGTGTGTGTGTGTGTGTGTGTGTGTGTGTGTGTGTGTGTGTGTGTGTGTGTGTGTGTGTGTGTGTGTGTGTGTGAGTGTGTGTGTGTATACTAACTGCCGTGACCACAATCACCACTACGACCACTTCTGTGTGTGTGTGTGTGTGTGTGTGTGTGTGTGTGTGTGTGTGTGTGTGTGTGTGTGTGTGTGTGTGTGTGTGTGTGTGTGTGTGTGTGTGTGTGTGTGTGTGTGTGTGTGTACTAACTGCCGTGACAACAACCACCACTACGACCACTTCTGGGTGTGTGTATGTGTGTGTACTAACTGCTGTCACCACCACCACCACCACCACCACCACCACGACCGCTTCTGTGTATGTTTGTGTGAGTATGTGTGTGTATGAATGTACTAACCACTCCATCGTGGACACACTTCGGAGAATATCAAAACTGTAGATTACAGTCACATGACTTCTAGTGTGATGGAACTTCTAGGGTAGCGCCCCCAGTGTATAAATGGATTACTACTTTACGTGGGGCACCATCTAACTGGTAAACAATTCATTATTCGGAAATTATACTTAGACCGGCGAGTTTCAAGATATTAACATTTAGCTGACAAACACCATAGCCGTGTGTACAGAGTTCTAAATTAAATTTAGTGTAATAACAGTGCGTAAATTAATTTCGCTGTTCATTTCGCACTTGACGTTTGTACCGTAACCAACTACATCGTGAACTTATCGGCTACTCTACCAGCTCCCAACAAGCACACCATCACCATTCCAGTGCCCAGATTGTAAGAGACATTTCTCACGTCGGGACAGCTGGAAACGGCACAGTGTCCGCAGTTGCTGTGGACCATCGACAAGCGCTACTTCGCAGAATTCACTTGTTTCGGCGCCCACTATGACACCTGCGTCTCTGGCCTCAGCGACAAACTCGACATTCCTATCTCCATCTCAGGTGACCATGGAGCATACAGAGAAAATGGCGCTAGTCGATCCCCGTATTTTTGACTATATCCAACTGCAACCTTCTTCTCCTGCTAACCCTATCGAAAGTGTCTTGCGACGACTCCACAATGAAATGAGAGACATACTAGAAGGAGGCGATATACACGAGAGGGAAAAGGTTGTGTTGTGTAACCAGGAGTTGAGGCGATAAAACGATCTTTCCGACAAACGTATGCATGAACCCATGCGTGTGGCCATCGAGACAATTCCCAATGAAGGGGAAAACAAAGTACAAACTGCTAACGCAAATGAAATCATCCAAAATGAAAGCATCGAAAATGAAATAATCTACAGCGTTCCAAAAAAATATGAAACAGAAAGCACGGCGAATCCTGGATAAAATTAAAGGTGTCGTAAGTTGGAATGATCATGGCGAGATGATGTACAGAAACAAGGCGATACACGGAAGTAACATTGTAGATCTCGTGAATTGATGACGACAGTTCTGACAAATATAATCGACGAACTTGATGTCGTTGGTATTCCAATACAACCGGACGCGCATTTTAACTGTGTCGGGATTAATTGGCCAGAGACCGTGATCGATGAAGATTGGGATAGAGAGTTGTTAAGTGGCGATATAATTATGAAGACCCTGTTATAATCGGTATTTCGCTTGTAAGTGACTCTTTATTTTTCTCTATGACTTCTTCTTAATTATTTCAATTACGCCTATGAAATTGTATTCAGACGGTTTGTGTTATTTACATTATTTATTGTCTCAATTCAATCTATTTTATATATTTTATAGTTCTAAAAGTACTGGATAGGAGGGCAATGTAGGATTTAGGTCTTATGTTTTTACATGGGACAAAATACCCGGATGTTCTTCCGATACACAGACCATTCGTTACCACTTTGATGATAGCAAGTCTTCAATATAGTTCTTGCAAATGTTGGCTAACCGAATTACTACAAGTTTGACCAATTTATCATGCGTACCAATTTAACGACGTCATTGAACAAAACTACATACAGGTGCGCAACTTCAAAATACCTACTAAACTAATTACTATTAGTTCAACCTAATTACCACGCGTACCGATTTAATGACATAATTTTCACCGAATTCCCGCCAATTTCACCAATGTCCTGCCATTTTCCATGAAGCAATTAAAACTGTATGCAAATAGCCGTCAGTTTGACTGATTTAGCAGATAACTTTCGAATGTTATAATGATGATAAGCAATAAATAGATTTTAGAAATGTATAGGGGTCTGTTAATATGTGTAATGAACAATTTCATGTCATGATTGATATAT
The DNA here is from genome assembly GCA_020002185.1 of Paraescarpia echinospica. Lineage (NCBI taxonomy): Eukaryota > Metazoa > Annelida > Polychaeta > Sabellida > Siboglinidae > Paraescarpia > Paraescarpia echinospica. Next base: position 5,505,935 of record CM034539.1, on the reverse strand, counting down.
TTCATAACATCTATGACATATTTTTATGGTTTACCACATAAAAGACACAAATTTAAGCACTTCCGTACGGAAATGATAACAAAGGTTTAATATCAAGATAGTCGCTCTGTTCGAAAAAACGAGGCTATAGGTCCTGCTATAACATCGTCCTATATGTAGTCTAGATTTAGTATACGTTACTTCAGATAAATAGGCATCCGTTGAATTTATAATGATTTTATTAATATATTTAATTAATGACTTATACGCCAGGGTGGTATTTGTAGTTTATGACCTATGCGCTAGGTGGCGCCATTGAACTTTGACCTTTATTTTCCTTTGGCTCCGCGTGGCACCTGCGTAAGCGCTATGCCACCTACTATACTATTGTCATTCAACACTATGTTATAAACGTGATTGACAATGCTATATGTAATGATACAAACAATACTGTGTAATGCATTTCTGTGTATGTACATAAAACGTACAAGTATTAGGAGCCAGTTACATAAAACTAGCCTGGCATATGCAGGTGATGTACATGATTATGAAAATTGTAATGTTGCAATGCGCAATGTAGATCCAGATTATACTTGATTTAACTTCGCAAATACTAAATATTATCTTGAGAATTACTTCAATGAAGTTATAACAAAATTATTTCAGCGAGGAAGAATTATCACTCATGCATTTTAATATTAAAAGCTTATCAAAGAACATTAGCAAACTGAGTGATTTCTTATCGTTGATCGACAACAAATTCAAGGTTATTGGCGTAAGTGAAACTTGGTTAAATAATAATAATAACGTTGACTTATATGAATTACCAGAGTATAAAAGTATTCATTTGACTAGACCTTCCAAGAAGGGAGGTGGTGTATCTTTGTATGTTGTATGTAAAATACTATTGTGTACGTGTGCATGTATGTAAAGCGCTCGAGGGCAATTTTAATTGATTGGGCGCTATATAAGTATTTTTATTTATTTATTTATAGTTCCCTTGAGTACACTGAGTTATCAGATATGAGTATCATAAATGAATGTTTGGATTGCATGGTAATTGAACAATCAGGCTACGATACATAATAAAACAAGAATACCAACATTACCACTTTTACTGAACATGTCATGAATATTATAAAAAAAACTCTCAAGATTGAAAATAAACAATATTACACAATGGGTGACTTTAACACCAATTTACTTAATTACGGTAATCACACGGAAACTCAAGATTACATAGATGCAATGTTTCAGCATGCAGTTATACCCCTTATCAATAAGCCTACTAGAATAGCAACAGCTACTGTCACGGTCATAGATAATATAATAATAGCAATGATGTGCTTGGTGCAAATTATCATTTGCATGGAATTATATATACAGATATTTCTGAAAAACTTGCCAATATTTTTACTTACTAAACAAACTAATGACACAAAGGTAGATAGAGTAATAGAGACTAGAATATATAACGAGCAAACTACTAATACATTCAAAGAGAGTATTGATCAGATGGGATGAAATTTATGCCTGTAGAGTTCCTCAAGAAAGTTATTCAAAATTTCTTAATGAAATTTTATTTGTGTACAATAATTAATTTCCACTAATTAAAAACTATTAGGACAAGTAAACTTAAACCATAGGTTACTACGGGACATAGACATTCCATTAGAACTAAACACAAATTGTACAATTATTACTTAAACATCCGACTGTTTACAATGAAATTGACTATAAAAGAAATAAATTAAATTGCCTTATTGCTTATTTCCATAGCAGAAAGAGAACACTACCGACACGAGCGTCATAAGCAAAAGAGCAACTTGCAAAAAATCTGGAGAATTTTAAAGAGTATTATAGGAAGTAATTATATATAACGACCAATTACTAATTGATGGTAAATTAAAAAAAATAGAAAGTTCGTAGCTGATAAATTTAATGAACGTTTTATAAATATAGGCCCAGAGTTGGCTGATAAGATACCAGTTATATCAGAGAGTCCTGATGAGTTCCTTAAAGGAGTCTATAGAAATTTAGTGTCTCTGTAACCAGCCACAACATATGACATAAAGGGAATTATTCAGAATTTAAAAACTCTAGTTCTGGATGGGATGGAATAAAACCTATCATTCTTAAGCAGGTCTTCTGCAACTTATTTGAACCATTATGTTACATTGTAAACTTATCATTTGATCAAGGATATGGTCCCGATCAGCTACGAATAGCTGATATAGTCCCCATTAAAAAATGGCGATACAGCATTAATCACCAATTATAGGCTGATTTCTATCTTGCCTGTAAACACAAAATCCTACCTAATTTTCAATTTGGATTTAGGAAAAGATACTCCACTGATATGGCTATATCAGTGCTAGATAACATTGGTAAGGCAAATACCACGTAATTGGGGTATTTCTGGATTTCGCTAAACCTGTTAATAAATACTGTTAATCGTAACATCTTATTGAGAAAATTAGCACACGATGGAATCAGAGGAAACATACTCTGATGGATTCATAACTACTTAAGTAACAGACATCAATAAGAAAAATGTAACAGAACAAAATCTGCCCTTAACAATATAACATGTGGTGTTCCACATGGTTCAATCTTGGGACCTTTACTCTTTCTTATCTACATAAATGATTTGACTACTTTATCTGACACAACTTTTACCATTATGTTTGTTGAAGACACAAGCATTTTATACAAGGCAACAATATACATGAAATGGAAAATGCTCTGAAATAAATATACATAAATCTCACACAATGACCTTTAGTAATACGAGGAGTATAAGAGAGAGGAATAATAATAGTTGCATAGACAGCATAAAAATTGACACTGTAAACCAAATAAAATGTTTAGGTCTACTTGTAAATAACACATTGAACTGGAGCGCTCACATTAAATATATATCAAATAAAATATCTAAGAATAGTGGCATTAATAATAAGTGACGAACAAATTAGATAAAAACTTATTGCTAAATCTATATTATATGTTTATCTGCCCATATATTACCTACTGTAATATTGTTTGGGGAAGGGCCCCGAATACCTAAATAAGATATATATACTTCAAAAAAGAATTTTGCGCATAATTAGTCATGTAGGATGTTTTGATCACACATAGCTTTTATTGACATCTTATCGGATAATTAGTATTTATTAGTTAATTAAATACTGATGCTGTATTCTAATGTTCAAACGTAATGACGGTATTTTGCCAGATATATTTAATGATGTATTTGTTTTGTAAATATCCACACATAAATATAGTACAAGACAGGAAATAGTATATAAAATACCATATCGCAAGACAAATTGCAGACAATTATCTTTGGCCTATGTAGGTCCTAAAATCTGGAATTCTTTCATCATGAATAATTTTCTACGATGTTGTGCAAGTTTACATATCTTCAAAAAAGTCAAATGTCTACTTTTGCGTAATCAGTAGCACAGCTTATAGTTTCTGTTTCTAGTTTAAATGTAATTGTTACGTTATGGTGCACCTTTGTTATATCTGTATTATTCATTTATCACCAACACATGTGCATCAAATATGTATTTTATGGTACACTTATAATGTACTATTAATTAAATTGTTAGAATATCATGATGGTATATGTTCTTTGGCACGAATTATGATTTACTTACAATTTGAACACATGAATAAGAAATACAAGCAAATGTTTTACTTAGTTGCATTTGTTGCACAATGCATATTTGCTATCTATTTGTGTCATTACATTGTACGGTACTGAGAATTATGCAGCAATAAAGGTTATTATTATAACGACTTGGTGCCGGTTTACTATTGTGACTATGACATTGCTGCTAATTTAATTGCGCTGTTATTAAAGTAGCACACGGTCGTAACGATTATTCCGACGGTCGACCCTCTCTACATGACTCCACTCCGCTGTAAACAGAGTCAATTAGAGGTGTTTTCCTGAAAATATAACAATAGGTATTTAGTGTTGTTTCCTTATGTGGCTTTGATACCGTCTGCTTTATGTAGGGTCTTTCTCCTACCCAAAAGAACTGATGGTCTCCACATGACGCCATCTTAACGGTGACAATTGGTGCCCTTGGTGTGTGCAATTTACTAGAATATTAATCGTCCTGGTGCGCAACTGAGTACATCAGTGTCAGTGTCCAATGATAACAAGTATGAATGCAGGATTTGTTGGCATAAAATTCGCTGAATGATACATTCTGTCGGTTTAATAAAATACACCAAACTTTTGTTAAGATCATCAAAACAGTTGAGTTTACTTTGTTAAATGGAGTAGGCAAAACTTGACACTGTCAGTTTAACGTTATTTTTATAGCCGTGGCTACATTTGCACCTTTTTTACAGAATGTCATCAAGGATAAACAAAAACTACTGTGTTTGGCCGACAACTTCTCTAAAGTAAACAAAACAAATGTAAAAACGAACTAACATGGAACAGTCCTGCTGGACAGGTTCGGTTATTTTGCAAAGTTACTATGGAATGAGATGTTCATAGAATCTGATGGAGGAGATATCTATGTTGGTTATCGTTAGTTCGAAACTTTCATTTCGCTGGGATCAAGACTGATTTCGAAGTTGTTTAATTTATACTCTCGTATTTACTAATTAATACGTGATCACGTATTTATATAACTAAAAATAATTGCATAATTATATTTATAATTACATAATTATTTACATAACGAAATAATTAATTATGTCGTCGTTGCAATATTGCCTAAATACGTATATACGGTCATTTATGCAATATTGATCTACGCTTCGTCCTGATATGATATAATATGATATCAGGACTATATAATGTAGAGCGCAGTGGCACAGCGGCTAGATCATCGAACTATCAATCGAGAATACCCGAGTTCGAATCCTGTGCTGCGGTGTCAATCACGTAATTAATGTAATTACTGGAATACGTTGGATGAATCCGCACGCAGCAAAAGGCAAATGTCCAGCGGCAAATGTTCTATATCCAATTAAGTTTCCGACGTGTGTTTGTTGATGCTGGTAAGTTATCTATGTCACGAACTAGCGACACAGACTTTGCTCAAGTATCACTCACCACAGTCACGACCATCTGCATTGCGTGACGAACGCTGTTTTGGTAAATATTGAGTGCTGACACCCGGTGTGAATTCAACCTCACGATTATTTGAGCGCAGCACTCAATATTTATTAAATCAACGTTCGTCACGCAATATTGGTGATCGTGACGGTGATCTGTGAAACTTTAGCGACGCCTCTGTCGCTTTTTCGTTATACCGGTATCTTGTCATCAATTCACCACTGTCAACAAATACGCATTGGACAATTAATTGGGCACAGGACATGTGCCGCAGGACACTTGCCTGCCACTGCGTGCGTATCCATCAATGTCTTCCAGTATTTGCGAAGGTTCTTATATAACGCAGTTTCCAGTCCTTGTGATTGCTGAAAGCGCTTCACACTTCACTCCCTGGCAGACCTGTTCAATCGAATATTAGAGAGTGTCTGCAAGCATACCGATCTCGGTTCCCTTCCCTATCTCTAACGCGCTGTGCGATCGGTGTCGATTGTTGGAAATACGTAACCATCAGGAGTGTCTGCATCACAGCGTTTCACGCGCCAACGTGTCGAACATGTATGCCCTTTTCAGCTGAATATGTTGTCCTAACCACAAGCTGAAATGGACAGACCATAATCCATATAAATCATTTTGGAATTATGTACAAAAGCACACCACAGCGAAGAGAGGATGCACGGTTTTTAGCGCCTTTTACGAGATTTGGATTTGTCTGTCTATATTCGTAAGTACTTCACCAAGACAACTTTTCTAACACATTATTTGCACAAATTTAACGGGATATGTGTTAGAGTTTTAGTATATACATAACTTACGAAAGAATTTGATCAGTTCTTTTTGTGAAAACAGCAAAACGATTGCACGCACGATTTATCCCCACAGTTATGTATTACATGCTGAGACAGGTCTTAAAAATCACTTTTCCTGATGCATTAAACACAATAGCAATTAAAACGAGGCAGCTAATCAGTCAAAACCAGTTGTATGTACAATTCTGTCTTATTGTTTACTTTGATTCATCCATAATTTGAACGTAAAATGGATAGGGATTGCGCTTACCGATCACCCCTGCCGGTTACTTATTTACCTATCCGATCGACACATAACCGATCGCATAAACACTAAAAGCGATGACGTAGTACGAACAGCGCGTTAGGGTTAGGGAAGGGAATCGAGATCGGTATGCTTGTAGACACTCTATGTTATCTCGATTTATCTTGTGAACATTCAGCCACGCTGTAATTACTGCGCGAAGAATAGGTACTCATTCACATAGGTGAGTGAAATGAAGAAACTTAGGGTGAACGGATTTCCCCAAAGTTCGACACGGCAGCACAGAATTCTAACACGGGTTTCGATTGAGAGTCCGATGCTCTATCCACTGTGCCACTGCGTTGTACATTATATGGTCCTGATATGACATTATATCACATCAAGACGAAGGTTAGGTCAATATTGGAACAAATCACTTACGTACGTGTTTTAGACAATATTGCAACGACTACAAATATAATGATTGACTAATAATTCATATTGATATATAAATAAGTGAACAAGTATTAATTTGTAAATATGATAACATAAAATATACACCTTCGAAATCAGTCTGAACCGAAACTAACGAAATATTACGATAACTAATAATGCTGCCTACTGCATCGAAATTTATGCACGTCTCAATCCAGAGTAATTTAGTAAAACAACTCGATCTGTCCAGCATTGACCGCGCCTTGGTAGGTCGTTTTTACGATGTTTTTTATGTTAAAGAAATCGCCGGCCAAACAAAACAGTTTGTGTTTATTTTAGACGAACGTCAGTGAATATGTTCATAAATGTAGCATCCACACCTCTTCATATACCATAGAAATAAGGCTAATCTCAGAGTATCAAGTTTGGCCTACTCAATGTAACACTGTAAACTAAATTGCTTTGATGATCTTAACAAAGGTTTGACGTATTTTGTTAAACCGACTGAACGTATTATTCAACGAATGTTATGCCAAAAAATCCAGCGTTCATATTTTTTATCATAAAATACTGTCAATGATGTACTCAGCTGGGCCCCGGGACGATTAATACTCTACTAACTTACACAGCCGTAGAGCCACACACCAAGGGTATCAATTGTCACCGTTAAGATGGCGTTCATCTGCAGACCATCAGTTCTCTCGGGCAGGAAAAAAAGTCCCCCAAAAGCGATCAATGATCCAAACGTGCAAATTAAAATAGAATGAAGCAACTGGACTTCAGCGCATCAAATGAGATGCATTCACAATATTCAGGCATGATGAATGATTTCAAGTCAGAAATATTGATTTCAACAAAAACAAAACGGCATGGCAGGAGAGGTATGTCGTGTTGGAAGAGAGAGCAACAACCAAATGATTTGAAGACGAAGAATTCAACAACGATGAAGAAGAAGAAGGCGATGACGACGAATAATAATAATAAAAAGACGAAGAAGAATACGAAGTAGAAAACGAAGAAGAAGAAAAAGAAAAAGGAGGAGACAGATAAGAACACGATCTCAGAAAGACAACGCCGTTATCAAACCCGCCGAGTTTGATACAAGGATCGTGTGTGTCTACGTCCAACGAGAAACCTTGATGGGGCGGGACATGAAAGTCCGCAGGACGCCTTGAAGGTAATGTTATGCCAAAAGGGATGCTAATTCACCACGCGCCGCCACTGGCGAGTCACAATTGTCAGCTAGAAGGGAGGAGCTACACCACTGTCCACTCAGACACTGTCGTGCGATTGAAGATGGTCACATAGCGGTTATATATAAGCCAATTTATCTCTAGACCGTCGCAATCATCAATCTCCACTATGGCAGAAACGACGAATGACACACTGACCGACGTCATCTTGGCTGCAATGCCAGGAAGCGTAGCATATTGGAAGACGGTCGGTGTACTAGAGATCGTGGTGGCCTCCATCGCAGTGCTCGGCAACACACTTGTCGGCTGCACTTTGTTGATAAACCGCCAACTGAGGAAAAACCCAAACAACATTCTAATGGCAAACCTAGCGATTGCTGACGGCATGTTTGCCTTGGTCCTCTTCTTCAGCGGCTATTGGGACTGGACTGCTGGTAGGTACCCTTTCGGAGATATTGCTTGCCGGTTCCATATGGCGTTGATGGTCAGCTCCTCGCAGGCGTCCAACAACATATTGGCAGCCATGTCTGTTGTCAAGTATATCCACGTTGGCTTCCCGTTCACTAGCGACAAGATACTGCAGCCGGCCGTTATCGGGGCAGTGTGTGCGATATGCTGGTTACCACCGTTCGTCTGGAACACCGTCCTGAACATGTTTTCAGCTTTTCAGTTACAGTTCATCGCACTCCTCTGTTACACGGTATTCACGGATTTCGTCAACATCTTCTCCATACTGTGCTTCTTCCTCGTCCAAGTTGTCACCGTCGTCATAGCAACGGGCCTTGTCCTTCGCATTGTGCGTCATCACCAGAAGAGCATCGGCGTCTTGACCGTAGGCAACGCTGTGGCCCCAAATACCGCCTCTACCACCGCTGGGGCAAAGACGTCGTGGAAGGCCGTGCGTACGTTCGTCGTCATCGTGGCGGCGTTTCTTCTGATGCAGGCTCCAGTCTATTTCATCTCGATAATCCACAATATCTGCCAGTGTCTACCGTTCGATCTGGTCTATATATACGTGTATTACCCGTATAATATGAACTGTTTTGTCAACGTTTTCATATACTTCTACATGGAGCCGCGATTCCGAAAGGCCGCTATATACTTAATGTCCGGGGGCCGCTATGGACAGTAGGGCTGAAGTAATTCGTTGGTATCTAAAACGTCAAACCGGTGCAACTACGAAATCATCGATACGATAAAAAGATAAATGTTCGTTAACTTTGCCCAATACGTCTCTCACTCGGCGTGCGACATAACTGCCGGCCCGGGAACCAGGGGTCCGTGAATCATCTGTCGGGTCCGTTCGAGAAGCATTAGCTGACGATCATCATGGATCAGACATAAATGGTTTGGTTGGACATATGAAAGAAAAGTGAACGACATGTAGAAAGTGAAGGAAACCAAACATTCGGGTGATGTTGTGTCCATTGGCTGAATTTAGAACGATTACCGTTGACATGCCTTTGTAGAGTGCGACGAACGATGTACACAAGATGCAAATGAATGGTGGAAGTCAAAGGTGCCGAGTCAGACAAGCAACAGTCAGGCAAGTTGAGTAGGAAAATGATATGATGGCGTGAGACGTCGGTAAAAGATGGAGATAGTGGCGTTCATAAAATATGTTCATTATTGTTTATTAACGTTGCCCACTACGTCTGACACAGTGGCACTAAACAAATAGCTAATAACGATAATAATAAATATTCTTTATTACACGATATTCTTATAAAATATACATTTATATTCGAAAGAGTCGTGAGTTTTGAACATAAAACGTACAGGTAAATTATTTAAAACTACCTAAAAACTACATAAAAATTACTGTATAATACAGTAAAGTTATATTTAAAAATATATCAAATATATGGCATTTAAAATAATAAAAGTGCACAAAGAATATTGGTAAAATATATAGCATCAGTAACTAAACTAAGAGAAAGCTCTGTTGAAATATTCAGTATGTTTCGTGTCACTGCTATGTGGATGAAAGTGTTATGCAAACATGATGTTTTAAAACGCGTATAGAATTGCAGTTGGTTATTTCTGGGTTTAGATTGTTCCACAGTTGTGCGCCATTAACCGCTATTGAGTTCTTGAAAATGTTGGTCCTTACCCTTAGAAAATACAAGGCCCCTCTTGTATTTCACCGTGTTGTTCATGTAGAAACGTTCGAAACAGACTGAAATTGCGCACATATGTGATACGGGGCCAGTTTGTTTACAGCTAGCTCAGAATCGGTGTTATTGCAACAGACTGCGATTTGTTATTGTTCATTACCTGTGGATTAATTGACTATTGTATATCAAAGATATCACATGGTGTACATTTTGCAATAAGGTAACTGACACCGTGTAACAATCGATGTTGTTTATTTCAAATTGCATCATTGCGAATTGTATGTAACTGTAATATTGTACGAACGGTAGTAATTGTAATTGCACAATGAAAACTGTGTGTCTGGCGTTTAACGCTAGTCAGGGTTTGAATGACGTTCAGGCATTCTACACTAAATTATTATTATTATTATTATTTCATTTATCTGCGCCTCGCTCGTTGGTATTGTGATGTAATGCGGTCACAGGGTGTTGTTTTTTGGTTATTTGGGAAATGGAACAAGTTTGTTTACCATAACGTCACCTGTTGTATTGTTTTGAAATGGCCAAATTTGTTGTATTGTTTAGTAATAATATGTATAGTTTGTTGTGTTGTATAGTTTTGATGACACGGCACAGTTGGGGAAGTCGCATTCGTTCACTCAACTGCTGAAGTATGGAATATTCTGCCAAATACTTAACATCACAAATATGACTCGATTACTTAAAAACAATACCTGCTTCTTATGACGCACATATAAACGACTGCAGCTTCATTTAAACAACAAATAAAGTAAATACTTTTCATCAATCTTAATTTGTTTGTATAACTAATTGAAATTGTTTTAACTACTTACTGCTGCGTTGATTACATTTATTCTAATCGTGTGTAGATTAATTTACTTGTTTAGTTGATTGATATTTAAAGTAATTAATTAATTAAAATTAATATCCCATATATTTATTAAAATTTAACAATAAAGACACTAATGTAATTGTACTAGTTGTGGCTTTTATAAAATGGTAGTTTCGTCACGTCAACGCGTGTTGAATTGCTTAGATCCAACATGATACAGTTTGTTGTATTGATTAGTTGTGACATGACACAGTGTGTTGATTGTTTTCCTACGATTAATTTGGGGGAAGTACGTTGTTCAACACGACACAGTTTGTTGTCTTTTTTAGTTGCCATATGTGTCAGTTTGTCGTATTGTTAAATTATACTATGTGTCAGGTTGTCGCATTGTTAAATTGAGCTATGTGTCAGGTTGTCGCATTGTTAAATTGTGATATGTGTCAGGTTGTTGTGTTTTTTAATTTTGCTATGTATCAGGCTGTTGGGTTGTTAAATTGTGCAATATGACATGTTTGTTAAATTGTGTTATGAGTCAGGTTTTTGTATTGTTAAATTGTGTCATGTGTCAGGTTGTTGTATTGTTAAATTGTGCTATGTGTCAGGTTGTTGTCTTGTTAAATTGTGCTATGTGTCAGGTTGTTGCTTTGTTTAATTGTGACACGCCAGTGTTGTACTGTTGAATTCCATCATGACACATGTCATGGTGTTTATTTGTGACTTGACGCAATTTGTTATATTGCTCAGTTGTGACATGATATGACATTGTTTATTGTATTGTTTAGTTGTGGTGACACAGTCTGTTATATTACGTTGTGACATGACACATGTTTTTGTTTTGTTCAGTTGTGACATGATACAGTTTGCTATATTGTTTAGTAGTGACATGACACAGTTTGTTATATTGTTTAGTTGTGATGACACAGGTTGTTGTTTCAGTTGTGATATGACACATTTTGTTGTGCTGTTAAATTCCGACATGAACAGTTTGCTCTGATAGTATTGTTTAGCTGTAGCATGACACATTTTCTGGTATTGTTTTGTTGTATCATGACACAGTTGGTTATATTGTTTAGTTGCAACATAACACATTATATTGTATTGTTACTTTTGTTGTTGTTTAGTTTATTTGTGGCGAATCAGAGTATCATGTTAAGCAGTTACGGACTTCTTGTTAACTTGCTGTTAAATGGACAACTGTAGCGAATGTCATATTATCAATTGTACAGTGTACAGAAAAACGGTATGTGTACGTCTGGTCAAGTTTACAAGAACACAGCATTCTGTGCAATCAGTACACCGGACAACATTGCGTAATTAATGTAATAAATAAACCTCGTCTAAATTGTGATTACGTCTTCAAATCACTCAGTGTGCATGGCATCGAAGGGTTCTTTTATGAGTGGTCTCGACAATGATTAACTAGCCGTGCTAAACTATTTCCTTGGCAAACTAATGATCATCTGAATTCCTTCCAGAGTCATTCAAAGGATGGGTATTTTTGCAAAACAAGCTATTTGTGCTAGGGGTGTTCTTAGAAGAACCTAACGCACACGATACTGTTGATATACGGTGTCAAAATCTTAAGTTTTATGGTATACGTGGCTTTGAAAATAACTGGATTAAAAGTGACTTCTCGAATAAAAACTCTTCCCCTATTGCTCTGTCTACGTTTACGTATCACATACACGCGCGGGCGCGCACACTTTGACAACAACTGGTTTAAATGTTATTTCTCTCATACACGCTCTTCCCGTTTTGTTCTGTTTATGGATACGTAATTATATATATATATATATATATATATATGTATATATATATATATATACCGCTGTTTTAGGTAGACCACCAAAGCCGGTCTGCCTAAAGTTTTGACCTCCGGTTGCGTGGATAATATGTTTTAGATTAAAATTCCAACTGCTGTATAATATATAATTATTTGCACAACAAGAATCTTTTTTGGTGATTTTAAGTGCATGTTATCCTATATTGTAAATCCTCTCTCTCATAATGGAGCGGTCTGCCTATGCTGCCTTTAGGGGTATATATATGTATGTGTGTGTGTGTGTGTGTGAGTGTGTGTGTGTATGTGTGTGTGTGTGTGTGTGTGTGTGTGTGTGTGTGTGTGTGTGTGTGTGTGTGTGTGTGTGTGTGTGTGTGTGTGTGTGTGTGTGTGTATGTGTGCGTGTGTTTGCGTGTATGCGTTTGTGTATGTGTGTCTTTGTGTGCGTGCGTGCGTGCGTGTATGTGTGAAAATCCGCCAGATAAAGTGAACTTGTGTATATATTCGGGTTCAGAGATAGTATAAAACTTAATAAAAAATATATGCAATGTACAGGTTTTCAAAATGTATTCACCCCCACCGAATAACTAAAATATCAGAATTAATAAATTTCCAGAGGGAGACTCTTTAGCCTCCTACGCACTTTTATCATTGAGATGACATAACCATATAAATATATCTTCTAAATCACTCATATATACAAGTACTAGAACAATTTCTTCCGTCATATTCCATACAAACGAAGAAGACAAGCGAATGCAACCTTATATGATCACAATAGTGACAGGTCGTAGAACTGCTACCCTCGTGGCCATCGTAGGGTAAATATGTGTTGAATGAATGTTCGAGATCAACGATACCATAGCTCGTCACGGACGTCAATTTGAATCTTCTCTGGCCGTCGGTAGCCCTCCGAAGTCGACTCCGCTCGGTTGTAGGGAATTTCCCTCTTCTGGCGGGAATTCACTCTTGACGCAGAAACCGCCTATTCGCGAGTATCAGCACTGCAGGTCACTCAGCCACATGCACAAATGTGTAGACCTTGTTGGTTCTCGTTCCAACCAGACACTCCGGTATTCTTTTCTAGAATATATATATGAATGTAAGATCACATCGTCTACGCAAGCCCTCTGTATTGCTAGGTATGGGTTTGATAACCACACTGTAATAATCTCTCGTTACAGAGGAAACCAGGTTACACCGTCATCTCTGTGCATCACTCTGGATAGGGGTGTTCTATCTCTCCCAAACCTCAGTTAATGAACAATATACTTCACATCTGTCATGTGAACCTGCTGATGTTGACACCATTGTAATAATTTCACATTGCATTTGGCATTATGTCATCAAAATATTGTCAACCTCGTGATTTGCGGAATATTCTTGTAGATATATTTTATATCAGCACTAGGCTTTGAAAGGTGTGGAAATCAACAACAAATGCTTTGCGATTTCTCCATAGTCTGGATATATATTTGTCACACGATAGCGTGACATTTAGGAGAAATAAGTCTTCGGCAAGATATATGTATGTTTTTCGATGGGTAAACTCGGATTCTTATGTGGCGTGCGCCGAAAAAATTATTTCTTTCAACACCTGGGAGTGATGTTTGTTACGACATCCGCCAAACTTGGTTTTTCTTACTCTTCTTCTTCTTCTATGTGTCATGTCTGTCACAGGCGTTGGCGATCATGGCCCTCCAAACTACACGATCGATTTTAGTTTGTAGCAGTTCTGTTGTGCTTCTTCCACACCATGTTGAGAGACTATCTATTACTTTTATTCTCTGTCGTCGTCTGGATCTTTTTCCTTCTATCTATCCTGTAGTTACTACATGTTCAAATTTTTTCTTTCTCATGACATGACCTATAAATAGTGTTTGATGTGTTTTAACTTTGTTGATGATCTTTCTTTTTGATTAGGCTGTCCTAAGGATGTCTTCATTGCTTTGTTTTGCAGTCCATGGCACTCGCAGCATTCTTCTTACGAACCACATTTCAGTGGCTTTTACGGTTTTTTTTTATTGTCCAGGATTCACATCGATATAGCAGTATGGGCTCTATGTAGCATTGCAGTACACGTTTTCTCACTTCAATTGATATATTTTTATTTCTTAAAATGTTCTTCATGTTGTGAAAAGCTGTTTTTGCTTGTGCAATTCGTCTCTTGATCTCATCGTTGCATCGACCGTCGGATGTTATTAGTGATCCCAAATAGTTAAACATTCGGACTTGCTTCAAAACAGTGCCATATGCTACCACGTTGCATGTTGGAGTGTAATTTTTCTTTGAGATGACCATGGTTTCTGTTTTCTTTTTGTTCAGAGACAGACCTTTTTTCTCACTTTCCCTTATTACTGTATCTAGCATCTGTTGTAGATCTATTTCGTTCTCAGCAATCAGTACCGTGTCGTCTGCATATCGTAGATGATTCATGCTGTATCCCCCTATTTGAATACCTGGCATATCTTCTAATGTACGTAAGATGATCTCACTGTATAGTGAAACGAGATCGGGTGATAGGACACACCCTTGTCTTATACCACGTTTTATTTCTTGAAATTTACTGATGTCATTTTCTATTCGTGTTGCTGCTGTTTGTTCCCAGTACAGATTTTTCACAACTCTCAGACATTTCCCATCAATGTTCAAACTCTCCAGCATTTATATTATTTCTTCATGACGAACTTTGTCAAATGCTTTTGTGTAATCAATAAAACATGCAAACAGGTCTTTTTTGCACTACCAGTGCTCTCTCAATCAGTGTTCGTAGGATGTATATTGCATTACTTGTACCTTTATCTTCTACAAATCCACATTGTTCTTCAGCAATTTCCGGCTTTATTTTGTTTCTCATTCTGGTCATAATAATTTTAAGCAACATCTTGGTGAAATGACTCATGTGACTAATTGTACGGTGTAGTTTACATTCAATTGCGCCTGGTTTCTTTGGTATTGCTACAAAAGTGGATCTTGATTAATCAGTTGGGATTCTTCCGTTGTCATATATGTTGTTCAAGAAGTCTGTTTCTATATCAATACCAAATTAATCTAAACACTCAATCATTCCAATGGTAATATTATCTGGTCCAGCAGCTTTCCCCTTTTTCATTGATCTTGTGGCTTTTTGAACCTCGCCCTTCAGTGTAGGAGGACCATCAAAGTTCTCCTTAATTGATGGTTTTTCACCCCTTTCATCATCGTACAGTTCACGAATATATTCTAACCATCTCTCGAGTTTTTGTCTTTGTCCATTATTATGTTTCCTTCTTTAGATTTCAGGCAACCTGTAGCTGAGCATGTTCTTTTCCCTGTGATTTCTCTTATTCTAGCATGCATGGATTTTGTGTCGTGCTTATGCTTCTGTTCAATTTCTTTGCATTGTTCATTAAGCCACTTCTCTTTCGATGGATTACATTTGGCCGTTTTATCCTTGTTCATTGCTACGTATGCATCTCGATTTTGCTTAATTTTCGTCCTTTCGTCCATCAAATTTAGAATATCGTCAGTCATCCATTTTTTATTTACTTTTCTACACTGCCTAGGAATACTTTCTTTTGCAGCCTGTGTGGTTGATTCCTTCATTTGTTCCCATTGATCGTCCACATCTTGAATGTCATTCAGAACATTGAAACTGTTTTGAACTGCTACATTGGATTTCTCTTTGATCACTGAATCTGATTTTAGTACATTCATGTCCAGTTTAATGTTCCTTGTTGCTCTTTTCCTTTTCTTCAGTTTCAGTCGGAACGTGGCTCGCACATGTACATGGTCGGAATAGCAGTCAGCCCCAGGAAAGGTATTTGCCACCAGTAAGGCATTTATAAATATTTACTGACCAGGATATCATCAATTTGGTTCCGTGTTCGGTCTCCTGTACTTTGCCATGTCCAAAGTCTTCTTGGGTGTTGTTGGAACCAGGTGTTTCCTACAATCATGTCATGAGATTTTGCCGACTATATTAGTTTATCTCCTCTCTCATTTCTGCTCCCCTCTGTAGCAATACTCAAAATCTTTCTGTTGCGCGCAGTAGCTGGATGACGATCTGGTGACCTGTCGCACATGACTATCCCTACCGAGCGCGGTGGTCCTGTCAGAACTGTCAGAACAATCGTTCACGTTGTTAACGTTATTTTCTGTGGTTTTGTGGGTCATGATTGTCTTGGGAAAGATACAGCAGTGGTTTCCCATTGCCTTCTGCCGGTTTTTGATTTGGTTTATTCCAAGGAACAGTAGCTCGTACTGAGCTGTGCTCGCCGCCGTTGTCCATACAACTGGATCTTCCGCCGCCGGAACTGAGGGGACATGCTGCCCATCACATCCTCAGCTTTGCTATTTGCCCCATAGCTGTAACATGATTTGTGAGGGTCGGGACGTGTCCACACACTGGACATATCGGGCTCATGCTGCTCCGCCAAGGTTTTTTGTGGCTGGACCACTAGATCTCACGCAGGTTTGGCCTGGAGCCGCAAGGTGTCCAGTTACCATTATGGTGTCGCAAGGAGGCACTGCATGAGTTTTGATTGAGGAAAGGCTATATACCAGAAGGAAACACTTACGCACTTGGCTTTCTTTTCACCCGGATAAGGCTATCTGGCGGCTGAAGCTGAAAGCGGGAGGTCAACAGCAAGCTACTAACCACTTCACTACGCTACAGCACTAGGAGCATCACTCAACCCTTGTGACAGAGTCACATACCATACTCACTCAGAGCATGATAATACTTAAAAAGAATGTTTGGAATACGTTTGAATGTTTCCAGTACAACTGCTTTTGGTAAAACAATACAAGGGAATTGGTTGTTCTTTCTTTCACGATAAATACTCTACTCCTAATGGTAGCATATTTTCTGCAGTATACATTTTACTCAAACTAGATCAAACATAATTCTCAATATATATTTAAATAGTAAGAAAAACATTATTTTGTTTATACAATGTTAATTTCATTGGCGAATAATTGTGAAAACAATAGAAAAGTATGTAAGTATATAATTTGTATGTTGTAATAAACATGAACATCCCCTTGTTTCAACGGTACCAACAACATACTATGTAATGTTTAATGCCTTCCATTTGGCAATATATCATACCAATATCTTCAAACATAGACCCTGGGTACTTTCTGGTGAGTTTATTTGGCTGCACTAGTTCATCTTGAAGCTCGTTGGAGATAACACGAACTTCTTCACGATTTCTGTGAAGCCGT
Organism: Paraescarpia echinospica; assembly: GCA_020002185.1. Classification (NCBI taxonomy): domain Eukaryota; kingdom Metazoa; phylum Annelida; class Polychaeta; order Sabellida; family Siboglinidae; genus Paraescarpia; species Paraescarpia echinospica. The sequence continues at coordinate 5,488,276 of CM034539.1, read as the reverse complement.
CATATACAGGCTACTAAATACATTGAAAGAAGTTGAAGAAAGAAGTTCTCGACTGAATGGAGAGATACATGTGCATATCTCTTGGTGGCTACACCACTATTGCGTTTCACGGTATACGTATATATATATATATATATATATATATGTATATAGATATAGGTATGTATGTATGTATATATATATATATATATATATATATATATTATATATCAACAACTAATGTAACTGAGAATTAATCGCTCACAACAACATTTGTATGCATTTACAAGCTATTGCACTGTCACAAGTTTCGTTGTCATATGGTCGTTATATTATTCGTCTAGGGAAAATTTATATTGTGAAAAGAAAAGTAGTGATATTAAAAATAGCGGAATCGTTATAATAATCGCATGGATGGTAAGATATGGATGCAACTGACACTGACACGTCGAACTACGAATCTTTCCCTGAGTGTGAGTCGATCATGAACAATTACTTGACTTGATTATTTGAAGAGACAATTTGAAGACACGCAATCAATATCTTCACGGCTTCTTTGATTATCTTCCGCCGAGTCGATTTCGAAGACATCAAAGTTCAGGATGTATTTCTCGAATTGAAGAATATTGTTTTAATATACCCATTTGGGCATAAAGAGTTAATATCTTATCTTATCTAATATTTAACTAATAGTGAGGTAACAAACTAACTACAACATTATTGAATGGAATGATGATCCGGTTTCTTGGTCATTCATATTTAGTATATTTACTTATCAAAAACTGTTTTTTGTTTTTCTTCTGTGTAATTTCGGCCGCGAGATCAGCAGACTGAATTTACGCGTCACATAACCTGCGTCATGTGACAGAAGCAGGAGCATGACTGGAGGGAGCTCCTGGCCAATGTCTCTGTTCTGTGAAGGCTTCCCCCTGTAGATGTTAATGGCCTCCTTGAGCCAGTTCTCCCCAAGGTCCAAGATTTTTACATATTTCATTGAACACCAGTCGACTACCTTTGCGACAAACGCCTTCACTCAATTAACTTGAGATAAGTCATAAAATAAAAAGGCATCAATGTTGAATGCTAACACACATATTATTTCACACGGCGTTTTGCATATTTGTTGGGCAAAAAAATTCGTGACCCACGTGTTAAGAACCGCTGGAATAGTACCTGAATACCCACCTAATGGGGGCTACAATAATGTGGAATGTTATACTTGAAAATATACGAAATCACTAGACTTAAATTATGATTTATGACTTGTAGGTGAAAATTAGGCAAGGAAAAAACACAAACACACAGACACACGCACGTACGCACGCACGCATACCACACGCACACGCACACAAACTCCACACCACACTACACACACCACAGACACATACACACACACATATACACACACACAAACACACACACAAACACAAACAAACAAACACACACACCACACATACACGTTCACACCCATACACACACACACACACACACACACACACACACACACACACACACACACACACACACACACACACACACACACACACACACACACACACACACACAAACATACACACACACACACACACACACAAACACAAATACAAACACACACACACACGCACAAACACACACTCCACACTCACACACACACACACACACACACACACACACACACACACACACACACACACACCCACCCACACACACACACACACACACACACACACACACACACACACACACAAACACACAATTTCAGGCAAAAAATCCGACTTGTTCTAAGCCAGAGCTTCAGCTTCTGTCTCGAACATTAACAATGTCATTACCCGCAAAGACAATCCAATTAGTAAACCAATATATCTTCAACAACGGGTGGAAACGTACAGTTTGCATACAACTAAAATGGCTAATGGGAGCGGGTTGGTGCCCACGTGGACTGGGCAACGCTACAGCAGATTCTATCGCACGTGCTCCAATGCGCGCGAAATGCAAACAACAAAATTGGGTAAGGAATTTTGCGTAGATATGGGAGAAACATACTAGGTCTTTATTTCGCTATTTTATGAATACACTTTCAGATAGGGTTCGCGTTGAACCAACATTGAAAAAAACAGAAACTAGTCCCCCTCGAATCTTATCTGTTTGTAACATCCTGGAGGAGTCATTGGTTGATGCTAAGAACGCCTCCAAATTTAATGAATTTCTGGGCCGTGCTCAATGCTCATAGAGCATTTACCACGCATTGGCGTGATACTTAGTTGGGATTTGCCAATTACAAACATAAATTGCAACAAACAAAGGTGAAATGATTAATTGTTGGCTACCGCGATCGCATATATACCGTAGCGTATCGTGATACGGGCATTGTGTATCGTGTATCGTACCGTGTGGTGTGCATCGCGGTCTACCGGTGCTCTGGTGTAATCTAGTCGCTACCTTCGTTTCGGATGTCACCTACGGCAATAACGCCGGCTTCCTCGACCGCCCGATGACCTACAGGAAGTGCATGCTAGCCCGGCCGACCGACCGACCAACCGACCGACCGACCGGCCGACCGACCGACCGACCGACCGACCGACCGACCGACCGACCGACCGAACGAACGAACGAACGAACGACCGACTGAACGACCCACCATCCCACCCACCCACCGATCCACCGACCCACCGACCCACCGACCCACCGACCCACCGACCCACCTCACTCACTCACTCACTCACTCACTCACTCACTCACTCACTCACTCACTCACTCACTCACTCACTCACTCACTCACTCACTCACTCACTCTCTCACTTATTCATTCAGCCAGTCAGTCAGCCAGTCAGTCAGTCAGTAAATCAGTCAATCAGTCAACCAATCAAACGGCAAACGTCTAGTTCTAACAAGTGAAATTTCACTGTTGCTGTTTGTTGATAGGTCTGCGGCAGTTCGTGGCTCACGGAGACCTGTGGAAGGGCGACTTCGTGAAAGAGGACGTCATCTACATCCGGGTCCAGGTGCTGCAGTCGAGACCTCAAGGCAACACAAACACATGATCCGTCAGGGAGTTATCTAGATGCGTGTGCCTGCCGTAGAGTGGTCCTAAGGACATATGTGACCCAATTGAAAGATGATTATTTATATTACACTGCTGACTGATAACTGCGACTGCTAGTGCTGGTGATGGCGATGATGATGATGATGCAGTTATAATTGTTGCTGGTGTTGGTGTCATAGAGCATCAAGTACTGCTTATACTATATCGATATATGCCAGTACTGTTGCAGAGGAATATGTCAGGTGACATATTATTAATTTATATTATGATTCACATAATAATTAATGTATTGAATAGTTTATGAATAATAATAATAAGATAATAATAGTAATAATAAGATAACTTTTATTGCGCCTAAATCCTTAGAAAACCAAGCTCAGAGGCGCATCAAAGCAAAAGGATTGGTCAATCTAAAAATCCATATGCAGTATTCCAGTTGTCAACAGATGGGTCTAGGCGCTAGGGAGCTACGGTGGGTAAACAAGGTTGTAAAGATAAGTTTTTAAATGACGACGGAATTTTTTATAATATTTTCAACTGATTCCAAAGAGTTGGTGCAGCAAATAAAATAATCAGTAATAGGGTAATAATAATAACAACAACAATAATAAATCATGTTCTGTAGTTGTATGATGTATGTGCGTGTGTCGTTGTTGGTATTAATCGTGTGTACGTGATTCATCCGCCGTTATTACAATGACTGTACGTTAGCATCTACCAATATCACGTTGGCTGTTTGCCATCACCCAGCCTCATTGCGGTGGTTGCACGTTATCATACACCGTCATGGCAGTGGCAGTACGTTATCATCCACTGTCACTACATTGACTGTACCTTATCATTCACTGTAATTGCATAAGTTTTACGTTACCATCTACTGACATCGCAGTGGCTGTACGTTATCAACCACCGTCGTCGCAGTTGCTGTACGTTATCAACCACCGTCGTCACAGTGGTTGTATGTTATCATCACCGTCATTACATTGCCCGTATGTTATCATTTACCGTCACTGCAGTGATTGTACATTATCAAAAGTATTGATCAGCCGTGGTGTTTCGGTATAGCGATTTGAAAATATCTACATATTTGTTTAGTACGCCGTATAGCATCAGGATTTGCCATAACGAATCTTTGTGGACACTGTCGAAAGCCTTCTTAAAGTCAATGAAGTTGATTAAAAGAGGTATCTGGGACTCTCTGCTTTGCTCGAAGATGTTTCGCATCTGCTCACAGCACCTCTTCGAAAACCAGCTTGTTCCTCCCGGAGGTGTTGGTCAACTGCTGTCTTCAGCCGGTTTAGGATCACGCTGCAGAACACCTTTCCATATACTGACATCAATGTTATTCCTCGCCAGTTATTGCAATCGCTCAGGCACCCCTTCTTTGGTAAAGTCACGATCACTCCTCGTCTCCAATCATCAGGAACTTCCTCATCAGACCAGATCAGATTGAACAAGTAGGTTAACTCGTCTACAACCCCGTCCTTCCCATGTTTCAATAGTTCGGCCGATACTTCATCAAGGCCCGCTGCCTTATTGTTCTTGAGGCTATCGATGGCTTTGGAGACTTCTGCCCTGGTGATGTCTTTGGTGGTGACATCAAGCTCTTTTGTGTTTGGTTCTTGTTCGAAGTTGAAGAGTGTGGTTGCTGTTGTTTGATTTAGTATTTCTCGGAAGTGTTCGATCCACCTCGTGGTTTGTTCCTCGCTTGTTAGAAGCACTCTGCCATCTTTGTCTTTTATTGATATGTTGGAATTGCTTTTCGCGCTAGTTAGCTCTCTCACAATCCTATACAGCGTCTTCGAGTCATTTCGTTCTACTGCTGTTTGTGCTTCTTTACCTTTCTCTTCTAACCATTTCCTCTTATCTGTCCTACAGCTCTTTTTCTTCTTTGTCCATTTTCCTGTATGCTGATCTCTATTGTTGGAGGTTTCTAACTGCTTGATCTCTTCTGATCTTCATATCCTTCCTTTTATCAATCAGATTCCACGAGTCTTCAGTAATGCACTGTTCTCTGTTGGACTCTCTTCTCCTTCCTAACACTACATTCGCGCTTTACGGCTTGAAGGAATATATGTCATTGTTCTTCTAAGTCGGTTATGTGGTGTAGCGCTTGGAATCTGTTCTTAGTTTCCTCGTAGAATTGTTTTGATGCGTCTACGTTCTTTAAGTTATCTGTCGCATATGGCCTGACCGTGACTCTCTTTAACTTCAAGCGGATCTTACCAATCACAAGGTTGTGGTCAGAGCCACATCTGCCCGTCTATAGGGTCGGGGGTCCTGTAGAGATGTACGCCATCTACTACCAATGCAGACGTAATCAATCTCATTCGATGTATTGCCATCTGGTGATATCCAGGTTTTCTTCTGAATGCATTTATGTTTGAAGAAGGTGTTGCCAATGTTGTTACCACTGGCGCTACTCATCGAAAGCAATCGTTCACCGTTATCATTCTTATTTCCAGCTGAATAAGGATGCTACAAAAGGATGCTACAAAAGCACTAATAGGGTGGAAGCCAGTTAGAGAACGCATCATCACAGCGAGGTTCAACACCAGACATTTCAAAGTCACCGGATTGCAAATATATGCCCCAACCGAAGTCGCCATAGACGAGGAAAAGGACACCTTTTCGACCAACTACAGAACGTGCTTGACGAGATACCAAGCTTTGACATAAAAGTGGTGGTAGGAGACTTTAACGCAAAGCTGGATGGAGACAGAAGAGACATATATATTACGGTTGGACCTCATGGTTCAACTGGAAATACGAATGAATTTTGTGTTGATTACTCCTTTCATTTGTTGGGGTGACCGTTTTTAATGACCACCCTTCTTAGCCACACTGTCTGATTCGGTCGTATTGTTTGCCGACATGTAGCTACTTCGTCACCTGGGAGGTTATGTGAACGGGCTTCCATGTGTTCTCCTACAAAACAAACGGCTGACTCGTTCTGAGAATTCCTCTTACGTATACATCAGTGAACGTCGACTGGGTTACATCACGGCTAGCGGTTATAAGGGTGAACATGAGGGTGTCGGTGATGATAGGGAGGAGGCTAAAGATGTCGATATCGTTGTCCTCGTTATCGTAATTATTATAGTCGTCATTGTCATCATCTTCGTCATCCTCATCGATATCGTCATCGTCGTCTTCATCATAGCCATAATCATCATCATCTTCGTCACTAAGATGACGCCTTCATTCTGTTCATCGTCCTCCTTATAATCAACATAATAATTTACCATCCTCATTATTACCGTCTTCATCATCATCATTACTAACATCATCATCATCTATCATCATCAACAGCAACATCGTCATCATAATCATCAACATACTCATCATCATCATCATACCCACATCATCAACAACACCCACTCTTTTTACGAGATGGCACCTTAATTTAGTTAACTTTTCTCCACAAAACTACACGAAGACCCCCACAATGTATTGATATGGTCATCGAGTTTATCATTAAATTACCTCTTAATGACTCCTTTTAAATTATTCTTAAAATTACTGTTGATATAATCCTTTACTTTTGGTGATATTTAATAATGTTTGATTTCCCGTTATCTTACAGATGAACCTTGCAGTTGATTGAGATTACCCTTAAAGGGAATAAAAACATATATTGTTTGAATTCATGTTATATTACATCCTGTTATCTATTTCCACGTCCATCAAGCAACAACAACAAAAAAATTCAATAAATTAGAAATTCCACATTTTATGCTGTACATCCGGACATTTTCGAATATGCATATTTTTGGCGCGCTTTTCGGGATACCGAGATGTGACGTCACTTATGACACAAACTCGCATCAGGCCGACCCTTTCCATGCATTCAGAGCATGTTTACAAGTATAGTTTTTGGGTCGAAATGAGCGTCATAATGAGTTATTGTGCAATTTTCCGACGTAATACAAACACTAATCATCATAGAGGAACAAGCATTTATCATACGGTTCCACATGAATCCAATTTTATTCAAAACAACGTATGCGAATGGGCCTACAAGTCGACTAGGTTTCGCCGAGCTTGGGCTCGTTTTCAGAATAATCATATCGAATGCAACCAACGGGAGATAATCTACACCAATAAACATACATAACAAACATATATTGTATCCAGCTACATAAAGTAACGTGTATAATCTCATAATATCACTAGAATATCGATATATAAAGGAGTTGTACAATTTACCATAACAACTTAAATCAGTTAGAGAGTTTCCGCTGGTCCCGCTAGCTCAGTGTTTATTTTACAATCGGGCGACGCCGGTTCAATCCTGACAGCATGCAAACTATGGATTTTCTTTACACTTTTTTTGTTTATGTTTTCACGAAGTAATATAAACCAAATCATTTAGTATACTATGATGCACTGTTTGTAAATTATTTTTATTTTGTAGTAATTATTTATTCGCCACAAAAATGAAAATATGGTCATTATATAACGTTGTTTCTAAATTTTATTTATCCAAACAAATATAATGTAATGGATATCTAATTTATTAATTGTCAATATATTATACAGTAATATATTGTAATTATATATGTGAAAACAGATTGTGATCTGTCTGGATAAATACAATTTAGAAACATCGTTGTATATAATGACCATATTTTCAATTTTGTGGCGAATAAATAATTACTACAAAAAAATATATATATATTTACAAACAGTGTATCATAGTATACTAAATGATTTGGTTTATATTACTTCGTAAAAACATAAACAAACAAAATGTAAAGAAAATCAATAGTTTGTATGCTGTCAGGATTGTACCGGCGTCGCCCGATTGTAAAACAGACACCAAGGAACCAACCCGTTTACCAACTGAGCGATCAAGGCCGGCCGAAATTCGCTGACTGATTTAAGTTGTTATGATAAATTGTACAACTCCTCCTTCACACATCGATATTCTAGTGATATTATGAGATTTTACACGTTACTTTCTGTAGCTGGATACGATATATGTTTGCTATGTATGTATATTGGTATACATTATCTCCCGTTGGTTGCATTCGATATAATTATTCTGAAAACGAGCCGAAGCTCGGCGAAACCTAGTCGACTTGTACTACAAGTTGTAGGCTCATTCGCATTCATTGTTTTGAATAAAATTTAATTCATGTGGAACCGTAAGATAACTGCTTGTTCCTCTATGATGACTAGTGTTTGTATTACATCGAATTATTGCATAACAACTCATTCTGACGCTCGTTTCGATCCCAACATTATCCATGTAAACATGCTCTGAATGCATAGAAAGGGTCGGCCTGCTGCGAGTGTGAGTCATGTGTGACGTTGAGATACCACGTGATCGCCTAGCTCATTAAATTTGTATTTTCCGCGGGAATCGCTACACATACGGGTTTAAAATCGAATTTATGCTACAAATGTATTTTTTTAATGTTCTCGAATGTTACATGCAATATCAAACTTTCTGTACACATGGAAAACGGATTTTAGCTAATGCCTTGTTTTTATTTCCTTTAACTTCATGTTTTGAGATTATCCCTTAATTGTTTCAGTTGTGATCCTGAGTTTACTGTTTTAATATTACCCTTTTGATTCTAATAATGTCATAGTATCGCACATGAATTGTTTGAGATGACCCCTTAATAATTAGTGATTGGAATTTTAAATAAATTAAAACATGTGTTACCTCTACAAGTTAAAATATTGTTACATAATTCATTAATTTTACCACACATTAATTATTGCATCATGGCATGGTGTTTTCAATCAAATAGAATTATAAAACTTTAAGCTGTAAGAATTATTACCTTAAGTAATTATAATTCTCACACACAGCCACTATATAAAGATTTCAACATGTTAAAAACAGACGACATTCTTAAATTACAGAAATTAAAATATTTTATTTTAAATACTTACACAAAAAGTTACCAGTTGATTTACAAAACTGGAGGATACATTTTAATTATAACATGCATAATTATGATACACGAATTACGAATGAATTAATCACTTATTAATCTAAAAACGAATATGCAAAGAAATGTCTTAGGTATAACTTGTCAGTTTTAGTAAATAGTATTCCTAAAATAGTTTAAAAAAACTTAATACACATAGTTTACAGGGATTTGCCAAGTACGTTAAACTTTACTTTGTACAAAATTATCAAATTACAAGACCAAACTGCTATATATGTAAGTAACGCTAAACATTACAACAACCTGTCAAGTTTAGATTTCATAATAAACGGTGTCTAAACCACAAACTATGTTAACATTTGAGGCCACTTTTCACAGTGTTTTACAATATTGCTGGCTTTGATGGGCGCCTGGGGTTTGTTGTTGTTCTCCCCGGTGACTCGTCGTATTACACTCCAGACTTTGCCACTGGAATGGGTGAAGTCAATTGCCTATGTGGTTTCGACCCATCTTTCCTGTCGTTTTGTGTGTAAGTGTTCAATTAGAGCAGCCGCAGTGTCATGTATATCTTGTTCGGATTTGCCGGTTTGATATTTCGATGCCAGTACTTCACATTCTTTGTTCCATCCTGGAATGTATGTCTTGCGATGGCCCAGTGGTATGTGTCGTTTAGCGATGCGGATGATTGCATAGGTGAATTAGTGGTAGGCGTCATCACACACACACACACACACACACACACACACACACACACACACACACACACACACACACACACACACACACACACACACACAAACACACACACACACACACACACACATATATATATGTATAATATATATATATATATATATATATATGGTATATATATATATGTATGGTATATATATGTGTGTGTGGCGGCCTAGGAAAACCAGTCACATTGAAGAAAAAAAATGTATTTTTATTCAACAAATGGAAAGCAACACTATTTCCAATTCCAAAAGTTTACTGTATTCAAATATTCCCACCAGAACCAAAGTTACAAGAATTTAAAGAGGGCACCTATCAAAAGTTAGTTCAGAAGAAAAATCAGTTTTAAAGTCGAGACTCTAGAGTCATTATTCACATGAAAACAAAATTTCATATTGGTATAACAAAATATCTGCTGCTATTACCATATACAATCCAGTGAAATAAATGTAGCTGTGTTTGTTAGCTTTAGCTTACAGAAATAATTATTAAATTCTGATGTCTACTTTTAAAGTTACAAGAGTTTAAAGAGGGCACCCGTCAAACACTATTGCAGGAGAAAAGTACTCGTAGTGTCTGGAATCATCATAATTCATGTCAAAATAAAATGTTGCTGCAGTATTAATATTATAACAAAATATCCAATGCTAGTGCCATGTCCAATGTAGTGAAGAAAATATAACTATGTATCTTAGCATTGGAACACTAAAACTATTATCAAATTGTGATGGTTACTTTTAAAGTTACAATAATTTAAAGAGAGCACCCGTCAAAAAACGTTGTAGTTGTTTGTTAGCAAAAATGTATACAGGCAGCGATGCAATATTGATAGTAAAGGTGCAAATGGTAGCGCCCCCTAGTAGATATGCCTGGAGTTTCCCTAGTGATCAAGCTGAGACCAACGCGGAGGAATATGTAAAGGAGTGATAGGGGCTATATAGGCCAGCCACAAAGGAAATTCAGCCTCACTCTCTTGTTTGGTTTCATTCAGTGTATACTACTGGCTCGCCAATCACCAAAATTCTGTGTTCTGTTTTTATGTCGATTTAGTTATATTTAGCATCTTTGTTTTGCCCACCCTCCTCCCTATATCACTTTACTTGTTGGTTCAGAAGCTTTTTAATTGGCGCTTTCATTATAAGGGCGGAGGCGGAGTAACCCCACCGTTACGGTGGTAGTGGTAAATATAGTGCTGTCATGTAGTTAGTCATGTTAGTAAGTAGATGTCTCGGAAGTTATATGCTTTGAAATTGTAGGTATTGCTTAACAATGCTGTTGGGGCCGGCATGCTTGCTGTGTATTGATGTATGTATATATGGTGTGGTTTTATGTATACATGGTGTTGTTTAATATGTGTTAGTGAATAAATGTCATTAAGTTGGCCTGTTTCAATCAACATTGGTCTTGTATCGTTGCTTTGCACAGAAAGGTGTATGTGACAGGGGCGCATACTGTATATTACTAGTAATCAACACGCAAGAGGTAGCAAACTCTTCCATGAATATGTGGTTAGCTCTGAAAAGAACTGTTGTTGTTTGGGTCTGAAGAGAAGCGTTTGTGTTCTCATCTTGCGCCTCGGGTCGCCATGACTGTCACCATTGACATATCCGCTCACTTCCTCTGCCAGCTCCGGGTCAAAGTCGTCCTCCCTCGAATCAGACAAGTCCGAATCACTGTCATCATTGCCGATCGGGTGTGTCACAAAGTAGTCATTCACAAGTTCGGTGATGATGTCCCCACTTGCGATATATTCCATGTTCACCAATGCCAATGCGTTGAAACACCGAGCAACATCGTTAGACTTCGGTCCATCAACGCCCATAGGCGTAGCCATCTTTGATTTTTCGATGATCGTAAACACGAAACGAAATTCGTCCCGTAGTCTGTATTTCCAACGAAATCCGGTTTGATAACACGTTAAACTGTTAAGAAATATGTACAGATATAAACTACACCAACATCAAACTAAACTAATAATTAATCGAACTACATAAACAACTCCAATCCAACGTCCAACTTTCAAATAAAATCCCGTTAACTTTCACTGCGCACTCAATTTTCTTCCAACGTATTCATGCGCACTGCTGCTAGGGAAATGCGTGCTGTAAATAGCTTTCAAACATTATGCCACTTATGGGCATGGGAACTTCTGTCCTAGGTTTTAAGCGTTCGCAAAATAGTGCGCTTTTAGTTCTAAAACGCTGCAACCTAGAACGAACTTCACGGTTACAAAAACACAAAAAAGTACAACTTTCACTTAGGTAATCAGGAATCTACTTGGTGAACTTATAAATAAGTATATTAGCTAAAAGATCGCAGCGAAATCTCAAAATCAACCCAATGACGCAAAATCAACTTTATGACGTATGACGCCTGGCGACTTCCGACTGGTTTTTCTAGGGCGCCACACACACACACAGACACACACACACACACACACACACACACACACACACACACACACACACACACACACACACACACACACACACACACACACACACACACACACACACACACACACACACACACACACACACACACACATAATTCAGCCTGAATATTGTAAATGCATCTCATTTGATGCGATGATGTCCAGTTGCCTCATTCTATTTTAATTTGCACGCTTGGATCATTGATCGCTTTTTGTGGGGCTTTTCTCCTGACTATTGATGCCCTTGGTGTGTGGCTCTAGGGGTGTGTAAGATAGTAGAATATTAATCGTTCACCAGATTACATCATTGACCAAATCTTATGATAACAAATATGAATGTTGGATTTGTTGGCATACAATTCGTTGAATGATACCTTCATAGGTTTAATAAAATACGCCAAACTTCTGTTAAGAACATCAAAACAATTTAGTTTAAAGCGTTGCATGGAGTTGGCCTAACTTGATACTGTACGACTGCCCTTATTTCGTTATAGTATATGAAGAAGTGTCGAAGTTACATTTGCACATTTTGACTCAGTTTCGTCTAGGATAAACATAAACTATTTCGTTTGGCCGACGATTTCTCTAAAATAAAAAATCGTAAAAACGAATTACCAAAATGCAGTGAATGCTGGTTAGATTGAGTTGTTTTGCTAATTGACTCTGGAATGAGACGTGCATAAAATATGATGCAGTAGACAACTTTATTGGTTATCGTACTATTTCGTTAGTTTCGATTCAGACTGGTTTTAATACTTGGTCACTTATTTATCTATCAATATTATTAATTGTGTAATTATTCAATAACTGTATTTGTAATTACATAATTAATTACATAATAAAACATTTAATGATTTCGTCGTTGCAATATTATCTAAAAAATACGCACATTTGTAATTTCTTGCAATTTTACCCAACCCTCGTCTTGATGTGATATAATGTCATATCATTACGACATAATGTAGAGCGCAGTGGCACAGTGACTAGAGCATCGGACTCTCAATGGAGAGTAGCGTGGTTCGAATCCTGTGCTGCCGTGTCGAATCTTGGGCAAGTTCGTTCACGTTCAAGTTCGTCTACGTTGCTCCAGTTCACTCACCTATGTGAATGAATACCTGGCTATATGCAATAGTGGATATTTATTTAACAAGATTTAACAATATTTAACAAGATTGCCATCTAGAAAATTAACTCTAGGGGGCAGGTGAACAAGGAAGCCTTTTGGCTTATCGAGAGGCCAATACTTTTTATATACGTGTATCCCGCCCTTTTAAGGTACATGTATGTGTCGATTTTATTTTTAAACATATTCACGCTACTAACACCAATACAATCAAGAGATAATATATTCCATTCATTTACAGTCCTTTGTAAAAATGAGAACTTTCTTATATATAATCTACACTGCTCCTTTACTAATGTAACTTCATGTCCTCTGGTCCTTCTATCTTTCTTAATTGAGAAAAAAACATTTCTATCAATATTTTCATAACCATTAAATATTTTAAACATATCTATCTGATCTCCTCTCAACCTCCTGGTCTCTCGTGTTGTTAAACCGCATTTTTAGGCGTATTTCGTAACTAAGATCCCTCAGTTTTTGTATCATTTTAGTTGCTCTCCTCTGCACTCTTTCTAGCATATATATGTCCTTCCTACGATATGGCCTCCACGCTTGAATACAATATTCTAAATGAAGCCTAACTATTGTTTTGTACAGTGGTATTATTAGCTCTTTTTGCTTATACGCTATGTTTCGTCTAATTAATCCAAGGATTTGATTTCCCTTTGAAGCAACAATACTGCACTGCTCTGAAACCGTCACATCAGCACTAACGGTTAACCCTAAGTCCTTTTCTTGTACAGTAGTAGTAATTAGTACAGAACCTCCCATTGTATATTGTACATCTTAGTTCCCATGTCCTGTGTGGAGGCATTTACATTTCCCAAAATTGAACAACATTTGCTATTTTTCAGACCATTGTATCAATCTGCCAAGATCATCTTATAAATGCTGTCAATCTTCATCACGTTTAATCCTTCTAAACAATTGTGTCATCCGTAATTTTCAACACCTTGCTTGTTATATCATCATCCAAATCGTTGATATATATATTAAGAATAATATAGGTCCCAGTACTGATCCCTGTGGTACCCCACTCAAAACTGATTTCCTGTTTGAAGCCTTCCTATCAACTACTACCCGTTCCATTCTGTCAATTAGCCATTTTTCTATTCAGTTAATTAAATCATTTCCTATGCCATAGGCCTTTAGTTTAAGCAGTAATCTTTGATGTGGCACTTTGTCAAAAGCTTTCTGAAAATCTGAGTAGATGACATCCACTGGTGATCCCTCGTCTACCCACTTAGTAATATCTTCAAAAAAACATAACATATTTGTTAAGCATGACCTCGCTTTTAGAAACCCATGTTGAGATGGGTTTACAAATTTATGTTTAATAAGAAAATCCATCATGTGATCTTTAATTATGCTTTATAATAATTTGCAAATCACTGACGTTAAACTCACTGTTCTGTAGTTCTTTTACTTGTTTCTGGAACCTTTCATATATAGCGGTATAATGTTTGCTTCTTTCCATTCTAAAGGAACCACTCCCTCTTCTAATGACAAGTTAAAAACTGTTGCAAGTGGTATGCTAACTTGTTCTACAATTTCCAATAGTAGTTTGGGCGGAATTCCATCCATTCCAGGTGATTTATTATCCTTCATAGCCCTCATTTTCTTAGCTACCATTTCCGGGGTTACAATTAACTGTCCTAAATAGTATGTTTCTGCCCCCTTGAACTTTGCCTCTGGTACTGACAGTGAACTAATATCTTCCCTGGTAAACACTGAACTAAAATACTCATTAAGATCGTCTGCCATTAAGAATCCCACTGATATTATATTTCCAGCAATATCTGCTGGAGGACCGACCTGATCCTGAACTTTCTGTTTGCTCCGAACGTATGCATAAAAACTCTTGCTGTCTCGTTTGATATTTCAAACTAATTTTTGTTCGTAGCTTCTCATCGAATCTCTATTTTCAGTTGTAGCTTGGTATAGTACTTCTTTATAAATGTAGTAAATATAGTCTTCGTTATTTCAAGTACGTTTGTAAGACTTCCACGTCGTTTTTTTGAACTTATTTTTTCTAACGGTTTCTTTCGATAAATATATCTTTCTGGACCGTTTCCTTTGTTGTTTAAGGGAACACTTTTTTCGACGATGCACTCTATTTCACTCTTTAAGATATTCCAGCAGTCTGTTGCTGACCTATTCTTCTGTGTATTGTTCCAGTCTATCTTTGATAAATATTTCCTCATTCCCTTATATCTTCCATTGTGAACATTTCTCCAGAACTTCTTTTTATTATTTCATTCTGATTTTACTGATGGTAAAATGTATCTGGTTGTGATCACTACTTCCCAGTGGCTCACATAATTTTACATTGTCAACTAATTCATTTTATGAGGACAAAACTATGTCTAACACATTCTCACCCCTGGTTGGCTCTTACACATGTTAAGAAAGGAAACTGTCTTGTACCAATACTAAAAAACTTTTGGTCATCACTCCCCGTACTCTGTAGAGATTTCCATTGTATTCAGTCCCGTTTGCTAAT
Source organism: Paraescarpia echinospica (assembly GCA_020002185.1). Classification (NCBI taxonomy): domain Eukaryota; kingdom Metazoa; phylum Annelida; class Polychaeta; order Sabellida; family Siboglinidae; genus Paraescarpia; species Paraescarpia echinospica. The sequence goes on along the minus strand of CM034539.1, from coordinate 5,472,550 downwards.
TTCCCTTTTAGCGTTTTGTACTTTTTCATTCTCTTCTACACTTATGTTTGGACTTCGAAATATTAAATCCATCGTTAACGTTGAGTTTCCTGTAACTATGTTACACCAAACAGCTTCTTCGCAATCTGCTTCTCTTTGTAATTTTAATTCATAAGCCTGGATTGAATATTTAACATATAAATTATCTCAACCTCCCCTTCTTCCTACTCTATCTTTCCTCAACATTGCATAGCCTGTTAGTCCCAATTCGGCATCTGATATATCAGTGTTGGCCCATGATTCGGTTATACCTATTATGTGAGGGTCAGTATCTCCTACCATGATTAGTTCACTTCTTTTGTTTACTATGCTCCTTGCATTTAAAAAACACATTTATATCCAGATTCAGAATAGTTTTCCAGGCTATTCTTTGCTGCTTTATTTCTGCTGTATTTATCTATGCCTCCGGTTTCAGGAGTCTCTGTGAATCCCTCCTGTGAATCTAGTTTAAATAGATGCAGCCTGTCCCACTGTCAACAGATTGCAGCAGGTCCTCTGAGAAAACTGCTGCCCCCTTTCCACTTAGATGGAGGCCATCTCTCATGTAAATATCTTCCCTCTCAACAAAGTATCCCTATAAATCTACGAATCGCACCCCTTCTTCTTTACACGTCTGCTCAACTAGTGCATTGATCGCCATCCTCTTGCAATTTCTATATGTTGGCCCCCTTCCTCCTATTACTAGCAAACTTCCTGACAGAATAATCTGCTCGACTCTTGTCTTCTTTAACTTCCTCACTAACTGTGTGTACTTCTGTACTATCCCAGTTGTTCCCTCCCTGTCAGCATTATTTGTCCATACGTGTACTAGTATAGACCCTCCCTTGCCATGCCGCATTACCTTCTCTACCCTTTCAGTCACATGTTCTATCCTAGCCCCAGGCAAACAAACAACGACTTCACCCCCTTCGCTTAGTGTCTTTCTCAGAATAGAGTCGCCTATAAACACCCTCTCTTTCCTCAATGCCCAATCGATCACTGCCTCAGAGTAGCTCCTTCTCCGGTTTGCATCTGTCTGGTTGTAGTCTTTTCCCATGTCTTCTGCTATCCTGTCACAATCCCATCCGTTCCATTCTTTCCTGTTTCTCTTGTCACCTTTCCTCCTATCATCGTTCCTCCCAACTTCTCTTCTCTCACATTTACTCTCACTTCCTTTCTTCCCGTCATCTTTCCTCCCATTGCATTTCCTTCTCTCCTCTCCCGTCTCTATTTCCCTCCTACCTCTTTCTCTACGGTCACTTTCTCCCCTGTCACCTTCACGCCTGTCACATTTCCTGCCGTCGATCCTCCAATTTCTTCCACTCCGATCACCTTCCCTCCTCTCAGTCTCCAGTCCTCGGTCTTCTTACCACTACTCTGCTCATTCAGTCTCACAATATTTCAAACTCTCTCCCTGTCGTCTCTATCCAATCCCTTCACAATATCTACCAACCTAGCTACCTCCTTCTCCAGACATTCCACCTTCCATCACCCCACGCACTGAAAGGTGAATGCCTCTTCCTTGGTCTCTGCCCATGACTTGCCACAGCCGGATAGGGCAAAATTCACCCAACTATAGCAGTTGTCGCACAGCAAGTGTCTCTTTGCTTTGACTTGCCGCTTGCAAGGCGCCATATCAGAATTTATTTAATAATAATAATCTAATTAGCTATTTGAAATAGTTTAATCAACTGTGTTTACGTTAGTAACTTTCTATGTAGTATTTAAGAAGACTGTTTACTGTGCAGAAATGTTACACTTTATATAAGATTGCCTTGTATATTTCGGTTACAGTTTTTAGTTATAGTCACAGCTGACTCTCTATCCTATCAGAAATTTTAACGTTACCGTTAGTGACCTAATTTAAATACAATCAATTACGTTAAGACTACCTTATTTATTTAGGTTATTCCGCGCCCTAGCGAATACTTAGGACACTAGGCTGACTAGCTACATAAACTTAGTTCGCCCGGTTATCGCAAATGCTTAATTTTAACAACAAAGCTACCTAATCACAATTTTTAGCAGGTACTGGCTTACACAGATACTATCTGATGTAAGTAGTTTTATGTTTGTTTCTTTATCACCTATATATTCTACCACATAATGAGGTTTGTTAAATCTTGTTTGCAAACTTATCGTAGGCTATCTATTAATACTACCCTATTATCACTCACTAGACTAAAGTGTTCTAAAATACTTTATCTAACTAACAACTGCTACTCAATATATGTTTACTGCTACTTTATGAATGATATTAAGGCAAGAATAATACTTATCAATCAGTAATTCCATTTGTTTATTTACGTTTTTTACAAAATGTTGACTTTCCTACTGAACTTGATTGACTGTTGCTTGACTGACATGGCACCTTTGCATTCTTCCATTCGTTTGTATTTTGTGTACATCGTTCGTCGCACTCCTAACTACAAAGGCACATCAACGGTAATCGTTCCATCTTCAGCCAATGTACACAAAGTCATCCGCATGTTAGATTTACGTCACCTTCAACATGATGTTCACTTCTGTTTCCGTTGTCCAACCACACCATTTATTTCTTCTCCCTGATGATCTTAAGCTAGTGCTTCTCGAACTGACCGGACAGAAGATCCACGGGTTCGCGGGCCGACAGTTTTGTCAAACGCCGAGTGAGACGTATTGGGAAAAGTTAACAAACATTTATCTTTTTATCGTATCGATGATTTCGTAGTTGCACTGACCTGACGTGTCACATAATAACGAGTGACGTTAGCCCGACTGTCCGTAGCGGCCACCGGACACAAAGTATATAGCAGCCTTGCGGAATCGCGGCTCCATGTAGAAGTATATGAAAACGTTGACGAAACAATTCATACTATACGGGTACGTCACGTATGCGTAGACCAGATCGTACGGTAGACACTGGCAAATATTGTGGATTATCGTAACAAAGTAGAGTGGAGCCTCCATCAGAAGAAACGCCGTCACGATGACGAGGAACGTGCGCACGGCCTTCCACGACGTCCTTGCCCAGGCGGTGGTAGCGGCGGTACTCGGGGCCCCAGCGACGCCCACGGTCAAGACTCCGATGCTCTTCTGGTGACGACGCACAATGCGAAGGACGAGGCCGGTTGCTATGACGAAGATGACAATCTGGACGAGGAAGAAGCACAGTATGGAGAAGACGTTGACGAAATCCGTGTATACAGTGTAACAGAGGGGTGCGATGAACTCTATCTGACCGACTGAAAACATGTAGAGGGCGGTGTTCCAGACGAACGGTGGCAACCAGCATATCGCACACACTGCACCGATAACGGCCGGCTGCAGTATCTTGTCGCTAGTGAACGGGAAGCCAACGTGGATGAATTTGACCGCAGCCATGGCGGCCAATATGTTGTTGGACGCCTGCGAGGAGCTAATCATCAACGCCATATGGAACCGCCAAGCGATCTCTCCGAAAGGGTACAAACCAGCAGTCGTGTTCCAATAACCGGTGAAGAAGAGAACAAAGGCAAACACGCTGTCAACAATCGCTAGATTTGCCATTAGAATGTTGTTTGGGTTTTTCCTCAGTTGGCGGTTTGTCAACAAAGTGCTACCGACGAGGGTGTTGCCGAGCACTGCGATGGAGGCCACCACGATCTGTAGTCCACCGACCGTCTTCTAATATGCTACGCCTTCTGGGATTGCAGCCAAGATGACGTCGGCCAAAGTATTATTCGACGTTTCTGCCATAGCGGAGATTGTGGATTGCGACGGTCTAGAGATAAACTGGCTTATACGAAACCGCTATGAGACACACTTCAATCGCACGACAGTGTCTGAGTGGACAGTGGTGTGGCTCCTCCTTTCTAGCTCACAATTGTGACTCGCCAGTGGCGGCGCGTGGTGAATTAACATCCCTTTTTGCATAACATTACCTTCCAGACGCCCCACGGACTGTCATCGCTAGCCACATCAATTTTTCTCGTTGAACGTAAACACACACCGTCCTTGTATCAAACTCGGCGGTTTTGATAACGCTGCTGCCTTTCTGAGATCGTGCATGTTCTTCTCTGTCTCCTCCTCTTTCTTCTTCTTCTTCGTCTTCGTCTTCTTCTTCTTCTCCTGATTCTTCTGTTTATTCTTTTTCTTATTAGTATTATTCGTCGTCGTCGCCTTCTTCTTCTTCTTCGTTATTGTCTTCTTCGTCTTCGAATCATTTAGTTTATTTTCTCTCTCTCTCTTCCAACACGACACACCTCTCCTGCCATGCCGTTTTTGGTTTGTTGAAATCCATATTTCTGACTTGAAATCATTCATCACGCCTAAATATTGTAATTGCATCTCCTTTATGGCGCTGAGGTCTCATTCTATTTTAATTTGTAGGCTTGGATCATGGAGCTCTGATTTGCCAATTAGAGGTGTTTTCCAGATGATATAACAATATGTATTTAGTGTTGTTTCTTTATGTGGCTTTGATACGGTGTGCTTTCTGTAGGGTCTTTCTCCTACCCGAAAGAACTGATGGTCTCCAGATGACGCCATCTTAACGGTGACAATTGGTGCCCTTGGTGTGTGGTTCTAGGGGTGAGTAAGTTAATATAATATTAATCGTCCTGGTGCGCAACTGAGTACATCAGTGTGAGTATCCGATGACAACAAATATGAATGCACGATTTGTGGGCATAAAATTGGTTGAATGATACTTTCAGTCGGTTTAAGAAAATACACCAAACGTTTGTTAAGATCATCAAAACAATTGAGTTTACTTTGTTTCATGGAGTAGGCGTAACTTGACACTGTCAGTATAACTTTATTTTTTGTAGTATATGAAGAGGTGTTTTGGCTACCTTTACACCTTTTTTAACAGAATTTCATCATGGATAAACAAAAACTGCTGTGATTGGACGACGATTTCTCTAAAGTAAACAAAACAATTGTGAAAACGAACTAACATGGAACAGTCCTGCTGGACAAGTTCGGTTATTTTGCAAAGTTACTATGGAATGAGATGTGCTTATAATCTGATGGAGGAGATATCGATATTGGTTATCGTCGGTTCGAAACTTTCATTTCGCTCGGTACAGACTGATTTCGCAGTTGTTTAAATTATACTCAAATTATAAACCATTTTTGAATGGAGTACCACAGTGGTCGGAGTTGGGACCTACGTTATTCTTGATATATATAAAAATGATTTGGGTGATGATGTATCAAGCAAAGTACTGAAATACGTAGACTATACAAAAGTGTTCAGAACCGTTAAATAGATGCAGATAAACACACTTTACAGGATGATCTAGCCAAATTGGTCATAATGGTCTGAAAATGGCAAATGTTATTCAATTTTGGGAAGTGTAAATGCATCCACATAGGACATGGAAATGTGAAAAAAGAATACGTAATGGGGTATACTATATTAGGTAAAACTGTAAAAGAAAAGGACTTAGGAGTAACAGTTAGTGCTGACATGAACTTTTCGCAACAATGTGGAATTGCTGCTTCAAAGGGTAACCACATACTAAGGCTAATTAAGAGAAATGTCGTATATAAGGAGAAACAGCTAATTGTACCATTGTAGAAAGCAATAGTTTGGCCAAATATTGAATATTGTATACAAGCATGAAGGCCATATCGTAAGAAGGACGTAGATAAGCTAGACAGAATGCAGCGAAGAGCAACTGAGCTGATTCCTGAACTAAAATATCTTGGATATGAAAGACGCCTATTTGAATGTAGGTTAACAACACTTGAGACTAGGAGCGTCGGACTATCAATCGAGAGAACACGAGTTCGAATCCTGTGCTGCGGTGTCGATCACGTAATTAATGTAATTACTGGAAGACGTCGGATGAATCAGCACGCAGCAACAAGCAAATGTCCAGCGGCAAATGTCCTATATCCAATTAATTTTTTGGCGTGTGTTTGTTGTTGCTGGTGAGTTGACATGATACCTATGTCATGAACTAGCGACACCTATCGCACAAGTATAGCATCACCGCAGTGGTGGATAGCCGCGTCTTTCCAGACGACTGGCTGCGACCAGTCATCAAGGGGGTTACCCTCATTTCATCAGACGGTGGTTATAAAAACAAATTACGGTGTTCACCCTCGACTGACAAAGTCGCTTGATAATGATTCAAGGGACAGGGTACAGGCCAAGATATGCAGTCCCGACTGCATTCCGATAGGTGAATGTGGCCTTGATTAAACGGAGCCACCACATTCACTTCCCAGTCAACGACAGCTGTTTGAGAAGCTTATTGCCCTGGCTAAGGAGTTAGAGAAGCATCTGGTTCTCCACTTGCATGGGAACGCACGTGTTCCCTTATTGCGCGTTATGTATGAGGCACTGGCGGTATTGTGGAAGAACGCACACCAGCGCCAACTGATACATGTGCACTGCTTCACCGGTAGTATGGCAGACTACAGACAGTGGGTACGGCAATTTACGAACAGTGTTTTTGGAATCACAAACAAGTCGGTGTCCGCGCCAGGATTTAGCGAACTAGCAAGACAGATCGACCTATACCGGCGGCTGCTGCTGGAAACAGATGCCCCCCTGTTGTCACCTCGGGGTCATAACCACAGACAACCGTATGAGCTGGTGCACCAGGCACGGTACATTGCGGCACTTCGCAATCTGCCAAACTGGGTAATGGTCCGCGTGGCCACCCTCAACGCGCAGGCGTTTTACAAGGTGTAGAATGCATATATATCACGACATCCGGGCACCAGCCCTCTTATGCTGTCGACAGAACCCTGCACTTGCACTGCCTGGTCAAATAAGACTAGCGCAACAACATTTCGTTACCCACCACGTTACTATATTATAAGGAGTTTTGGTTTTTGAATGTTTATTGTACTAACTCTGTTCACAACAATTACTGGCAATATGTTCATGGCACGGTGTATAAATGTTTAACGATTGTCAAATTCATTGGGTTTATTAAATGGACTAGGTTTGTTAGATTGACTAATTTGTGAATTATTACTTACTTAATTATACTAAATTTAAAATGGAGTTTAAGTTGGGTGCTTTAACAGTGGGATATATGGTTGGCGATCAAACGTCACAAGGAGGGAAGAATGTGGTAGTCACCAGATGACAGCACTGTCCATCACCGCCCACCCACTACCCCTTGAACACACCAATACCCCAGCCCTGTATATAAACCCCAACCGCACCCATACCAAGCTCGCCACTCCGATCCACCCGAGCAAGACATCCGACATCCGATGCACTGGCTCAGAATCAACGGCGGCCACATATAGAAACCGACCATAAAGAGCGTGCCACGTAAGTTACCCATCATTACCCGTTCGCTCCTTACCACAATATTTTAAATGTAGACAACCTTGTATTATGGTTGGTTTGGGTTTACTTGGAAGAATTGCCAGTGCCAATCGACATGGCACCACAAGACAGAAACACGCACTAGTTCTTCAGTGATCATTCAACATCACGATTGGTTGTTGCGGCTGACATAGCAGCTTCCGGGTCGTCTCCAACCTAACGTGGAGAATAGGGGTGAATCGTGTGACGCCCACCGACGCCAACGTGTACCGTCACGCCGCCGTATACCTTTTGGTCATCAACGTGACGTATTTCTACGCCCACACTACCGACATACCTCTGTGTGTACATCGTTGTATTCATAGTTGGCGTTTCCGCCTTGAAATTTATATCCGTCGGAAATGCCGGGAATGAGTATAGTTCCCCCCGGTACATACCTACTATCGGGTGCCAAGTCATTATCCCGATGATCAGTTATCCAGACTACACGAATCTTCATGAGTGAGCAGTAATTGTTTTGTTAATTAATTCCTATTACACATGTTTATATATATATATATATATGTTCCTGTATATGATATACATTTATATCCGTCGGAAATGCATGAGGAAATATTTAGCAAAGATATACTGGAATAACACACTGAAAAATAAGACAGCAACAGAATGCTGGAATATATTAAAGAGTGAAATTAAGTGCATAGTCAATAAATTTGTACCCTTCAAAAAACAAGGGAAACGGTCCAAAAATAAACACTTATCGAAAGAAGCCATTAGAAAAATTAAGTATAAACAAATGATGTGGAAGTCATATAGATGTACTAGAAATGATGAAGACTACACCATTTATAAAGAAGCACTTAGCCAAGCTACAGCTGAAATTAGAAATTCACAGAGAAGCTACGAACAACAATTAGCTAGTAATATAAAACATGACAGCAAGACTTTTTATGCGTATGTTCGAAGCAAACAGAAAGTTCAAGATAAGGTCGGTCCTCTAGAAGATAATGCTGGAAATATAATATCAGAGAGATTCTTAATAGCAGAAGACCTGAATGAGTACTTTAGTTCAGTGTTTACCAGGGGAGATACTAGTTCACTGACAGTACCAGAGGCTAAGTTCAAGGGGGCAGATTCAGACTATTTAGGACAATTAATTGTAACCACGGAAATGGTAGCTAAGAAAATAAGGGTTATGAAGGATAATAAATCACCTGGAGTGGATGGGATTCCGCCCAAACTCCTATTGGAAATTGTAGAACAAATTAGCGTACCACTTGCAACAGTGTTCAATTTGTCATTAGAAGAGGGAGTGGTTCCTTTAGAATGGAAAGAGGCAAACATTATACCGTTATTTAAAACAGGTTCGAGAAACAAGTCAGAGAACTATAGTCCAATGAGTTTAATATCAGTGATTTTCAAATTATTAGAAAGACTAATTAAAGATCACATGGTGGATTTTCTTGTTAGACATAACTTGATAAACCCATCTCAACATGGGGGGTTTAAAAGCGAGGTCATGCTTAACAAATATGTTGTGTTTTTTCGAAAGACATCACTATGTGGGTAGATGAGGGATCACCAGCAGATATCGTCTACTTAGATTTTCAAAAAGCTTTCGACAAAGTACCACATCAAAGATTACTGCTTAAAATAAAGGCCCATGGCATAGGAAATGTTATAATAAACTGGATAAAAAAATGGCTGATTGACAGAAGACAACGTGTAGTAGTTGATGGGGAGGCTTCAAACTGGAAATCGGTATTGAGTGGGGTACCACAGGGATCAGTACTAGGACCTATATTATTCTTAATATATATCAACGATTTGGATGATGAAATAACAAGCAAGGTGTTGAAATTTGCGAATGATACAACAGTGTTTAGAAGGATTAAAAGTGATGGAAATAGACAACATTTACAAGATGATCTTGACAAGTTGATCATATGATCTGAAAAGTCGCAAATGCTGTTCAATTTTGGGATATGTAAATGCATCCACGCAGGACATGGGAACGAAGAGGTAGACTATACAATGGGGGTACTGTACTAAGTACTACTTTTAAAAAAAAGGACTTAGGGTTAACCATTAGTGCTGATATGAATGATTCAGAGCAGTGTGGTATTGCAGCTTCAAGGAGAAATCAAATCCTTGTATTAATTAATCGAACCATAACGTATAAGGAAAAAGAGCTATTAATGCCGCTGTACAAAACAGTAGTTAGGCCTCATTAAGAATATTGTATTTAAGCGTGGAGGCCATATCGCAGGAAGGGCATAGATATGCTAGAAAGAGTTCAGAGGAGAGCAACTAAAATTATACCAAAACTGAGGGATCTTATTTATGAAATACGCCTAAAAAAATGCGGCTTAACAACACTAGAGACCAGGAGATTGAGAGGAGATCAGATAGAAGTGTTTAAAATAATGAATGGTTATGAAAATATTGATAGAACTATTGTTTGCTCAGTTAAGAAAGATAGAAGGACTAGAGGACATGAAGTTACATTAGCAAAGGAGCAGTGTCGATTAGATATGAGACAGTTCTCATTTTCACAAAGGACTGTAAATGTATGGAACAGATAATCACCTGCCACCTAGAGTTAATTCTCTGGGTGGCAATCTTGTTAAATCTTGTTACATGTGATACTTGTACATGTGATAATCGTTCAATAGTTGGCCAACTGTGTATGTGTATGGTTTAAATGGTTTATTGTTATATACATATATAGTTTCTAAATGGGTGCTCCAATTGGATTCCCACATTAAAACCCCTGTCTTGAGTTATACTCTTGTTCAACCGTCCGTGTTGCAACTGGACCTTGTGATGAGTCCGTCACATTTTGGAACCGCCAAATCCATGAGCCAAATTTGTGACATCCTTACCCACCTCCTCCTCATCGACAATCTCATAGTCACCCTTATGACGGCTAGCCGTGCTGGCATCCAGTCGACGTTCACTAAAGGATTCTCAGAACGAGGCAGCCGCTTGTTTTCTGGGCGAACACATGGAACCCCGTTCACATAAGCTTCCAGATATCGTGGTAACTACATGTCGGGAAAAGGTAGGACCGAATAAGGCAGTGGTGTTAAAAAAGGGAAACATTAAAAATGGTCCCCTCAACAAATGAAAGCAGTAATCTACACTAAATTATGGGATAATATCAAGACAAGTGTTATTAAAGCATATTTACAATTTACATACCTGATCATTATTTGATCAAATTAAGGGGTCATCTCTAACAACTTAGGGGAATTGTCAAAATGCAATGTTAAAGAGTTATAATTATTATAACATTATTAGAAACAAAAGGTTAATCTCAAAATAATAAAATACGGATCAGCTGAAACAATTAAGGTGTAATCTCAGGTAAAGGGTAATCTCATCTAAACGATAACGGGAACCTAACTGTTTTAAAGTATGACTGAGATTAAGGGATCATATAAAACACAATTTTGGTCACCAAAGCCAGGTGGCCTCATCAAAATGAAGTTAATTAAAAGAAGTGGCCATCTCGTAAAATGAATGGGTCTTCTCAAAACGCTAAAAACCGTTACGAATTATGTACGAAGTCATTAACAAATTAACGAGATGATTATTGCAATAAATTGAGGGACCATATAAAGAAATTAAAGGGTCTTCTTAACAGTTATGGAATCATTATAAAAAGTGTAACTAGCCATTAACAATGAACCAGCTTATCGTCTCAATAAATAAACGGATCATTTACAATATACCTGTTTAGTAAAAATAAATGTCTGATCGTCTCAACGTATTAAATGATCATATCAGGGCAATAAATGGTAATCTCTCAATAAAGGGATTATTTCAAACAGGGTCACCAAAATGTAATTTTCATTAAAAGAACAAGTTGATCGTCTTTAAAAATTAGTGGTCTTAACATATAAAAGGGTCATCTCACAAATAAATGGATCCGGAAGTTGATTAATAAGGTCTCACTAAGCGTGTCCACGCATTCTGGATCATCTCAAAACTTCAAGTATTATTCTCATAAAATAATAAGGTTTTCTCAAAAAAGTTAAATAGATATTTCACGTACAAATGTGATTTTTAATTAAAAAGAATTGAATTCTGATGCTCTTTGCAGTGTGATATGATCGCCGATGTTCAATTACGTTCCATATTAAATGTGTCATGTAATTGTCAAGGTTGTCATTGTCAACGACATTTTGAGATGTTCCATTTGATGTATAAGAATGTGCCCGAAGTGTGTAATTTCTTGTCTAGAGGTTTGCGCCGACCGCAGAATGCCAATTCCCTGTAACAGCTGACTGAAATGAAACCAGTCCATCTTCACGGGTATATGGAACGTTTAGTATTTCATCTGCATGTTGTTCTGTAAAATGTGTGATTTCGCTCGTCTTCTTTTAAACTCCTGGGTCACGCTCGTGATGTCGTTCACAGCAAACCATTAATTTTAGTATTTGTCTTTCGGGCAGAGCTCGAAATCGTTACCTCCTTTTCTGAAATCAGTTCATGTCGTCACGCCGCGCAAAATAGTTTAGCGCATCAGCGGCGGTGATTGTTTCGGTCGGCACTGGCGAACTGGTGTCCAACAAAGGACAAACTACTTTTCTGCATAATATATATCAAACGGACTCTTCCAGCCCAGTTTTTTTCGGATACTCGTTCAGGATGGTATCGCATATCGGTAGCTCGCGGACCCAATTAACTCCCGTTTTCTTAAACCGTAGCAGTTCATATGCATTTTTTTGTATCTAAAATGCCGATGCATTCTTTCGACTTTGACTTGACTTTGTGGATGATACGGACTGCTCATGATGACTACAGCTTGCAATCTTTTCATCAGTGTCTTTACCGCGCCATGTGTGCAAGAAATATACTTTATACATTTAGTCAGATTCTACAGCCTACACACGTACCGATTATGTGTAATATATATAATAATGGAATTTAGTTGCCAGTTAACGGGGTTGTCAACACAATTAAGCAAATAACTCAGCATGTAAAATTGTAGGGGCACATTTACAATATCCGATGTTAAGACGTAATCCCCAAGACTAAAGGGTATCTTTAAAATAAAAAGCGATCACCTCAAAACGTGTAAATGGGTGATTTTAGAGGACCCTCTTGTCGCAAAAAAATAACCCTTACTTTTTGATGGCCCCTTAAATTTGTATTTTGATATGACTCCTTACGCCTCTAAATAGTGATAACCCTTTAATTATATTACGGTTAACGTTTTCAGGTGATCAGTTAGTTGCCTTATTAAATTATCCTCACAATTTTCAACATGATTCCTTAATTTATTTATAAACTTCGTTTAATTTATTTGTGATGACTCCTTAGATTTTTTGATATAATAATTTATTTTGATGACCCATTAAGTTTGTGTTTTGCTATGAATTCATACCATTTTTGATTTTCCTTAATTTTATTAAGTGACCGCTTCATTTCATGACCTTTTTATTTGATACGATCAGCTATATAATTATTTTATGATCCCTGATTTTCATTTATTATCCTTTAAGTTGTTTGAGAAGCGAGTAAGAAGAAACTTTACTTTTTTGAGATGGTTCCTCTGTTCGCTGATGCAATCAGGTCGTTAATTTGTTAATGACTTCTTACACATTTTATAACGACTCTTAGCGTTTTGAGAAAACCCATTGATTTTACGAGATAGCTACTTAATTTAATTAACTTTATTTCGACAAGAACACTAGGTTTTCATGAACCCGCAATGTGTTGATATGATCAGTTAGTTCATTATTAATGTACCTCTTTTCTCTCCGTAGCGTACGTCCATTTGGTGGTTTGCCAGACAGTTCGTGAGGTGAGAACAGCTGCTCACTGTTTTGTTGACGTTGAGTCGGAGACGCTATTGTTGACGGTACAGATCCAGACATGACAGATCGTTTGTTAACGTTTGCTGTATGTTACCATAATTAAATCGCGATACCGTGAGAGCGTTGTCATCGGCAAAGATGTATTTCGTTTATAGTTTTTGTGGGATATCCAACGTGTAAATGTTGAAGAGCATCGGAGCGAGAACTGAACCCTGTGGTACCATGTGCTTGATGGTGTATGTCTTTACAATTATTCTTTTAATTCTGTTTGATATAATCCCTTAATCTCAGCCATGTTCTAAGACATTTAGGTTCCCGTTATAGTTCAGGTGAACCTTTTAGTTTCTTGAGATTACCCTTCATGTTTTATGACATTACCCCTAATTTGTTTTAGCTGATCCGTATTTTATTATATTAAGATTACCTTTTAGTTTCTAATAATCTTATAGTGTCCCTCATTAACATTGCATTTTTATATTTCCCCTAAGTTGTATGAGATGACCCCTTAATTTGATCAAATAATGATCAGGTATGTCAATTGTAACTATGCTTTAACGTTCCTTAATTGTATTAAGATAATCCCATCATTTAAAGTAGATTACCCATTTGAATTGTTGAGGTGACCTTTTTAATGACCACCCTTATTAGCCACACTGTCTGATTCGGTCGTATTGTTTGCCGACATGTAGCTACTGCGTTACCTGGAAGGTTATGTGAACGGGGTTCCATGTGTTCACCCAGAAAACAAGCGGCTGACTCGTTCTGAGAATTCCTCTAAGTATACATTAGTGATCGTTGACTGGGAGCCAGCACGGCTAGCAGTTATAAGGATGAACTCCTTTAAAATTATTCTTAAACTTATTGTTGATGTAATCCGGTCATATTGGTCATATTTTGAAATATTTGGTTTCCCGTTATCTTATATAGATGAACTTTGCAGTTGATTTAGATTACCCTTAACTTCATGTTTTGAGATTACCCCTTAATTGCTTCCTTATCCTTATTTTATTGTTTTAATATTACCTTGTGCTTCTAATAATGTTATAGTATCACTTTAACATTGCATTTTATATTTCCCCTAAGTTGTTTGAAATTAATTGGCTAGCATTGCTAGCCTTGATAAGGGTAACACGAGGATGACGACGGTGAGGAAGATAAGGTTAAGGATGTCATTGTTGTCGTCATTATCATCGTAATCATTATTACCGTCATCATCGTCAACGTCATCTTAGTCATCATCATCGTTATATCTAAGATGGATCATTGATCTTCCTCCTCCGTAACATCATCATTATCATAATCAAGAACACCGTCAACATAATCATCATCATAACCATTATCATCACCATCGATAAAATCATTATCATCAGCAGAATCATCATCATCATCATTATTAAAATGACCCCATAATTGTCTTCATCTTCCTCGTCGTCATCATCATTTATCATCCTTATTAACACCGTTTTCATCATCATTACTAACATCATCATCATCACAATAATCTCCATCATCGTCGTTATAATCATCTTCATCATTTTTATTACATCACCGGTAGTTATTCCATTACTGGTCGATTATGTCATTAATGGTCGTTATTACAATGCTGGTCGTTATTACATTGCTGGTCGTTATTACATTACTGGTCGTTATTACAATGCTGGTCGTTATTACATTGCTGGTCGTTATTACAATGCTGGTCGTTATTACATTACTGGTTGATTATGAGATTACTGGTTGTAACAAGCGCTGCATGCCGTTGGTCATGAACACGGGCAGCCAGTTCTACCATTCCTTGCCTATGTGCATCAGAAACTCAGGGTGGATCGAGTCTGGTTCCGGTGCTTCACCGGATTTCAACGATCTTAGTGTGCGATGCATCTCGCCGATTGTGAAATCGCTACTGACGTTCCATGCCATTTCTGTTTGAGTTCTTTGTTGACTTTGCGGGTGAATTCGCGGTCTACCGCAGGATAGCGGCCATTTTTTTTTACAATGTTGTGCTATCTTGCTAGTCTTGCTTAACTGACTCTCGCCCGGCTGCGTGACTTCGCCAGGAAGCCGCCTTTTAAATGTTATCCGCTAGATGTCAACACTTAGCATGTCTATCCTGGCTCAGGTTAAACATAAACCACCGCAAACAAATTATTTATTTTTATTTTTGTGTGTGACATGTTTCAAAATAAGTTTAATGTTGAATAGTTGTTATAGAGTATTATCTGATAAACGTGTATCTTTATTTAACTTGTTATTTCATAGTTGGCCTGAGAGCCAGTCATCGTCTTTATCTGACTTTAGGGTAAAGCCGCCCTACCGGTAACATTGGCTGAGCCATAATTTCTCAAATAGTTGTGAGGGACGAAAAAGTGCTGCTACCTCACGGCGCCTGGGTAATCGAGGCTACAATCTTGCTATCTTTGATGGGCGCCTGGGGTTTGCTGTTGTTGTCTCCGGTGAGTCGTCGTCGTCCAGGCTTTGCGATTGGAATGGGTGAAGTCAATTGCCTGCGGAGTTTCGACCCACCTTTCCTGTCGTTCTGTGTCTAAGTGTTCAAGCAGTGCTGTCGCTGTGTCATGTATCTCTTGTTCGAATGTGGCGGTGTGATATTTCGCTGCCAGTCCGTCAGATTCTGTGTTTCTTCCTGGAATGTATGTCTTGCTATGGCCCCGTGGTATGTGTCGTTTAGCGATGCAGATGATTGCATAGGTGAATTGGTTGTAGGTGTCATCTACGTCAGGTGTGTCTGAATCGGAGAGTGTCGTCAATAAATTATATATATTTTTCGAAATTCGTCTGGGGCGGTGGGGTATATAAATATATATACACCCCAACGCTCCGGACGAAAAAATATTACTGTACTAACCACCCCAATGAGCCCGCTATATAGCATATAGAATTTAAACCTCATACATGCAACACTGACGGATAGAAGTACAATTTTAAAATTGTGACCTGCCGAGATCGCCACTCCCAGACAAATTTCGCAAGTTTAAATCTACGAACCACCTCAATGGATCCTGTGGCGATTTAGATGTACACGCGGGCAGTATGTTACGCAATATAGTGCGAGCAGGCAAACAGTTGTCCAGGGTGTGGTGAACAGCTGAACGTGTAGCGGACGGTCACTCGACGCTGGGCAATTGACCGGAGCGCACTGTGCAAACTGCTGCTTGATGTCAATGCATGCAGTTCGTGGTGGGCTGGAACGCGAACGCTCCACACGGCACCTGTGTGGGAAGGCAACTGGGTTGGTGCTAGACAATTGTGGCGTCAGGCGAAGCGTCAGCCAAGCATAACGTCAACAAAGTGTCAGCGAAACAAAGCGATAAAGCGATGCCGAGCGACGACAGGTTGAAGGAAAAGAGTCGAGTACGCGAAATGACGCGATAATACTGTAGCGAATTTCCAGATGTAATTCACTGCCGGACATTGTCACAGAGTGATATTCATATGTTTACATTGACTTAAATTGTGTTCTAATAATTGAATATTTCGTTGTTATACGGCCGAGCATAATCATTATCCCCCTAGGTGACAACTTGTCAAGCCCGCGAGCTCGCACAAAATTCCAGTTCCGTACATGTAAAAACTGACGGAGATAAGTACCATTTTAAAATTGTGATACCAAGATCCCCACCCCGGACGAATAGCGAAAAATCTCAATCTACGAACCACCCCAATGGACCCGCTTGGTGACATACAAAATTTAAGCCCAATACATGCAACACTAACGGAGACATAAGCCCACAAACAAACACACAAACAAACTGGCAAACAGACAAGAGAACCGTATTCTTTTATAATAATAATATATATATGTATGTCCGTGTATGTGTGCTTGTGTGTTTATATTAGTATATCAATGTATATACAATTACCTGAACATGATTCCTCCATGTACTGTTGTATGAACACACGCACGCACGCATCTCCTCATACACACGTTTAATCTCGTCACGATGTAGTAGATAGGTTACCCTGTATGTGAATGAAGCCTTGTATTCCATTAATTATCACCACAAATAACTCTTTAGGTAATTGTCTTCCATCAGTGACAAGTCCATATTTGTCACTCACAAACATCAATGTCAACATGAGTAGTGTATCGCATGGTCTAGCGTGTATGCTGGCGCCACGCGGAGCCGGAGGAAGAGGAATGTCGAAGGTCAAGGTCAAATATATGTCAAGATCAAAGGTCAAAGTCAAATATTTAGCTGAAGGTGAAAGGTCAAATGGCACCACCTGGCGAATTGATCACGAACTACAAATAGCGCCCCCTCGGGGTAAGTAGTGACGTAAATATCTAGGCCAAATTTCAATACTGGCTAAATTCGTGTTTCTTATTTTTTTGAAATGGCTCCCCCTGGTGAATAGATCATTAATTAAAATTGCCCCTAACGTATAATCCATGAAATAAATATCAATACTGCTTGAATTCGTGCCTCTCATTTCTTTTTACTATAAAAACAAGTCAAAGACGTTAATAACTAGGTCATTGCGCATGCACAATGATGTTTTTTCTGATGTCGCATATGTGGTGGACATTTTTAGGCACAGCGCCCCCTGGTGTGTACATTTAGAACTGTAAAATACAAAAAATAGGTCGAATTGTGACATTAAATAAGTCAGTGACGTCATTATATAGGCCATTGCGCTTGTGCAATGGTGTATTTTTTGATGTCGGATAGGATGTGGACCATTTTTCATGTATAGCGCCTCCCCCCAGCCTATACATTTACTAGTATAAAATAGGTCCAATCATGACGAATGGGTATAGAACTAATAAAATAAGTCAAATTATAGCATTTCTGGTTACCGTACACGTCTACGACTTTCCCAATACCTGTTTTTGTTGTTGTTGCCTACCTATGTCTCGTTTTAATGACGTAGGTCGACTGTTTCCTGTATTAACAAAGATATTTGTGTTAATTTGCGCGTACCTATGTATGTTATTAATAGCACACGTGAAGTGAGTCCTGAACATGTAACATTCTATTTATCAACAAAATCAAGGTATACCTATCTTTTAACATTTACCAATGCTATAGTTTTTACACCGGACATTTGCACATACCTCAGTTGATTGCATGGTTGGAATCTGATTTGAACTGGTATTCGCTGTGCAAGTCTCATCTACTCTACAGTCCGTGCATGTATTTTCTACTCTGACTTACGTTCTTATTCGGCACGACCATGTGACCTTTATGTTCTGTCGAACTGTTATAAAAGGCCTGGGTCTGTGTTGGTGACATTACATATTACATTTTGGAACATGAACAACATGACTAGCGATAACGTCCGACAAGGGATTTTGCTGGCGAAGAGGCAGCCTGCTACGGCCATGGACCCACTTGATTCCTCGACCCGACAATCAACCTGCACCAACGACCAACGACCAGTCCGATGACGAGTTCGACGAACAAATTAATTTCGTCGCTGTCATCAGCTCCGACAACCAAACCAACCAACCGTGCCGTCGGAACTAGAGGTCGTGGACGTGGCAACTCTAGAAGCAACGGTGGGCGCCGACGCCGTTATCAAGATCAGATGTCTTCTTATCGACACAGTACGCCAGCATATGCACTTCTACATCGAGTGCAGCATGTAACGTCGCTGAACTCTCAAGACGATAATGCTCCGCTTGATAGACGATCCTTGTCAGTTTCATCACGAGTGTATGTTACCCGATGACATTCTAATTGACATGTACTTTGACGAGGCCATTGATGCCATTAATTCAACCACAGTGGTTAAAGACTGGTTGAGTGTTTTACAACAATCAGGTTTTAAACTATCCGACATGACATACAAACAATTGTGTACTATCAAGAGATGGTTGCATGACTCTGTATGAGAGCAGTGGCGAAACAATGTCCAGTCTCTGGTTCTTGGATTTATTGAAGGTGACCTGTAAATACATTTGTGTTGTACTCGAATAAAATGTGCAAACTTTATCTTGTGTCATTTTTTTGTAGTATAATGCAAGTTTGTCATACTTTGGGAACCTTACTAATAGTCTTACACTTCACAACTAACGATACTATCCGTATTGTCAATATCAAGGTAATCGATTTGCGTAGAACAGGTTCGTGTATGATATGCAAGGCACAGGTACAGTACCATGAGTCAAAATTAACCATTACAGTCACACGACATCATGTGTGATGGAACGTCTAGGGTAGCCCCCCTAGTATATAGATGGATGACTAATTTACGTGGGGCACCATCTACCGGGTAAACAATTCGTTATTCGGAAACTATACTTAGGCCAGTGAGTTTCAAGACGTTAACATTTAGCTGACTAACAACACAGACTTGTGTACAGAGTTCGTTTTTTAAGTTAGTGTAATAATAGAGCGTAAAATTCATTTCGCAGTTCATTTCGTACTTGACATTTGTACCGTAAACACCTACATCGTGAACTTATCGGCTACTCTACCAGCTCCCAACAAGCACACCATCACCATTCCAGTGCCCAGATTGTAAGAGACATTCCTCACGTCAGGATAGCTGGAAACGACACAGTGTCCGCAGTTGCTGTGGACCATCGACAAGCGCTACTTCGGAGAATTCACTTGTTTCGGGCCCACTATGACATCTGCGTCTCTGGCCTCAGCGACAAACTCGACATTCCTATCTCCATCTCAGGTGACCATGGAGCATACAGAGAAAATGGCGCTGGTCGATCCCCGTATTTTTGACTATATCCAACTGACACCTTCTTCTCCTGCTAACCCTATCGAAAGTGTCTTGCGACGACTCCACAATGAAATGCGAGACATATTAGATGGATTTGATAGACACGAGAAGGAAATGGTTGCGTTGTATAACCAGGTGTTGAGTCGGTAAAACGATCTTTTCGACAAACGTATGCATGAACCCCTGCGTGTGGCCATCGAGAAAATTCCCAGTGAAGGGGAAAACAAAGTACAACCTGCTAACTAAAATGAAATCATCGAAAATTAAAGCATTGAAAATTAATAATCGACAGCGTTCCAAAACAATATGAAGCAGAAAGCACGGCGACTCCTGGATAAAATGAAAGGTGCCGTAAGTTGGAACAATCATGGCGAGACGATGTACAGAAACAAGGCGGTAAACGGAAATAACATTGTAGATCTCGTGAATTGATGACGACAGTTCTGACAGATATAATCGACGAAATTGATGTCGTTGGTATACCAATGCCACCGGACGCGCATCTTAACCCTGTCGGGATCAATTGGCCAGAGGCCATAATCGACGAAGATTGGGATGTAGAGTGGTTAAGTGACGATATAATTATGAACACCCTGTTATAATCGATATTTCGCTTGTAAGTGACTCTTTGTTTTTCTCTATGACTTCTTCTTAATTATTTCAATTACGTCTATAAAATGTTATTCAGACAGTTTGAGTAATTTACATTATTTATTGTCTCAATTCGATCTATTTTATATATTTTATAGTTATAAAAGTGCCGGATAGGAGGGCAATGTATGATTTAGGTCCTATGTTTTTACATGGGACAAAATACCCGGATGTTCTTCCGATACACAGACCACTCGTTACCACTTTGATGATAGCAAGTCTTCAATATAGTTCTTGCAAATGTTGGCTAAACGAATTACTACAAGTTTGACCAATTTATCATGCGTACCAATTTAATGACGTCATTGAACAAAACTACATACAGGTGCGCAACTTCAAAATACCTGCTAAACTAATTACTATTAGTTCAACCTAATTGCCACGCGTACCGATTTAATACGCGTACCGATTTAATGACATCATTTTCACCGAATTCCCGCCAATTTCACCAATGTCCTGCCATTTTCCATGAAGCAATTAAAACTGTATGCAAATAGCCATCAGTTTGACTGATTTAGCAGATACGTTTCCAATTTTATAATGATTATAAGCAATAGATTGGTTTTAGAAATGTATAGCGGTCTGTCAGAATGTGTAATGAACTATTTCATGTCACGATTGATCTATTTCATAACATCTATGACTTATTTTTATGGTTTACCACATAAAAGATACAAATTTAAGCACTACCGTACGGAAATGATAACAAAGGTATAATTTCAAGATGATCGCTCTTTTCGAAAAAACGAGGCTATAGGTCCTGCTATAACATCGTCCTATATGTAGTCTACATTTAGTTTACATTACTTCAGATAAATAGGCATCCGTTGAATTTATAATGATTTTATTAATATATTTAATTAATGACTTATACGCGCCGTTTGACCTTCATGTTTGACCTTGACCTTTGACCTTTCTTTTCCTTTGGCTCAGCGTGGCACATGCGTACTCATTACACCACCTGCTATACTACTAGCATTCAACACTGCATGTTATAAACGCGCTTGACAATGCTATATGTAGTGATACAAACAATATTGTGTAACGCATTCCTGTGTATGTACATAGAACGTACAAGTAGTATGAGCTAGTTACATAAACCTACCCTGGCATATACAGGTGATGTACATGATTATGAAAATTGTAATTTTGTAATGCGCAATACAGATCCAGATTGTAATTTATTTAACTTTGCAAATACTAAATATTATCTTGAGAATGACATCAATGAAGTTATAAAAAAATTATTTCAGCGAGGAAGAATGATCACTCATGCATTTAAATATTAGAAGCTTATCAAAGAACATTAGCAAACTGAGTGATTTCTTATCGTTGATCGACAACAAATTCAAGGTTATTGGTGTAAGTGAAACTTGGTTAAATAATAATAATGACGTTGACTTATATGAATTACCAGATAATAAAAGTATTAATTTGACTAGACTTTCAAAGAAGGGAGGTGGTGTATCTTTGTATGTTCATAGTTCCTTTGAATACATTGAGTTATCAGATATGAGTATCATAACTGAATGTTTGGATTGCATGGTTAAAGTCAACATTCAGTCTACGATACATAATAAAACAACAATTGTTGGTGTTGTCTATCGACCACCTAATACAAACATTACCACTTTTACTGAACATATTATGAATATTATACAAACTCTCAAGATTGAAAATAAACAATGTTACATAATTGGCGACTTTAACATAAATTTACTTAATTATGATAATCACACGGAAACTCAAGATTACATAGATGCAATGTTTAAACATGCATTTATACCCCTTATCAATAAACCTACTAGATCCCAGCAGGCGCATAAAGAGGTCGTTTTGGGGGTGCGTTTTCAGACAAAGTGAGACTCATATGAGGTCTGTGGAGATTGGTCCCATTGTGTTGCCCGATTAAGCCTAATTTACACCCAGTTGTATTCATAAAAGCCAACACGCATTGTAACTTTGCAAAATGACCGAACCTGTCCAGCAGGACTGTTCCATGTTAGTTCGTTTGTTAATTGTTAATATAACTCAATTATTTACTTGAAACCCTTCGCCATGTGTGTAGTTGTTTTGAATATAATATAATAAACGAGGCATCGAGGAGTGTGGGTGTGTTCAAGTTATTTTTCAGAATAAACCGTTAAAGTGTGACATTTACAATCTGGTTTTCACTCAATTAATACATTATATTTATATGATCTGATGTGCAAAAATTCCATAATTTATCGTAAACATAATTAACTTAGTAAATTAACAAACCTTTATAAAACATACCCGGTAAATGGAAGCTAGATTAGAAAACATTATTGTCCTCTTGTGGAATTTGAATTAAATTCTAGGTGTCAAACAGTCAAGAAGCACATTATGTACACCACACTGACTCCAGGAAACACAAACTGTATTTTACAACTATACGGAACACAAAATGGACATAAGAATAAAGGCCCTTCACACATTACTGCCTCCTCATCAGCGATAAGGCTCCCCTTTCTGAGATTTACAAACATGCCACTAGCAATCACAATATTTCGGCAACCATTCAGCCACACAATTACACGATTTCTCATCAAGACGCGCATTTTAAAATAGGTGAAGCTAAACGAGAACCCCGTGAACCCCCCCACCCCCCGTGGCTACGGGCCTTAGTTATACCAGAGAGTCCTGATGATTACCTTAAAGGAATCTATAGAAATTCAATGTTTCTGTCACCAGTCACACCAGATGAGGTAAAGGGAATTATTCAGAATTTTTAAAACTCTAGTTCTGGATGGGATGGAATAATACCTGTAATTCTTCAGCAGGTCTACTCCAACCTACTTTTGCCATTATGTTACATTGTAAACTTATCATTTGATCAAGGATATGTTCCCGATCAGCTAAAAATAGTCCCAATTTTTTTTTAAATGGCGATACAACATTAATAAGCAATTACAGGCCGACTTCTATATCGCCTGTAGTTCCAAAGGTTTTACAAAGATTAATATATAATAGATTAATAAATTATATAACAAAACACAAAATCCTGTCTCATTTTCAATTTAGATTTGGGAAAGGATACTCCACTGATATGGCTATTTCAGTGCTAATAGATACCATTAGTAAGGCAACTGACAACAAAGACCACGTAATTGGGGTATTTCTGGATTTCGCTAAAGCGTTTGATACTGTTAATTTTAACATCTTATTGAGAAAATTAGCACATTATGGAATTAGAGGAAACATACTCCGATGGATTCATAACTATTTAAGTAACAAACAACAACGAGTACAATTTAACGGAACAAAATCTGCCCTTAACAATATAACATGTGGTGTTCCACAGGGTTCAATCTTGGGACCTTTACTCTTTCTTATCTACATAAATGATTTGACTACTTTATCTGAAACAACGTTTACCATTATGTTTGCTGATGACACGAGCATTTTTATACAAGGCAACAATAAAACATGAAATGGAAAATGCTCTGAACTCTGAAATAAAAAGACTATCCCTGTGGCTTAAAATTAATAAACTTTCTTTAAAAATACTGAAAGCTCACATAGTGACCTTTAGTAATACGAAGAGTATAAGATAAAGGAATAATAATATTTACATAGACGGCATAAAAGTTGACACTGTAAACCAAATAAAGTTTTTGTGTCTACTTATAAATAACACATTGAACTGGAGCGCTCACAATAACTATATATCAAATAAAATATCTAAGAATATTGGCATTATTAAAAAGATGACGAACAAACTAAATAAAAGTATATTGCTAAATCTATATGATACGGTTATCTACCTATGTATTGCCTACTGTAATATTGTTTGGGGTATTTAAAAAAAAAAATTTGCGCATAATTAATCATGTAGGATTTATTTATCACACAGAGCCTTTATTTATATCTTATCGAAAAATGAATATTTATCAGTTACATAAATACTTATGCTGTATTCTAATGTTCAAACATAATAACGGTATGTAGCCACATATATTTAAAGATGTATTTGTTTTGCAAATATCCACATATAAAAATAGTGCAAGACAAGAAGTAGTATATAAAATACTATATTGCAAGACAATTTGCAGACAATTATCTTTGGCCTATGTAGGTCCTAAAATCTGAAATTGTTTCATCATGAATAATTTTCTACAATGTTGTGCAAGTTTACATATCTTCAACAAATTACTTTTGCGTAATCAGTAGCATAGATTACAGTTTTTGTTCCTACTTTAAATGTAATTGTTATGTTATGGTGCACCTTTATTATATCTCTATTATTCATTTATCACTAACACATGTGATTCAAATATGTATTTTATGGTACACTTATAATGTACTATTAATTAAATTGTTAGAATATCATGAAGATATATGTTAATTTGCAGGAGTTATGATTTACTTACAATTTGAACACATGAATAAGGAATATAAGCAAACGTTTTACTTAATTCCATTTGTTGCACAATGTATATTTGCTATCTATTTGTGTCACTGCATTGTGCTGTACTGAGCATTATGCAGCAATAAAGGTTAGCATTGTTACGACTTGATGTTGGTTCACTATTGTGACTATGACATTGCTGCTAATTTAATTGCGGTGTTATTTAAGTAGCCCACGGTCGTAACGATTATTCCGACGGTCGACCCTCTCTTCGTGACTCCACTCCGCTGTAAACAGAGTCAATTAGAGGTGTTTTCCAGAAAATATAACAATAGGTATTTAGTGTTGTTTCCTTATGTGGCTTTGATACGGTCTGCTTTCCGTAGGGTCTTTCTCCTACCCGAGAGAACTGATGGTCTCCACATGACGCCATCTTAACGGTGACAATTGGTGCCCTTGGTGTGTGGCTCTAGGGGTGTGTAATTTAGTAGAATAGTAATCGTCCTGGTGCGCAACTGAGTACATCAGTGTGAGTATCCGATGACAACAAATATGAATGCACGATTTGTGGGCATAAAATTGGTTGAATGATACATTCAGTCGGTTTAATAAAATACACCAAACTTTTGGTAAGATCATCAAAACAGTTGAGTTTACTTTGTTACATGGAGTAGGCGTAACTTGACATTGTGAATATAACGTTATTTTTATAGTATATGACGAGGTGTCGTGGGTACATTTCCATATTGTTAACATAATTTCATCAAGGATAAATAAAAATTACTGTGTTTGGCCGACGATTTCTATAAAATAAACAAAACAATTGTAAAAACGAACTAACATGGAACAGTCCTGCTGGACAGGTTCGGTCATTTTGTAAAGTTACTATGGAAAGAGATGTGCATAGAATCTGATGGAGGAGATATTGATATTGGTTATCGTCAGTTCGAAACTTTCATTTCGCTGGGATCAGACTGATTTCGAAGTTATTTAATTTATACTCTCATATTTACTAATTCATAGGTGGTCACGTATTTATATAAATAATATTTCATTGCATGATTATATTAATTAGTTAATAATTACATAATTATTGATATAATTAAATAATTAATTATGTCGTCGTTGCAATATTGTGTAAACATGTATATACTGTCATTTATGCAATATTGATCTACGCTTTGATGTAATATAATGTGATATCAGAATTATATAATATAGAGCGCAGTGGCACAATGGCTAGAGCATCGAATCAATTGAGAGAACCCGGGTTCGAACCATGTACTGCGGTGTCGATCACGTAATTAGTGTAATTACTGGAATACGTTGGATGAATCCGCACGCAGCAACAGGTGAATGTCCAGCGGCAAATGTCCTATGTCCAATTAATTTTCGGACGTGTCTTTGTTGATGCTGATGAGTTGACAAGTTACCTATATCACGAACTAGCGACACAGACTTTGCTCAAGTGTCTCTCACCGCAGTCACGACCACCCGCATTGCGTGACGAATGCTGTTTTGGTAAATATTGAGTGCTGACACTCGGTGTGAATTCAACCTCACGATTATTTCAGTGCAGCACTCAATATTTACCAAAACAACGTTCGTCGCGCAATATTGGTGATCGTGGTGGTAATCTGTGACACTTGAGCGATGCGTCTGTCGCTTTTTCGTTATACGGGTATCAATTCACCACTGTCAACAAACTCGCGTCGGACAACTAATTGGACACAGGACACGTGCCGCAGGACATTTGCCTGCCACTGCGTGCGTATCCATCAACGTCTTCCAGTACTTGCATTTTAAAAGGAAGGTTCTTATATAACGCAGTTTCCAGTCCTTGGGATTGCTGAAAGCGCTTCACACTTCATTCCCTGGCAGACCTGCTCAATCGAACATTAAAGAGTGTGCAAGCATACCGATCTCGATTCCCTTCCCTATCCCTAACGCGCTGCACGATCGGTGTCGATTCTTGGAAATACGTAACCGCCAGGAGTGTCTGCATCACGACGTTTCACGCGCCAACGTTTCGAACATTTATACCCTTTTCAGTTGAATATGCGGTCCTAATCACAAGCTCAAATGGACAGACCATAATCCATCTAAATCATTTTGGAATTATGTACAAAAGCACATCACAGCGAAGATAGGATGCACGGTTTTTAAAGCAGGCTCCTTTTACGAGATTTGGATTTGTCTGTCTATATTCGTAAGTACTTCACCCAAGACAACTTTTCTAACACTTTATTTGCAAAAATTTAACGGGATATTTGTTAGACATTTAGAATACAGATATCTTACGGAAGAATTTGATCAGTTTTTGTGTGTGAAAACAACAAAACGATTGCACGCACGATTTGTCCCCACAGGTATGTATGCCATGCTGAGACAGGTCTTAAAAATCACTTTTCCTGATGCATTAAACACAATAGCAATCAAAACGAGGCAGCTAATCAGTCAAAACCAGTTGAATGTACAATTCTGTCTTATTGTTTACTTTGATTCATCCATAATTTGAACGTAAAATGGGTAGGGATTACGCGTACCCATCACCCCTGCCGGTTACGTATTTACCTATCCGATCGACACATAACCGATCGTATAAACACTAAAAGCGATGACGTAGTACGAACAGCGCGTTAGGGATAGGGAAGGCAATCGAGATCGGTATGCTTGTAGACATTCTATGTTATCTCGATTTATCTTGTGAGCATTCAACCCGCTGCAATTACTGCGCGAAGACTATTCGTACATACACATCCACTATTATATATAACCAGGTACTTATTCACATAGGTGAGTGAAATAAAGCAACGTAGGGTGAACGGACTTCCCTAAAGTTCGACACGGCAACATATAATTCTAACCCGGGTTCCGATTGAGAGTCCGATGCTCTAGACTCTGTGCCACTGCGTTGTACATTATATGGTCCTGATATGACATTATATCACATCAAGACGAAGGTTAGGTCAATATTGGAACAAATAACTTATGTCGTGTTTTAGACAATATTGCAACGACGACATCAATAAATGTTTAAATATATAATTAATTACGTAATTACAAATATAATGACTGACTAATAATAATTTTTATTGATATATAAATAAGTGAACAAGTATTAATTTGTAAATATGATAATATAAAATATATACCTTCGAAATCAGTCTGAACCGAAACTAACGAAATATTACGATAATCAATAATGTTGCCTACTGCATCGAAATTTATGCACGTCTCAATCCAGAGTAATTTAGCAAAACAACTCAACCTGTCCAGCATTGACTGCGCCTTCGTAAGTCGTTTTTACGATGTTTTTTATTTTAAAGAAATCGCCGGCCAAACAAAATAGTTTGTGTTTATCCTAAACGAACGTCAGTGAATATGTTCATAAATGTAGCATCCACACCTCTTCATATACCATAGAAATAAGGCTAATCTCACAGTATCAAGTTTGGTCTACTCCATGTAACACTGTAAACTAAATTGCTTTGATGATCTTAACAAATGTTTTACGTATTTTGTTAAACCGACTGAACGAATCATTCAACGAATTTTATGCCAACAAATCCAGCATTCATATTTGTTATCATAAAATATTGTCAATGATGTATTCAGCTGGGCCCAAGGACGATTAATATTCTACTAACTTACACAGCCCTAGAGTCACACACCAAGGGTATCAATTGTCACCGTTAAGATGGCGTTCATCTGGAGACCATCAGTTCTCTCGGGCAGGAAAAAAAATCCCCCAAAACCGATCAATGATCCAAACGTGCAAATTAAAATAGAATAAGGCAACTGAACATCAGCGCATCAAATGAGATGCATTTACAATATTCAGGCATGATAAATGATTTCACGTCAGAAATATTGATTTCAACAAAAACAAAACGGCATGGCAAGAGAGGTGTGTCGTGTTGGAAGAGAGAGCAACAACTAAATGATTTAAAAAAAAGACGAAGAAGTCAACGATGACGAAGAAGAAGAAGGCGATGACGACAAATACTTACTTAGACTTAATTCTTCCTGTTCCTTTCGGGACATCGGGCGACTAGCTTTCTCCATCTACTACGGTCTTTCGCAATTTCTTTGGCCTCATTCCACGTGATTTCCATCTCTGCCAGATCTTCTTTAAAAGTCTTGCGCCAGGTCTTAGTCGGCCTTCCTCTCCTTCTATTTCCACCTTCAGGCACCCATTCCATTGCTACATGTGCTGTTCTCTCTCTTGGTAGGCGTAGGATATGTCCCGCTAGTCTTCGTCGTCGAGACTTAACTATGTGATGCAGGCTGTCCAGACCTGCCCTCCTCATCACTTCTTCATTTGTGGTGTGTTCTCTCCACGATATGCCCAATATGAACCGGAGACATCGTCGATGAAATACGTCTAGTTTTTTTGATATCCTCGCCGTATTCTTCCACGTTTCACAGGCATATATCGCTGTTGGTATTACGATTGACATGTAAAGACGTAGTTTTATGTCCTTTCTGATGGTATTACTGGACCATATTGGACGTAGTCTTTGGAACACTGCTGATGCCTTGCCTATCCTCCCTCGTACATCTACTTCCGCGTCGCCTTTCCTAGAGATGTAGCTTCCAAGGTAAGGGAAGTTCTCGACGCATTGCAACTCTTCCTGACCGATCACAATGTGGGGGTCAGATCCATCACCAGCTGACAATGTTTTTGTCTTCCCATAGCTGATTCGTAATCCGACCATCTCATTTTTGTTTATATTATTGGTCATCTCTTGTAGGATCTCCGGCGTGTGGCTGAGCAGTGCAATATCATCGGCAAAGTCAAGGTCTGTCAACCTATTATTTATCCATTTAACACCAAAGTTCGGATCTTTCATCGTTTTCCTCATGATGAAGTCGATACAAACAACAAAGAGGAAAGGGGACAGGGTGCAAACTTGACGTACACCTGTCTCTATATCGAACATGTCTGTGTAGCCATCGTTGGTCTTGATGCAGCAGTTGGTGTTTCGGTATAGCGATTTGAAAATGTTTATATATTTGCTTGGTATGCCGTATAGCTTCAGGATTTGCCACAGCGAATTTCTGTGGACACTGTCGAAAGCCTTCTTAAAGTCAATGAAATTGACTAAAAGAGGTATCTGGAACTCTCTGCTTTGTTCGATGATGTTTCGCAATGTGAAGATCTGCTCACAGCATGACCTTCCTCTTCGAAAACCAGCTTGTTCCTCCCGGAGGTGTTGGTCAACTGCTGTCTTCAGCCGGTTTAGGATCACACTGCAGAACACTTTTCCAGGTACTGACATCAATGTTATTCCTCGCCAGTTATTGCAATCGCTCAGGCACCCCTTCTTTGGTAACGTCACGATCACTCCTCGTCTCCAATCATCAGGAACTTCCTCCTCAGACCAGATCAGATTGAACAAGTAGGTTAACTCGTCTACAACCCCGTCCTTGCCATGTTTCAATAGTTCGGCCGATACTTCATCAAGGCCCGCTGCCTTGTTGTTCTTGAGGCTATCGATGGCTTTGGAAACTTCTGCCCTGGTGATGTCATTGGTGATGACATCAAGCTCTTTTATGTTTGGTTCCTGTTCGAAGTTGAAGAGTGTGGTTGGTGTTGGTTGATTTAGTACTTCTCGGAAGTGTTCACTCCACCTCGTGTCTTGTTCCTCGTATGTTAGAAGCACTCTGCCATCTTTGTCTTTTATTGGTATGTTGGAATTGCTTTACGCGGTAGTTAGCTCTCTCACAATCCTATACAGCGTTTTCGAGTCATTCCGTTCTGCTGCTGTTTGTGCTTCTTTACATTTCTCTTCTAACCATTTCCTCTTATCTGTCCTACAGCTCTTTTTTACTTCTTTGTCCAGTTTCCTGTATTCCTCATCTGATGATCTCCATTGTTGGATGTTTCTAGCTGCTTGATCTCTTCTGATCTTCGTATCCTTCCTTTTATCAATCAGTTTCCACGATAAATAATAATAATAAAAAGACGAAGAAGAAGAAGAAAAAGGAGGAGCCAGATAAGAACACGATCTCAGACAGACAACGCCGTTATCAAACCCGTCGAGTTTGATACAAGGATCGTATGTGTGTGTCTACGTTCAACGAGAAACCTTGATGCGGGGGGGAATGAAAGTCAGTAGGATGCCTTGAAGGTAATGTTATGCAAACAGGGATGCTAATTCACCACGCACCCCCACTGGCGAGTCACAACTGTGAGCTAGAAGGGAGGAGCTACACCACTGTCCACTCAGACACTGTCGTGCGTTTGAAGTGGGTCACATAGCGGTTACATATAAGCCAGTTTATCAATAGACCGTCGCAATCCACAATCTCCGCGATGGCAGAAACGTCGAATAACACTTTGACCGACGTCATCTTGGCTGCAATGCCAGAGAGCGTAGCATATTGGAAGACTGTCGGTGGAATAGAGATCCTGGTGGCCTTCGTCGCAGTGCTCGGCAACACACTTGTCGGCTGCACTTTGTTGACAAACCGCCAACTGAGGAAAAACCCAAACAACATTCTAATGGCAAACCTAGCGATTGCTGACGGCGTGTTTGCTTTAGTCCTCTTCTTCAGCGGCTATTGGGACTGGACTGCTGGTAGGTACCCTTTCGGAGAGATCGCTTGCCGGGTCCATATGGCATTCATGATTAGCTCCTCGCAGGCGTCCAACAACATATTGGCCGCCATGGCTGTCGTCAAGTTCATCCACGTTGGCTTCCCGTTCACTAGCGACAAGGTACTGCAGCCGGCCGTTATCGGTGCAGTGTGTGCGATATGCTGGTTGCCACCGTTCGTCTGGAACACCGTCCTCCGCATGTTTTCAGCTTTTCAGTTACTGTTCATCGCATCCCTCTGTTACACCGTATACCCGGATTTCATCAACGTCTTCTCCATACTGTGCTTCTTCCTCGTCCAGCTTGTCACCGTCGTCATAGCAACGGGCCTCGTCCTTCGCATTGTGCGTCATCACCAGAAGAGCATCGGCGTCTTGACTGTGGGCGTCGCTGGGGCCACGAGTACCGCCGCTACCACCGCCGGGGAAAAGACGTCGTGGAAGGCCGTGCGTACGTTCGTCGTCATCGTGGCGGCGTTTCTTCTGATGCAGGCTCCACTCTATTTCATCTCGATAATCCACAATATTTGCCAGTGTCTACCGTTAGATCTGGTCTATGTATACGTGTATTACCCGTTTAATATGAACTGTTTTGTCAACGTTTTCATATACTTCTACATGGAGCCGCGATTCCGCAAGGCCGCTATACACTTAATGTCCGGGGGCCGCTACGGACAGTCGGGCTGAAGTCACTCGTTGATATCTGACACGTCAGGTCGGTGCAACTACGACACCATCCATACGATAGAATGATAAATGTTCGTTAACTTTGCCAAATACGACTCTCACTCGGCGAGCGACATAACTGCCGGCCTGCGAACCCGGGGTCCGTGAATCATCTGTCGGGTACGTTCGAGAAACATTAGCTGACGATCTTCATGGATAAGACATAAATGGTGTGGTTGGACAGATGAAAGAGAAGTGAACGTTATGTAGAAGGTGACTGAAACCAAACTTGCGGGTGACTTTTTCATTATTGTACATTGGCTGATGTTGGAACGATTACCGTTGATACGCCTTTGTAGAGTGCGACGAACGATGTGCACAAGGTGCAAACCAATGGAAGGATACAAAGATGCCGAGTCAGACAAGCAACAGTGAAGCTGAAGTTGAGTAAAAAGTCATAAGATTGTGTCAGACGTCGCCAAAACCTGGAGATAGTGACGTTGATAAAACAATTGTCATTATTGTTCATTAATGTTGCCCAATACGTCTGACAAAGTGTGACTAAACTAATAGCTAATAACGATAATAATAAATATTCTTTATTTACAAGATAATCTTATAAAATTTACCTTCGAAAGAATTGTGAGTTTTTAACGTAAAACGTACAGGTAAATTGTTTAAAATTACTTAGCAAGTTAATTACATAAAAGATTAGTGTATAATACTGTAAAGATATATATATATATATATAATATTATATATTAAAATATTAAATATATGGCATTTAACAAAATAAAACTGCACCAACAATATATTGGTAAACTATACAGCATCAGTAAATAAACTAAGATCAAGCTCTGTTGAAATGTTCATTATGTTTCGTGTCACTGTTATCTAGTTGAAAGTTCTGTGCATACATGATGCTTTAAAACGCGTATAGAATTGCAATTGGTTATTTCTGTGTTTAGATTGTTGCACACTTGTGCGCCGTTATCAGCTATTGAGTACTCTTGGACAAGTCCCCTCTTCCATTTCACCGTGTTGTTCTTGTAGAAGCGTTCGAAACAGACTGAAATTGCGCACACATGTAGTATGGAGCCAGTCTGTTTACAGCTAGCTCAGAATCGTTGTTAATGCAACCGACTGCGATTTGTTATTGTTCATTATCTGTGTACTAATTGACTATTCTACATCTTAGATATCATGTAGTGTACAATTTGCAATAGGGTAACTCATAATGTGTGACACTCGTTGTTTGTATATTTCAAATTGCATCATTGCGAATTGCATGTAGCTGTGGTATTGGACAACACGGTAGTAATTGTAACTGCACAATGAGAACGGTGTGTCTAGCGTTGAACTCTAGTCAGGGTTGGAATGACGTTCATGCATTGTACACAAAATTATTGTTATTATTGTTATTTCGTTTACATGAGCCTCGCTCGCTGGTATTGTGATGAAATGCGGTCAGATGGTGTTGTTTTTCGTTATTTGAGAAATCGAACACGTTTGTTTAGCATAACGTCACCTGTTGTATTACTTTGACCCAGCTTAGTTTGTTAAATTGTGCTATGTGTCAGGTTGTTTCATTGTTAAATTGTGCTATGTGTCAGGTATTTGTATTGTTAAATTGTGCCATGTGTCAGGTTGGTGTATTGTGTTAAATTGTGCTATGTGTCATACTATAGTCTTGTTAAATTGTGCTATATGTCAGGTTGTTGTATTGTTAAATTGTGCTATGTGTCAGGTTGTTGTCTTTTTAAATTGTGCCATGTGTCAGGTTGTTGTCTTGTTAAATTGTGTTATATGTCAGGTTGTTGTCTAGTTAAATTGTGATATGTGCCGGGTTGGTGTATTATTAAATTGTGCTATGTGTCAGGTTGTTTTGTTGTTAAATTATACTACGTATCAGGTTATTGTTGTGTTAGATTGTGCTATATGTTAGGTTGTTGTATTGTTAAATTGTGCTCTGTTTCAGGTTTTTGTATTGTTAAATTGTGCCATTTGTCAGGTTGTTGTATTGTTAAATTGTGCTATGTGTCAGGTTGTTTTGTTGTTAAATTATGCTACTTATCAGGTTATTGTTGTGTTAGATTGTGCTATATGTTAAGTTGTTGTATTGTTAAATTGTGCTCTGTGTCAGGTTTTTGTATTGTTAAATTGTGCCATTTGTCTGGTTGTTGTATTGTTTAATTGTGCAATCTGTCTGGTTGTTATGTTGTTTAGTTGTGACGCGACACAGTGTATTGTACTGTTAAACTCCGTCATGACACATGTTGTCATGGTGTTTAGTTGTGACTTGACGCAGTTTGTTATATTGCTCAATTATGACATGACATGACACAGTTTATTATATTGTTTAGATGTGATGACACATTTTGTTATATTGTTTAGTTGTGACATGATACATTTTATTATATTGTTTAGTTGTGGTGACACAGTTTGTTATATTGTATAGTTGTGGAGACACAGTTTGTTATATTGTTTAGTTGTGGAGACACAGTTTGTTATATTGTTTAGTTGTGACGTGACACAGGTTGTTGTATTGTTTAGTTGTGACATGACACATTGTGTTGTGCTGTTAAATTCCGACATGAACAGTTTGTTATAATACCATTGTTTAGCTGTAACATTACACATTCTCTTGTATTGTTTTGTTGCAACGTGACACAGTTGGTTATATTGTTTAGTTGCGACATGACACATTATATTGTATTGTTACTTTTGTTTTTGTTTAATTTAGTTGTGGCGAGTATTTAGTTAAGCAGTTGTGGACTTCTTATTAACTTGCTGTTAAACGACAACTGCATCGAATGTCATATTGTCAATTGTACAGTGTACACAACAACACTCCTTGTACGTCGGGTCATGTTTACAAGAACACAGCATTCTGTGCAAACAGTACACTGTACAACATTGTGTAATTACTCTAATGGAGCGCTCTAATTAGCACTATATGCAGTGGAGGGAAGTCAGGGAATGAACCTTGTAATGGAGGGTTATTTTATGAGAGGTTTCAACAATGAATAATTAGCTTTGCTAACTACTGATGATTTGAATTCCTTCTTGCGCTATTCAAAGGATGAGTATTTTTGCTAGTGGCACTAATGACATTTCTTCACAAAATATCAGAAGCCCTGCGAAACAATCAATTTGCGCTAGGGGTGTACTTAGAATATCCTAACGCACTCGATACTGTTCATTGTGAGATATTGTGTCAAAAACGGTTATGGTATCCGTAGAAAACCTGGATTAAAAGTCATTTCTCCAATCGAAGCTCTTACCCTGTTGCTCTGTTTACGTTTACGTAAATGTATATATATATATATATATATCGCGCGCGCGCACACACACACACACACACACACACACACACACACACACACACACTTTGACAACAGATAGTTTAAAAATGATTTCTCTCATACACGCTCTTCCCCTTTCGTTCTGTTTATGGATACGTAATTATATATATATATATATATATGCCGCTCTTTTAGGTAGACCACCAATGCCGGTTGCGTGGATAATATGTGTGTGTGTGTGTGTGTGTGTGTGTGTGTGTGTGGTGTTTGTGTGCGCGTTTGTGTTTGTGTGCGTGTGCGTGTGTGTGTGTGTGTGTGAAAATCCGCCAGAAAAAGCACCATTGTTTACCACGTGTCTTGGTTATTATATTTGCAAGGCAGACGTTTACTGTCAATATCATTGGTCAACATTTGTGAAAACAACGGATATGTTTTAAAACGTTCTATTTAGATGTCGTAATAAACACGAATACCTCACATTTTCAACACTACCAACATCTTTATAAAACACTCTGAATAACAATATATATGTGTGTGTTTTATGATGGGTAAACCCGGTTTGCCATACTTATGTGGCGTGCGCCGAAAATATGATTTCTTTCAACACGTGTGGATGATGTTTATTACGACATCCACAACCCTTCGTAACAAAATACGATGTTTTTCAAAATTAACTGTATGATGATACATAAAATGAAAGTTTGGAATATGTTTGAATGCTTCTAGTACAACTACCTTTGGTAAAACAATACACTGGGAATTAGTTGTTCTTTCTTTCTTGATAAATACTCTACTCTTATCGGTAGCATATTGTCTGCAGTATACATTTTACTAAAATAGATCAACCATAATTCTCTATATATATTTAAATAGTATGATAAAATATATTTTGTTTATACAATATCAATTTCATTGGCGAATAATTGTGAAAAAAATGGAAAATTATATAAGTATACCATTTGGAAGTCGTAATAACCAAGAATATCTCATTGTTTCAACAATACCAACAACATACTACGTAATGTTTTTTTTTAAATTCCAATTGGCAATATGTCATAAAATATCTTCGGATACTTTCTCTCTCTCTCTCTCGCTCTCTCTCTCTCTCTCTCTCTCTCTCTCTCTCTCTCTCTCTCTCTCTCTCTCTCTCTCTCTCTCTCTCTCTCTCTCTCTCTCTCTCTCTTCTCTCTCTCTCTCTCTCTCTCTCTCTCTCTCTCTCTCTCTCTCTCTCTCTCTCTCTCTCTCTCTCTCTCTCTCTTTGTAACAAAATACGATGTTTTTCAAACTCAGAGTATGATGATACATAAAAAGAAAGTTTGGAATACGTTTGAATGTTTCCAGTACAACTACCTTTGGTAAAAAAATACACTGCGAATTGGTTGTTCTTTACTTCACGATAAATACTCTACTCCTAATGGTAGCATATTTTCTGCACAATACTCAAACTAGATCAAACATAATTCTCTACATATATTTAAATGGTAAGATAAAATATCTTTTGTTTGTACAATTTCATTAGCTAATAATTGTGAAAACAATGGAAAATAACGTAAGTGTACCATTTGGATGTCGTAATAAACATGAATATCTCATTGTGTCAACAGTACCAGCAACATACTATGTTATTTTTTTGCCTTCCATTTGGCAACCTTTCATAACAATATATTCAACCATAGACATTGGGTACTTTCTGGTGAGTTTACTGAGCAGCAGTACTGCATCTTGAAACTCGTTGGAGACAACACCAACTTCTTCACGATTTTTGTGAAGTCGTCATATGCAGCCTATTAAATACCTTGAAATGTTGAACATAGAAGTTCTCGACACTCTGAATGGAGAGATGTGCATCTCTCTCTGTGGCTTCACTACTATTGCCTTTCACTGTATATGTGTGTATATATATATATATATATATATTAATATATATATATCAACAAATAATGTAACTGAGAATTAATCACTCACCACAATATAGAAACATCATCAAAATGTTCATAAGTTTCGCATACATATTAAAGGTGGGCTATATTAAAATGTATTAACATAGTTATCATAATAATATAATTGTAATATATTACATTAATGTTGTTGTAATGGTACAAATTACAATTACCTATAAGCAATATAAATACTCAGGTAATACGTACGTACCGTGTGTATTTTTGACAAAAGAAATTGTTTTCCCTATTAGCGCATATTATGGCTATGCAATGTATTATTCTTTCTCTTTGGCGGAGATGATAAATCGTAGAAATTGGTGGTGAAGAAAAGTTAATAAACAAGTGGATTTACTGATTGATAAGTATTATTCTTGCCTTGTTATCATTCATAAAGTAGCAGTAGACATATACTGAGCAACAGTTGTGCTTAAAGTTAGTTAGATAAAGTATTTTATAACATTTTAGTCTAGATTTAACAAGATTTAACAAGACTGCCACTCAGAGAATTAACTTTAGGTGGCAGGTGGAAAAGGAAGCCCTTTGGCTTATCGAGAGTCCGACCCTTTTATCTATGCGTATCCCGCCCGTCTGAGGTATGTGTCGATTTTATTTTTAAACATATTCACGCTACTAGCACCCACACAATCAGCAGATAATCTGTTCCATTCATTTAAAGTCCGTTGTGAAAATTAATACTTTCTTATATCTAATCTACCATGCTCCTTTACTAATGTAACTTCATGTCCTCTAGTCCTTCTATCTTCCTTAACTGCAAAAAAATTATTTCTATCAATATTTTCATAACCATTCAATATTGTAAACACTTCTATCTGATCTCCTCTCAATCTCCTGGTCTCTAGAGTTGTTAATCCGCATTTTTAGGCGTATTTCGTAACTAAGATCCCTCAGTTTTGGTATCATTTTAGTTGCTCTCCTCTGCACTCTTTCTAGCTTATCTCTGTCCTTCCTGCGATATGGCCTCCACGCTTGAATACAATATTCTAAATGAGGCCTAACTATTGTTTTGTACAGCGGTATTATTAGCTCTTTTTCCTTATACGTTATGTTTCGCCTAATTAATCCAAGGATTTGATTTCCCTTTGAAGCTGCAATTCCGCACTGCTCTGAAACCTTCATGTCAGCACTAATGGTTAACCCTAAGTCATTTTCTTTTACAGTAGTACTTAGTACTGTACCCCCCGTCGTATATTCTACCTCTTCGTTCCCATGTCCTGTGTGGAGGCATTTACATTTCTCAAAATTGAACAGCATTTGCCACTTTTCAGACCATTTGATCAACCTGTCAAGATCATCTTGTAAATGCTGTCTATCTCCATCTCTTTTAATCCTTCTAAACACTTTTGTATCATCCGCAAATTTCAACACTTTGCTTGTTATTTCATCATCCAAATCGTTGATATATATTAAGAATAATATAGGTCCTAATACTGATCCCTCTGGTACCCCACTCAATACCGATTTCCAGTTTGAAGCCTCCCCATCAACTACTACACGTTGTCTTCTGTCAATCAGCCATTGTTCTATCCAGTTTATTATACCATTTCCTATGCCATGGGCCATCAGTTTCAGCAGTAATCTTTGATGTGGTACTTTGTCGAAAGCTTTTTGAAAATCTAAGTAGACGATATCTACCGGTGATCCCTCATCTACTCACTTAGTGATGTCTTCCAAAAAACATAACATATTTGTTAAGCATGACCTCGTTTTAAAAAACCCATGTTGAGATGGTTTATCAAGTTTTGTTTAACAAGAAAATCCACCATGTGATCTTTAATTAGTCTTTCTAATAATTTGCAAATCACTGATGTTAAACTCACTGGTCTATAGTTCTCTGACTTTTTCTCGAACCTTTTTTAAATAACGGTATAATGTTTGCCTCTTTCCATTCTAAAGGAACCACTCCCTCTTCTAAAGACAAATAGAAAACTGTTGCAAGCGGTACGCTAATTTATTCTACAATTTCCAATAGTAGTTTTGGCGGAATCCCATCCACTCCAGGTGATTTATTATCCTTCATAGCCCTTATTTTCCTAGCTACCATTTCCGGGGTTACAATTAATTGTCATAAATAGTCTGAATCTGTCCCTTTGAACTTAGCCTCTGGTAAAGTACTCATTCAGGTCTTCTGCCATTAAGAATCTCTCTGATATTATATTTCCAGCACTATCTTCTGGAGGATCGACCTTATCTTGAACTTTCTGTTTGCTTCGAACATATGCATAACAACTCTTGCTGTCATGTTTTATATTACTAGCTAATTGTTGTTCATAGCTTCTCTTTGAATTTCTAATTTCAGCTGTAGCTTGGTTAAGTGCTTCTTTATAACTGTTGTAGTCTTCATCATTTCTAGTACATCTATATGACTTCCACATCATTTGTTTTTACTTAATTTTCGTAATGGCTTCTTTCGATAAGTGTTTCTTTTTGGACCGCTTCCCTTGTTTTTTGAAGGGTACAAATTTATTGACTATGCACTTAATTTCACTCTTTAATATATTCCAGCATTCTTTTGCTGTCTTATTTTTAGTGCGCTATTCCAGTCTACCTTTGCTAAATATTTCCTCATGTCCTTATACCTTCCTTTGTGGAAATTTATCCTATACTGCTTTTTACTATTCCTTTCTGATTTTACTTTGATGGTAAAATGTATCTTGTTGTGATCGCTACTCCCCAGTTGTTCACATATCTTGACATTGTCAACTAATTCATTCTGTGAGGACAAAACTATGTCTAACACATTCTCACCCCTGGTTGGTTCTAGCACATATTGAGAAAGGAAAGTATCTTGAACTAAAACTAAAAACTTGTGGTCCTCACTCCCCATACTTTGAGGAGATTTCCATTGTATATGTCCGTGGTTAAAATCCCCCATAATAATACTGTCCCGTTTGCTTACTTCCCTTAGAGCGTTTTGTATTTTTTCATTCTCTTCTATGCTTATGTTTGGACTTCGATAAACTAACCCAACTGTTAACGTTGAGTTTCCTGTAACTGTGTTACACCAAACAGCTTCTTCGCAATCTGCTTCTCTTTCTACTTTTATTTCATAAGCCTGGATAGATTCTTTAATATATAAAATAACTCCACCTCCCTTTCTTCCTATTCTATCTTTTCTAAACATTACATATCCTGTCAGTCCCAATTCAGCATCTGATATATCGGTGGTGGTCCAGGATTCGGTTATACCTATTATATGAGGGTAAATATCTTCTATCATAATGTTTAGTTCATTTTTTTATACTATAATCCTTGCATTTAAACAAACACAGTTATATCCAGCTTCAGAAGAGTTTTCCAGACTGTTATTTGCTGATTTATTTGTGCTGTCTTTATCTATGCCTCCATTTTCAGGCTTTTCTGTGAGTCCCCCCTGCGTATCTAGTTTAAATAGATGCAACCTGTCCCACTGTCAACCGATCGTAGAAGGTTCTCTGAGAAAACTGCTGCCCCCTTTCCACCAAGATAATGGCCATCTCTCATGTACATATCTTCCCTCCCAACAAAGTATCCCCATAAATCTATGAATCCCACGCCCTCTTCTTCACACATCTGCTCAACTAGTGCATTGATCGCCATCCTCTTACAATGTCTGTGTGTTGCCCCCCTTCCTCCCATTACTGGCAAAATTCCTGAGAGAACAACCTGTTCC
Source organism: Paraescarpia echinospica (assembly GCA_020002185.1). Lineage (NCBI taxonomy): Eukaryota > Metazoa > Annelida > Polychaeta > Sabellida > Siboglinidae > Paraescarpia > Paraescarpia echinospica. The sequence continues at coordinate 5,431,539 of CM034539.1, read as the reverse complement.
ACTCTTGTCTTCTTTAGCTTCCTTACTAGATGTCTGTACTTCTGAACTACCCAGTTGTTCCCTCCTTGTCTGCATTGTTTGTCCCTACGTGTACTAGTATAGACCCTCCCTTGCCATGCCCCAGTTCCTTCTCTACCCTTTCGGGCACATGCTCTATCCTAGCCCCCGGTAGACACACAACAACGTCCTTCCCCTCGCATATAGTCTTGTCTGTTTTTCTCAGAATTGAATCGCCCATAAACACTCTCTCTTTTCTCCTTGTCCCCTCAATCACTGCCACGGAGTAGCTCCTCCGGTTTGCATATGTCTGGTTGTTATCTTTCCCCCCTGTCGTCTTCTCTCCTGTCACATTCTCTTCCGGTCCATTCTTTCCTGTCGCTTTTTCTCTTGTCACCTTTCCTCCTGTCAGCGTCCCTTTTATCGATTTATCTTCTATCACATTTGATCTCACTTCCTTTCGTCCCTTCATCTTTCGTCCCATCTCATTTTCTTCTCTCCTCTCCCGTCCCATCTACCCTCCCTCCTTCTCTACGGTCACTTTCTTCCCTGTCACCTTCACGCTTGTCACGTTTTCTGTTGTCGATTTTCCAATGTCTTCCCCTCCAATCACCTTCCATCCTCTCAATCTCCTTTCCTCATTTTTCTTGCCACTGCTATTCTCCTTCAGTCTTGCAGTATTCTCACCTCTCTCCCTGTCGTCTCTCTCCATTCGACCTGCCTCCTTGCTGATTCCAATCTCCATTCCCTTCACTATATCTGTCAACCTAACTATCTCCTTCTGCAGACACTCCACCTTCCAACACCCAATGCACTGAAAGGTGAATCCTTCCTCCATGGTTTCTGCCCATGACTTCTCACAGCCGGACAATGCAAAATCTACCCAGCTGTGGCAGTGATCGCACACCAAGTGTCGCTTTGCCTTGACTTGCCGCTTGCAAGGCGCCATATCCCGATTAGAATTTATTCAATAACTTAACTAACTTAGTCTTTATAAAGACTGTTTCCTGTGTACTACAGCATACTTTAGATTACAAATTTCAATTACACAGCCGACTATTTATCCTGTCACGAACGCTAACATTACCGGTAGTGACCTAATTTAAATACAATCAATTATGTTACGTTAGGCTGCTTTATTTATTTAGGTTACGCCGCCCGACTATCGCCCTTGCTTAGTTTTAACAACAATGCTACCTAATCAAAATATCTAGCAAGTACTGGCTTAAGCAGATATTATCTTATGTAAGTAGTTTGATGGTTGTTACTTTATCTCCTATATATTCTACCACATAATCAGGTTTTAAAATCTTGTTTACAACTTATCGAAGGCTAAAGGCTAAATGAGTTACCTTATATCACTCACTATACTAAGGTGTTCTAAAATACTTTAACTAACTAACTTTAAGCACAACTGCTACTCAATATATGTTTATTGCAACTTTATGAATGATATTAAGGGAAGAATAGTACTTATCAATCTGTAATTCCACTTGTTTATTAACTTTTCTGCACCAACTATTTCTACGATCTATCTCCGCCAAATATAGCCTCGATCTTCGGTCTAGCGAGTAATAAAAGGATAAGTTTGTAAACAAGAATTAACAAATCTCATTATGTGATGGAATATATAGATGATAAAGTAACAAGCAAAAAACTACTTACATCAGATAATATATGTGTAAGACAGTACCTGCTAGACACTTTGATAACGCAGCACTGTTGTTAAATTTAAGCATTTGCGATAACCGGGTGAACTAACTTTGTTTATATAGCTAGTGTCCCACGTATTCGCTAGGGAGCGGCATAACCTAAAGAAATATGGCAGTCTAGGGTAAACTAATTGATTGTATTTAAATTTGGTCACTACCGGTAACGTAAACATTTGTGATAGGATAGATAACCAACTGTGACTATAACCAAAAACTGTAACCAAATAAAGAAGGCATTTTTACGTAAAGTGTAATATTTGTGCACAGTAAACAGTCTTCTTAAAGACTGCGTAGACATAGTGAATAGTGTAAACATAGTTGACTAAACTATTTTAAATAGCTAATTAGGTTATTATTATTAAATAAATTATGATATGGCGCCTTGCAAGCGGCACGTCAAGGCAAAGCGACACTTGGTGTGCGACGACTGCCACAGTTGGATGGATTTTGCCCTATCCGGCTGTGGGAAGTCATGGGCAGAGACCAAGGAAGAGGCATTCACGTTTTAGTGCATCACCAAGCCTCAACTCCGCACGGGTTGCGAAGTTCCTGCTGAACGTAGCTACTTCTACAGAATACAAGCTTACATTTCCATATTATTTTATTAAATGTTGCCTTGATTTTGACTTTATTGCATGACCTTGACCTCTAACGACCTCCAACGTGTCACCAAACGAATGGACATCCTAACATTAGTTGGAAAAGACACTTCAAACATGTTTTTATGTTGCTTAGTTCCAAAATTAGGTCCATTTGAATTTTAGACCCTGTATGATGTCGGCCATTTTGGATTTGAGCCGAAATAGACATACCACCAACGAACCCATTTGTTAACATTTTTTCCAACCTCTATGGACCGCGATCACTTCGTTGCTGCGACTATAAATGAATGGGAGGACGTCGTTGTTTGTTTGCCGGGAGGAAACAACTGGGATAGCACAGAAGTACAGACAGTTAGTGAGGAAGTTAAAGAAAAGAGTCGAACAGATTATTATTCTCTCAGGAATGTTGCCAGTAATGGGAGGAAGGGTGTCAACATATAGAAACTGCAAGAGGATGGCGATCAACGTACTAGTTGAGCAGATATGTAAAGAAGAGGGGTGGGATTCGTAGAATTATGGAAATATGTTGTTGTGTGGGAAGATATGTACATGAGAGATGGCCTCCATCTAAGTGGAAAGGGGGCAGCAGTCTTCTCAGAGAACCTGCTGCCATCTGTTGACAGTGGGAGAGGGTGCATCTACATCAACTAGATTCGCAGGGGGGATTCACAGAGACGCCTGAACTGGAGGCATAGGTAAAGACAGCAGAAATAAGTCAGCAAAGAACAGCCTGGAAAACTATTCTGAATCAGGATGTAAATGTGTTTGTTTAAATGCAAGAAGTATAGTAAACAAAAGAAATGAAGTAAACATGATGTTAGAAGGTATTGACCCTCACATAATAGGTATAACCGAATTATGGGCCACCACCGATATATCAGATCAGATGCCGAATTGGGACTAACAGGCTATGTAATGTTTAGGAAAGATAGAATAGGAAGAAGGGGAGGTGGAGTTATTTTATATGTTAAAGAATCTATCCATGCTGATGAAATAAAATTAGAAAGAGAAGCAGATTGCGAAGAAGCTATTTGGTGTAACATAGTTACAGGAAACTCAACGTTAACGGTGGGGTTAGTTTATCGAAGTCCAAACATATGTATAGAAGAGAATGAGAAAGTCCAAAACGCTATAAGGGAAGTTAGCAAAACGGGACTGTATTATTATGGGAGATTTTAACCATGGTTATATACAATGGAGATCTCTACAGAGTACGGAGAGTGAGTAATACAAGTTTTTAGTTTTAGTACAAGACAGTTTCCTTTCTCGACATGTTTAGAGCCAACCAGGAATGATAATGTGTTAGGCATAGTTTTGTCCTCACAGAATGAATTATTTGACAATATCAAATTATGTGATCCACTGGGAAGTAGTGACCACAACCAGATACATTTTACCATCAGAGTAAAATCAGTAAGAAATAACCAAATGCAGTCCAGGAGAAATTTCCACAAAGGATGATATAATGAAATGAGGAAATATTGAGCAAATATAGATTGGAACAACACACTGGAGAATAAGCCAGCAACAGAATGTTGGAATATCTTAATGAGTGAAACTGAGTGCATCATCGATAAATTTGTCCCCTTGAAAAAAAAATGTTAAACAGTCCAGAAAGACGTACTTATGTAAAAAAACCATTAGAAAAATTCAGTCCAAACAAATGATGTGGAAGTCATATAGACGTACTGGTAATGATGAAGACTCCAACATTGATAAAGAAGCACTAAACCAAGCTACAGCTGAAATTAGAAATTAGAAGAGAAGTTATGAACAAAAATTAGCTTGTAATATGAAACAAGACAGCAAAAGTAGTTATGCATATGTTTGGAATACTGGAAATACAATATCACAGGGATTCTTAATGGCAGAATACCTGATGAGTATCTTATTTCGGTGTTTACCTGGGAAGATATTAGTTCACTGCCAGTACCAGAGGCTAAGTTCTAGGGGGCAAAACCAGACTGTTTAGGACAGTTAATTGTAACCCCGGAAATTTCAGCTAAGAAAATAAGGGCTATGAAGAATAATAAAACACCTTATGGTGGATGAGATTCCGCCAAAACGTCTACAGGAAATTGTAGAACAAATTAGCATACCACTTGCAACAGTTTTCAACTTGTCATTAGAACAGGGATTGGTTCCCTTGGAAAGAAACAAACATTACACCGTTATTTAAAAAAGGTTCCAGAAACAAATCAGAGAAAGACAGACCAGTGAGATTAACATCAGTGAATTGCAAATTATTAGAAAGACTAATTAAAGATCACACGGTGGATTTTATTTTTAAACATAACTTGATCAACCCATCGTAACATGGGTTTCTAAAAGCGAGGTCATGCTTAACAAATATGTTACGTTTTTTTGGAAGATATCACTAAGTGGGTAGACGAGGGATGACCTGTAGATATCATCTACTTAGGTTTTCTAAAAAGCTTTTGACAAACGCCACATCAAAGATTACTGCTTAAACTAAAGGCCCATGGCGTAGGAAATAGTTTAATTAACTGAATAGAAAAATGTCTAATTGACAGAAGACAACGGGTAGTAGTTGATGGGGAGGCTTAAAACTGAAAATCAGTTTTGAGTGAGGTACCACAGGGATTAGTACTGGGACCTATATTATTCTTAATATATATGAACGATTTGGAAGATGATATAATAAGCAAGGTGTGGTAATTTGTGGATGATACAAAAAATTTTAGAAGGATTAAACGTGATGGAGATAGACATAATTTACAAGATGATCTTGACAAGTTGATGAAATGTTCTGAAAAATTGCAAATGTTGTTCAATTTTGGGAAATGTAAATGCCTCCACACAGGACATGGGGACGAAGATGTAGAATATACAATTAGGGGTACTCTACTGAGTACTACTGTAAAAGAAAAGTTTTAGTATTAACCATTAGTGCTGATATGAATGTGTCAAAGCAGTGCGGTATTGCCGATTCAAAGGGAAATCAAATCATTGGATTATTTAGGCTAAATAAAAGGTATAATGAAAAAGAGCTCACAATAATACAGCAGTACAAAACAATAGTTAGACCTCATTTAGAATATTATAGTCAAGGGTGGAGGCCATATCGCAGGAAGGACATATATATGCTAGAAAGGGTACAGAGGAGAGCATCTAAAATGTTACCAAAACTTAGGGATCTTAGTGTAGATTAAATATAAGAAAGTTATCATTCTCACAAAAGACTGTAAATGAATGAAACATATTATCTCCTGATTGTGTGGGTGCTTGTAGCGTGAATACGTTTAAAAATAAAATCGACACATACCCTGAAAAATCGGGATACACGTAAATAAACAGTATTGGTCTCTCGATAAGGCAAGAGGCCCACCTGCCATCTAGAATTAATTTTCTGGATGGCAATCTTATTAAATCGTGTTATATCTTGTTAAATCTTTGCATTATTGTTCTGTTGCGCCGCTTGCCGCATTTATGAGAACCAATATTTCCGAATAGCGCCATTACTGTGCGTCGCCTATTTCTTCAATTATGCCCACCACAATTTATTGCCAGTTACCCTTATTTACGTCTCCGTGAACAGAAGTAAAGAGGTGTGAATACTTTTATGAACATAACACATAAGACACCAAATGACGTTTTGTCTTCATAAAGATAGCAATGTATTGTCTCGTAAACACTGCATTGGATTTGTTTGATTTAAGCACAATTATTGTTGAGATATGTATGCATTTATATGCTATTGCACAGTCACATGTTTCGTTGTCACGTGGTCGTTATATTATTTGTGTAGGGGAAATTTTTATTGTGAAAAGAAAAGTAGTGATATTAAAAATAGAGGATTCGTTTAATTATTCGGATGGATGGCGAGATATGGATGCAACTGACACTGACACGTCGAACTACGAAACTTCCCCTGAGTGTCTATCGAACAAGAGCGATTATTTGACTTGATTGTTTGAAGAGATGATTTGAAGACGCGCAGTCGATATCTTCACGGCTTCTTTGATGACCTCTCCCCGAATTTATTTCGAAGACACCAAAGTTCTGGAAGTATTTATCGAATTGAAGATTATCGTTTTAATATGCTCCCGAGTTAGTATCTACATATTTAACTGAAAAGTAACTAAATTTAACTGAGGTAGGACCTAACAAACTAACTACAACATAACTCTATTTATTTACAATGATGGACCCAATTTCCCGCTCTATCAAAACTCGGCCGAAACGTCACGGGAATAACGTAAACTGACTATGAATTATATAAAAATATCACTCATTTGAACCATCCAGTCTAACGAACCTCTTCACTCATAGTGTAAATAGCATGAAAACAAACGTTGGTCTGTCCCATAAAATCGGTAAATTACTATTGACAATTTAAATTGCAACACTTAGAATAACGTTCATTAGATTATATGAAAACAAAATAATTTACACTTTAATACCGCCTTGCACTGCCAATTTGATGCTTTTAACTTATTGCATAACAGCGATCTTTAACCAATTTTTACTGCGCCCAAATTCCAGTCAACTAACTTTGCGACCCACGCCTTCACTCAGTTAACTTGAGATAAGTCATTAAAATTAAAAGGCGTCAATGTTGAATAAAAACACACATATTATTTCCCATGACGTTTTATCTGGCATAAGTTATTTGTTTCGCGTGCAAATGGTACGGGCAAGCGGGACACTAAATGAAAGTTCGAACAGCCCCCAGATACTCTTGGCGACCCTCTCAAAATAGTTGGGCGAAACATTTCGCGACCCACGGGTTAAGAACCGCTGGAATAGTACCTGATCACCCACCTGACGGGGTCACAATAATGGGGAATGTTACGAAATATACGAAATCACTAGACGCAAATTATGACTTATGACTTATGGGTTGAAATTACGTAAGGAAATACACAAAAAGACCACACCACACCACACGCTACACACACACACACACACACACACACACACACACACACACACACACACACACACACACACACACACAACCACACACAGCACACACCACATACACACACGCTAGCTCGATTATAGTTAGATGCTAAATGCTAGTGTAGTGATTTTGCTAAAAACTTATATTTATGCAGAACATTATGTTTATTAATAACAAACGTATATAAGATCTAACAGCCCATTATGAATGAATAAATGAAAATGTATGAATCAATGAATAAACAATTGAAAGTTTATTCAACAACAAAAACATAATATATGCACAATAGCTGCTGCTGCTGAAATGACATAGCTGAAATCATATAATAGATTATATGTTGTTATTCCCTTCTCAAACTAAAATACTGAAAAAAATATAATACGAATTATAATAAATTACAAACTAATTTTACCATTGCTCTATAATTCTTTTACCATAGTGCTTGCTTTATTAATACGTGGGTCTCACTAAACATCATCTTCAATTGACAAGTCACAAATATGTAGAAAGTAATGACAACTTGAATGTTTTTAAAATTGTGTTAAAGTCGGATGCTGAGTCAATTTATTTGCTAAATTGTTCCTTGTTTGTATACCCTTGACGGTGAGTGACAGCAGTCTGATGTTGGTGATTGGCTTTTTAACATTGAACAGTTTGCTTTGTTTGGTATCATCATAGTCTTGTGATAACATTACCGGTAGTGACCTAATTTAAATACAATCAATTACGTTATGTTAGGCTGCTTTATTTATTTAGATTACGCCGCGCCCTACGAATACGTAGGACACTATCTACATAAACAATCTGGAATTCGCCCGACTATCGCCCTTGCTTAATTTTAACAACAATGCTACAAAATCAAGTACTGGCTTACACATATATTATATTATGTAAATAGTTTTATGGTTGTTACTTTATCTTCAATATGTTCTACCACATAATCAGGTTTTTATATTTTGTTTACAACTTATCGAAGGCTAAGTTACCCTATTATCACTCACTATACTAAAGTGTTCTAAAATACTTTAACTAACTAACTTTAAGCACAACTGCCACTCAATATATGTTTTGTGCAACTTTATCAATGATATTAAGACAAGAATAATACCCATCAGTAATTCCACTTGTTTATCAACTTTTCTGCACCACCAATTTCTACGATCTATCTCCACCAAATATAGCCTCGAATATATATTGTATTTGTTTCAGTTAAGCACAATTATTGTTGAGATTTGTATGCATTTATATGCTATTGCATTGTCACATGTTTCGTTGTCACATGGTCGTTATATTATTCGTCTAGGGGAAATTTATATTGTGAAAAGAAAAGTTGTGATATTAAAAATAGAGGATTCGTTTAATTATTCGCACGGATGGCAAGATATGGATGCAACTGACACTGACAGGTCGAACTACGAATCTTTCCCTGAGTGTGCATCGATCATGAACGATTACTTCACTTGATTATTTGAAGAGACGATTTGAAAACACGTAACAGATATCTTGAAGGCTTGTTTGATGATCTTGCCCCGAGTCGATTTCGAAGATACCAAAGAATTGAAGATTATGCTTTAATATGCCCATTTGGGCATAACGAGTTAGTATCTACATATTTACCTGAAAATGACATAAAAACTAACTATAACATCACTCTATTTATTTACAAGGATGGACACAATTTCCCGCTCTACCAAAACTCGACCGAAACGTCACGAGAAAAAGGTAAACTGAATGTGAAATAAGTAAATTATCACTCAGAACCAACCTGAACTCATAGATGTAAATAATACGACAAAAAACGTCGGACTGTCCCATAAAACGGTAAATTACTATTGATAATTTATATTGCAACACTCAGAATAACGTTCATTAGATTGTATTAAAAATAAATAATTGTTCTTTTAATACCGCCTTGCACTGCCAATTTGATGCCTTTAACTTATTGCATAACAGCAATCTTTAACCAATTTTGGCTGCGCCTAAATTCCAGTCGACTATCTTTGCGACCCACGCCTTCACTCAATTGACTAGAGATAAGTCGTAAAAATAAAAAGGCATCAATGTTGAATGATAACACACATATTATTTCACACGGCGTTTTATCTGGCATAAATTGTTTGTTTCGCGGGTAAATAGTACGGGCAAGCGGGACACTAAATGAAAGTTCGAAATGCCCCTAGGTACTCTTGGCGACTCTGTTATTTCGCTACCCACGGGTTAAGAACCGCTGGAATAGTACCTGATCACCCACCAGATGGGGTTACAATATTGGAGAATGTTACACTTGAAAATATACGAAATCAATAGACAACCATTAGGCAATGTTGCAACGACGACATAATTAATTAGTAGTACAAGACAGGAAGTAGTATATAAAATACCATATTGCAAGACAAATTGCAGACAATTATCTTTGGCCTATGTAGGTCCTAAAATCTGGAATTCTTTCATCATGAATAATTTTCTACAATGTTTTGTAAATTTACATATCTTAAAAAAAAATCTACTTTTGTTTAATCAGTAGCATAGCTCATAGTTTCTGTTTCTACTTTAAATGTAATTGTTACGTTATGGTGCACCTTTGTTATGTCTGTATTATTCATTTATCACCAACACATGAAAATAAAATATGTATTTTTATGGTGCACTTATAATGTACTATTAATTAAATTGTTAGAATATCATGAAGGTATATGTTCGTTTGCAGGAGTTATGATTTACTTACAACTTGAACACATGAATAAGGAATACAAGCAAATGTTTTGCTTAATTCCATTTGTTGCACAATGTATATTTGTTATCTATTTTTGTCACTGCATTGTGCTGTACTGAGCATTATGCAGCAATAAAGGTTAGCATTATTACGACTTGATGCTGGTTCACTATTTTGACTATGACATTGCTGCTAATTTAACTGCGCAGTTATTTCAGTAGCACACGGTCGTAACGATTATTCCGACTGTCGGCCCTCTCTAATTGACTCCACTCTGCTGTAAACAGAGTCAATTAGAGGTGTTTTTTCCAGAAAATATAACAATAGGCATTTACTGTTGTTTCCTTATGTGGCTTTGATAGGGTCTGCTTTCTGTAGGGTCTTTGTCCTACTCGAGAGAACTGATGGTTTCCAGATGACGCTATCTTAACGGTGACAATTGGTGCCCTCGGTTTGTGGCTCTAGGGGTGTGTAATTTGCTAGAATATTAATCGTCCTGGTGCGCAACTGAGTACATCAGTGTTAGTATCTGATGATAACAAGTATGAATGCTGGATTTGTTGGCATAAAATTCGCTGAATGATACATTCTGTCGGTTTAATAAAATACTCCAAACTTTTGTTAAGATCATCAAAACAGTTGAGTTTACTTTGTTACATGAAGTAGGCATAATTTGACACTGTCAGTATAACGTTATTTTTATAGTATATGACGAGGTGTCGTGGCTACATTTACATATTTTAAACTAAAAACTGCTGTGTTTGGCCGACGATTTCTTTAAAGTAAACAAAGCAATTGTAAAAACGAACTAACATGGAACAGTCCTGCTGGACAGGTTCGGTTATTTTGCAAAGTTACTATGGAATGAGACTCTCATAATATTTACTAATTAATACGAGATCACTTATTTATATAAATAATAATTAATTGCGTAAATATATTTCTAATTATATAACGAATTACATAATTAAATAATTAATGTTGTCGTCATTGCAATATTGCCTAAATACGTATATACGGTTATTTATGCAATATTGATCTATGCTTCGTCCTGATGTGATATAATGTGATATCAGGACTATATAATGTAGAGCGTTTCCACCAAATATAGCCTCGAACATATATTGTATTTGTTTCAGTTAAGCACAATTATTGTTGAGATTTGTATGCATTCACATGCTATTGCATTGTAACATGTTTCGTTGTCACACGGTCGTTATGTTATTCGTCTAGATCATTTTGGATTTATGTACAAAAGCACATCACAGCGAAGACAGAATGCACGGTTTTTAATGCAAGCGCCTTTTACGAAATTTTTATTTGTTTCTATATTCGTAAGTACTTCACCCAAGACAACTTTTCTAACACTTTATTAGCCCAAATTTAACGGGATATGTGTTAGAGATTTAGCACATAGATATCTTACGGAAAAATTTGATAAGTTTTTTGTGAAAACAACAAAAACGATTGCACGCATGATTTGTGCCCCCCATCGTTATGTATTACTTGCTGAGACAGGTCTTAAAAATCACTTTTTCTGATGCATTAAACAAAACAGCAATTAAAACGAGGCGGCTAATCAGTCAAAAACAGTTGTACGTACAATACTGTCATATTGTTTACTTTGATTCATCCATAATTTAAACATAAAATCGATAGGGATTGCGCTTACTGAACACCCCTGCCGGTTACGCATTTACCTATCTAATCGACACATAACCGATCGCATGATCAGAAAAAGCGATGACGTAGTATGCACAGCGCGTTAGGGATAGAGAAGGGAATCGAGATCGGTATGCTTTTAGACACTCTCTATTATCTTATTACTGCGCGAAGACTATTCGTACATAGATATCCACTATTATATATAGCCAGGTATTCATTCACATAGGTGAGTGAACTGGAGCAACTTAGGTTGAACGGACTTGCCCAAAGTTCGACACGGCAGCACAATATTCGAACCCGGGTTCTCTTGATAGAGAGTCCGATGCTCTATCCACTGTGCCTTTGCTCGATATTGGAACAAATAACTTATGTATGTGTTAGTTACATAACACTACTTAAGTTATTGCAACAACGACATCATTACATGTTTAATTATGTAATTAATTGCGTAATTACAAATATAATTACATACTAATAATGCAATTAATTAATATTGATATATAAATAAATGACCAAGTATTAATTTTTAAATATTATAGTATAAACTATACACCTTCGAAATCAATCAGAGACTAACGAAATATTACGATAACTATGCTGTCTACTGCATTGAAATTTATGCACGTCTCATTCCAGAGTAATTTAGCAAAACAACTCAACCTGTCCAGCATTGACACCGCCTTGGTACGTCATTTTTACGATGATTTTTTATTTTAAAGAAATCGTCGGCCAAACAAAATAGTTTGTGTTTATCCTAGAAGAAATTCAGTGAATATGTTCGCATGTAGCCTCGACACCTCTTCATATACTATAAAAAATAAGGCTAATCACACAGTATCAAGTTAGCACTACTCCATGTAACACTGTAAACTAAATTGCTTTGGTGATCTAACAAAGGTTTGGCGTATTTTATTAAACTGACTGAACATATAATTCGAATTTGATGCCAACAAGTCCAGCATTCATATTTCTTATCATAAGATACTGACAATGATTTACTCAGTATTCTCGGGCAGGAAAAAAACACCTCAAAAGCGATCAATGATCCAAGAGAGCAAATTAAAATACATTGAGGCAACTGGACACCAGCGCATCACATGAGATGCATTTACAATATTCAGGCATGATGAATGATTTCAAGTCAGCAGTATGGATTTCAACAAAAACATAACGGCATGGCATGAGAGGTGTGTCGTGTTGGAAGAGAAACCAAAAACTAACTGATTTGAAGATGAAGCAGACAACGACGACGAATAATAATAATAATAAAACGAAGGAGGAGACGAAGGAGAAGAAGAACGAGGAGGAGACAGATAAGAACACGATCTCAGACAGACAATGGCGTTATCAAACCCGACGTGTTTGATACAAGGATCGTGTGTGTCTACGTTCAACGAGAAACCTTGAGGCGGCAGGCCATGAAAGTCCGTAGGACGCCTTGAAGGTAATGTTATGCCAAAAGGGATGCTAATTCACCACGCGCCCCTACTGGCGAGTCACAATTGTCAGCTAGAAGGGAGGAGCTACACCACTGTCCACTCAGACACTGTCGTGCGATTGAAGTGGGTCACATAGCGGTTACGTATAAGCCAGTTTATATCTAGACCGTCGCAATCAACAACCTCCACTATGGCAGAAACGACGAATGACACTTTGACCGACGTCATCTTGGCTGCAATGCCAGAAAGCGTAGCATATTGGAAGACTGTCGGTGTACTAGAGATCCTGGTGGCCTCCGTCGCAGTGCTCGGCAACAACCTTGTCGGCTGCACTTTGTTGACAAACCGCCAACTGAGAAAAAACCCAAACAACATTCTAATGGCAAACCTAGCGATTGCTGACGGCATGTTTGCCCTGGTCCTCTTCTTCACCGGTTAATAATAATAATAATAATAATAAGATAACTTCTATTGCGCCTAAATCCTTGGAAACCAAGCTCAGAGGCGCACCAATACAAAAGGATTGGTCAATCACAAAATCCACAAGTAGTTTTCCAGTTGTCAACAGATGGGTCAAGGCGCTAGGGAGCTACGGTGGATAAGCAAGGTTGTAAAGATACGTTTTTAAATGACGACGGAATTTTTTGTAATATTTTCAACTGATCTAACACTAAGACGGAGCATATTCCAAATAGTTTGTGCAGCAAATAAAATAATTAATAAAAGGATAATAATAATAACAACAACAGCAACAATAAATCATGTTCTGTAGTTGTATGATGTATGTGCATGTGTCGTTGTTGGTATTAATCGTGTGTACGTGATTCATCCGCCGTTATTACAATGACTATACGTTAGCATCCACCAACATCACATTGCCATCACCCAGCCTCATTGCGGTGGTTGCACGTTATCATCCACTGTCACTACATTGACTGTACCTTACTTTTACGTTACCATCTACTGACATCGCAGTGGCTGTACGTTATCAACCACCGTCGTCGCAGTGACAGTTTGTTTGGTAAGCCGTATAGCTTCAGGATTTGTCATAACGAATCTTTGTGGGCACTGTCGAAAGCCTTCTTAAAGTCAATGAAATTGACTAAAAGAGGTATCTGGGACTGTCTGCTTTACTCGATGATGTTTCGCAACGTGAAGATCTGCTCACAGCACCTCTTCGAAAACCAGCTTGTTCCTCCCGGAGGTGTTGGTCAACTGCTGTCTTCAGCCGGTTTAGGATCACGCTGCAGAACACCTTTCCATATACTGACATCAATGTTATTCCTCGCCAGTTATTGCAATCGCTCAGGCACCCCTTCTTTGGAAACGTCACGATCACTCCTCGTCTCCAATCATCAGGAACTTCCTCCTCAGACCAGATCAGATTGAATAAGTAGGTTAACTCGACTACAACCCCGTCCTTGCCATCTTTCAATAATTCAGCCGATACTTCATCAAGGCCCGCTGCCTTGTTGTTCTTGAGGCTATCGATGGCTTCGGAGACTTCTGCCCTGGTGATGTCATTGGTGGTGACATCAAGCTCTTATGTTTGGTTCCTGTTTGAAGTTGAAGAGTGTGGTTGGTGTTGGTTGATTTAGTATTTCTCATGTGTTCGATCCACCTCGTGGCATGTTCGTCGCTTGTTGGAAGCACTCTGCCATCTTTGTCTTTTACTGGTACGTTGGAATTGCTTTTCGCGCTAGTTAGTTCTCTCACAATCCTATATATCGTTTTCGAATAATTCCGTTCTGCTGCTGTTTGTGCTTCTTTACCTTTCTCTTCTAACCATTAAATTTTCCTCTTATCTGTCCTACAGCTCTTTTTATTTCTTTGTCCAATTTCCTGTATTCCTCATCTGCTGATATCCATTGTTGGGGGTTTCTAGCTGTTTGATCTCTTCTGATCTTCATATCCGTCCTTTTATCAATCAGTTTCCACGAGTCTTCAGTAATCCATTGTTCTCTGTTGGACTGGACTCTTTTCTCCTTCCTAACACTACATTCGCGCTCTCCTCTACGGCTTGAAGGAATAGCTGTCATTGCTCTTCTAAGTCGGTTGAGTGTTGTAGCGCTTGGAATCTGTTCTTAGTTTCCTCGTATAATTGTTTTGATGTGTCTGTGTTATTTAAGTTATCTGTCGCATGTGGCCTGACCGTCTTCACCGTCCTAACTCTCTTTAACTTCAAGCGGATCTTACCAATCACAAGGTTGTAGTCAAAGCCAACATCTGCCCGTCTATAGGTTCGGACATCTTGTAGAGATGTACGCCATCTACTTATGCAGAAGTAATCAATCTCATTCGATATATTGCCATCTGGTGAGATCCAGGTTTTCTTCTGAATGCGTTTATGAAGAAGGTGTTGCCACTGCTGATACCACTGGCGGTGCTCATCGAAAGCAATCGTTCACCGTTATCATTCGTATTTCCAGCTGAATAAGGATGCTACAAAAGCATGCTACAAAAGCACTGATAGGGTGGAAGCCAGTTAGTGAACGCATCATCACAGCGAGGTTCAACACCAGACATGTCAAAATCACCGTAGTGCAAGTATATGCCCCAACCGAAGTCGCCATAGACGAGGAGAAGGACACCTTTTACGACCAACTCCAGAACGTGCTTGACGAGGTACCAAGCTTTGACGTAAAAGTGGCGGTAGGAGACTTTAACGCGAAGCTGGATGGAGACAGAAGAGACATGTATACTACGGTTGGACCTCATGGTTCAACTGGAAATACGAATGAATTTGGTGTTGATTACTCCTTTCATTTGTTGGGGTGACCGTTTTTAATGACCACCCTTCTTAGCCACACTGTCTGAGTCGGTCGTATTGTTTGCCGACATGTAGCTACTTCGTCACCTGGGAGGTTATGTGAACGGGCTTCCATGTGTTCTCCCAGAAAACAAGTGGCTGACTCGTTCTGAGAATTCCTCTTACGTATACATCAGTGAACGTCGACTGGGTGACACCACGGCTAGCGGTTATAAGGGTGAACATGAGGATGTCGGTGATGATAGGGAGGAGGCTAAATATATCATTGTCGTTGTTCTCATCGTCGTAATTATTATAACCGTAATCGTCATCATCATCGTCGTCTTCATCATAGCCATAATCATATTCATCATCGTCTCTAAGATGACGCCTTCATTGTGTTCATCGTCCTCCTTATTTATTTATCATCCTCATTATTACTGTCTTCATCATCATCATTACTAACATCATCATCATCTATCATCATCAACAGCAACATCGTCATCATAATCATCAACATAATCATCATCATCAACAACACCCACTATTTTTACGAGATGGCACCTTAATTTAGTTAACTTTTCTCGACAAAACTACACGAAGACCCCCACAATGTATTGATATGGTCATCGAGTTTATCATTAAATTACCTCTTAATGACTCCTTTTAAATTATTCTTAAAATTACTCTTGATATAATCCTTTATTCTTGGTGATATTTAAAAATGTTTGATTTTCCGTTATCTTATAGATGCACCTTGCATTTGATTGAGATTATCCTTAACTTCATGTTTTGAGATTACCCCTTAATTGTTTAAGTTGATCCTGAGTTTAATGTTTTAATATTACCCTTTTGATTCTAATAATGTCACAGTGTCACTCATGAACTGTTTGAGATGACCCATTAATAATTAATTATTGGAATTTTAAATAAATTAAAACAAGTGTTACTTCAACAAGTTAAAATATTGTTATATAATTCATTAATTTTACTACACATCATGGCATGGTGTTTTCAATCAAATATAATTCTAAAACTTCAAACTGTAAGATTACTAAACATTCTTCAGGATAGTTCGTTTTCAAATCAGAAACTAAAATTTGTCATATCCAAGATGTTTAATTTACCTGGTAGAGGCTTTCGTCAAGGTATCACGTCGATTTCATCAGAACCGATGACGCTGAATGACGTCATCGTGAGGCAGTTCGTGAGACAGTTCGTAATTGCCCTCGTCTCTGTTGATGTGTGTTTTGGTTTTCCTGATCCAGATGGCTTCCTTGATATGCCGAATTATTCTGTTGGGTTCCTTGTCTACAATTTTCACTCCTTCCCAGTCTATGATGTGGTTTTCAGTTGTCGTATGGTCTGTAAGGGCGGATTTATTGATGGTAGACATCAATCTTTTTTCCCGCTCCCTGTGTATTTCTCATTTTTCGTGTTGTCTACGTCCTTTCTGTGTTCCTCCAGTCTTGTTTTGAGTAGTCTTCCTGTCTCCCCAAAGTACTCAGCACCACAATTCTTGCACGGTATTTGGTACACCTGTTCGCCCTGTTTTTCTAGTTGTACTTTGTCCTTGGGATGTACCAACAGGTGCCTGAGGGTGGTTAAGGGCCGCATGGCTGTTGCTTCTCCATACTTCTTCAGTACTCGATGTACTCTCTCTCAGACCCGCTCTATGTATGGGATGACTATTTGGCTCCGATAGTTTTTGTCCTTAGTCTTTTTGTTGGTCTTTTTCTTCTTACTGCTATCTGTCACCTTTTTCAAGGCCCACGACGGATAGCCACATACTCTTAGAGCTCCTCTCAAGTGTTCCACCTCTTCTTTCTTGTCCCCCTCCTCTGAAGTTATTGTCTCACACGTGTTCATAAGGGTTCTGACAACTCCCAACTTTTGATGTTTGGTGTGGTGGGACGCAAAGTTCAGGTATTGGTCAGTGTGCGTCTTCTTCCTGTACACTGTGGACTTCACACTGCCATCTTCCTTTCTGGTGAACTTTGCATCCAAGAAGGGCATGTTGTTGTTCTCTTCGTCTTCCCGCGTGAAAATGATTATACCTGTGGGGTGTACAGTGTTCATGTGTTGTTGTAATTTATTTGCCTTTCCTGTGTGTACCAGGCAAATTACATCGTCCACATATCGCTCCAGTTTCTCGGTTGGCAATCGACTGGTGCTGTGGCTATGATTTTCTGCTCCAGGTCCTCCATGTACAGGTTCACAACAATGAGGGATACTGGACTGCCCATGGCTACCCCAAACTTCTGCTGAAGTATGTCGTCTCCAACACAAATTTCAACAACTCCATGATGTCGTCTACGTTTAGGTTTGTTCTCTTCTTTAGTGTCTTGTCATTCTCTAGTCTTTTTCTGATTATTTTGCAAGCTTCTCTGATCGGAGTCTTCGTGAACAGTGACACAACATCATATGACACAAATGATTTTCCTTCTTCCATTCTCAGCTTTGTCATTTCTTTCACCAATTCTTGTGAGTTTTCCGTATGGTGTTCTGTTTTTCCAACACGTGGTTGTAGTATGTTGGCCAATTCTCTGGATACTCTGTATGCTATTGTCTGTTTGTAGTCGGCAATTGGTCTGAGCGGCACCCTCTCCTTGTGGATTTTTGGTGATCCATACATCCGTGATACTTTTTCTAGCGTAGGATACAAGTACCAGTACTGATCTTTGGTGATCGTTCCTTCCTTCTCCAAGGACTTTTCCATTCTGATGAGTTCTGCCTTATATTTCTTGGTATGATCCTTCTTTAACTTCTCATATGTCGCTTCGTCACTTAGCATTTCTTTCATTTTGTCCTGGTATTCTTTCGTTTACATGATGACTGTGGCCTTTCCCTTGTCCGCTGGGAGTATGGTGATGGACTTCTCCTTCTGCAGCTCTTTCAAAGCTGTTCTTTCTTGTCTGGTTAGGTTCTGTTTTGGAACTTTTGCTGATTTCAGAACTCACGCGATGTCTGCACGAAGTTTGTCTTTTTGTTCTTGTGGTAGGTTCCATGTCGCTTGTTCTGCCGCTACGACGAAATCCGCGGTCGGTACTTTTTCTGGCGTTACCGCGTAATTTAGTCCCTTCGCTAATATATTATTCTGGGCCCCGGACAGTTTGTATTTCGACAGGTTTATCACCCACATTTTTAGCTGGGTTCCGGTAAGGTCAGCTTCGTTTGTTCTGTCTCTCTTCACTTCCAAGCGCCGAATTTGTTGTTGATGGCGCCATTTTGTTTTCTCGTGCGTACTCTCGCTGACATGCGCGATGTGGCGCGTGACGTTTAGTTGTTCTTCCCTTAACAACGAAGTAAACAGCTTCGTTTCTAGGGCGAGTTTCTTCTCTTTAAACGTGTCCAATTTGGTGTTTATGACACGTATTGTCTCTCTCACTAGATCCTTCCTGGCTTTGTCCACTATTCTCCTCGCATTCATCGTGTTTATCGGGCATTTCAGACTGAGACTGGGAGGTGCTACATTGATGTCATCGGTACTGATGAAGTCGACGTGATACGATGACGACAGCCTCTACCAGGTAGGTAAATTAAACATCTTGTATATTAAAAATAAAAATTTCTGATTTCAAGTTGTAAGAATTATTACCTTAAGTAATTATAATTCTTACACAGAGCCACTATATAAAGATTTCAACATGTTAAAAACAGACGACATTCTTAAACTACAACAATTAAACTTTTATTTTAAATATTTACACAAAAAGAAACCAGTTGATTTACAAAACTGGAGGATAAATTTTAATTATAACATACATAATTGTGATACACGAATTACGATGAAGCTAAAAACGAATATGCAAAGAAATGTCGTAGGCAGAACTTGTCACTTTTACTAAATAGCATTCCTGATATAGTTAAAGAAAACCTTAATACACATAGTTTACAGGGATTTGCCAAGTACGTTTAGTTTGTACAAAATTATCAAATTACATGTACAAGGCAAAAGTGTTATATATGTAAGCAATACTAAACATTACAACCACCTGTCAAGTTTATATTTAATAATAAACGGTGTCTAAACCACAAACTATGTTAAAATGTGAGCATGTTCACACACACACACTCTCACACACACACACACACACACACACACACACACACACACACACACACACACACACACACACACGTAGTTATATTTTTTACGTACGGATACATACATAATCATATATTTTTATTAGTGTTGTTTTTCTTGGAAGAATTAGATTACGGTGATGTATTGATTCAGGTAAATTTCCAGAACAAAAAGTGGTTCCTCGATAGCGACTTCCACAGTCTTAGAGGAGTCTCCTACCCTACTTTTTTTGTTATTTACCATACATTATACCATGTTTACTATAAGGTTATATACTTCACTTTTTTCTTTTTTGACTTGGATGTATTGTATATATTATTTGAAATGTCTGGGTAAAATAAAAAAATTCTTCTTAATTGGCTAGCATGTCTAGCAATTATAAGGGTAACACGAGGATGACGATGATGAGGAGGATAAGGTTAAGGATGTCATTGTTGTCATTTTGATTATTGTAATAATTATTACGGTCATCATCATCGTCGTCATTTTATTCATAATCATCATCATCTTCATAACTAAGATGGCGCTTTCATCTTCTTCCTCCGTATCATCGTAAACATTTATAATCCTCATAATCACCGTCTTCTTCATCATGACTAACATCATCATTATCATCATAATTATCATCATAACCATTATTACGTTACTGGTCGTTACTACATTACTTGTCGATTATTACATTACTGGTCGTCATTACATTACTTGTCGATTATGACATTACTGGTCGTCATTACATTACTGGTTGATTATGACATTACTGGTTGTAATATGCACTGCATGCCGTTGGTCATGAACACGCGCAGCCAGTTCTACCATTCCTTGCTGAGGTTCATCAGAAACTCAGGGTGGATCGAGTCTGATCCCGGTGCTTCACCGGATTTCAACGATCTTAGTGCCCGATGCATCTCGTCGGTTGTGAAATCGCTGCATAGGACAATGTCAGCTGACGCTGCTTGCTCTTTCTGTTTGAGTTCTTTGTTGACTTCGCGGTCTACCTCAGGATAGTGGCCACTTTTCACAGTGTTTTGCAATAATGCTGGCTTTGATGGGCGCCTGGGGTTTGTTGTTGTTCTCTCCGGTGACTCGTCGTATTACACTCCAGACTTTGCCACTGAAATGGCTGAAGTCAATTGCCTGTGTGGTTTCGACCCATCTTTCCTGTCGTTTTGTGTGTAAGTGTTCAAATAGTGCTGCCGCAGTGTCAGGTATATCTTGTTCGGATTTACCGGTTTGATATTTCGCTGCCAGTACTTCACATTCTTTGTTCCATCCTGGAATGTATGTCTTGCGATGGCCCAGTGGTATGTGTCGTTTAGCGATGCGGATGATTGCATAGGTGAATTGGTGGTAGGCGTCATCACACACACACACACACACACACACACACACACACACACACACACACACACACACACACACACACACACACATATATATATATATATATATATATATATATAATTCAGCTTGAATATTGTAAATGCATCTCATTTGATGCGATGATGTCCAGTTGCCTCATTCTATTTTAATTTGCACGCTTGGATCATTGATCGCTTTTTGTGGGGCTTTTCTCCTGACTATTGATGCCCTTGGTGTGTGGCACTAGGGGTGTGTAAGATAGTAGAATATTAATCGTTCACCTGAGTACATCATTGACCAAATATTATGATAACAAATATGAATGTTGGATTTGTTGGCATACAGTTCGTTGAATGACACCTTCATAGGTTTAATAAAATACGCCAAACTTCTGTTAAGAACATCAAAACAATTTAGTTTAAAGCGTTGCATGGAGTTGGCCTAACTTGATACTGTACGACTGCCCTTATTTCGTTATAGTATATGAAGAGGTGTCGAAGCTACATTTGCACATTTTCACTGAGTTTCGTCTAGGATAAACATAAACTATTTCGTTTGGCCGACGATTTCTCTAAAATAAAAAATCGTCAAAACGAACTACCAAAGTGCAGTGAATGCTGGTTAGGTTGAGTTGTTTTGTTAATTGACTCTGGAATGAGACGTGCATAAAATCTGATGCAGTAGACAACTTTATTGGTTATCGTACTATTTCGTTAGTTTCGATTCAGACTGGTTTTAATACTTGGTCACTTATTTATCTATCATTAGTATTAATTGTGTAATTATTCAATAACTATATTTGTAATTACATAATAAAACATTTAATGATGTCGTCGTTGCAATATTATCTAAAAAATACGCACATTTGTAATTTCTTGCAATTTTGACCCAACCCTCGTCTTGATGTGATATAATGTCAAATCAGGACGATATAATGTAGAGCGCAGTGGCACAGTGGCTAGAGCATCGGACTCTCAATGGGGAGTACCGTGGTTCGAATCCTGTGCTGCCGTGTCGAATCTTGGGAAAGTTCGTTCACGTTCAAGTTCGTCTACGTTGCTCCAGTTCACTCACCTATGTGAATGAATACCTGGCTATATGCAATAGTGGATATTTATTTAACAAGATTTAAAAAGATTGCCATCTAGAATATTAACTCTAGAGGGCAGGTGAACAAGGAAGCTTTTTGGCTTATCGAGAGGCCAATACTTTTTATCTACGTGTATCCCGCCCTTTTAAGATATATGTATGTGTCGATTTTATTTTAAACATATTCACGCTACTAACACCAACACAATCAGGAGATAATATATTCCATTCATTTACAGTCCTTTGTAAAAATGATAACTTTCTTATATCTAATCTACATTGCTCCTTTACTAATGTAACTTCATGTCCTCTGGTCCTTCTATATTTCTTAACTGAGAAAAAAATATTTCTATCAATATTTTCATAACCATTAAATATTGTAAACACTTTTATCTTATCTCCTCTGAATCTCCTGGTCTCTAGTGTTGTTAAGCCGCATTTTTAGGCGTATTTCGTTACTAATATCCCTCAGTTTTGGTTTCATTTTAGTTGCTCTCCTCTGCACTCTTTCTAGCATATATATATATGTCCTTCCTGCAATATGGCATCCACGCTTGAATACAATATTCTAAATGAAGCCTAACTATTGTTTTGTACAGTGGTATTATTAGCTCTTTTTGCTTATACGCTATGTTTCGCCTAATTAATCCAAGGATTTGATTTCCCTTTGAAGCAGCAATACTGCACTGCTCTGAAACCGTCATGTCAGCACTAATGGTTAACCCTAAGTCCTTTTCTTTTAAGTAGTAGTAATTAGTACAGAACCTCCCAATTGTATATTGTACATCTTCGTTCCCATGTCCTGTGTGGAGGCATTTAATGTCCCGAAATTGAAAAACATTTGCCATTTTTCAGACCATTGTATCAATCTGTCAAGATCATCTTATAAATGCTGTCAATCTTCATCACGTTTAATCCTTCTAAACAATTTTGTGTCATTCGTAAATTTCAACACCTTGCTTGTTATATCATCATCCAAATCGTTGACATATATATTAAGAATAATATAGGTCCCAATATTGATCCCTGTGGTACCCCACTCAAAACTGATTTCCAGTTTGAAGCCTCTCCAACAACTACTACCCGTTCCCTTCTGTCAATTAGCTATTTTTATCCAGTTAATTAAACCATTTCCTATTCCATGGGCCTTTAATTTAAGCAGTAATCTTTGATGTGGCACTTTGTCAAAAGCTTTCTGAAAATCTAAGTAGGTGACATCTACTAGTGATCCCTCGTCTACCCACTTAGTGATATCTTAAAAAACATAACATGTTTGTTAAGAATGACCTCCTCGCTTTTAGAAACCCATGTTGAGAAGGGTTAAAAAATGTATGTTTAACAAGAAAATCCATCATGTGATCTTTAATTATTCTTTATAATAATTTGCAAATCACTGACGTTAAACTCACTGGTCTGTAGTTATCTAACTTGTTTCTGGAACCTTTCATCAATAGCGGTGTAATGTTTGCTTCTTTCCATTCTAAAGGAACCATTCCCTCTTCTAATGACAAATTGAAACCTGTTGCAAGTGGTATGCTAACTTGTTCTACAATTACCAATAGTAGTTTGGGCGGAATCCCATCCACTCCCGGTGATTTATTATCCTTCATAGCCCTCATTTTCTTAGCTACCATTTCCGGTGTTACAATTAACTGTCCTACATAGTATGTTTCTGCCCCCTTGAACTTAGCCTCTGGTACTGATAGTGAACTAATATCTTCCCTGGTAAACACTGAACTAAAATACTCATTAAGGTCTTCTGCCATTAAGAATCCCTCTGATATTATATTTCCAGCACTATATTCTAGAGGACCGACCTTATCCCGAACTTTCTGTTTGCTCCGAACGTATGCATACAAATAATTGCTGTCTCGTTTTTTATTTCAAGCTAATTTTTGTTCGTAGCTTCTCTTCGAATTTCGAATTTCAGTTGTAGCTTGGTTTAGTACTTCTTTATAAATGTAGTAAATATAGTCTTCGTTATTTCAAGTACGTTTGTATGACTTCCACATCGTTTGTTTGTACTTATTTTTTCTAACGGTTTCTTTCGATAAATATTTCTTTCTGGACCGTTTCCTTTGTTTTTTAAGGGAACAATTTTTCGACGATGCACTCTATTTCACTCTTTAAGATATTCCAGCATTTTGTTGCTTACTTATTCTTCAGTGTATTGTTCCAGTCTATCTTTGCTAAATATTTCCTCATTTCCTTATATCTTCCTTTTTGAACATTTCTCCAGAACTGCTTTTTATTATTTCTTTCTGATTTTACTTATAATAAAATGTATCTGGTTGTGATCACTACTTCCCAGTGGCTCACATAATTTTACATTGTCAACTAATTCATGTTATGAGAACAAAACTATGTCTAACACATTCTCACCCCTGGTTGGCTCTAGCACATGTTGAGAAAGGAAACTGTCTTGTACTGATGCTAAAATACTTGTGGTCCTCACTCCCCGTACTCTGTAGAGATTTCCATTGTATACGACCATGGTTAAAATCTCCCATAATAAAACAGTCCCGTTTGCTAACTTCCCTTTTAGCGTTTTGTACTTTTTCATTCTCTTCTACACTTCGAAATACTAACCCCACCGTTAACGTTAAGTTTCCTGTAACTATGTTACACCAAACGGCTTCTTCGCAATCTGCTTCTCTTTGTGATTTTAATTCATAAGCCTGGATTGAATATTTAACATATAAATTATCTCAACCTCCCCTTCTTCCTATTCTATCTTTCCTCAACATTGCATAGCCTGTTAGTCCCAATTCGGCATCTGATATATCAGTGTTGGCCCATGATTCGGTTATACCTATTATGTGAGTTTCAATATCTCCTACCATGATTAGTTCACTTCTTTTGTTTACTACGCTCCTTCCATTTAAACAACCACATTTATAACCTGATTCAGAACAGTTTTCCAGGCTGTTCTTTCCTCATTTATTTCTGGTGTATTTATCTATGCCTCCAGTTTCAGGAGTCTCTGTGAATCCCCCCTGTGAATCTAGTTTAAATAGATGCAGCCTGTCCCACTGTCAACAGATTGCTGCAGGTTCTCTGAGAAAACTGCTGCCCCCTTTCCACTTAGATGGAGGCCATCTCTCATGTACATATCTTCCCTCCCAACAAAGTATCCCCATAAATCTACGAATTCCACCCCTTCTTCTTTACAAGTCTGCTCAACTAGTGCATTGATCGCCATCCTCTTGCAGTTTCTATATGTTGGCCCCCTTCCTCCTATTACTAGAAAACTTCCTGACAGAATAATCTGCTCGATTCTTGTCTTCTTTAACTTCCTCACTAACTGTGTGTACTTCTGTACTATCCCAGTTGTTCCCTCCCTGTCAGCATTATTTGTCCCTACGTGTACTAGTATAGAACCTCCCTTGCCATGCCCTAATACCTTCTCTACCCTTTCAGTCACATGTTCTATCCTAGCCCCCGGCAAACAAACAACTACTTCCTCCTCTTCGCTTAGTGTCTTATTCGTCTTTCTCAGAATAGAGTCGCCTATAAACACCCTCTCTTTTCTCAATGTCCCCTCGATCACTGTCTCAGAGTAGCTCCTTCCCCGGTTTGCATATGTCTGGTTGTAGTCTTTTCCCAAGTCTTCTGCTTCTCTTCTGTCACATTTACTCTCACTTCCTTTCTTCCCGTCATCTTTCCTCCCATTGCATTTCCTTCTCTCCTCTCCCGTTTCTTTTTCCCTCCTACCTCTTTCTCTACGGTCACTTTCTCCCCTGTAACCTTCACGCCTGTCACATTTCCTCCCGTCGATCCTCCAATTTCTTCCCCTCCGATCACCTTCCCTCCTCTCAGTCTCCAGTCCTCGGTCTTCTTACCACTACTCTGCTCATTCAGTCTCACAATATTCCAAACTCTCTCCCTGTCGTCTCTCTCCAATCCCTTCACAATATCTACCAACCTAGTTACCTCCTTCTCCAGACATTCTTCCTTCCATCACCCCTCGCACTGAAAGGTGAGTGCCTCTTCCTTGGTCTCCGCCCATGACTTGCCACAGCCGGATAGGGCAAAATCCACCCAACTATGGCAGTTGTCGCACACCAAGTGTCTCCTTGCTTTGACTTGCCGCTTGCAAGGCGCCATATCAGAATTTATTTAACAATAATAATCTAAGTAGCTATTTAAAATAGTTTAGTCAACTGTGTTTACGCTATTCACTTTCTATGTAGTCTTTAAGAAGACTGTTTACTGTGCACAAATGTTACACTTTACGTAAGATTGCCTTGTATATTTCGGTTACAGTTTCTAGGTATAGTCACAGCTGAGTCTCTATCCTATCAGAAATGCTAACGTTACCGGTAGTGACGTAATTTAAATACAATCAATTACGTTAAGACTACCTTATTTATTTAGGTTATTCCGCGCCCTAGCGAATACTTGGGACACTACGCTGACTAGTTACATAAATTTAGTTCGTCCGGTTATCGCAAATGCTTAATTTTAACAACAAAGCTACCTAATCACAATTTCTAGCAGGTACTGGCT
Source organism: Paraescarpia echinospica (assembly GCA_020002185.1). NCBI lineage: Eukaryota > Metazoa > Annelida > Polychaeta > Sabellida > Siboglinidae > Paraescarpia > Paraescarpia echinospica. Next base: position 5,404,691 of record CM034539.1, on the reverse strand, counting down.
TACACATATATTATCTGATGTAAGTAGTTTTATGTTTGTTACTTTATCACCTATATATTCTACCACATAATGAGGTTTGTTAAATCTTGTTTACAAACTTATTGTAGGCTAACTATTAATACTACCCTATTATCACTCACTAGACTAAAGTGTTCTAAAATACTTTATCTATCTAACTTTAAGCACAACTGCTACTCAATATATGTTTACTGCTACTTTATGAATGATATTAAGGCAACAATAATACTTATCAATCAGTAATTCCACTTGTTTATTATTTTACGTTTTTGCACTACCAAATTCTACGATCTATCTCCGCCAAATATGTACGAATAGTCTTCGCGCCGTAATTGCAGCGTGGCTGAATGCTTACACGATAAGTCTAGATAACGTCCGATTGAACAGGTCTGCCAGGGAGTGAAGTGAGAGTGGACACTGTGTTATATAAGAACCTACCTTTTAAAATGCAAGTACTGGAAGACGTTGATGGATACGCACGCAGTGGCAGGCAAATGTCCTGCGGCACATGTCCTGTGTCCAATTAATTGTCCGACGCGTGTTTGTTGACAGTGGTGAATTGATGACAAGATACCGGTATAACGAAAAAGCGACACAGGCGTCGCTCAAGTGACACAGATCACAATTACGATCACCAGTATTGCGTGACGAACGTTGATTTGGTAAATATTGAGTGCTGCGCTCAAATACTCGTGAGATTGAATTCATACCGAGTGTCAGCACTCAATATTTACCAAAACAACGTTCGTCACGCAAAGCCGGTGGTCGTGACTGCGGTGAGTGATACTTGTGCAACAGGTGTCGCTAGTTCGTGACATAGGTAACTTGTCAACTCACCAGCAACAACAAACACACGTCGGAAAATTAATTGGAATTAGTACATTTGCCGCTGGACATTTGCTTGTTGCTGCGTACTGATTCATCCGACGTCTTCCAGTAATTACATTAATTACGTGATCGACACCGCAGTACAGGATTCGAACTCAGGTTATCTCGATTGATAGTCCGATGCTCTAACCACTGCGCCACTATGCTCTACATTATATCGTCCTGATATCACGTTTAACAAGATATTTAACAAGATTGCCGACCAGAGCTATAAGCTCCAGACGGCATGCGGACAAGGAAGCCTTTGGCTTGTCGAGAGTCCAACAATTTTGCACTTACATATAACGCGCCCTCGCCAGATAGTTGGCAATTTTATTTTTGAACATATTCACACTGCTAGCATTAACACAATCATCAGATAATTTATTCCAGTCATTTGTTGTCCTCGGAGAGAATGAGTATTATCCAACTTACACTGTTCCTTGACTAATGCTGCATTGTGCCCTCTGGTTATACTGCCTTCTTTCAGCTTGAAGAAAATAGTTCTATAAAAATCCTCATAACCTTTCAATACCTTAAACACTTCTATTTGGTCTCCTCTTAGTCTCCTAGTCTCAAGTGTTGTCAACCTACATTCAAATAGGCGTCTTTCATAACCAAGATCATTTAGTTCAGGAATCAGCTCAGTTGCTCTTCGTTGCATTCTGTCTAGCTTATCTGCGTCCTTTTTACGATATGGCCTTCATGCTTGTATACAATATTCAATATGTGGCCAAACTATTGCTTTCTACAATGGTACAATTAGCTGTTTCTCCTTATATATGACATTTCTCTTAATTAGCCTTAGTATGTGGTTACCCTTTGAAGCAGCAATTCCACATTGCTGCGAAACGTTCATGTCATCACTAACTGTTACTCCTAAGTCCTTTTCTTTTACAGTTTTACCTAATATAGTATACCCCATTACGTATTCTTTGTTCACATTTCCATGTCCTATGTGGATGCATTTACACTTCCCAAAATTGAAGAACATTTGCCAATTTCAGACCATTATGACCAATTTGGCTAGATCATCCTGTAAAGTGTGTTTATCTGCATCTATTTAACGGTTCTGAACACTTTTGTATAGTCTGCGTATTTCAGTACGTTGCTTGATACATCATTATCCAAATCATTTTTATATATATCAAGAATAACGTAGGTCCCAACTACGACCACTGTCGTACTCCATTCAAAAATGGTTTCGAGTTTGAGTATAATTTAAACAACTGCGAAATCAGTCTGTACCGAGCGAAATGAAAGTTTCGAACTGACGATAACCAACATCGATATCTCCTCCATCAGATTCTATGCACATCTCATTCCATAGTAACTTTGCAAAATAACCGAACTTGTCCAGCAGGACTGTTCCATGTTAGTTCGTTTTTACAATTGTTTTGTTTACTTTAGAGAAATCGTCGGCCAAACACAGTAGTTTTTGTTTATCCATGATGAAATTCTGTTAAAAAAAGGTGCAAATGTTGCCAAAACACCTCTTCATATACTACAAAAAATAAAGTTTTACTGACAGTGTCAAGTTACGCCTACTCCATGAAACAAAGTAAACTCAATTGTTTTGATGATCTTAACAAACGTTTGGTGTATTTTATTAAACCGACTGAATGTATCATTCAACCAATTTTATGCCCACAAATTGTGCATTCATACTTGTTGTCATCGGATACTCACATTGATGTACTCAGTTGCGACACCAGGACGATTAATATTCTATTAACTTACTCACCCCTAGAACCACACACCAAGGGCACCAATTGTCACCGTTAAGATGGCGTCATGTGGAGACCAACAGTTCTTTCGGGTAGGAGAAAGATCCTACAGAAAGCACACCGTATCAAAGCCACATAAAGAAACAACACTAAATACCTATTGTTATGTCATCTGGAAAACACCTCTAATTGGCAAATCAGAGCTCCATGATCCAAGCCTACAAATTAAAATAGAATGAGACCTCAGCGCCATAAAAGAGATGCAATTACAATATTCAGGCGTGATGAATGATTTCAAGTCAGAAATATGGATTTCAACAAACCCAAAACGGCATGGCAGGAGAGGTGTGTCGTATTGGAAGAGAGAGAAAAAAAACTAAATGATTCGAAGACGAAGAAGACAATGACGAAGAAGAAGAAGAAGGCGACGACGACGAATAATACTAATAAGTAGAAGAATAAACAGAAGGATAAGTAGAAGAAGAAGAAGACGAAGAAGAAGAAGAAGAAAGCGGAGGAGACAGAGAAGAACATGCACGATCTCAGAAAGGCAGCAGCGTTATCAAAACCGCCGAGTTTGATACAAGGACGGCGTGTGTTTACGTTCAACGAGAAAAATTGATGCGGCTAGCGATGACAGTCCGTGGGGCGTCTGGAAGGTAATGCTATGCCAAAAGGGATGCTAATTCACCACGCGCCGCCACTGGCGAGTCACAATTGTGAGCTAGAAGGGAGGAGCTACACCACTGTCCACTCAGACACTGTCGTGCGATTGAAGTGGGTCTCATAGCGGTTTCATATAAGCCAGTTTATCTCTAGACCGTCGCAATCCACAATCCTCGCTATGGCAGAAACGTCGAATAATACTTTGGCCGACGTCATCTTGGCTGCAATCCCAGAAGGCGTAGCATATTGGAAGACTGTCGGTGGACTACAGATCGTGGTGGCCTCCATCGCAGTGCTCGGCAACACCCTCGTCGGTAGCACTTTGTTGACAAACCGCCAACTGAGGAAAAACCCAAACAACATTCTAATGGCAAATCTAGCGATTGTTGACAGCGTGTTTGCCTTTGTTCTCTTCTTCACCGGTTATTAGAACACCATATGTCATTCATGATTAGCTCCTCGCAGGCGTCCAACAACATATTGGCCGCCATGGCTGTCGTCAAGTTCATCTACGTTGGCTTCCCGTTCACTAGCGACAAGATACAGCAGCCGGCCGTTATCGGTGCAGTGTGTGCGATATGCTGGTTGCCACCGTTCGTCTGGAACACCGCCTTCTACATGTTTTCAGTCGGTCAGATAGAGTTCATCGCACCCCTCTGTTACACTGTATACACGGATTTCGTCAACGTCTTCTCCATACTGTGCTTCTTCCTCGTCCAGATTGTCATCGTCGTCATAGCAACGGGCCTCGTCCTTCGCATTGTGCGTCGTCACCAGAAGAGCATCGGAGTCTTGACCGTGGGCGTCGCCGAGGCAAGGACGTCGTGGAAGGCCGTGCGCACGTTCGTCGTCATCGTGACGGCGTTTCTTCTGATGCAGGCTCCACTCTACTTTGTTACGATAATCCACAATATGTGCCAGTGTCTATCGTACGATCTGGTCTACGCATACGTGACGTACCCGTATAGTATGAATTGTTTCGTCAACGTTTTCATATACTTCTACATGGAGCCGCGATTCCGCAAGGCTGCTATATACTTAGTGTCCGGTGGCCGCTCACAGATACACACACACACTCAGACACACTCACACAAACACAGACACAGACACACACACTCACACATACACACATACACTCACACACACACACTCACTCACACACGCACATACCTCACACACTACACACATACACACACCACACCACACACACACACACACACACACACACACACACACACACACACACAAACACACACACACACACACATAACCACACACAACCACACACACCCACCCACCCACACAAAAACACACACACCACACATCGCACGCGCACCACGCGCGCACCACGCGCGCACCACGCGCACACCACGCGCACACCACGCGCACACCACGCGCACACCACGCGCCCACCACGCGCACACCACGCGCACACCACGCGCACACCACGCGCAAACCACGTGCACACTGCGCACACTGCGCACACTGCGCACACTGCGCACACCGCGCAAACCGCGCCCACCGCGCCCACCGCGCACACCGCGTTCACCGCGCACACCGCGCACAACTAGTACTTTTGCTATTTTTAGGATGATAATAAGGACGAAGAGCAGAACACAATGCTCCCTGTCTGTCTCTCTCTCTCTCTAACGAACGTCCGATCCGTCCGATCTGAACGATCTGAACGAACTGATCCGAACTGATCCGAATCTGATCCGGATCCGAGATCTGCAGATCTGATCCTGATCTGATTCCGATCCGTCTATATCTCCTCTCTCTCTCCTCTTCTCCTCTCTCTCTCCCTCTCTCTCTCTCTTTATATATATATATGTTATATAGTCTCTCCTTCTCTTTCTTTTCCTCTCTATATATATATATATATATATATATATATATATATATATATAGAGAGAGAGAGAGAGAGAGAGAGAGAGAGAGAGAGAGAGAGATGGGGGTTTTCGTGATCTTCTAGCTTTAGCTTCGTTTGCCGCTGTTTGTGTTTTGTTTTTTAATTTTGAAGGATTTGTTGCAACCGGGGGGCCTGGGGGCACGTGCACCCTAGACCGTTGTATTTTGGCGTTTTCGGAGAGCTTTTTGAATGGGCCCCCGTTACCGTGTCCCTCAGACCTGAGGTTACAACAAGCTACGGCGACGCTGCGACTAAACATTGTCAACAGAACCCCCCTCACGTTCTTCCGATGTCATCAACTGAGCAAGCTGAGACAGCGAGCGGAGAAGCTGAAGGACAGCTGAAGATACAGCAGCGCGGCAGCGTAAACATTCCAACAGCACCCTCCCCCCACCACTTCCAACAGCACCCTCCCCCCACCACTTCCAACAGCACCCTCCCCCCACCACTTCCAACAGCACCCTCCCCCCACCACTTCCAACAGCACCCTCCCCCCACCACTTCCAACAGCACCTTCCCCCCACCACTTCCAACAGCACCCTCCCCAAACCACTTCCAACAGCACCCTCTCCCCACCACTTCCAACAGCACCCTCCCCCCACCACTTCCAACAGCACCCTCCCCCCACCACTTCCAACAGCACCCTCCCCCACCACTTCCAATGTCAATCGCATCAGACGAAGTCATCCGCTTTTCAGTGGCCAATCCTTGTTCGAGTTCTTCTCCTGCCGTGATGGTAGCTGCGGCGAAGAGGTTGTCTTAGTACAATTGAATGTAATTATCGCACTGATTGGCCTCGTCTGCAGTAAATCCTGGTACTTTGTTCATTCTGAATCCGCGTGAAATGTGTTTTCTGGCTGTGGCCTGGACCACCTTCACGAAATGATCGTAGTTTCCAGGGCATGGATTGGTGTTTCTCAGTACTTTGTTCAAATAACTTTTATACCCGTTCCAGTTGGCTTTTCTAAGTTAAAGTAAAAGCACAATCTCCCTACTTTGTTATATTACCAGTAATAGTAGGATAAAAATACAGCTGATAACCCTACCCACTCAATCTGACTAATTAAGACATAAAACACATGAAAGTGTAAACAGAGCCAGCTATGCAGTTCGTCAGACACAAGAAATATCTTCGGGTAACCTTTGACCTGTGACGTATTGGCGGGATCAGATCGCATCAGATCCGATCATAAATAGCGATGGCCGACACAGAATTTGAGGAAACCAGCGTCGTATCTGGAAGTTTTCACAGTGATATCTCAAGTGACATTGCATTGATAGTGGTGGTGAGAGTGATGTATTTTATTCGGACGGCGACATTTTACCCACATCTAGTGGACAGGCGGGCGCCGTAGTAGACGCTTATCAGTTTCAACCAACTGTCACCGACTCCGAGAGCGAAGCCGATAATGACAGCCAGGAAGGTGTCGGTGGCCCTGGGGAGCCAGTCACTCCCAAACGACTAGGAAACACCGACTGGTATGGTATAATATCAATTATTCCATTAGCTTAATGTAAATTTCCGACGTTAGTTATGACCAGAACTCCTTTCATCGCCTAATTCCATGCATGACAACGTATATAGTATGGCCTAGCCCTAGTAGTGGTGGTACAAAAGTTCGCCGTACGCAATAGGAAATCGTTTTAGCCAAACAACTGGACAGACTCTTCCATGATAGGATATTCATATTCAAAATTTCTACCATATTTAATCAAATTTGTGCAAAAACGTTGTTTGAAAAGTTGTTTTGTGTGAAGTGCGTACAATGTTAAAACTGCGAAACTGCGTTACCATGACGACACGCTAGCGCCATTAGTCGCGCTATTTGCGGTAATAATATATGTTTTTTTATTACTTTTGTTTGTTTACATTTCTGCACTAGTCTTAACCATCAGAACAATTATGCATACAGCAGTATTGGACCGGCCCAAACAATAATATAAAGACATAGATTCAGTTGTATTGGACCGGCCCAAACAATAATATAAAGACATAGATTCAGTTGTATTGGACCGGCCCAAACAATAATATAAAGACATAGATTCAGTTGTATTGGACCGGCCCAAACAATAATATAAAGACATAGATTCAGTTGTATTGGACCGGCCCAAACAATAATATAAAGACATAGATTCAGTTGTATTGGACCGGCCCAAACAATAATATAAAGACATAGATTCAGTTGTATTGGACAGGCCCAAACAATAATATAAAGACATAGATTCAGTTGTATTGGACCGGCCCAAACAATAATATAAAGACATTCAGTTGTATTGACAGGCCCAAACAATAATATAAAGACATAGATTCAGTTGTATTGGACCGGCCCAAACAATAATATAAAGACATAGATTCAGTTGTATTGGACCGGCCCAAACAATAATATAAAGACATAGATTCAGTTGTATTGGACCGGCCCAAACAATAATATAAAGACATAGATTCAGTTGTATTGGACCAGGCCCAAACAATAATATAAAGACATAGATTCAGTTGTATTGGACCGGCCCAAACAATAATATAAAGACATAGATTCAGTTGTATTGGACCGGCCCAAACAATAATATAAAGACATAGATTCAGTTGTATTGGACAGGCCCAAACAATAATATAAAGACATAGATTCAGTTGTATTGGACAGGCCCAAACAATAATATAAAGACATAGATTCAGTTGTATTGGACCGGCCCAAACAATAATATAAAGACATAGATTCAGTTGTATTGGACCGGCCCAAACAATAATATAAAGACATAGATTCAGTTGTATTGGACAGGCCCAAACAATAATATAAAGACATAGATTCAGTTGTATTGGACAGGCCCAAACAATAATATAAAGACATAGATTCAGTTGTATTGGACCAGCCCAAACAATAATATAAAGACATAGATTCAGTTGTATTGGACCGGCCCAAACAATAATATAAAGACATAGATTCAGTTGTATTGGACAGGCCCAAACAATAATATAAAGACATAGATTCAGTTGTATTGGACAGGCCCAAACAATAATATAAAGACATAGATTCAGTTGTATTGGACCGGCCCAAACAATAATATAAAGACATAGATTCAGTTGTATTGGACCGGCCCAAACAATAATATAAAGACATAGATTCAGTTGTATTGGACCGGCCCAAACAATAATATAAAGACATAGATTCAGTTGTATTGGACCGGCCCAAACAATAATATAAAGACATAGATTCAGTTGTATTGGACCGGCCCAAACAATAATATAAAGACATAGATTCAGTTGTATTGGACGGCCCAAACAATAATATAAAGACATAGATTCAGTTGTATTGGACAGGCCCAAACAATAATATAAAGACATAGATTCAGTTGTATTGGACAGGCCCAAACAATAATATAAAGACATAGATTCAGTTGTATTGGACCGGCCCAAACAATAATATAAAGACATAGATTCAGTTGTATTGGACCGGCCCAAACAATAATATAAAGACATAGATTCAGTTGTATTGGACAGGCCCAAACAATAATATAAAGACATAGATTCAGTTGTATTGGACCGGCCCAAACAATAATATAAAGACATAGATTCAGTTGTATTGGACCGGCCCAAACAATAATATAAAGACATAGATTCAGTTGTATTGGACAGGCCCAAACAATAATATAAAGACATAGATTCAGTTGTATTGGACAGGCCCAAACAATAATATAAAGACATAGATTCAGTTGTATTGGACAGGCCCAAACAATAATATAAAGACATAGATTCAGTTGTATTGGACCGGCCCAAACAATAATATAAAGACATAGATTCAGTTGTATTGGACAGGCCCAAACAATAATATAAAGACATAGATTCAGTTGTATTGGACCGGCCCAAACAATAATATAAAGACATAGATTCAGTTGTATTGGACCGGCCCAAACAATAATATAAAGACATAGATTCAGTTGTATTGGACCGGCCCAAACAATAATATAAAGACATAGATTCAGTTGTATCGCCAAATGTTGTCATTTATTTAATTGACACTGCGATATTTGTTATAATTTAAATGAGCTGCCGGTTATTAATGAGGGTCTGGCAGTGGTATCAACCTGCCTTCACCCACATACTGGGAATCAATCTACCAGTTGTTTTTGGTCAACTACCCAGCTCCCACCTGCTTGGGGGACAAACCTACCATCTACCACACGTTTTGGGTCCAACGTCCCACTTCCTGCCACCCCCTCTTTTATTGTAAAGCTCACATAGTCAATTAGACTGAAATACGTATTTGTACAGGTGTCAGTGTGGCCAGTGACACAGAAGAGGAATGCTTGTGCTGCCGCGAAACTGAGCCTATGCTGAGCAAGATAGAGGAGTCTGCATTGGAAGTGCAGCGCATCACTCAGCGTGAAGGATTCCACCCTGTAGTCTTGGACGTCAATGTCCTACACACTGCATACTTCAACTACAGACAACAGTATGGGCCACTGAATCTTGAAACAATGCGTGAGTAGTATGTATTTCTTTAAACATGTGATGAAATGACCATGTTACATTAATATGCAGGGCGACTGGAAAACGCCTAATATGTTATGGCACAAGTAGTGCGTTTTTAATTACAGGTAAACAATTAAGAGACTAAAAGTGGTTGCACTCGAGTTTTATATACACATTTTATTCATCGTATACAATCGTTTACATCAGGAATATACTGGTATACATGTTGGTATTCATTCAACATCATGGATGAAACCTGCAAAATCATCTAAGTAGTTTAAATAACTAACTTGAACATCAATGGATGGATAGATAATGAATTAATTGACACTCATAGTAGGTACACTGTATACTTCAGTGGACACTGTCCTTGTGATATAAAACGTCATATTTGTTTTATCTTCTTCCTGTGCAAGTGTTTTTGTTTTGTTTTCAAACAGTTTCGTTATGTTGGATACAGACAGCTGGCTAGATGGTGTTGTTCGGTTTCCCGCGCATCAGTTATTATGTGGAACAGCATGTCATTCTGGTGTTTTTCGAAAGTGCGTTTACGTATAAAAGGGACTTTCATGTAGTAGAACAGCCTACAAACCATGGCATACTGGCTGCCAGAGAAAAGCAAAGCAGCACTTGACAGGACATTTCCTACAAACATGCGGTCTATCCTAGGGTGGCTCGCCCATGTTCGGTGGTAGTCACATTCAGTACAGTGTTGTTCAACCATAATGGCAGTGCCAATCCTCAGCTTCAAAGTGTCTGTTGGAAACACAACAGTGCATGGACTTGTACACAGCACACATGGAGCAAAGAGGCTTTCCAATGATGAACGGGACACGAGAAACATATCGTCTTCATTCGAGGATGTCTGTCGCCTTGATGCGTGCCTGTGAACAATATTTATTCCAAATAAAATAAATTGTGTATCTTCGGTTTTACGACCAAACCATATATTACACTTCTCATATATTGATGAAACCTATGTTACAGATAAATATATAGTTTCTTACCTACATTAACTAATGTCAAATAAATGGAGAAGTAATAAAATTTTCAAAGTAAATTAATTATAATAATTTAATGTTAACAATAATAACATGATTTCAATACTAAAGCAGGAATTTACAGAAAAGGGTGTTGTAATAATTATATAATGCATACATAACACTGTGTCCTTTACGCCTTTTTTGCTTATTAGCTACTTGCTTTGTTTCTGTTAGATTATCGTTCAATGCTTCTTCCTGTGAGAGGTTGAACGGATGGCAGTCTGGGTCCAAGGTTGCCTCTTGTTTCTCCACACTAACAGGATTGGCAGGCGGACTGTCTTCAGAACAGGAGAGCATCTTGCCATGCTTCTTAGGCGTTGACGACATTGGTAGAATTATAAAATGTATATGGCATATGTTTTGTTCATGCAATAATAACACGTCTTTAAATTATAGTGCAAGGTTTAGTGTGGGGTAGAAATTAAGGCAGTGTTACTCAAATTGATTTGTACAACACTATAAGAACTTGTCAAGATTGTAATTTTAAGAACTTAACATAGGTTGGTAGCGTCGGTGAAAGACTGCATTTAGGGTTACAGTGTAAAGCTATGGTTGGTTGACTAGAGTTAGGGTTGCCCTGTAGGCCATTGATGGCTATCCAGTGGTTATGCAGTACTGTGAAAGAACTGGAGTGGTGGCCTAAGGTCGGATTTTAAAGAACCGGGCAAATATAATTATAGAGGGTATACAGGTAGTATTGTCGAATACAACTTGTAATATTTATAACATGATTGGCCGTTCCTTATGAATAGATATGGTGATACGGACGTAAGTTTAAATGGGATAATATTACGGCGTATAGGGATGTAGTTATAATGAAGATTTTATACTTGTTGATTTAGAGTATTACCTATTGGATGGTGTTGAAATTGTTACAATGGCGTCAGCATCAGCAGGGATCACATGACTGATGCTAGGTATAGGGTGGAGGTACTGAGGTTTCAAGGTAGAATAGAACAGACAAGTCCAGAACCCGACAGAACAAAGAAATGTAATATGGTCTCTTCGGTGGAGAGAAACCATTACGGTACGGTTAGCAAACATGAAGTCTATACCCAGTGGTGGCTTTGACGTTGAATTTATCCATGCATATATAGAGTAGAAAAAATACCGGAGGTATGTGGAATATATATATTATAAGTGAATGTTAGAATAGCGGTATTGATTTAAAAATCTGGTTTTTACATTGTTATAATTGCGTCAAAGGGTGTGGTCAATAATAAATAAATATGGTCGGCGCGATGATACTGGTATCTAGAGATGTATGCGGGGTGGCGAATCATCGCTCTGTTATGTAAATGTTAGATAGTAACAAGAAGCGAACATAGGTTGTATTACGGTGTCACAGATAATGTTTATTGGTGTATAGTTTATTGGGAATTAGAATACGTAAGGTGGTGGGGTTATTTATTACTGATTGGATATTGGGTCCGGATATGGATATATCTATGGCGAACATTAGCTACATATGTTTGTGTGTAGGTACTATGATTGTATGTGGCGTCGGTGGAAAAACGTATGATTATGAAGGGTGTAGGTTACACACCAAGAAATAAGAATACTTTATTATTATAGTTATCATTGATTGTAGTGTCGGGACGGGGTGAAGTCTGACAAAGTGCACTCGAGGGCGGTAGACGCCGAGTAACACCTCGTGTAACAACAGTGCGAGAGTAGACGGCTTAAGCGACAATGGATAATTCACACCCGAAGAGGGAATTCCCGACAAACCGAACGAGAACTACTTCGCTCGACTACCGAGGGACAAATTATCCTCAACTTGACGGTGCTGACGAAAGGTGGCATCGTTCATTATAAACATTATGTTCTCTCGTCTCTACATTGTGAGTGCCACGCAGACAGCCGTAGGGTGTTGAACTTTTGTGCCTATATGGCGATTATGTTATAAAATCTTTTGATGAAATAGTATAGGATTGAAGAACTGGTCAATCCTTGTGTACCTATGAAATGTTATGATAGAGACGTGTGTACGTAAGACTTTGTATGATAAGACGATAGGGAGGCTGACGAGTCTTCCTTGAAAAATCGCTGTATGTTGTTTGAAAGATGGGTCAATAAATTTAGAAAAATCTTAAATTGTGTATAACTACTTCCCTTCTGATATATCTCAGAACCTGGATATTTATTAGCAAGTCCGTTTCACCTGGCGGTGTTTGACAATGGAGGCTCGGCCGTTAGGATTATAGGTAAGGTGATACCTAAGAGGTAGAATATCACATTCGGAAAGGGGAGAACTCAGGGCCCCGGAATATAACTCGGTGCTTTGGAAATGGCACTCGTGTTCTATGCCATGGCTAGAGGCGATGCATGCCTAGTGTGAACCGCTAGAGTAAACTGCACCCTGTTTAAATTTATGTTATTTAAAGTGTTGCGTAATTAAAGATTATTTGTCCCGACACTCCGGTTAATAAGTTTCTTTGCAGGTGAACGTTTGTGATCAGTTTGAATGTGGTATTCGTTGACACCCATCATTCGTTTCAGGTCCTCGCGAAACGTATTGTTATTGTGATGTCGGAGCAGTATGCCGATATAATGATGTAGAACTTATTCCTTTTCAGGAGTTATGTTGTGTTGGATGGGTAGAGGTATCAAGATTGCAATTCCAGGTGTTGATTTTTCAGGAGTGTTTGATTTGTTTCAAGTTGTGGATGAACGTATTCTTATGTTTATTACAATGTCTGGCGGTTTTTGACAATGGGGGCTCGGCCGTTAGGATTATAGGGAAGGTGATACCTAAGAGGTAGAATATCACATGCGGAAAGGGGATAACTCAGGGCCCCGGAATATAACTCGATAAATACATGCCTATATTTTGACGTAGAGTATTTTCCTTTTCAGGAGTCCTTTCGTGTTAGTCTGGTAGAGGTTTGGAGAAAGATTTATATATCGAGGTGGAAATTCGATGTGTTGATTTCAGGATTATATGATTATTAATAGTACTGATTTATAGGCTAGTCATGGAGACTCAACGACGAATTAGGCAAAGAAGTAGGTCTTGAGGGAGAGGAACTTATAAACTTTGTCACGAAAGAACAGGAAGTAGCCAGAGCAGAGAAGGAACTGTTGGCAATGAAGCTTGACGCTGAGAACCAGCGAAGACATGACACCAGTGGAGTGAGCGACACTTCACAGAGCGTTAGGTTTGTTGGAAGAAGTCCCAAATTACCAGCATTCTGCGATGGGAAAGATGACATGGACTCATATATCCAACGTTTTGAGAGGTATGCAGAAAACGAAGGATGGGACATAAATTGTTACGGTACTTACCTAGGGTCGCTTCTATCAGGATCAACACTAGATGTGTATTCGCGGTTACCAGCCTCCATAGCCCGCAGTTATGATAAGCTCAAGGAAGCGTTACTGGGAAAATACCAACTGACGAAAGAAGACTATCGGAAGAAGTTTTATAGTGGACGTATGGCAACAAACGAATCGGCTTCGCAATTCTTAGATAAGATAGAACATAATTTTGATCAATGGATAAACTTAGCAAAAGTAGAGGCAACTTCTGCTGGACTAAGAGAGTTAATCATCATGGAACAATTCTTACATGCGTGCCCAAGAAAATTGGCTCTGTTCATTAGGGAACGTTCACCCAAGAATTTCAGTAAAGTTATGGAATTGGCTGGAATATCCACCTCCTCCAGAGAATCAGTAGGATTAACTGGATCAAGAAGACCCTTTTTTCCATCACGCATTACTCCGACACGAGCTAGTCCACTATTATCACCGCCTCCGACGACGCCATCGCCACGTCGATTCGATGATAATCCCTCGAGATACGATCCGAGTGAAAGATTATGTTTTCTATGTCAGAGACTAGGGCTTATAGCGCATACAACGGGACGACCCACTGCACACGGGAATAGAGGGGACAGATTACTCAGGCCAGCGATAAGAGAAAATTCAGGAATAACGGTTAATTCTTGTCCGCATGGGTGTTCTTTTGTTGAGGGGAAGGCCTAACTACAGAGTGGATGCACCCTGCCCATTGTTGGAAGCCCTCTTATACAAGGACGAGTGGGAGATACGGTTGTTACGGTATTAAAGGACACCGGGTGTAATGGTGTAATAGTCAAGAGAGACCTTATTGATGATAAGTTATTGACAGGGCAGAAGGAAAAGTTAGTCTTAATGGATCAATCGGTTATGGAAATACCTGTGGTGAAATGTTTCATTGACACTCCTGTGTTTACTGGGGAAGTGGAAGCATTGTGCTTACCTGATCCCATCTGCGAACTAGTTATAGGGAACATTCCGGAGATACATCCTCATGTTCTTGGACGAGATAATGGAGATAGGTGTAAATGTTGTCAAAACTTAGAAGAGAAGACGCAGCCAGAGGATTACAACCGAGATGGAGAGCGAGAAGTGAGGAAGGAATTAGTACGGAGGACCAGAGAGTTAGACAAGGGACGGCAGTTGCAATAGGAAGACGAGGAGAGCGAGGGGTGAGGGAGGAGAAACTGAAGAGTAAACCCTGGAAGAAGGTGAATAGGTGGAGAAGGGAGGCGCCAGAAATAAAGGAGGAGACGGAGTCGACACCAGAAATAAAGACGGAGCAAGAACAGAAGAAGTACGAGTCCGTGCCGTCAGCCAAGGTGAAGAAACCACATGACAAGAAACCGCCTCTCGAAAAGAAACCAACGAAGGAAATAAAGGCGACAAAAGTGAAGAAGGTATTGAATGGTACCAGGAAAAAAATGGTGGACGATGAGGCAGAAGAGGATAATGATGACGACGAGGAAGAAGATAGTGAGGATGAGGAAGTTGCGTCAGTGAAGGGAAAACAGGACACGAAAGCCAGGAAGGCGCCGGCCAGGGAAGTTGAGGATGACGACGATGAAGAGGAGGATAGTGGTGATGACGGTGATAAAGAAGATGACGACGATGAAGAGGAAGGTGATGATGATGAGGAGGAAGGGAAATCTGTGGTACCGACGAACAGGAAGGCGACTGGAGCAGAAGAACCATCAAAGAAGTGTCGAGTAGGTTTCTCTCAGGTAGACTTTGTGGGATCCAAAGTGGGAGCTGGTCAAGTACTAACCCAATCTGACGAGGTAGAGAAAGTCAGAGATGCCCAAATTCCTCGTATCAATTCTCAGGTTAGGTCCTTGTTGGGATTATCTGGTCGGTATCGGAAATTAATTCCGAATTATGCCAGTCTTACGGCTCCGCTGAGTGACTTGTTGAAGAAAGGGGCACCCAATAAGGTGAAATGGTCCGGAGAGCTCGATAAAGCGTTCAATGAACTGAAGTCCTGCATATGTACTGTACCAGTTCTTCGATTGCCAGGATTTTATCCTCAGAACCGACGCCTCGGACAACGGTCTAGGGGCCGTGTAGCTTCAAACACATGATGAAATGTGTTTTCCTGTGGCTTATCCCAATAAGAAACTGACCAGAGCTCAGAAATCTTACGCAATCAGAAAGATTGTCTCGCGATTGTTTGTGCGATTGAGAAATTTAATACCTACCTGTATGAATGTAAATTTAAGTTACTGACCGATCATCAACAGTTGGCATTTCTAAAATCTGCGAAAATGACCAATCCTCGACTTATGCTTTGGGCATAAAAGTTGCAACCATACCAGTTTTGGGTCGAAACCATCCCGGGAAACGAAAATGTGGGTGCAGATTATCTTAGCCGTTTGGACTAGGCGTTGCATTACAACCAGAAGAACTGGATGATAAGTTATGATATATTGAAACGAGCAGAAGTTGTGTTATTCGATGGGATACAGAAAATGTTATTACATATGTTAAGTCTTGTGGTGGGGGGTAATGTCAAGATTGTAATTTTATTAATAACTTAACATATGTTGGTAGCGTCGGTGAAAGAAAGCATTTACGGGTTACAATGTAAAGCTGTAGTTGGCTGATTAGTGTTAGGGTTGCCCTGTAAGCCATTGATGGCTATCCAGTGGATATGCAATACTGTGAAGGAAGTGGTAGCCTAAGGTCAGATTTTAAAGAACCGGGCAAATATCATTATAGAGGGTAGACAGGTAGTATTGTCGAATACAACGTGTAATATGTATAACATGATTGGCCGTTCCATATGAATATATATGGTGATACGGACGTAAGTTTAAATGGGATAATATTACGGCGTATAGGGATGTAGTTATAATGAAGATTTTATACTTGTTGATTTAGAGTATCACCTATTGGATGGTGTTGAAATTGTTACAATGGCGTCAGCATCAGCAGGGATCACATGACTGATGCTAGGTATAGGGTGGTGGTACTGAGGTTTGAAGGTAGACACACACACACACACACACACACACACACACACACACACACACACACACACACACACACACACACACTCACACACACACACACACACACACACACGCAAATACACACACGGCTAGTACGTTTATGGCGAGAAATGGGCGAGAGCCATAGACCCAAGATTCAATTCATGGCCTACAGCGGGTGGTTCGAAACCTGTGCTGCGGTGTCTAACTTTAGGCAAGTTCGTTCGCTTCACGTTGCCCCAGTTCACTCAGCTGTATGATTGAGTACATTATTCGCGCATTAACCATAACATGGCTGAATGGTTCCCAGAGAAGTCAAGATAGTGTTCGGTTGAACAGGTCTACCAGGGAGTAAAGCCCTTTGAGCTGTCCTAAGGATTGGATGCCTTTTCACACACACGCACGCACGCACACACGCACACACTAACACACACATAAACACACGCACACGCACGCACGCACACACACACACACACACGCACGCACACACTCACACACATAAACACACACAAACACACAAACACACACACGGCTAGTACGTTTATGACGAGAAATGGGCGAGAGCCATAGACCCAAGATTTGCATCTACAATTCATGGCCTACAGCGGGTATTTTGTCTTGTAACACGTGTTGTAGGCTAGGGAACATGCTGCAGATGATAATTGTCAGACATAAAATAGTTGGCAGAACAACAACTGAACTTCAATATAGTGTGAAGTTGGTCAGTTGACCGATACATAATTTATTAATTACTAATCCAACAGAACATAATTTTACAAAAATTATTATATTTGGCCATGTTTCTATTGATGAATGTTTGGCCACGGTGCATGGGTGTTGTAACATACCAGAGCGCTGTCTCCGACGACTAACCCGTTGTGGCCGGGCTGGAATGGTCAATGATGGGTCTAACCAGTCAACTGAATAATAGAGTACCACATATGTAGAACAAACCGCATCAGTGTTATTTGATTTGTTTATAAAATAGTGATGTTGTATCACGTTGTTCATATGAATACAATAACTCAATTGTCAATCCCACTGACAACTTAATATTAACTGCATACGTCAGTCAGTCCGAAGGCTATGTTAATGAAAAGATATAATGATGTGATGTTACCTTAATGATGGACTAAACTAGCAAGAATTTACTACACCTATTTACCTAATAATAAACTAAACTAGTCATAATTTAAGACAGATACGCACTGAAATATGAACATTTCCTTGATGATAGACTAAACTAAACTAATTTCCGACACACACGCACTAAAATATGAAAATGATACAGATGCAAGGCCTAGTTACAAGTACGTCAGAATACAATGTACGTCGCATCAAAAAGAAGCAATACATTTGATCGGGCCTGGACAAGTTCGGACTTGTCTATTACAAAAAAAACTATAAAATGGCCTACATTTGAAAAACGTTTTTTGTATTGTCCAGGAACGAGTTCATGCATGATATTGAAAACGGACATGGATATGCTGCAGTTAGGAAATTGTCCACGATATTCGCAACACAAAGGCGTAAATATTTACCCACATTCTAGTGTACTTAAATGATTTCTATAATTAAATAAATTCCCAAAATAGAATTTTAGTGACAAAATGAAATTTCAAGAAAACGTTTCCGAAACAGGGTCTTGGAACCAAGTTTTGATATTACACAAATGTTCGAATGTCATGTCGGATAGTTCAAAACCTGCCTCTAGTAAAACAGTCAACCAATGTTTAATCACTGCGGTTGAATTGATGTCCTCAAAGGCCTCATCAAAGCACAAGACATATTTATTTACAGGTCACCCTCCATTACTGCCTGAACCTTTGCTTTACTTTGTTTCGCCACTCCTCTGAAAAAGGTTGTCGCAACCAAGTCTTGATACTATACAACTGTTCGGATGTCACGTCGGATAGTTTAAGATCTGCCTCTAGTAAGAGTCAACCAATCTTTAATCACAGCGGTTGAATTAATGTCATGAACGGCCTCGTTAAAGTGCATGCAAACTGGAATGTCATTGGGCAAGAGGCAGTCGTGGTGAAATTGACTAGGATCGTCTATCTCGCAACTGGGACATTGTCTTCTTGAGAGTTCAACGACGCTACATGCCATGTCACGTGCAAGCGTCTTATTCATTTCAGTCACAGGAAAGTCAATAATAAAGTTCGGACCAGTAGCAGCAGGAGAGGAAGTTGTGATTTCGGCGGTGTCGATAGATACTATGGCATCGGCGGCAGGAGCAGAAGTTGTGACACTGGTGATGTCGGTGGGAGTTGTGACATCGGCGGTGTCAGTGGAACTTGTGACATTGGCGGTATCGATGGAAGTTGTCACATCGGCGGTGTCGGTGAAACTTGTGACATTGGCGGTATCGATGGAAGTTGTCACATCGGTGGTGTCTGTGGAAGTTGTGACATCGGCGGTATCGATGGAAGTTGTCACATCGGCGGTGTCGGTGGGAGTTGTGACATCGTCAGAAGCGGAAGTTGTGACGTCAGCGGAACTTGTGACTTCTGCGGTGTCAGCGGAAGTTGTGACATTGGTGGTGTCGGCGGAAGTTGTGACATGGGCGGCATAGGTAGAAGTGTCGTTGTAGGTAGGGGTTGCAACGCAGAGAGGCTGAAACAGGGTACGGACCACCTTTAGAATATTACAGACTATACGATAGGGAAAACATGTGACCAAGAGTCATGTGACTAAAAATGCGGTGACCAGAAGTCGATAGAAAGACGATAAGTATATGGAAACAATGTCTCGATAGGAAGCGGGTGGGAGCGGGTATGTCGACAGGAAATATGTGGGAGCCGCCATTTTAACGGGAAATACACAGGGAGCCTCCTTTTTAGCGAAAATGAGTGGGGAAGGATCGTTTTGACGGGAAGTATATAGGGAGCCGCCTTTTGGGCGGGAAGAAGGTAGGAGGTGCCATTTTAGGCGAAAGTGTATAATAATGCAATATGAAGTTTAACTCACCACCAGCGCATCCAGCTCGGCCTCCTGCCTTGTCATTTTCCGGCCCACACAACGGTCGTGCCGCTTCCAGTTGTTGTAATGTTTAAACTGGATATTACAAAGCGGGTAGGTGAACGGAGCCAGGGAGGGAGGTAGTTGTCTCGCGGGCGGTAGGGTCGCCTCACCGGCAGCGACGAGAGGTTGCGCCAGAGGAGTCCGACGGGCGACTTTCTAAACGTACGATGGATTGTTATTAGACGTCGTGTTTTCGTAAGTGTCTTAATGCTAAATAATTACACATAGGAAAAATAGTGAAATATATTAATAAAGACTTTACGGTTACGCCTGGCGCCGAGGCTATCGGTAGTTTTGGCGCCGTAGCCGCTGCCGCTGGTGATGCTGGCGTCGCCGCCGCTGTTGGTTCTTGAGCCGCCGCCGGTAATGGACGGAAGGCCATTCCATCAACCCGGACACTCTTATCACGATGATCTGCAGCCCTCTGTGTATTTGGCCTTCTCACATCTGCACCCCGCCACATTCAAGCTTCAAAGCCGGGCTGCCGACATCATCGAAGCACATGACATGGTAAATGTTCTTATATGTTGTTCTCGTACATGGAGCATGGTGGTGTTATGGTTTCATCGTCCTACTCTCAAATGAGAGATTCCACGTTCGGTTGTTCTGGTACATGGAGCGTAGTAATGTTATGGTTACATCGTCCTACTCTCAAATGAGAGATTCCACGTTCGGTTGTTCTGGTACATGGAGCATGGTGGTGTTATGGTTACATCGTCCTACTCTCAAATGAGAGATTCCAGGTTCGGTTGTTCTGGTACATGGAGCGTAGTGATGTTATGGTTACATCGTCCTACTCTCAAATGAGAGATTCCACGTTCGGTTGTTCTGGTACATGGAGCGTAGTGATGTTATGGTTACATCGTCCTACTCTCAAATGAGAGATTCCAGGTTCGTTTGTTCTCGTACTCAAATGAGAGATTCCAGGTTCGTTTGTTCTCGTACATGGAGCGTGGTGATGTTATGGTTACATCATCAAATGACAGATTCCACGTTCGAATCCTCTTGCTGTAGTATCGAACTTTGGTCAACTTTGTTCACTCTATGCTGCTCCAGTTCATTCAGCTGTCAGAATAAGAACCTGGCTATAGCCAGTGGTGGATATTTGTGTATGTATAGTATTCATGTAGTAATTACAGCGTGGCTGAATGATTCCCAGAGTAGTCGAGATTGTGTTCGGCTAAAGTTTTCTTTTCTACTTGAGTTGATGTGTTATCATGTATATTGCACGTGTTTTGTGGTTATGTTTTATTAGTATGTTAAGGTTGTGTACACAGGTTGGTGAGCTGAAGGCAGTCTACAAGGAACTGGGGAAAGACATCAGTAGCACATTCAGTCGCTACTTCAAGGTGGCAAGTGGCAAGATTGCGTGTGCGTGTGTTCACATCATAGTATTGTTTATTTTGTCTATGGCACTGTCTGATTGCACTGCACAATTAAAAGAATTGCTCACTATTTTACTTTTGTCTTATTTTATTACCCAATTGAATAGGCAAGTAAGCAATACTTTTGCTCTACGTGTGCCGCTCTCTGCATTGTGAAAATGCAGAGAGCACTTGGTGCCAGTATTATGAAACTGTGAACCTGGCTACGGGCCTGGTCCATTATGAACATGTTTTACCGTATATGTGTAGTAAGTGTTTGCGTTTGGTCGATACAACTCATCCTCGCAAGCCAGGGTCGTGACTACGTACACTACTCCAGGCATCTCCTAAGCAATCTATGGAAGTTAGCTGAATCAAACTCTTAATTGTCTTCGCCGATCGCGGCTGTACCACCTGTAAAAC
>CM034539.1:5360363-5381889 GCA_020002185.1 Paraescarpia echinospica | reverse complement strand
TAGGTAAGGTGATACCTAAGAGGTAGAATATCACATTCGGAAAGGGGAGAACTCAGGGCCCCGGAATATAACTCGGTGCTTTGGAAATGGCACTCGTGTTCTATGCCATGGCTAGAGGCGATGCATGCCTAGTGTGAACCGCTAGAGTAAACTGCACCCTGTTTAAATTTATGTTATTTAAAGTGTTGCGTAATTAAAGATTATTTGTCCCGACACTCCGGTTAATAAGTTTCTTTGCAGGTGAACGTTTGTGATCAGTTTGAATGTGGTATTCGTTGACACCCATCATTCGTTTCAGGTCCTCGCGAAACGTATTGTTATTGTGATGTCGGAGCAGTATGCCGATATAATGATGTAGAACTTATTCCTTTTCAGGAGTTATGTTGTGTTGGATGGGTAGAGGTATCAAGATTGCAATTCCAGGTGTTGATTTTTCAGGAGTGTTTGATTTGTTTCAAGTTGTGGATGAACGTATTCTTATGTTTATTACAATGTCTGGCGGTTTTTGACAATGGGGGCTCGGCCGTTAGGATTATAGGGAAGGTGATACCTAAGAGGTAGAATATCACATGCGGAAAGGGGATAACTCAGGGCCCCGGAATATAACTCGATAAATACATGCCTATATTTTGACGTAGAGTATTTTCCTTTTCAGGAGTCCTTTCGTGTTAGTCTGGTAGAGGTTTGGAGAAAGATTTATATATCGAGGTGGAAATTCGATGTGTTGATTTCAGGATTATATGATTATTAATAGTACTGATTTATAGGCTAGTCATGGAGACTCAACGACGAATTAGGCAAAGAAGTAGGTCTTGAGGGAGAGGAACTTATAAACTTTGTCACGAAAGAACAGGAAGTAGCCAGAGCAGAGAAGGAACTGTTGGCAATGAAGCTTGATGCTGAGAACCAGCGAAGACATGACACCAGTGGAGTGAGCGACACTTCACAGAGCGTTAGGTTTGTTGGAAGAAGTCCCAAATTACCAGCATTCTGCGATGGGAAAGATGACATGGACTCATATATCCAACGTTTTGAGAGGTATGCAGAAAACGAAGGATGGGACATCAATTGTTACGGTACTTACCTAGGGTCGCTTCTATCAGGATCAACACTAGATGTGTATTCGCGGTTACCAGCCTCCATAGCCCGCAGTTATGATAAGCTCAAGGAAGCGTTACTGGGAAAATACCAACTGACGAAAGAAGACTATCGGAAGAAGTTTTATAGTGGACGTATGGCAACAAACGAATCGGCTTCGCAATTCTTAGATAAGTTAGAACATAATTTTGATCAATGGATAAACTTAGCAAAAGTAGAGGCAACTTCTGCTGGACTAAGAGAGTTAATCATCATGGAACAATTCTTACATGCGTGCCCAAGAAAATTGGCTCTATTCATTAGGGAACGTTCACCCAAGAATTTCAGTAAAGTTATGGAATTGGCTGGAATATCCACCTCCTCCAGAGAATCAGTAGGATTAACTGGATCAAGAAGACCCTTTTTTCCATCACGCATTACTCCGACACGAGCTAGTCCACTATTATCACCGCCTCCGACGACGCCATCGCCACGTCGATTCGATGGTAATCCCTCGAGATACGATCCGAGTGAAAGATTATGTTTTCTATGTCAGAGACTAGGGCATATAGCGCATACAACGGGACGACCCACTGCACACGGGAATAGAGGGGACAGATTACTCAGGCCAGCGATAAGAGAACATTCAGGAGTAACGGTTAATTCTTGTCCGCATGGGTGTTCTTTTGTTGAGGGGAAGGCCTAACTACAGAGTGGATGCGCCCTGCCCATTGTTGGAAGCCCTCTTATACAAGGACGAGTGGGAGATACGGTTGTTACGGTATTAAAGGACACCGGGTGTAATGGTGTAATAGTCAAGAGAGACCTTATTGATGATAAGTTATTGACAGGGCAGAAGGAAAATGTAGTCTTAATGGATCAATCGGTTATGGAAATACCTGTGGCGAAATGTTTCATTGACACTCCTGTGTTTACTGGGGAAGTGGAAGCATTGTGCTTACCTGATCCCATCTGCGAACTAGTTATAGGGAACATTCCGGAGATACATCCTCATGTTCTTGGACGAGATAATGGAGATAGGTGTAAATGTTGTCAAAACTTAGAAGAGAAGACGCAGCCAGAGGATTACAACCGAGATGGAGAGCGAGAACT
Source organism: Paraescarpia echinospica (assembly GCA_020002185.1). NCBI lineage: Eukaryota > Metazoa > Annelida > Polychaeta > Sabellida > Siboglinidae > Paraescarpia > Paraescarpia echinospica. The sequence goes on along the minus strand of CM034539.1, from coordinate 5,379,699 downwards.
GAGGAAGGAATTAGTACGGAGGACCAGAGAATTAGACAAGGGACGGCAGTTGCAATAAGAAGACGAGGAGAGCGAGGGGTGAGGGAGGAGAAACTGAAGAGTAAACCCTGGAAGAAGGTGAATAGGTGGAGAAGGGAGGCGCCAGAAGTAAAGGAGGAGACGAAGTCGACACCAGAAATAAAGACGGAGCAAGAACAGAAGAAGTACGAGTCCGTGCCGTCAGCCAAGGTGAAGAAACCACATGACAAGAAACCGCCTCTCGAAAAGAAACCAACGAAGGAATAAAAGTGAAGAAGGTATTGAATGGTACCAGGAAGAAAATGGTGGACGATGAGGCAGAAGAGGATAATGATGACGACGAGGAAGAAGATAGTGAGGATGAGGAAGTTGCGTCAGTGAAGGGAAAACAGGACACGAAAGCCAGGAAGGCGCCGGCCAGGGAAGTTGAGGATCACGACGATGAAGAGGAGGATAGTGGTGATGACGGTGATAAAGAAGATGACGACGATGAAGAGGAAGGTGATGATGATGAGGAGGAAGGGAAATATGTGGTACCGACGAACAGGAAGGCGACTGGAGCAGAAGAACCATCAAAGAAGTGTCGAGTAGGTTTCTCTCAGGTAGACTTTGTGGGATCCAAAGTGGGAGCTGGTCAAGTACTAACCCAATCTGACGAGGTAGAGAAAGTCAGAGATGCCCAAATTCCTCGTATCAATTCTCAGGTTAGGTTTATCGGAATTAATTCCGAATTATGCCAGTCTTACGGCTCCGCTGAGTGACTTGTTGAAGAAAGGGGCACCCAATAAGGTGAAATGGTCCGGAGAGCTCGATAAAGCGTTCAATGAACTGAAGTCCTGCATATGTACTGTACCAGTTCTTCGATTGCCAGGATTTTATCCTCAGAACCGACGCCTCGGACAACGGTCTAGGGGCCGTGTAGCTTCAAACACATGATGAAATGTGTTTTCCTGTGGCTTATCCCAATAAGAAACTGACCAGAGCTCAGAAATCTTACGCAATCAGAAAGATTGTCTCGCGATTGTTTGTGCGATTGAGAAATGTAATACCTACCTGTATGGACGTAAATTTAAGTTACTGACCGATCATCAACAGTTGGCATTTCTAAAATCTGCGAAAATGACCAATCCTCGACTTATGCTTTGGGCATAAAAGTTGCAACCATACCAGTTTTGGGTCGAAACCATCCCGGGAAACGAAAATGTGGGTGCAGATTATCTTAGCCGTTTGGACTAGGCGTTGCATTACAACCAGAAGAACTGGATGATAAGTTATGATATATTGAAACGAGCAGAAGTTGTGTTATTCGATGGGATACAGAAAATGTTATTACATATGTTAAGTCTTGTGGTGGGGGGTAATGTCAAGATTGTAATTTTATTAAGAACTTAACATATGTTGGTAGCGTCGGTGAAAGAAAGCATTTACGGGTTACAATGTAAAGCTGTAGTTGGCTGATTAGTGTTAGGGTTGCCCTGTAAGCCATTGATGGCTATCCAGTGGATATGCAATACTGTGAAGGAAGTGGTAGCCTAAGGTCAGATTTTAAAGAACCGGGCAAATATCATTATAGAGGGTAGACAGGTAGTATTGTCGAATACAACGTGTAATATGTATAACATGATTGGCCGTTCCATATGAATATATATGGTGATACGGACGTAAGTTTAAATGGGATAATATTACGGCGTATAGGGATGTAGTTATAATGAAGATTTTATACTTGTTGATTTAGAGTATCACCTATTGGATGGTGTTGAAATTGTTACAATGGCGTCAGCATCAGCAGGGATCACATGACTGATGCTAGGTATAGGGTGGTGGTACTGAGGTTTGAAGGTAGACACACACACACACACACACACACACTCACACACACACACACACACACACACACGCAAATACACACACGGCTAGTACGTTTACGGCGAGAAATGGGCGAGAGCCATAGACCCAAGATTCAATTCATGGCCTACAGCGGGTGGTTCGAAACCTGTGCTGCGGTGTCTAACTTTAGGCAAGTTCGTTCGCTTCACGTTGCCCCAGTTCACTCAGCTGTATGATTGAGTACATTATTCGCGCATTAACCATATCATGGCTGAATGGTTCCCAGAGAAGTCAAGATAGTGTTCGGTTGAACAGGTCTACCAGGGAGTAAAGCCCTTTGAGCTGTCCTAAGGATTGGATGCCTTTTCACACACACGCACGCACGCACACACGCACACACTCACACACACATAAACACACGCACACGCACGCACGCACACACACACACACGCACGCACACACTCACACACATAAACACACACAAACACACACACGGCTAGTACGTTTATGACGAGAAATGGGCGAGAGCCATAGACCCAAGATTTGCATCTACAATTCATGGCCTACAGCGGGTATTTTGTCTTGTAACACGTGTTGTAGGCTAGGGAACATGCTGCAGATGATAATTGTCAGACATAAAATAGTTGGCAGAACAACAACTGAACTTCAATATAGTGTGAAGTTGGTCAGTTGACCGATACATAATTTATTAATTACTAATCCAACAGAACATAATTTTACAAAAATTATTATATTTGGCCATGTTTCTATTGATGAATGTTTGGCCACGGTGCATGGGTGTTGTAACATACCAGAGCGCTGCCTCCGACGACTAACCCGTTGTGGCCGGGCTGGAATGGTCAATGATGGGTCTAACCAGTCCACTGAATAATAGAGTACCACATTTGTAGAACAAACCGCATCAGTGTTATTTGATTTGTTTATAAAATAGTGATGTTGTATCACGTTGTTCATATGAATACAATAACTCAATTGTCAATCCCACAGACAACTTAATATTAACTGCATACGTCAGTCAGTCCGAAGGCTATGTGAATGAAAAGATATAATGATGTGATGTTACCTTAATGATGGACTAAACTAGCAAGAATTTACTACACCTATTTACCTAATAATAAACTAAACTAGTCATAATTTAAGACAGATACGCACTGAAATATGAACATTTCCTTGATGATAGACTAAACTAAACTAATTTCCGACACACACGCACTAAAATATGAAAATGATACAGATGCAAGGCCTAGTTACAAGTACGTCAGAATACAATGTACGTCGCATCAAAAAGAAGCAATACATTTGATCGGGCCTGGACAAGTTCGGACTTGTTTATTACAAAAAAAACTATAAAATGGCCTACATTTGAAAAACGTTTTTTGTATTGTCCAGGAACGAGTTCATGCATGATATTGAAAACGGACATGGATATGCTGCAGTTAGGAAATTGTCCACGATATTCGCAACACAAAGGCGTAAATATTTACCCACAGTCTAGTGTACTTAAATGATTTATATAATTAAATAAATTCCCAAAATAGAATTTTAGTGTCAAAATGAAATTTCAAGAAAACGTTTCCGAAACAGGGTCTTGGAACCAAGTTTTGATATTACACAAATGTTCGAATGTCATGTCGGATAGTTCAAAACCTGCCTCTAGTAAAACAGTAACCAATGTTTAATCACTGCGGTTGAATTGATGTCCTCAAAGGCCTCATCAAAGCACAAGACATATTTATTTACAGGTCACCCTCCATTACTGCCTGAACCTTTGCTTTACTTTGTTTCGCCACTCCTCTGAAAAAGGTTGTCGCAACCAAGTCTTGATAATATACAACTGTTCGGATGTCACGTCGGATAGTTTAAGATCTGCCTCTAGTAAGAGTCAACCAATCTTTAATCACAGCGGTTGAATTAATGTCATGAACGGCCTCGTTAAAGTGCATGCAAACTGGAATGTCATTGGGCAAGAGGCAGTCGTGGTGAAATTGACTAGGATCGTCTATCTCGCAACTTGGACATTGTCTTCTTGAGAGTTCAACGACGCTACATGCCATGTCACGTGCAAGCGTCTTATTCATTTCAATCACAGGAAAGTCAATAATAAAGTTCGGACCAGTAGCAGCAGGAGAGGAAGTTGTGATTTCGGCGGTGTCGATAGATACTAAGGCATCGGCGGCAGGAGCAGAAGTTGTGACACTGGTGATGTCGGTGGGAGTTGTGACATCGGCGGTGTCAGTGGAACTTGTGACATTGGCGGTATCGATGGAAGTTGTCACATCGGCGGTGTCGGTGAAACTTGTGACATTGGCGGTATCGATGGAAGTTGTCACATCGGTGGTGTCTGTGGAAGTTGTGACATCGGCGGTATCGATGGGAGTTGTGACATCGTCAGAAGCGGAAGTTGTGACGTCAGCGGAACTTGTGACTTCTGCGGTGTCAGCGGAAGTTGTGACATTGGTGGTGTCGGCGGAAGTTGTGACATGGGCGGCATAGGTAGAAGTGTCGTTGTAGGTAGGGGTTGCAACGCAGAGAGGCTGAAACAGGGTACGGACCACCTTTAGAATATTACAGACTATACGATAGGGAAAACATGTGACCAAGAGTCATGTGACTAAAAATGCGGTGACCAGAAGTCGATAGAAAGACGATAAGTATATGGAAACAATGTCTCGATAGGAAGCGGGTGGGAGCGGGTATGTCGACAGGAAATATGTGGGAGCCGCCATTTTAACGGGAAGTACACAGAGAGCCTCCTTTTTAGCGGAAATGAGTGGAGAAGGATCGTTTTGACGGGAAGTATATAGGGAGCCGCCTTTTGGGCGGGAAGAAGGTAGGAGGTGCCATTTTAGGCGAAAGTGTATAATAATGCAATATAAAGTTTAACTCACCAGCAGCGCATCCAGCTCGGCCTCCTGCCTTGTCATTTTCCGGCCCACACAACGGTCGTGCGCGACGTGCCGCATCCAGTTGTTGTAATGTGTAAACTGGATACTACACAGCGGGTAGGTGAACGGAGCCAGGGAGGGAGGTAGTTGTCTCGCGGGCGGTAGGGTCGCCTCACCGGCAGCGACGAGAGGTCGCGCCAGAGGAGTCCGACGGGCGACTTTCTAAACGTACGATGGATTGTTATTAGACGTCGTGTTTTCGTAAGTGTCTTAATGCTAGATAATTACACATAGGAAAAATAGTGAAATATAATAATAATATTAATAAAGACTTTACGGTTACGCTGGCGCCGAGGCTGCCGGTAATTCTGGCGCCGAGGCTATCGGTAGTTTTGGCGCCGTAGCCGCTGCCGCTGGTGATGCTGGCGTCGCCGCCGCTGTTGGTTCTTGAGCCGCCGCCGGTAATGGACGGAAGGCCATTCCATCAACCCGGACACTCTTATCACGATGATCTGCAGCCCTCTGTGTACTTGGCCTTCTCACATCTGCACCCCGCCACATTCAAGCTTCAAAGCCGGGCTGCCGACATCATCGAAGCACATGACATGGTAAATTTTCTTATATGTTGTTCTCGTACATGGAGCATGGTGGTGTTATGGTTTCATCGTCCTACTCTCAAATGAGAGATTCCACGTTCGGTTGTTCTGGTACATGGAGCGTAGTGATGTTATGGTTACATCGTCCTACTCTCAAATGAGAGATTCCAGGTTCGTTTGTTCTCGTACATGGAGCGTGGTGATGTTATGGTTACATCATCAAATGACAGATTCCACGTTCGAATCCTCTTGCTGTAGTATCGAACTTTGGACAACTTTGTTCACTCTATGCTGCTCCAGTTCATTCAGTGTGTATGTATAGTATTCATGTAGTAATTACAGCGTGGCTGAATGATTCCCAGAGTAGTCGAGATTGTGTTCGGCTAAAGTTTTCTTTTCTACTTGAGTTGATGTGTTATCATGTATATTGCACGTGTTTTGTGGTTATGTTTTATTAGTATGTTAAGGTTGTGTACACAGGTTGGTGAGCTGAAGGCAGTCTACAAGGAACTGGGGAAAGACATCAGTAGCACATTCAGTCGCTACTTCAAGGTGGCAAGTGGCAAGATTGCGTGTGCGTGTGTTCACATCATAGTATTGTTTATTTTGTCTATGGCACTGTCTGATTGCACTGCACAATTAAAAGAATTGCTCACTATTTTACTTTTGTCTTATTTTATTACCCAATTGAATAGGCAAGTAAGCAATACTTTTGCTCTACGTGTGCCGCTCTCTGCATTGTGAAAATGCAACCACCCATTTCAACAAGTGGCGCCACTTGTTGCCAGTATTATGAAACTGTGAACCTGGCTACGGGCCTGGTCCATTATGAACATGTTTTACCGTATATGTGTAGTAAGTGTTTGCGTTTGGTCGATACAACTCATCCTCGCAAGCCAGGGTCGTGACTACGTACACTACTCCAGGCATCTCCTAAGCAATCTATGGAAGTTAGCTGAATCAAACTCTTAATTGTCTTCGCCGATCGCGGATGTACCACCTGTAAAACAGTGCAGACACCCACCCCACCCGCGCACCAATTGAAAGACGAAGCCAGCAGCTTCGGGGAATCCCAACATTCTCACGAGTGGCTGAGCGGCATTATGTATTCCAATAATTACTTCTACTTCCCCAACATTACCAAACATGGGCAAACTTGTTGGCTAAAACTAAAACGAGCCAAACACCAGAAAATTATTGGCTGAGCTTTACTTCAGCGTTTCACTCTTCGTTCTGCGAGGAGGTACTGAGACTGGTGTAATCAGCGTGTAAGGATGGCACATCTCAGATGATTCGGGCGGAAACTACCTTGTTTGTGTGTGCGGGCAACGTCCGGGCATGAAGCATGAGTTGGCCAGATGAGAGATGCAGGATGGTTTCTCTCAGCCGTAAACACCTGCCCGTATGCATGAACAAGTCGTAAACCCTTATGCTCGGCCTAAGTGCCGCGGCTACGGCGTAAGCTCGCTAATCGGTATGCATGAGCACTACTAACACTCAAATTTAGGCCGCAGCTCGGCCAGCCGCGTCTTAACTTTACGACCACGAGCCACTAGGTCTAACTACTTAGGCTGTGGCGGAACTCGAGGAAAAATGGCGGCCGTGGTAGTTTGGCGAAGACGACAGAGACATGATTTGAGAAGAAATCGAATATTCCGAGACAGGATGAATCCACTCAAGGTATACGATGACGCGGAACTGTATGCAAAATTCAGGTTTCAGCGTGACGATATCCTGCAGATCGTTGACGAACTCCGAGACGACTTGGAATATCACAAATGAACGAGTGGGTGCGCCTCCCAACACAACAACAAGCGGACGAACAAAAAAGGCTCCCGTGGTGAACGACGACCACGAGTACGTCAACCGAAAGAATTTCCACTCAATAAAGGTACAGGTAATGTGTGATTTATTAATTATTCTTAATTTGCTCAAATGTGTGCGTGCATGTGTAATTGTTTATGTTTACTTATGGAATATGACCACAGTATAACTGACTAGTAGTCTAGTACAAAAAGTTTGGTGAAATAATTATTGAAATATTCAAATCATTTATAAAGTATGAAATACAATTATTAAGTGCCTGTGCTGAGAAAATATTTGTGAAAGTAAATACAAATACTTGATTAGACGTATTATATTTTTACTGAAGTTAGAAAGTTATTGACGTCCACACAGTTACCAAATGAAACATTCCTTAATTTTATTTTCTATAAAACTCCCTGTCCCTAACCATATCTGCAGTAGCTGCAATATATGCAGTGACACCTATTGAACCAATTAATTGCAGTTAGTAACAGCAAACAGCAGACCCCTGCTATTGTTTAAATATTAATGTGAGCTGATAAGAAATGGCTACACTCTGTGGACCAAGGGTAGGGGGTAGGGTAACATGATGCTTGTACCTAGGGTTTTATTGCTTTAGTGGCTGCTCAGCTATTCAAGTAAAGGCTACTGTTGTCAGTAAGAATCCACCAACATCAAGCAAATTGTTCTTTTCATGACAATGAAGGGAAGGAGGGTAGTGGAATACTTTGAGTTGTTTAACTACCTAAACACCTTGTTATTTTATGTGATTCGGTCACTCTGATGTCATCAATCTTGTTCATATTAGTTATACATAACAAAAAGTTGTTTAAATGATTTTCGCCCAATTCCAAATTAACCTGCTCAAGATCGTTTAATTCAGGGGTTTTGTAAACACCCGTGAATCAATTATATGGATATATGTGGAGTCAAAATAAAATTGATTGATTAGTAATTTAGCTTGCTCAAAATCTTCAACTTACAAATAAAAAAACTGAATAACTACAATCAATTTTATTTGACCTCAGCCTGTTGTTTCTAACCACTTCAAAATAAAATGTAATCTAACACATATTTGTTTTATGTACTAACTACATAGTTTAATGTATTTCACACAAAAAGACACAAACTATATTGATTCAAAAAAATGCACATTGAATGAGTGTCAACTTTCTCTATTGTAGTTGCTTTGTGATGCAGACCCTCAGCCAGACGACAACCCCCGCCCCGCCCCGCCCCGCCCCGCCACCGTACAGAGGCAACGTCCCCGTTGTGGCTACTCTAATTGTGATGCACACCCTCAGCCAGACGACAACCCCCCGCCCCGCCACCGTACAGAGGCACCGTCCCCGTTGTGGCTACTCTAGTTGTGATGCAGACCCTCAGCCAGACGACAACCCCCCGCCCCGCCACCGTACAGAGGCAACATCCCCGTTGTGGCTACTCTAGTTGTGATGCAGACCCTCAGCCAGACGACAACCCCCCGCCCCGCCACCGTACAGAGGCAACGTCCCCGTTGTGGCTACTCTAGTTGTGATGCAGACCCTCAGCCAGACGACAACCCCCCGCCCCGCCACCGTACAGAGGCAACATCCCCGTTGTGGCTACTCTAGTTGTGATGCAGACCCTCAGCCAGACGACAACCCCCCGCCCCGCCACCGTACAGAGGCAACCATCCCCGTTGTGGCTACTCTGGTTGTGATGCAGACCCTCAGCCAGACGACAACCCCCCGCCCCGCCACGAACAGAGGCAGTCCCCGTTGTGGCTACTCTAGTTGTGTTCAGACCCTCAGCCAGACGACAACCCCCGCCCCGCCCCCACCCCGCCACCGTACAGAGCCAGCGTCCCCGTTGTGGCTACTCTGGTTGTGATGCAGACCCTCAGCCGGAGCTGACAGCCCCGCCCCGCACCGTGCGAGGCACCGTCCCCGTTGTGGCTACTCTAGTTGTGATGCAGACCCTCAGCCAGACGACAACCCCCCGCCCCGCCACCGTACAGAGGCACCGTCCCCGTTGTGGCTACTCTAGTTGTGATGCAGACCCTCAGCCAGACGACAATCCCCCGCCCCGCCCCGCCACCGTACAGAGGCAACGTCCCCGTTGTGGCTACTCTAGTTGTGATGCAGACCCTCAGCCAGACGACAACCCCCCGCCCCGCCACCGTACAGAGGCAACATCCCCGTTGTGGCTACTCTAGTTGTGATGCAGACCCTCAGCCAGACGACAACCCCCCGCCCCGCCACCGTACAGAGGCAACGTCCCCGTTGTGGCTACTCTAGTTGTGATGCAGACCCTCAGCCAGACGACAACCCCCCGCCCCGCCACCGTACAGAGGCACCGTCCCCGTTGTGGCTACTCTCGTTGTGATGCAGACCCTCAGCCAGACGACAACCCCCCGCCCCGCCACAGTACAGAGGCACCGTCCCCGTTGTGGCTACTCTAGTTGCAGTTCGCGTTGCAATTTTATAATATGCAACTGCATCGGTTTAACTTTCGTTTCGTTTTTTGCAATGTCTGAAGCCAGCCACTTCTGAAAGAGGGCACTGTCCTCAGCCTCTGCGTCGGTGGCACGTCTCTTGCGTCGCTGCGTTCTCACTGTGACCGGAACACTACGAGAGGCAGTAGTCGCTGCTTGAACATTGACCGGAGTAGAGACACTCACAGTGGCTTCAGTAGAAGGCGCTTCCGATGCGGGTGTTGTAGAGCGTGTGGCTGTTGATGTGGGTCGAACAGATCGTGCAGCTATTGTTGGCAGCTCCACAGGCACGAAGCAGCTCGGACCAGGCTGTGGTGAAGGTCTTGGCAGTGGCATGGGTGATCCCTGTGGCATATGTCCCTGTACTGGCAAGACAACCGATGAGATGTCTGAAATACCAAAATGGGTTCATTTTGAAACATTTTTGCATAAGTATATGGACTGCGGACTTGTGTAGTTTATATTTGGTGTTATTGACGAATGGAACCACTGCTATTGTATGATGCCATTTGTAAATTATGGTTCAAACTTACACTGTCCTGTGATTTATTCACATAATATACATGACGGTCATTGTAATAAGTATATATGAAACAAATACAAACCAGTGTATGTTTGTCATTATGCACCACGTATGGATACGATTATTTTCCTGAATTAATACAATTCTATGTGGTGGGGGATAGTGAATTTAAATGATGGCTGATTGTGGAGGGGTCCAGGGATACTATGTGCCAACTTCCCTTTGTCTTGTTAGGTAACTGCAGCTGTGCTTTGGTGTATTGCCAAGGTACTATCACTGCCACTTTATGGTGGCTGCCAGTAACTTGAGACACCCCCCACTGTGCTACTTTATGATGGCTGTCTATAATGTGAGTCTTTCATTAGGTGCTGGCAGCAACCCTCAAGTTGTACTGGGAGCCTAAACGGGCTAATTTAATATAGAAATTAAGCTTGCTTACCTGATTCTTCATCCATGATATGCACAGTCACTGATTGGCCTTCACTTGCTTCCAACACAAAAGTTTCTGTACGGTCCACTGAAACATTGAACATTATGAGTTTTGTATTATATATTGTGACAAGTGTATATAGTAGGGGCTCACGATAGTATTGTTTTTTGTTAGATTTTAATGTATATATTATACATAATCATGTGTACAGCTTGGATATGTCAAATGCATTAAAATCCTGCGTAGGCCTTCCTTTGTCAACAGCGTTCATCTTACTACTTACACAATGTTAATATATGCATTTTGTTTGCCAGTGGATGTTGAGTTATACAAATAAAGTAGTGTGTCGTAGTCCACTAATGCATTTCATTAAGTTTAAACAAAAACAATATGATAATCGTATTCTCACCACGATTATATATATACTACTCTACTTGTAAATGTTTCATACATGTATTTTGTAGTGCAATTTATGCTGTCAGCAATTTTGGGGACATGCCATAATTGAATGATAGCAGTCAGCGCAGAATTAATTGCACTGCAATATGTCACGCATAATGTGAGTCTTTCATTACGTGCTGGCAGCGACCGTCATGTTGCATTGTGAGCCGAAACGGGGCACATTTTCACATGTAAGCGAATTTAATAAAAAAATCAATTTTAATTAAGCTTACTTACCCGATGCTTCATCCATGTGCACAGTCACTGATTGACCTTCAGCAGTTGTTTCCAACACACAGCTGTCTGTACCTTCCACTGAAACAATGAACATTATGAGTTTTGTGAGTATTTTTGTGATAAGTGCGGTTAATAGGGTCTCATAATAGTATTGTTTTTTTGTGTTAGATTTTCATTTCCCTATATAAAAATATATATATATGGTACCGGAAATAAATTATAAGTTTGGGTTTTATGGCAAAAATCACACAAATACCACCATGGAAATAAATTAACAGTTTCGGCTATGAAAAATACACATGCATACATGTTACATACACAGTCTTTCGTACTTCCCATTATGATTAATGTCTTCTTTATCAAAATTATAGATTGACGTTATTTTGACTTTAGTGTTGTTGATTAAGACCAATATAGTATAGGAATATATTTAAATAAATTATCTTAGATATACATTGATTTAAAATTGAGATTTTTTCCCTGCCATTTAAAGTCCTATTACGTTATATTTCCTTCATTCTTTTTGACACAGTCAATAACAATGGTACGTAACATGGTGAAACTTGAAAGCACAACACTTAACATATAATAAATAATCTTAAATTTGGCTGGACACGAAATAACAACTTACCATCAATGCCTGTGGCCATATCAGTTTTCTCTCCAATGATATCCGCGTATGGAGGCGGTACGCTTGGTGGTCCGCCTCCCGTCTTTTTCTGATCCCGCACGCTATTCAATACATTCGATTTCAAGTCTATCCATCTCTTTTTAATGTCCTCTTCCGTGCGTAATGCCACGCCTAAGGCATTCACTTTCTTTGTGATCTCGCGCCATGCTTCTCGCTTTTTTGTTTGTTAGTGATGGAAGTTTGTAATTTACTCATGATTACAAACTTATCATGCGCGATTCCTTCTACTAAGCACATAATATCATCCTCTCTGAAGTTCGGTTTTCGCTTCTTCCCAGCGCGCGTTTTTCCTTCGGGGATGTCCATGCTGTCTGACGTAAATATAAACAATGACCACGCCGTGATCGAACACTTTGACCCTGCTCGTCACCCGCGCGTGCGCAGTGCAATGCAATTCCTGGGAAATCCCCGCATCGAGGCAGTAACCACTCCTTTTTTAGACTCTTTGGACCGTAGTCTGTAGACTTAATAGGCTGAGGCTATCTTCGCGCTACGACCAGTTCATGCATCGCGACTAAATCACTCACTGAGCTATAGACTAGTTAGGCCGAGCTTAGAGCTTAGGCGGAGCCTACGGTAGTCCATGTTCATGCATACGTTCAACATATACATCATTGCTCGTTCACGACGTTTGGCTTCGGTCACAGCTGTGCCACTAAATGTATAGTGGTGGCTCTCCATCCTCCCTCGCATAATTGATATCACATAACATAAAAGATAATAAACTCCCCATTAAAATAACGATGTCACTCATTACCTTTCAAATTAACCATGTAAACAACAACAACGAAAATTACAATATTTACAACACTGACAACATTGACAGCATTTTCAACATTGACACAATTGACGACATTGACAGCATTGATTACTTTGATAACATTGACAGCATTGACGAAATCGACGACATTCATAATTGGGCATTAGCGGTCACAGTAGCACGAGTGACAACAGTAATTGCAGCAACGATGTTGATTCGGCTGCAGATAAACGGGTTTTATTGGTACAGTAAAGTGATGGGAGACCAGAGCGGAAAACTATTACGTGTGAAGGTGGCGAGAGAATTACAACGCCGGGCCTCGCTGGAGAAGCTAGTCAGATCATACGTAGAACAACAAGACCGCCTCAAGTCTGGTTGATACCCTGGTAAGATCACGCATTCACTGTGTTCGTCAGCTAAATAACATGACATGTTCCAAGTTGTTGTAGGCTCTGTAGTAAGATATCATCTGTCACACAATCCGGCGCTTTGGTGAAATACATAGCGCCACACTATGTGTTATTTCATTGTTCGTCGCAGAGGCTGTTTACATAGTTTTCCGTTAAATCGATGAGACCAAATAATAATAATAAGTAAATATTGTTGTGACACATATCTCGCATATTACGCAAAGGAACGCAACCTCAGAAAGCATTTGCATGGGTTGAATAAAGGAAATCCATGTCTGGTATTCATTTCACACGATAGTGGGGATTTGTTAATAAATAACACTCTGTACGGAATACATTCCAATGAGTCGGAATCGGAATCGAAATTGCTTATTCGACCCACGTATAAAACAAAACGGTACAATTCTCAAAACAGAAATATCTACAGCTCAATTATGAAATAATATATATTAAATAGCATATAATGCAAGTATATATATATATATATATATATATATATATTATTAACTAAAATGTGCAACGTAAAAGTAGAGCAACTAACGTACGATATGATGATTTTTACAATATTAAAATTTTTCAACAACATGGACTATCACGCTTTTGCACGTGGCCACAGCACTCGAGTTTCTGGATCTGTGTGTCGGCGTAAATTGGACGATCAGCTTTGGCCACTGTGTGGAAACTCTTCGAATCACCATCACCCAAGTACCCCTTGTACACAAGTTGGTGTTTCTCCTCGCTTCGACGAATGATTTTCAACATACTCTGTGGCTCCATTGCCCCAGCAGAACCTGCATGATTTTTTTCACACTGGTGCTTGTGAGTGTCATGCCATACGTCAAAGTCAGTCGCACTCAATCTGTGCTTCTGTGTTTCACAAGTATTGCAGTAATTGCTTGCCACGTGAATGTCAATGACCTTTGCTGGACCACTAGGGTTCACCGATAGTACTGTTGCGACGCCATTCTTGCTCTGGAAGCCTCGCCGCTGCCATGAACCATCACAAGACACAGTCACCTTTTCAGTATCTGTTCCTCGAAGAAGTTCATCAGCAGCCTTACTCATGGACTCCCCAGCAACTTATCGTGTCACCTTGTGGATTTTCTTTTTAGTTTTATTCCACATCACACAGGAAACAGGAGGAGGCATGTTCATTTCACCTAGCAGCCGCACTGCTTGTTATCTGTTGCGACCAATGCTGAACATTGCCATCTGAAACATGGTGTTGACGTTTTCACCATCTGGCTGAGAATGTAGTCTGTAGATGCTGCTACAGTCAGGCTTCAAACACGTTCGAAGTCCAGCAATGTTCTCTGTCATTGCGTAGTCGCCGCCACATGTGAGGCAAGGGAAACCACTCAACTTTCCCGACTTTTCTTCTTGGTAACGTGGACTTTTTCCTCTGAAACACTCGTCTTGGTCTTTTTCAAAGATCCTGTATTCTGATTGCCAGCAAATTTCGTCTTTCTTGGCCGTGGCATGATTCACTGATCTGCGTTGTTCGCGTCTTAAATGAAAATCAATCATTCTTTAGGCCTAACTGCTAAACAAATTATAGATAAGGTAAAATTATTTCAAATGTCTTTTTTTCAACATGAGACCATTGTGTCTAATATTTACATGTAAATCATTATTGGTAGTTCCAGTCAAAGCATGATAATAATTTATTATCTGTAGTCTACTATTACAGCTACAGCAGTGCTGCCTACCCCAAGCCTAGGCCCCAGCCCAGGCTCTTACTGCTTTGATCGCGTTGATTGATAACACTTGTTTAGTTTGTAAATAAAGCTATTCTTATGCATACCTGGTGATGCTGGATGTTGTCATGAACAATACTCTATATTGGATGTATGGTGTATCAAGTATAACTATAGTCTAATGTTAACAGTAACAAATAAGTTTCGTGCTCGAAGCTTTTCACAGTCAAGTTGAGCAAGGAAATAACCAAAGATAAAGCTCATTCGTAATCTCTTCTCTGATTGGCTCAGTCGAAAATCCTGCCTATCTTGCTGTACAAGCAACGACCAATGAAAACAAAGATTTCATAGAATATTGGTAACTTTACTAAGGATGCTCTAAGGGTGTTTCTGGTAATTTTAGTGAAAACCGTATGTAAATTGATTGAGTAGATCGCGAAAAAATCTTGATTTTAAGTTATGCATAATTAATTAAGCAAATATTACATGACAGGCTATCAATAAAGTGCAGTTTTTTTGCTATTTATATGCCTCATTCAAATATGATATTGTGTGTGTGTATTGAATGATAATGTGTGGTAAATCAGATAAAAAATCTCAATTTGCATGTTTTACAAAAAATTGGGGTTTAGCCTGGCCTTAATCACAATCTTGACGTGATATTGTTACGGGAGGTATTAATGCGAAGTGTCACGTTTTATTTCTGAAATGGCTTGTGAGCGCAGCAATGAACTAGTGTGAAGTTAGCAAGACTTAGAGCAGGGGTGACGAAAGTCAAAACACAGTTACTAACTTGCATTATATTGTAGTCGTTATAATTATGACTATGATTTAAAAGTAAACACAATTGCTATGATGTACGAATCGCATATAGTTATGTAGTGCATCAATTTTATGTCATATTAAAGTTTTCCTTTTGACTATATCTTGTACTTATTGTAGCGAATAAACGTTTGCACATACGCTTCAGTAAATTACGTCTGTTGTATATATACAACAATTTCTACAGCGGATAAGAAGAAGACTATACATACAGGCTTTGACAAACCTAACTGATAGCTTCGTAGCACTCTATAGTCTATGTGTTTTGAACCAACGTAGCTTTTGTTACGGTCACTAGTAAATCGATATTTGAATAATAGATACGGAGGAATTTACAACATAAGACGTGTTGATTAAAAAACAAAATGCGTACGTGTCACATGGTATACATGCGTTGTACAATATCAGACTGACAATTACGCTTTCAATCAATCAATAAATTCACTTTATTGTCCTAGGAAGGATATTTGTCTTTCTATTTTTCCGGAGTCGCGATGTAACACGATACTATCTTCGTCTCATCTGCACATGAACACACACACACGCACGCACACCAACACGGACAGACACATACACATACACACGCACAGACACGCACAGACAAATACACGCCGTGACACACACGCACACGAACACAAACACACGCACGCATACACGCGCACATACGCACGCACAGACACACACCCACACATTAGCACGCATGCATGCGAACACAAACACACGCACACATACACGCACACACACACACGCACACGAACACAAACATGCGCACACATATACGCACGCACGCATACACACGGAGAACACACGCACAAATACACGCACAACATACATGCACGAATGCAAACGCACACACACACATACGCGCGCAACGCCATCTACATTTCTTATGAGCTTCACAAAAGTCTGCCGAGTGACGCTACAACAGACTGTATAGTTTTGCAAATGGGCACCAACTCTGCAGGTGTAGTTATTCATTGAAGCAACTATTTTCTAGTATCGGTACTATAATTGTTATTATAAATCAAAATGTAAATGCATAACACGCATATCACATTAATCTACATTCACCTTGATCGCATAACAGATTTGGGAATGTAACTAGAATTACAGTAGTAATGTAATAACTTTATTTATTAATTTTATTACACACACGCGCACGCGCACACGCGCGAACAGTTAGCGAAAGTACAGGTAAATACTGGCCGTGCCACGGAAGACGATTGGGACTAAATAAGTACCTACCCTTCAGAACAAAACGAAGCGTGTGTAACTTTTCATTGATTTTTTTGCTATATGGCGTGTCGCCATCTAGCGGAGTCAGTCTGGTGAATTGAAGACAGTTGATGCGGTGAAAACATCAAGGATAAGGTAAAATTTACTGTGACAAATTTAACAAGAGGAATCGTACTGGTAGTGTTTAATTTTTATGTCGCTGCGCTTATTTTTATGCAATCATAAATTTCCCCTTTTGACAATACGCTGTGTCCCAACCTATTCATATTGATTGATAGACGTTTGCGTATCAATAATAACTTTGGTTAGTGCGCGCCCGCCAACGTTGTCGCAGCTGCAATATATGGTATCAGTGTAATGTCGAATGAACAGGAATTGCTCAAATTAAACAGTTAACTAGTCAAACCGATGTCAAGTCACGAAAGTCTCGCGGTCCTACTTCTGACACCAAAGTCGCCGCCGTATTACGCAATGTAAGAGTATTACTTCAAGGGTGTCGTTCCGGCGGAGTACAAAGTTGCAGTCCCCGTTAATTAGCTATGCATGCGTATATATTAAGGTGTTGGTGCACACCCGGACCTGGACTGTAGACTATCAAATTAATGTGAACTTTAAACTGAGAACGGTGAGGAATAAGATGCATCTTTGCCATTTGTCATTTGAATAAACCAACCTCGAAGTGAGACGGATGAATATATTGAATTCAGTGTTGATGTTATGTAAACCTATTCTAGCAGGCAAACCCCGTGGAGTTAATCCACGTATGACCTCTTATAACTTCTTAAACACATATGCTAATATAGACCAATCCATCTGGAGAAATCTTTTATGTTTGCCACCTATATTTCCGTAAATGTGAAACCATTCCGTACATTCGGCCGAATTCCTCCCACAAGGGCATAATCCGTGACAATGGTTACCAGTTTCAAAGCCAAACAAATCATGATGAATACTCGACGGTACTGCGAACTTCGTTCCGTGTGTACTTTAGAGAGTACACAGAGATTGGGAACTTCATTGAAGAAATTGGTTGGTAAGGAATAAGGCAATCAACGAAGAGCATTTGTTTTCATATATTGAAATAATTATTTATTTTCCATTTATACAACACATCATAGCTAGTTTACAATAGTCTGCAATCGTTTAAATTTACATCATCAATAAACAGCTACGACGAACATTGTTATACAATACAGTAGTGGTCATTGCAGTACTGATAAAACATCATCAATAAACAGAAATGACGAACATTGTTATACAATACAGTAGTGGTCATTGCAGTACTGATAAAACATCATCAATAAACAGCAATGACGAACATTGTTATACAATACAGTAGTGGTCATTGCAGTACTGATAAAACATCATCAATAAACAGCTACGACGAACATTGTTATACAATACAGTAGTGGTCATTGCAGTACTGATAAAACATCATCAATAAACAGAAATGACGAACATTGTTATACAATACAGTAGTGGTCATTGCAGTACTGATAAAACATCATCAATAAACAGCAATGACGAACATTGTTATACAATACAGTAGTGGTCATTGCAGTACTGATAAAACATCATCAATAAACAGCTACGACGAACATTGTTATACAATACAGTAGTGGTCATTGCAGTACTGATAAAACGATTGCACACGTAAATAATTGATCTTCGATGACAACGCGCCGCTTTCGACTTGTTAGACAGCCATTGGCAATGGTCGTTGGATGCATTTAACATACGTAGTCGTTGCGTGCTGTTGGCTATAAGCCGTGTGTTTTAATATATTACGTCCGAAGAGGGATTGGCGGATTCTAAGGAGCGCTTTGCACCCAAGTGGACTAACACTAAACATTGTGCGCACTGTCGTGCGAACGTGGTGAATATTGGGAGCTGATGCTTCTCAAAGAACTCAATTTTGATCTCCTCGAGGCTCGCCAAAAACACCTTGAGGCTCGCCAAAAAACACTTTGAGACCCGCCAAAAACACATTGCGGCACGCCAAAAACACCTTGAGGCTCGCCAAAACCTTCAATTACACATCTAATTGAACCTCGCCAAAAACCCAACCTGAAGGCCATCCAAAATCTCAGTTTCCACCCTTTTAATCCTCTATCCCGTCTAAACTACTGGGCACTCACCTCCAAGCCCTCCAGGTTCCCACGCCCATGATATGCCTAAAGGTCGGTTGTCTGTTCCGATTGCCGTAAACAGTCAAGGTAATGATCATTATTAGGCAGTTCACTGAACTGGTTCGATTTAATGTATGAAAATCACTACCGCGCTGAAGACTAAAGAGGTTTGCGGTTAAACCAACGGAAGATATTCCGCAGAGTTGTTTATAATTTGAATGGTTTGTTTTACTTTTCGCTGGCTAAACAACAGTAAACATACAACCTGCAAATAACGTGTCTTGCTTTTCAAACGCAATTTGGCAGAGACTATGCACACGACATATACATT
>CM034539.1:5192863-5352863 GCA_020002185.1 Paraescarpia echinospica | reverse complement strand
TATTTATGTTTAGCCATTCATTAACTTTAAAGAGTTCTTCATTTATTAAGGATTCTGTACTTTTATTGCGTGTGTTGTTGTTGTTAAGAAATTTTAAAGAGCTAGAAAATGTGGTGTCATCAGCGTACATGACGAAATTAAATAATTGACTAGCTTGTGAGAAATCATTTATGTAAATGATAAATAATAGTGGTCCAAGGATTGAACCTTGTGGGACGCCGATTGTTATAGGTAAGATGTCTGAATTTATTTGTTCAATTTCAGTGTATTGTTTCCTGTTTTGTAAGTAACTTCTGAATAACTGCAAAGTTAAGCCATTTAGGCCATAGTATGTTAATTTGTTAAGTAAAATGTTATGGTCAATAGTATCAAAAGCCTTAGAAAGGTCGAGAAATACATTAATTGGTTCGTCATTATTATCCATTTGAGTTATAATTCTATCTATTAGCTCAAGCGCAGCAAATTCCGTTGAATATTTAGCTCTAAAACCATCCATACTGATTATCACATAAAAGCTTCATATCATTGAAATATGAATATAATTAAATAAAAATTCATTTCTCTAATACTTTAGAAAGTGTAGGAAGAAGGGAAATTGGTCTGTAATTTTCAAATAAAGATGGATTGTCTTTTTTAAATATAGGAATAACTTTTGCAATTTTTAGTTTGTCTGGGAATATCCCGGATTTTAAAACTTGGTTTATTAACAGCTTTAATGATTTTATAATTGCAGGCTCAATTATCTTGAGCAATTTTGAAGAAATGCCATCAAATCCACAGCTGTATTTTGTGGGAAGATTATTAATAGTTTTCCTAATAGTCTCTTCATCAACACTCTGAAACGTAAATACAGAATTAACGTTTTTGTTTAAATAATAACTATAGTTTTTGTTACCTTTATTTTTAATACCTTGTGCGATGGTCTGACCTATATTTGTAAAATAATTATTAAATTTGTTTGCAATATCCTTTTTATCAGTTATTTTTGTACCATTTTCTAAAAAAAAAATAATGGTAATCTACGGTTTGTACGATTTTTTGAAAGAAATTCATTAATAACTTTCCAGGTATTTTTTATATAATATTTAAATCGATTAAATCTTTGTTCAAAATACACTTGTTTGCCTGCACGAATATTTTTTTAAATATCGTATTATAAGTTTTTAGATTAATGTTAATAGCTTCATAGCTTGTCGAATTTGGTTGTGTCAATTTTAATTGTTTATAGAGCTTGTCTCAATATTGAATAGATTTTAGCAATTCTTGAGTAATCCACATTGATCTTTTATGTTTATATTTATAAAATTTTGCCAGCTTAGTTTGCCTGTGCTTATTTTTTGTCCGTAAAATTTCTTCGTAGATTATATCATAATTTAAATTTGTGTCTGCATTTAAATTTTTATTTAGCTTATTGTATATCTCATTTGATTTAATTTCGTGTTTAACTTTATGCATTGCCTCTTCATTTAGAATATTTATTTTAACATATTTAGGTGGAGGTTCAGTCTTCAATGAGACGTTGATGAATATAAAATACGGCTGATGATCAGAAATGTTTTTGATTAAAATCCCTGCAGTACACTCCAATATAGATTTATTAAGTTTACAGAAGAAATTATCTATTAAAGTACCATTTGTTCTAGTAAATCTAGTAGGAAGAGTAATTTGCGGGTAAAGGCTGTGTGATATTATGGTGTCAAAAAAGTTACTATATGTATAATTTTATTTAATTTAAGCAAATTTATATTAAAATCCCCTGCGATAATGAGATTGTTATTACAGTTGTTTTCCATTGATGATATTATAGAAGTAAATTCATTTATAAAAGCATTTAAGTTATCATTAGAAGTTCGTGGAGGTCTATATATGTTTCCGATGGTTATGTTCTTAGATAGATTACCACCATTTATTTGGACTATCATTCCTTCCCAGTGTTCGTACATGTTTACATTTATTATAACCTCTGATCTATATTTGTTGTCGACATATATTATTAGCCCTCCTTTGTTACTGCACGTCTTACCTTGAGCTAAACAGTCATAACCATGTAAGGAAAATTGTGATAGGTCATCGTTTTCTGATTTCCAAGTTTCTTGTAAGCAAATGACATTAAATTTAAAATTGTTACTACTTAGCTCTTCTACAAAAGCTTCAAGTTCGTTAAATTTAGAATTTATTGATTGAATGTTAGTGCTCAAGACACTAAAACGCGTAATGTTTTTCTGTGTAAGTTTGCCAAACTTATCAAAGTCATAATATGATGACCGACGTATTAGTTGAGGTTCATAATTTTCATTTGTGTCTAAGATGTTAATTAAGTCATTGTTATTAATACCTCCTAAATAGGAGAGGAACGTATCGTCAAATGTCATGCCTTTATATAATGTGGTATTTATCATATGTATTTGTTATTATATTTGTATGTGTAAATGAGTGTTCAACAAATTGTGATATATGCATATACCGATAATTAAATGTATTTGTGGCATTGCATGTCGTAAGTTTTATTGACGTAATGCACTGAACGTAAGTGTTAGATTGATTAAACATGTAAATGTGAGAACAGTTTGAGATAGACATCTTGTAGTTTGGTATATAGAAAAAATAACATAAAATAAGAATGATTTGCATAATGAATGCAAGAAGACCTTGTCACGGGAGAGGTGTAGAGCATACAATGGTACAACGGTTTTACAAGCCACATTTACCTGAGTATCCGTAGTAACATACCAATGCATTTGACAGCAACATAATGAATACATGTATTAAGATAACTTCAGTAACAAGCTAAAGTTTTGTTTTTATAAAGAACAGCAGTAAAACATAGTGCAATAGTGCACGGTTAAGCCACTGACACACCTCTAAACTAAGTCCACTGACACACCTCTAAACTAAGTCCACTGACACACCTCTAAACTAAGTCCACTGACACACCTCTAAACTAAATCCACTGACACACCTCTAAACTAAGTCCACTGACACACCTCTAAACTAAGTCCACTGACACACCTCTAAACTACGTCCACTGACACCTCTAAACTACGTCCACTGACACACCTCTAAACTACGTCCACTGTGATTGTGTAACTGTAAATACAATAAACAATTCACAACAACTTATTGTGCTACACAAATAACAATATTTAAAAGATATAGTTACAAGTCTACATAAAAGTATTTATAAAAACATCATTCAATTTAACGATTCTGAAAAGAAGGATAAAACTAATAATGAAAATAATGAGTAAATAAGTACTTTATTATTTTAAAAAAATTAACAATAATATATATATATAATGTGTGTGTGTTCACATTCATTTCCACGCATATCCTGTATATGTGTGTGTGTATGTATATATATATATATATATATATATATATACATATACCTGGTATATCTATATAAGTATTTACGGTTACCCAAATGAAATAGCATCCGTTTTTTTGTCATTTGTGAGACACTTAGACTACTTTGTCTAGATCATTCTGTAAACCATGGTTGATCCTAATATATTTAACCTTTCTAAGCACTTTTTTCGTTCGCACATGGCAGTGGTTTGTTATCACCTACCATGTTGGTGTTTCTTCAGATCAATCGTAATTTATTTATGTTGTCTTATCCCGTGTTCATATTTGGTAAACAACGTGAAACTGATGCGACACCTCTGCGGGGTATTTTGCCTTGACGTCTGTAACGATTCTAATTTCACCCATTGTTTAGGCTGCACGCAATCGCTAGCGGCTTACAGCCTATTCAACGCAATTTATGCGTCAACCTGGCTGGTTCATTGGTATTAACTCATCGCGTAAATACGTTTGTTGAATACAAAATTAGCAAATCATGTAGCGGATCAGAGCAACACTGGATTGCGTTTTCAAATGGTAGTCCATTGTTAGTTCTAATTATGATATGTATTGCATGTATGCAGAACTAATTAATTACCCATGAAAAAATAAAGGTTTGTCCTCGTTGAGAATATCGCATACAAAGAGTTCATTCGAGGTAGACAAATGTTGGACTGTCGATAATATGCAAATGGCATCTTTCTCCACTAATCATCATATGTGCGTTGTATTAAATGGTATATTGAAATAGTTGTTAAAAACAAAGTGAAATTAATTTCTAAAATTGTTTGAAACTTCATATACGTAAACTTAATGCAGTTTTTAATTATCATGCCAAATATGAAGTATGCTGATTGCGAACTCATGTCACTAAACCCGTTCAAACATGTGGTCATCTGCGTGTCACGAAACAACCTGCAAGTCAGATGCTGGTGACGTCACCGAAGGAAGCACCGCCGGGATGGTGGGCGGTTTTTTGCTGTTTGAATATCACCATGCTTAATACTGCAAATAATGCATGCGGCTATTGGATCACGGCGAAGCTATCAAACAACCGCGGATATAATGCATGGTGAAGCATTCATGATGTTCAGACGCCAATAACTCAAAACGTAAAGGTAATTGCTGGGTACGTCCTGTGACATATCTAAAGAATTCAAGAACATTAAATTCCATGATTGTCAAAAAAGTGCAGAAAATGTGACCAAAATGGTAAATATATAAATGCATTTTCCTAGTTTTACTACGTTAATTATATGTGTATGTGTGTGCATACATACCTAAATACATACATACGTACATACATATATACATACATGCATACACGTATTTGGGTATAAGTGCGTATATGATTGCTTTTTATTTCCTATTTATTGTTTTTTACATGTATATGTCATATGTGTGGGTGTACCATATGTGTGGGTGTACCATATGTGTGGGTGTACCATATGTAAGCTTCTTGTGTAACGCATATTTGAATGGTAAATATAATTACTCACACTTATTAGAGTGACTGTTTGCATTCCTACTTAAGTTTATATGCATTAATAGAAGTCTCCTGACTGTTTCCATTCATTATATCACGATATGAATTTGCAATGCTATTGGTCATACAAATGCTAACTTATTTGACGATTATTTATTAAATGTCACAGAAACAGAAACAGAAGCACTGCTAAATACAGAGGGAAATAAAGTTGTATAAATATACAAACATATGAGGGGCGGCTCCAGAGAAGGTACTCTAGAGGGGGGGCACAAAAACATCCACAGGCGGCCGAAGCAAATTCATTTTGGGTGATCTGAGCCGGAGTTTCTCCACCACTCCGCCGTCGCATTGTTCGGATCATGTCATCGGAAGACGGGGGGAGGGGGTAATGTTGAGCAATTGTCGCCGCCGCGCTGCCGTAACTTCAGTAATGGGGGCACTTTCCAAAGGTCTATGGGGGTACATCACTCTAACTTAAGCATAACGCAGCCAAATTCCAAAGATGTAGCGGGCACGTGCCTTATGCCCCCTGGACCCGCCTCAGGACCATGCATATCCGTTTAATATGCACTCAACGTGTTCATAATATACTTCTGCGTGGAGCCGCGATTCCGCAAGGCCGCGATACAACTAGCAGGTAGTCGCAAAGGGCAGTTTGCCTAATTAAATGGCTTTCGTATAAATCTATACATGCATCACAGGCACAGCGAAACCTTAGATTGGATATGGACATTTACTAATTATTTTACTCATTTAGCCTATTCAACGTCGATCATGTTATTCTGATTTACTTTTGGCTCCTATAGTCAACATTGATATACTTAAACTAGGGAGTGTTCTGTTGCTGCCTCAATTCTTTGGGATATGCTCCCTCTTACTTTTAGATCAGTTGAAACTATTACACAATTTCGCAGTCATTTAAACACTTACCTTTATAACCTTGCGTGTCCACCTTAGATCCCAGGTGCATAGATCCATCTGCTGTCGAGTTTAATACGGTTTATCAACCCCGAGATTGACTAACCCTGTTGTATTGATGCGCCTCAATCTGAACTTGGTTTCCGAAGATTTAGACGCAAAAGAAATTATCTTATTGTTACTATTACTGATATTTATATGGCTGTTGACGGTATTAATTGTGAAATCGTTATCGTTCAATGCAGTGTTTCTCAAGCGATATGCCGAGGACACTGGTGTGCCGTGACAAAGTCCCTAATTAGACTAGAAGTGTCAAATTTGTTGCGATAAATTATCAACCAAGGTGATGATTGCGAACAAATCAAGGCGTACCGTACTGCTAGACGGCAGGTTCCTTCGTGTGGTTGCTGGAGCAAGAATAAATCAAAATCACCTGCACGAAAATTGCTTGTAGGACGCATGAAACCACCAGCGAAATCCAAAAAGGCAAACATCATCACCGGTTACTGAAATGTTACTACCACCAGGAAATGTCAATGGTTTGAGCGAAACATGAAAACCGTTCAACGTTTTACAAGTGTCGCCTTTCTTTTAAAAAATCAAACAGTTTTGTTGATTTTCGCGAAGCAAGGTCCTGTCAATAGTATTGAACTTAGAGACAAGTAAGAACCGATTTTAATGTCGCGCAACGAGCGATGCAGCGTAGTGCAACAAAATTACTTGATGGAGAAACTGGCAGGCACGGCTAGTATCTTTGAACATATTAAGGAATATTTATTCGAAGAATGTGCTTACCGCTGCAAGGAGATATCTACTTACTAGTCCGCATTAACATGCCCTGTGAGTCAAATCCTACTTCCAGCATTAATTCAAGCTAACTGATATGAAGCAAAATGATTGACGGGTGGAAATGAATCTGACTTCAGGAGCGACAACGCTCTCAAATTGTTCTGGACGTATTTGAGTGAAATTAACAAGATTTTAAAGAGGACTGAGCTGAAGAAGTTTATCCAACAATAATTGCCAACTATCCCGGAATTTCAGGGAATCTCACATTGGGCGTATCTCCAGGTTTCTCGGAACACAGGCAAATCTCTAGGACTTTCGTTTAAAATCTCCAACAGCACCCCCGGTCTTCCAATGTCATCATCCGAGACAGCGTGACACCACGGGATATGTGTTGAATCGCTAACAATCCGGCGAGAAATCTCCAACAGCATACCTCCTTCTTCCGATATCAAGATCCGAGACATCGCGACGAGACAGGGCGACACGTGAAGCGTGCTGCACCGCTGATGAATCTCCCGGAATAAAAAAGTTGGCAGGTGTACATACGTGATCGTACCATTGATATATTGCTAACGTTTACAACAATGCACCTTTGTGAGATGAGCTTCCCAACAATATTATTAACTAAGAAGTACCGGTGTATTTAGGGGGCGAGGGGACAGTCGTCACTCAATGGTCGTGGCATGCGCACGCACGCACACGCACACGCACACACACACACACACTCTCTCTCTCTCTCTCTCTCTCTCTCTCTCTGTCTCTCTGTCTCTCTGTCTCTCTGTCTCTCTGTCTCTCTCTGTCTCTGTCTCAGTCTCAGTCTCTGTCACTGTCTGGCTGTCTCTCTCTCTCTCTCTCTCTCTCTCTCTCTCTCTCTCTCTCTCTCTCTCTCTCTCTCTCTCTCTCTCTCTCTCTCTCTCTCTCTCTCTCTCTCTCTCTCTCTCTCTCTCTCTCTCTCTCTCTCTCTCTCTGTCTCTCTCTCTCTCTCTCTCTCTCTCTCTCTCTCTCTCTCTCTCTCTCTCTCTCTCTCTCTCTCTCTCTCTCTCTCTCTCTCTCTCTGTCTCTGTCTCTCTCTCTCTCTCTGTCTCTCTGTCTCTCTCTGTCTCTCTCTCTCTCTGTCTCTCTGTCTCTCTGTCTCTCTCTGTCTCTCTCTATCTCTCTGTCTCTCTCTCTCTGTCTGTCTCTCTCTCTCTGTCTCTCTCTCTCTGTCTCTCTCTCTCTCTCTCTCTCTCTCTCTCTCTCTCTCTCTCTCTCTCTCTCTCTCTCTCTCTCTCTCTCTCTCTCTCTCTCTATATATATATATCTATCTATCTATCTATATATCTTTTATATTTTCAAATACTGTTTTTACATTTACGTTTGCACTGCGATCGGCTTCTGTGCTGCGCCCTCACAACATCTGCAGTGGGATCTTCAGATTCACATTCAGTCCAGGCGCTTAAGAGCTGTCACCTCACGGCGCCTGGATAATCGAGGTTAGTCGATCACGAGACGACCACAGAGACGACTACGAAACTGGAAACACTTGCATCGACTTTTGTCGTGGTCTTTCCTAATACATCCTTATGATGGACAGTCGTCTCTGGTTAATTAAGTCTTTTGGCGCCATTCTTTTCGCTGATTCGAAGACAAAAATGGAATATTAAACTTTTACTAGATTGCGTTTTAACTAAATCGTTATTTCCCAACTGAACTGAACAACTAATCGTGTAACTTGTTTCTTATAACGAAAAAAACGAAATAAAAATATGTGCACCTGAACTAGCGTAACAAGCATAGTGACTAGGCTACTTGGTAGACGAGGTTTCGTTTTTGTGGATTTTGTTTGAAACGTAAGAAGCAAAGACATGGAAGGACTTTTAAATGGCCAACGCCGGCTGTTCGGGTGATTTGTTAGCATGGAACAGGACTGTAAATATAACTGAAATAGCATGGCATTTTCTTAATAGTATAGATCTAACGATCAGATTTAATGTACCGTATACAAGTTATTTATTATTGTTCGATAGAAGGCGACACTGACGTATGGATTGACGTCGAGCTCGCTCCGTGAGAGGTACTGTAAGAGGACTCACCGATACCCTAGCGGAGACTGGACTGTGCGTGCTCATACGTAGTTCACAATGGCTTAATAAACTGTTGTCATTAACATTCTTCACATATGTCAGTTCTCAGCCTGCTTATCGGCAAGGCCTATTCCGTTTTGTGGATGTCGTCGTCTTTTTGTTTCCCTCCAATTGTCTGTCTCAAGGCTTACCTTACATCGTTGTCATCGTCACTGTCGCCGTCACCAGCACGATCACCATCATCATCATCGTCCTATCCGAAAACGTTACCGTCATCGTCACCCTCGCTGTTGCCGTCACCGTCGCCGTCATCATCATCATCATCATAATCACCGTCATTCTCACACCGTCACCATTCTCATCACCGTCACTGTCACCATCATCGTCACCAGCACGATAACCATCATCATCATCATCATCATATAATCATCATACTATCCGTGTTTGATCCATCTTGAATTTAATAGAAGTGTTTATTCTCTTCTTACTTACTGTTGGTGCACAGTACTGACAGTTGCTGTTGCTGACATGAGTCCTTGAGGGGCGCGTTGGCGTAATGTTTAGAACATCGCACTCTCCATCGCCAGAATCTTTTTACCGTTCGAATCCTCCTGTTGGGCAATTTCGTTCATTCCATGTTGCTCCAGTTCAGTGGTGGATATGTGTGTACGAACAGTCTTGGCGCAGTAATAATTGCAGCGTAGTTGAACACATCCCAAATGCGGTAAGATGGCATTATATTTGACATTTCTGCCATTGGATGAAGTGCATAACGCTCCGACCACTCTTACCAAAAAGAATAGACGGAAGGAAGCACCACTCCGCTGTTTTAGTGAAGCCGGCATGCAACAGCGATCTAGGAGAACTACACGATGGCACAGAGACATCACAGCACCGCTTGGTGCAGCGCACCGAATTGTTCCAATTCTAAAAGTAAATGTCCCAATAAGTGTTTTTTTCGGTTTTCGGTAGATGCTGAAAGGTACAAACAATTGAACATGGTTGTGTTGTAGATCACCGTTGACATTCTTTGTATTTTATAACTGATGAAATATATCGAAGAATTCACTTGCAATGCGCCTTGCCTACGGGTACACTAGACTACAGAAGCATTGAATGTCCACCTCTATGTAACAATTGGTGGAGGAAGAGAGACACTTGCAAGTTGTTTTTGTAGTTTACGTACAATATTTAGGGCGTTTGTGATAAACTGTAATCTAGATAATTGTGTACTTCGACTGGTGTTACGAGAATGTCAACAAACACTGCCGTTATTTGAAATGGACGAGAATCCGTTACGACTATGAATTAGATAACCAGCGTTGGATTGGATATCAAAGCGGTCATATGTGACCAAGGGCCGAATAATCGAAATACACTTGAGGCACTTATAGGAATCAGTACGGCTAAGCCTTTCTTCCTCGACTACGAAAAAAGATCTATGTCATGTATGACCCACGTCATCTGCTAAAACATGATGAACAACCTCAAGAAAACAGGCTTCCAAAGAGATGGGAAAAGCATTGAGTGGACCTACATTCGTCAGTTTTTCCTGATCGATTCCAGAAATGCTGTGCTTATGGCTCCTACACTGACACAAAGCACATTGACTTGCCCCCGTTTTCGGCTTTGCGAGTTAAATATGCGACTCAAGTCTTCTCTCACTCTGTTGCGGCTGGTATTTCTACAAAGGTTACATTGATGTCACTCGTATGGACCGTCTGTTCAACTGTTTCAATAGCAGGATATTCAAGTATAAACAACAGATGAGACATGCTTCATCAAACAAATTTGATCACAAGTAGTTTCTTCTGTCTACCACATAGTGGCTTTTGTCACTAGAGTCTGAAAGCACGCGTAAACTGCCATGTCTGTCTTGATGGTTGATGACCATTCGTAGTCTTCTGTCGCTGTTTGACGATTTGCACATCAATTCTCAGCCAAAGTTTCTCCTAACTAGCCGGCTAAATCAAGATTGCTTAGAGAACCTCTTTGCTATGATCAGGGGTAAAGGTGGCTACAGTGACAACCCTTCAGCTGAACAGTTCCGACTCTACCTTAATCAGATAATGGTTGATTATATTCTACTGCTGAGCAAAGAGAGCAACTGCAGGGAAGACGAGGACACTTTTCTTCTCAAACTCACGTCTTTCAGTACTGCGTGTCAACACATCGCCGCCATTGAAGATGATCCTCTGCCCGTTTTCTCTCAAACAGGATAAATGATCAGTTTTTATTTCAACGTTGAGACGGAATACCTCTTCATTGAGGAAGAAAACACCTTGATATGCATAGCAGGACACATGGCCAGGAAACTGCGTGACAAAGTATGTCAACGATGTCAGCAAACCCTGGTTGGTTCACCAACAAGTGCTGCTACTTAAGACAGCTAGAGAATGCAAAAGACGGACTTATAACACTAGCGTCAACAGTTGAAAACATGGAGCGTGCTTTCAAGAAAACAAGCCACGCTTTACATATGGATAAAGTCCGAAGTAGACAGCGCCGTCATCTCGTCAAAGAAATGTCCGAAGATTCAGTCGTCTGTCCTGCCGGAATGTGCACACTGAAATATTATGTGTTTAACTTATTCATGAACATTTCTGTGCATGCTTTGTTGAAGATGAATAACAACAACGAAACAACTTCAAGAGTGAGAAATAGGAAAGTCTTGAAGTTGTCGCATATGTAAACAGGTAAGTAGGCGCAGCATACGGCGGGCTAATTGTCCTGGCTTCCCTTTTCGACCGATATTTAGCGTGAGTGGTGCTACTTTCCGTCTATTCTTTTTGATCTTACTAACAATATAACATTTGCTCTGTCACCGCCAACCGGGTATTAAGTCGCACACGCCTAATGTGCACACGAGCCCAATTAGCTGTCTAGATCACGTCCCATCATTTTGAGACTTTGGCAGGAATGCATACCTTATAATCTAATATTTTAATGTCCGGTTCATTTTCTTCGACAAATAATCCCAAACTGATAAATCACTAAACGTTTTTTGTAGTGGACTTTGTTTTTTTCACATAGCTCAATCTTAAATGCTACTTTTCTCAAAAAGTCGCTTTTATGCGTTTCCTAACATTTGTAGCATTAAAACGACATATCGTTCTAAAGCTTATAATATGTCGAATCAAATAAGATACAACACTCTATTTGTAAGTTTGCAACGTAACACCAAAAATAGATAATCGAGCGAAAAATTAGACAACTCCAAACACGTCCAAAACACTCATTTTAGCGGTTACTAGCACATGTATGGCTCGTCCGTTCCCAACGATCTTGATATCGTTTGAAAGGTTATCCTTTCGGCTATTCCATCATGTAAATAGTTTCCCGATAATCATTTATAAAATAACCTGTATAAGGACATACAACCGTTTCCGATGCTTTAGACACTGGCGAGCGATGTTGGTTCGTCGCCACAGTTCACCCATCTGCTGATTGAGGCGCTACTTTCTGATTTCTTCTGATAAGCTCCACCCACTTTGAACGGCGCGAAACTGACACCATCGAAGTTGGCGTGACGTCAACCTCTACAACGAATCAACGCAAAGAATTTTGACCTTTAGCCACCGTTGGTTGGCATACTTATTGTGACGACCCGATGACATCGAGAACTCCGCCGTAAAAGCACGTCAGTTTCGCCGCCGTTTAAAAATGGGCAGAGCTTATCACATGAAATCAAGAACTAGTGAAGTGCGCATGTCTGAAACGTATGCAAATGAGGCGCAGCGTCGCAATCGAAAGATTTGTGTACTGAATATCCACCGCCAACATCGTTTGGAACCGTACGATTGTATGCCCGTTTTGTAGGTGTTCTTTTGTTTGTTGCCGGGAAATATAGATAACCGATAGGATAACAGAAAGTGCAAGCTTTCGTACCGTACCAAGATCATTAGGATCGGACGAACCGTGAGGGTGGTAGCGACCTTTATGTTTAATGTTTTTGGACGTGTTTGGATTGTACATTTTTTGTTCGTTTATCTAGTTTTGGTAATACTAACTAACTTTTCTGCGACAAAGTAGTCATTGAACTGTCGATTAGCCAATTGATGTATTTTCCTCTTGACATATGCTTTCTGCAGTAAAACTGGTTGTTAATCTCGTTACAAGTATTCACTGGTGGATTTCACAACAATGCGTGGAGATATAATTCAGAAAGGCTCTGAAAGGCCTGTTGAACAAATATAATACACATATTGAACATATCTAGAACTAAGATGCAGGGGAACCTTGCCCAAAGTCACTCACAACGATTCGAAGATACCAACAGTCAAGGTATGACGAATTCGACGAGTTAGGGGTAAATAAGTCAATATTCGTTATTACTGATCAGTGTAGTGAACCAATATGGCAGTCAAAGGACTCAATGGCTACAATGTCACATGTATTGTTAATCGTCGTCGGAGAATGCAGTTTGTGTCCGCGAAGTTGCTAACAAAGTCAATTGCAACGAATCAGACGTGAAGACCACCAAACAGGTTTGCCACTACGGTTTGAGTATCATTTTCCTTTCATGAAATTGAAAAATATGTAATGTTATAACAACTACATCTATGATAATGCAACAGGGACGAAAACCATAAATTAAATGCTAACAGACACGTGTATATCATTACCCGCCACACCTGTCAACCAGATGGGCTGAACAACACAATTGTTCACAAATTAAGTGGTTTTCATGCTACTGACGTTGCGGGCATCGCTGATATATTTACCGCTGTATCTCGGGGACGTCAGTAGTCATAGTCTCCACGATGGCACACTCGACGAACGGCAGTTTATCCGACCTAATCTTGGCCTCAATCCCAGAAGCCGTTGCATATTGGAAGACAGTCGGTGGATTACTGATCGTGGTGGCCTCCGTCGCAAAGCTCGGCAACACCCTTGTCGGCTGCACTTTGTTGACGAATCACAAATTGAGGAGTAACCCAAATAACATTCTAATGGCGAACCTGGCCATAGCTGACGGCTTATTCGCCTTCGTTCTTTTCTTCACTGGTTATTGGAACACGACTGCTGGTTTGTACCCTTTCGGAGAACTCGCTTGCCGGTTCCATGTGGTGTTCGTTGTCAGTTCCTCGCAGGCGTCGAATAACATCGTGGCTGCTATGTCTGTCGTCAAGTTCATCCACGTTGGCTTCCCGTTCACTAGCGACAAGATACTGCAGCCGGTCGTTACCTGGGCAGTGTGTGTGATATGCTGGTTACCACCGGTCGTCTGGAACGTCGTCATCTGCTTGTTTTCAGTCGGGCAGTTACGGTTCATTGCACCCCTCTGTTATTCTGTATACACGGATTTCGTCAACTTCGTGACATTACTCTGCTTCTTCCTCGTCCAGCTTGTCACCGTCGTCATAGCAACGGGCCTCGTCCTTCGCATTGTGCGTCATCACCAGAAGAGCATCGGCGACTTGACCGTGGGGGTCGCTGGGGGCCCCGAGTACCGCCGCTACCATCGCCGGGGCAAAGGACGTCGTGGAAGGCCGTGCGTACGTTCGTTGTCATCGTGACGGCGTTTCTTCTGATGCAAGCTCCACTGTACTTCGTCACGACACTACAGAACATCTGTCAATGTATGCCGTACGAGCTGGTCTACGAGTATATCATGTATCCGTTTAATATGAACTGTATCGTCAACGTCTTCATATACTTCTACATGGAGCCGCGATTCCGCAAGGGCGCGTTACAACTACTGACACGTAGTAGGTTTGGACAATCAGACTAATGTCATTGGGTTGTTTTGGAGTGACAGAACAATTATATCGGCCACACAACGTGACAACTTTAGCGAAACAAACCATTATGTTGATGAAGACTGTGCGACGTAACCGAAATATAAAAAATCCGCGTTTTTTTAGAGGTAATGCCAAGCAATATTGAAACAAAGCAAAACGCCGGATCATCGTTATGTGCAAGGAACTTTAGTGCGTTGGCAATAGCTTTCTCCATTTATTGAACGCGACAATAAACGGACAGCGAATCAGGAATTGTGTTATCGTGTTATTGTCTACATGTTACACTTGATGCGTTCAACGTGTTCACATCGTAGGCCTCCTTTCATTGCATGTGTTGATACTAACTGATTTTAAAACATGTGAAAATCATTGTTGTTAAACATGTTACTGTGCACGCATATTCAATACACGTTTTTAATACAATTCGTTATTTATACGTTATTGCATTATGCAATTATCGGATACTATAGGACTGTTGCATTAAACATATCGGTTGGGATAAACATGACATTCGTGCCATGCTGTTCGTTCGAGTAAAGTTAATGGTTTAATATGTGGTTTTATTTACTTGCGATAAGGCAGGAGTTCCTTTATTAACTGCTGCATTTTTAACCCTAACCTTATTCACTTGTTATTTGCTACGTAGGTTGGGACCCACATGGAGCTTTGAGCTACCCACTGTAAGAAGATCAGAGTTTCATTTTTTCGAGTTTCTAAAGAAGGCCATGCTATTTACAAATTCACAGCCATTTGACCAATGATGAACAACTAACTGCGCGCAAATTCACGACTGTATGTTTTAACCCTTACAATAAGTTTGACTAAATATTTTCGTATCTTTGTATTTCTGTTAGTAGTAGTAGTATAATATTTATGTTATACAGCAAGTATCGCGGTGTTGTTGATAACTCGACTTCTCTGGGAAGCGTTCAGCCATGCTCCAGTTAGTGCACGAAGAGTAATCGTACTAAAATGTCCACCACTGTTTATAACCAGGTACTCATTAACACAGCTGAGTGAACTGAAGCAATGTGAAGTGAAAAAGTTTGCCAAAGATTTGAAACGGCAGGAAAGGGATTCGAACACCGAAACTCTCGATTGAGAGTCAGACGCTCTAATCGCGACGCCACCGAGCTCCACAAGCGAGCGAGGTCATATCAAGAGAATCACATTAACTAAGAGGTTTCTGTACATATATGAAGCCCGCCAATATAATGTAGGATTGCATAAGTGACAGTAACCAATAAATAGGACGTGGGGTAACTAACAATCTAACTTAGTTTTTGCACAACAGACATTTATCCAAACGTTTTTCGAGCATAACGTTATTTTCTTCAGGAAGAGTATTAATAATAATAAGATAGCTTCTATTGCTCCTAAATCCTTGGAAACCAAGCTCAGAGGCGCATAAAAACAAAAGGATTGGTCAATCTCAAAATCCATAAGCAGTATTCCAGTTGTTAACAGATGGGTCAAGGCGCTAGGGAGCTTCGGTGGATAAGTAAGGTTGTAAAGATAAGTTTTTAAATGACGACGGAATTTTGTAATATTTTCAACTGATCTAACACTAAGAGGGAGCATATTCCAAAGAGTTGGTGCAGCAACAGAAAAAGCCCTAGTTCCAATGTTAGTGTTGACTCTAGGAACAAAAAGTAGGTCTGAACTAGATGATCGAAGCTGGATAGATTTTCTTACAGGAGTAAGCAATGAATGCAAATAAGATGGTTGCTTACTGGACAGTGCCTGGTATGTAGTGGTACAGATCTTAAATAGTATACGATATCGTACAAGAAGCCAATGCAAATACTTCAAAAGTGGTACAGAGCGAGAAAAACGAGGAGATCTTGTAACTACTCTTGCTAGAGAATTTTGGACACGCTGAAGTTTTGTGATATCCTTGCTAGCGATATTATAAAGGAGGGAATTGCAATAGTCAAGTACGGTGCTAGCAAGCGCTGTTGCAATAGTTTTAGCAACAGAAAATGACATATACCGGCGAATACGGCGAAGATCACGAATATGATAAAACAGCGGCGACATGTTTGAGATATGTGTTGTCTGAAATTGAAGTTACTATAAGAGATCACTCCTAGATTCCGCACCGAAGTGGCTGGCGTGATATACTGATTCAAAATACGCGTAAGGAAAACCATCAGTTTACTACGCTGCAGTGGAGTACCAATAATGATCAATTCAGTTTTATTTGCATTTAATTTCAACTTGCTGTCAGTCATCCAGTGGAAAATATCTTGAAGGCAATCACTAAGTTGGTTAAGGGAGCGATTTGTATCCGGGGGTAGCCAACGAAATGTAGATCTGAGTATCATCAGCATAAAGATGATGATCTAAGTTGTCTTTGTATAACAGAGCTTAGTGGCATGGTGTAAAGAGTAAAAAGCAAAGGCCCAAGAACAGAATCCTGGGGAACACCAAATAAAGCCGGCAGTGCAGCTGAAAAGCAGTTCCCAAACTTTATAGTTTGGTATCTATCAGTTAGATATGAAGAAAACCAGCTTAGAGCTGTGCCAGATATGCCGTACCACTTTAATAGGCTTTCAATGAGAATGCTATGATCAATCGTGTCAAAAGCGGCAGAAAGATCTAGTAAGGTAAATGCAGTCACTTTCCCATTATTAATGTTCAAGTTAAAGTCATTATGAACCTTTAAGACGGCAGTCTATGTTGAATGAAACTGTCTATATGCCGATTGTGACACATTAGTTAAGACAGTTGTGCTAATGTGAGACCTTAGACGACTTGCTACGACCTTTTATAGTATTTTGGAAATAAAACTGAGGTTAGAAATAGGTCTATAACTGTTTAGGTCTTGTTTAGGTAGAGATGACTTCTTAAGTGGTGTGACATGGGCGTATTTGAAATCATCAGGAAAACAGCCAAAGCAAAGTGATGCATTTATAATATTTGTTATAGGTACAATTAGTGTATCGAGACATGCTTTTAGCAGTATTTATTTGGGGAGGACATAATTATTTTCCTAACTTCATCAACTGCTGCAGATTCAAATGATACAAGTTGAGAATTTACTTATGGAAAGTCCACACTGACATTACTTAGATTATGACGTGGGAAAGCAGAACAAATAATACTGATTTTATTCTTAAAGTGGCTAGCAAACAAATCACTTAGAGACTTAATTGACACATGATCAGGTAGCGATGGAGTAGGCCGTCTGCGTAGAATTATATTAATGCAGTTCCGTAATTGACGCGGGTTATCAGACTTATATGTATTTGTAAAATAATCTTTTTTAGCTTTTGGCCATTTGTTTGTTACAGAGGTGACATTGCTTAGAATAGCTTGACCTATCTAATGGCGAGCGCGATTTGCGCCATACACGCTCTAAATAACGACGACGCCTTTTACATAGTATAATTTCGGAAGTCATCCATGGAACCGGTGGCCTTTCTGACACACATTTGGATTTTATAGGTGCACGTTTGTTAAGTAATGCATTGAGTACTTGACAGTACTGTTTATATAAGTCAGACAGATGTTTTTTATCTGTGATAAGGTCGGATATAAGAATATCAGCCATTAAAGCTGTAGTGTCAATCCTATGAATGGCTCTGTAAGACACATTGTGTTTCGACTCTAATGGGGTTATAGAAACGTTAACATTAGCAATGACAGTATGGTGGTCTGATAACCCATCTGAAGCAGCAGGTGTTTGGATATTATTACAAGTTGAACGAGTTATCAGATGGACTAAAAACTGGAGTATTCAGGGTTAGAATGTAATTTAACTTTGAACTGCTGTGATATAAGAAAGCCAACTCCACCTCCACGGCCGACTAAACGTGGTCGATGGTGTAACCCGAAGGGGAAACGTCAGCAATGCATGCAGGTGTATCATATGGTCTAAGCCAGGTCTCAGTTACAGCAAGAATGTTTAATTTCTTTGAAATTAATAAATCACAAAGTGAGGCTGTCTTATCTCGTACAGATCGAACGTCTGTAGTGGCCACCCGAATGTTTCGTCTAACAGATGGCCCAGGATTGAGACTTACATCTCCTGCTAGTAGTAAAATGATAGCTAATTTCAATGTTGGCGTAGAGCGGGGGATTGGCAGTAACTTTCTATTATAACAAACATGAAGACATGGCAGACTATGCAAAATTGAAATAGAATGATGGATTCTAGTGTGATTAGGAAAAAGTACATTAAAATGATTAGATGTCAATGGTTAGCGTAAAACAAAATATTTATCCCTTGCAGCAACAGAGCAAGACATGCACGTATTGTAAAGCTTGACTGTCATATTTTAGTATGTTACTATGAATAACTCGTGACATATATACGTTTACTTTAATAAAAATATTGACCCATTTTGTAATAACATGATGCCCATTTTATAATAACATGATGCCCATTTTGTAATAAAATCAGTGCATCAATTTCTTAATTACAATAAATAACTACCAAATAATGTTGAGGAAAAGAAGATGAAACGATGATGATAATAAAGAAGAACAGACAGATAAAAACATTGGTGAAGTCTTTGACTACGATGGTGATGATCATGATAACGATGAAGACGATGACAAGGATAACGACGACAATGAACAATTTGACGAAGTTGAAAAATGATGATGATGATGACAGATATGAAAACGAAGTCGAATATGATAGTGATGATGACGATGACGATGACGATGATGCCAACGACGATTAAGATGATGGTGATGAAAATATGTATGATTGACACATTGCTAACTGGGGCGACATTACAAAATGGGCTTGGCTTTTATACAAAATGAGTCGTTACTACAAAATGGGCCGTGTCACTACGGCATGGCTTAGGTGTGCGGACATGAAATGCATTATGACAAGGTATATAATTTGTTGTCAAGATAAACACATTAAGTTACAAAGAATGATAACATAGGTGTGAAAAACCAATTAAGATGTCAACATTATCAGTGTAAATCATAGTTGTGTATCGAAGAAGAGCTGGAGAGACGGCGGCGCATCGGCGAAAAAGTTTCAACAGCACCGACCCCCGACCCCCCCCCCTAGTCCCCTACACCCCCCATCTTCCGATGTCACAGTCGAGCTAGGTGAGCTAGCGGTGAAGCCGAAGAAGAGCTGAAGAGATGGCGGCGCCGCGGCGAAAATGTTCAACAGCACAACCCCCCATATTCAACAGCACAACCCCCCATATTCAACAGCACAACCCCCATATTCAATAGCACAACCCCCCATATTCCGATGGGACCAGAAGCTGAAGCGGCGAAGCGGCGACGCGGCAGCGAAAAAATGTCTTCACCATTTGGTTCTGCCGCCAGTAGTGGTTCTTGTGCCCCCTTAGACTACCTCCTCTGGATCAGCCCCTGAAAAATACATTTTTAGTGACAGTCCTACTCATTTTGAAAAATTCGTACCGGTGCACGTTGGCATCATTGCAGTATATTATATACCTTTTTAGATCCAGATTTATAAATATTATTTAAATTTATCGGAACATTTAACCAATTAGTGTTCACCATCGATCAGTATTCATTAGCTATTTAGTTAGAAGTACAGTATAGATATGATAAAATATAATTAAGAAATCTGTGCGTGAATATTTTTGTCGATTAACTTCGAAATGGGGTTTAAATTTAATTGATTACATAAATCCTAAATAGTTGTAAAAAAAATTATAATACTAAATGTGTGTGTGTATGTGTGTGTGTGTGTGTGTGTGTGTGTGTGTGTGTGTGTGTGTGTGTGTGTGTGTGTGTGCGTATGCATGAGTGCGAGCATGCATGCGTGCCTGTGTGTGTGCACGCGCGCGCGGGCGTGCGTGCGTGCATGTGTATATCGTATGACAGTATATACATATATATGTAACACATATATGTACTAGGCATTTAATAGTGTGTGTATGTGTGTGTGTGTGTGTGTGTGTGTGTGTGTGTGTGTGTGTGTGTGTGTGTGTGTGTGTGTGTGTGTGTGTGTGTGTGTGTGTGTGTGTGTGTGTGTGTGTGTGTGTGTGTGTGTGTGTGTCTGCTGTGTATGTTGTGCGTGTGTGTGTTTGTGAGTGTATGTGTGTGTGTCTGTTTGTGAGTGTGTGTGCGTGTGTGTGTGTGTGTGTGTGTGTGTGTGTGTGTGTGTGTGTGTGTGTGTGTGTGTGTGTGTGTGTGTGTGTGTGTGTGTGTGTGTGTGTGTGTGTATGCATGAGTGCGAGCATGCATGCGTGCCTGTTTGTGTGTGCGCGCGCGTGCGTGCATCGTATCACAGTAACACGTTGTTTTGTTGAC
This sequence comes from Paraescarpia echinospica, assembly GCA_020002185.1. Classification (NCBI taxonomy): domain Eukaryota; kingdom Metazoa; phylum Annelida; class Polychaeta; order Sabellida; family Siboglinidae; genus Paraescarpia; species Paraescarpia echinospica. Next base: position 5,332,251 of record CM034539.1, on the reverse strand, counting down.
TTGTGGCATGCCACCGAAGCTCCTACTCTAATGTCAATCAGTTGCGACACTATACAGACTGGTGTATTGTTTCATTGCGACCTATGACATGTTGTTGCTGTTCTTTTGTGTTGTTGTGAGTTGTTATGCCGTTAATTATACTGTTTAACGTATTAACGAGTGTTGTTTTGTTAGGTCGTTCGTACGTGGACACAGGATGCAGTGTAATCAGTGCGCCAGACAAGATTGTGTACCGAACTGTGCGCCTGTTCAAGCATTTGCAATGGCGTCAAGTCACGAAAAGAAGATTGTCTGACCTGCCATTATGCCAGTGGCTTGCAGAAATCATATGGAAAGTCAACGTGCATCGAAACTGACAATGTCTCACCTGTATCATGTGCGCTAGAAAACAATTACGGGAACGCGTCTTAGATGTGGTATTAGAGGTGAATTAACCACGGACAATAAATTGTGGTGGTAATTACCGGAAGAATGAACGACAAACCCTAATCCAGAAGCCACTTATGCACTCTTAGTTGGCCTACATCACGCATGACGTGTAGAAATATAAAACTACGTATGGCGGGCCCAGTATATATGTCGGCGACATAACGGTAAACCTCGACGGAAAGGGGCAAACTAAAAATCGTTCTAATTGGAATATTACAGGGTTAGGCACAAATACACGGAAATCCGCTCGACGGTAAAACTGCTCGACCGAACACCGTTGAGTTTCTAATTCTAAATTGCCGATCCATAGTTTTATATTTTCTGTATAATATGACATAATTTGATTTACAGGGAAGTTAAGTATTTAAATTAATTTGTTGTAATTATAATAGTGTGTTTAATTAATGGCTCAGCATTGAAATTGCGTAGACGGAATAAAATGTTAATAATTGTATTCCAAAATAACAACCCAGATAGCACAACTACAGCGGGCCGACAGCGGGCCGACAGCGGCAAAGTCATCGGCCTGCTGTCGGCATCCGCCTGCGGGCCGAGGGATTTTTTGTCCGGCGGCTCGCCTTCGGGCCGAGGGCGGCTCATAGTCGGACGCCGATACTCTGCCGATGGTTAGCCGCTCATATTCTGACTGTGCCTAATTTTGCTAAATGTGTGTATTGTGTGTGTTTTCAAGTAGTAAGATCAAATTATACACATACACTTATGTGTATTGGTCTCATAACTTGAACATTTCTATAGTAACAATCATGCATTGTAACTCTAATGTTAAAATGAACATTACTTGATACACATTCATCAATTTATTGAGATTAACTGGAATTTGGAAGTACAAAACAATAAAATAATATAGCAATATATTATTTAGGAACATAAATGTAATCTGCTTCAAAAAGAGAATGGGTGTCGAGTATCCCATCCAATTATTATAAACTATAATTAAATACGCAAACAACTCCAATGCGCATAACAAACACATAATTTAATACAAGAAAATAAAAAGGCAAAGTTGCAATTAGTGTCCATTGATTCATGCGGCACATGACAACTCAAAATATTTTATAAAAAGGCTGCTTAATTATTAATGTCCATAAAGTCGTTTCTGCTACATCCAGCTGCATTTGTCATCCGGTGCTGTCTAACACCATTCCCGTCAGAGGCAGTCTTGGGAGTACTTTCGAATTTTCTCCTGATGTTGTATACGTGAGTGGCAATGTTGCCACTTCATTCTTTCTGACAGCATCTGGAATATTAACGTACAAATATTTAATTTCTTCAATGAAGGTACCACATTGTACAATGCATAGTATCTATAAAATTTGTAAAATATTAAACACATTTTGTCTCACAATAAAATAGTTTTATTTGACTTTTATAAAATAAATTCCCGGTTTCTCATCAGCACAAACATTTAGCTTACACAAAACTTTATTTTGACATATAATTATCCTTTGATTAAATATGTATGCAATAATACTGCGCAAAAAGAGAAAACTATATTTCACGCCAAACCAAAGGAATGTGCCTACTTGTAAGACATACATTCAGTAGACATCTTAAGACTTTTAAGTTGTTAATTGTTGACGATGAGTTGCATTGATAGTTGTTAGTACCGTCATCAGGATCAACATACACACATTTACCATAAATCGCACCCCTCATTTACATATTAATGAAGTTCTGATGAGAAACCTGGAATTGTTTTATATTGCCCTAAAGTAAAGCGACATAAATGGCAGAAATTGTGTGGGCCATAAACTGACAGAAGGCGTCTAGTGTAAGCACTTCATCTATCACACATTTACCCTGTCACACTAACAAACAGTAACACGCAGCACACTGACAGCATTTGTTGTTGTTAAGATCCGTTCATCTTCACCATATCATCGTCATCCATAGCCTATAGGGCGGCCACAATCATGACATCAGGTTATTCTGCCCCACATTTTATTTCATGTTTTATGCAAAAATAACAAGTTTTCACACAATCAAATGTGTGTTTATAAAGTCATGCCCAAATTAATGTATTTGAATAATCTAGAAATATACAAAGATTTACAACAGAATATCTAAAAACATACCTTTTTCTCCGGAGCTCTGCTTTGAATGTTTCCTCTAACTGTCAGTTTGGACTTTGTTCAAAATTGGCGGTACACCGCAGTGTTAAATGTCACAACCCCAGTGCTCCAGCCGAGGCAGGCCCGACTGCTGATAAATGACTAACGGACTCTGTCACTGGGTCAACGGCGGCTAGGGAGCGGCTGGCAGGCGGCTGTCGTGTGCCGACGAGTGCCGCTTCCCAGCCGCTCAGATCCGCCCTCGGGCCGAAGGTGGCGTGCTGGCTGGGAAAGTACGAAATTAGGTGGAAGCAAGGTGAACTTCGGCCGACTGAATTAGCGGCGTTTCTTTTGATCGCATATGTTTGCTAGCATCCCAAATTGTTCATCTGACTAGGAATATATGTCACAATTTGCATATACGTCGAGGATAACCGCGTTACATGTGTGTAGTAGGCCCTACGCGCGAAATACCGTTGATTCATTGATGTTTTACCGTTACCGTCGACACACACACACACGCACGCACGCACACACGCACGCACGCACACACGCACACACACACATATATGTACTAGGCATTTAATAGTGTGTGTGTGTGTGTGTGTGTGTGCGTGTGTGTGGGTGTGTGTGCTTGCGTGCGTGTGTGTGTGGATGCGTGGATGCGTGGGTGCGTGGGTGCGTGAGTGCGTTGGTGAATATCATCCAATAGCGCAAGAAGATCATGCAATTAACGTTGCAAGTCAATACCACTGGACATTATACTCAAATATATACGCTCGCACTCATCACGCTCGCTAGCACGCACACACGCACGCAATAGTCGAAACTGCGTGCTTTATTCCGCTTATAGATTCGATGAAATCAGACAGTTATTGTTAGAATATGATATATCAGTGCGGTTTTGTGTTGATGAATGAATTCGGGAATAAATCACTATGGTAGACAAGGTTGGCGAATAAGGCTAAGAATTTAAGCTAGCCCAATCTGAATTACTAATTAAATGACTCATCGAGTATTATCCCTACTATTCGCTAGGTGGCGATAGTTGTAGCTTTGGTTGTATAGTTGGTTTCCACGTAAATAGACGCGGTCGAGATTCCTGCGGCGTTAACGATGTTCAAGGCAAAGGTTCTTGTCGTAGGACCATGCAAGGTGTGCATGCTTACAATGTTTTAATTTAATTAATTATTGAAAGTTCAGTACAATACATCCTTGATAATTGGTTAATATTGATAAAATATGCGCAGTACGGCTAACATATATAGAACATTTACTTTGTTACCTGTAATATCGCCCACCGGTGATTGCGTTTATTGTCGGGTGTCGTTCCTGGGGTTTTCCTAGTTGTTTCCAGCACTCGGCAACGTTCTATTAACTGACTAGTCTGTATATATTGTGGTTACAATGTTATGATCTTATGAGGTCTCATTCAACTAGCCAGCCTTTTTCAGAACATTTTCGCCAAGCCGACCTTTCTATGCTGGCACTGAGGGTGGTCACTGCCAGGGTGCTTGTCGTCCTCAGTGATGAGTTGCTTTGATAGTTGTTAGTACCGTCATCAGGATCAACATAGACACATTTACCTTAAATCGCACCCCTCATTTACACTTTAATAAAGTTCTGATGAGAAACCTGGAATTGTTTTATACAGCCCTAATGTAAAGCGACAAATGGCAGAAATTGTGTGGCCTATAAACTGACAGAAGGCTCCTAGTGTAAGCACTTCATCCAACACACATTTACCCTGTCACACTGACAAACAGGAACACGCAGCACAGGGACAGCATTTGTTGTTGATGAAACACGTTCATCTTCATCGTATCATCGTCATCCATAGCCTATAGGACTGCCACAATAATGGCATCGGGTTATTCTGCCCCACATTCTATTTAATGTTTTATGCATAAATAAAAAGTTTCCACAGAATCAAATGTGTGCTTATAAAGTCATGCCAAAATTAATGTATTTGAATAATCTAGAAATATACAAAGATTTACAGCAGAATGTCTAAAAACGTACCTTTTCCCCCGGAGCTGTGCCTTTTCTGTTTTCTAACTGTCAGTCCATTCAAAAATGGTGGTACACCGTAGTTGCAAATGTCACTACCCTAGTGCTCTAGCCGAGGGTGGCCCGATTGCTGATAAATAACTAACTGACCCTCTCACTGGGTCAACAGCAGCTGGAGAGCGGCTGGCAGGCGGCTGTCTTGTGCCGACGGTGCCACCTGCCAGCCGCTCAGATCCGCCCTCAGACTGAGGGTGGCATGCTGGCTGGGTTAGCCTGGCAGCAGTAAAATAGGGCACCCAGGAAAAGGATGCTAATTATATCATTTATGTGTCGTTGCATGTCCAAACTTAAGTTCATGCATCGTGCAATCCCATTGCAATGCGGTATAATTGTGTCATTTGTAAACTAGCTAGTGTTTACAGTGAACTGACAGTGTTTACAGTGAACTGACAGTGTTTACAGTGAACTGACAGTGTTTACAGTGAACTGACAGTGTTTACAGTGAACTGACAGTGCAGTTTTTCACATCACATCATACCAAAATATTACAAATTTATTTACTTAGAATAGTTGGATATTTATGTTAATCTTTTCTTGCATTATTTATTCAGATTGTTCTACCTACGATCACTAATCAAGCAACCGCTAATCAAGCGATTGCAGTAGTAAACACCATTTATTGACAGAAAAAAATCAGCAATAACTTACACTAGGCATCCTACAGTCTCGTGAGACCACTGCACCCTGACAACGATGATCAATTGGTAAAAAACAGCAATAATTTACCCGGCATACATCGCATCCATAAACTTAGGGAATAGTGGTGGTGCATGGTCATGTTGTTTGTAAATAATGTCATTTTTACATGTTATGCCACTGTTTTAAAACATTTCGTCTACCCTCCTCCGTGCTGCTGCTTCTGTCTGCACCATACTCTGTACCTCCTTGCCACTTCCCCCATCCTCACACACTTTTATGCCCACATATACAAAGCTGTTCACTTGCTTAACAGTCTTTCCATCAACATACACGTCCACCTCCCGTTCACCTTGTCCACATGACCACATTACATCTATCTTTTCAGGGTTTGTTCATATATGCCACATATGGTTTCTCAAGATGTTACTTTCTTGAATGTCTTCAATATTTCCTACCTGCAATCTCCCACCACTGTTAGATCGCCAGATTACGTGTTATTTCAGAGTGGCAAGACAGTGATAGCTAACTTCCTGTCAGATGCGACGGAGACATCGAGCGACGATTACCACCCCACACAAGGATGCAGGATCCTTGAGTTTGAAATAAACAACATTCCTGTGCCAACAGGAACCAACGTCAGTGCTGAGGTGGAATTGTGGGATTGCAGTGGCGACAACAAGTATGTTGCATCCATGTGCAGTTTTTATTAATAGTACAATTTTCTTAACATAATATTTAATTTAAATGTTTTCAAATATATTACCATAATATAAGCATTGAAAAAGCTAGGCTAGTGTATACAGGTTTTGTTAATAACTTTAGTTTGTTATATCCGGACTTATAAAATGTATCATGCACAGTGTTGTTATGTTATTTGTTATTAAAATAGTAATACTGTTTGAGTATAAGTGCATTTTAAGTAAATACAATCTTTAGTCAAGATATATAGCTCAAATGATTCCATTACTTCACATAATACCTATTTACTTTTTAGCCACAAATTAATGTGAACTCACACAATTTCAGACGACAATTCTGCTAATTCACCCTAAATGTGTAAAACTACTACATACAGATGTGATGCTTACCTGGTAGTATTCATGTACAGTTCTATCTGACTATGTCTACTTTACATCTTTAATATATATGTATATCAACATAAGTTTTTGTCACAACACAGCAAACTTGACCGACTTTTGTCCATGCTGTAGGCCTGTAGCTATGTGTGGTGTCACACAGGGATGGGTCAAGCACATGCACAATGTACTTAAATAAAAGTACATTCAATGTTGTACAAGTACTTGTCTAAAAATATAGGCAAGTACAAGTCCTTTATAAAAAAGTAAAAGTACAAAGTACTCTGACAATTTTAGTTAAGTACATTCAAATACATTGACCACTACATTTACGTTTCATAATGGTGAAAGTCAAAGCAATGAAAACACGAAAGCATTTATTCATTATTTAAGTCAATGCATAAAATACTGGCATGTATGAGTACTTCAGAACATATATCGGCGATAATAGAACATATTCTTAATATACAGCATACTGGCGTAATAAAAAACATGCATATATAATAGTACATATTTGCAATAATTTAACATAACATTACCTTCCTGTGCTTCAACAAGTTCGTTGTTGACCCAGAGCAGGAAGAAATCTTCATATCACAGTGTTTACACTGGGCTTTATAGTTGCCTTGTGCATTTGTAGGAACAACAAAGTGATGAAATGCTGCTGATTTGTTCGCCAAGTCTGTACTTCCCAGTATTGTAGATATAACTGACAATATGTTTGCTTGTCTGCAATGCCAGGTACTAAACATCAACATATCTGAGGTTCTGAACAGATTGCAATTGACTACTATTTAGTCATTATCTTAAGCCAAGGCAGCAATGTCTACCACAAAAGTCCACAATACAAGTGGACTGGTTGTTTCTGAACATCTGAAGCCACTGTAGCGGATCAAGAAATCAGTTAGTGTTAGTTTATCCCATGTAATTGACTCATGGTTTCAAATCTCAGCTGACATGCCTGTAAATGCCTGTGCTTCTCCGATTTGTGCATATAAACCAATCAACTCAAGTACTTGAGTCCTTGAACCCATCCCTGGACTGTCATGATAAAAGGGAATTATTTTGTTTTATTTTATCATAAAATCGTGCTGTCCTTACGAAAAGTCTACATTTGACACACAAAAATTAAATCCTCTACTGAAAAAGATCCCTTACACTAAAATTACTTAGCATACTTACCTTGACCAAGACGATTTCATTAGATGCATTTTTCAGATGTAAGGGGGTCATTTTGATGCCAAAATCTATTTTGTGAAATGATTTGAAAAAACCACCACCAATTTATCTACCTAACAATAAATTGATTAATTAATATTCAAGGTACAACTTTAAAACTTCTAAAACGTATTGATTATAAAACCAGAAATACCTGTATTTTATAAATACATCGTCAATGGGTAGATAAGAGGCCAGTGGTCCAGGGAAGTGACTGGATGTAGAAAGAGGTGTCTGAACCTTATCACCTGGTAGGAGAAAGCTGCAGCACTGCCCTTAAAGTTAACATATTATTAATGATACTTGTGTGTGATCATTCTTCCTGTTGCTGAAGTTTTACGCTATTTCCTCCATCAGGTTTGAGGGCTGTTGGGCGACCCTAGCAAGGGATGCAGTGGGGGTCGTGCTGGTGTTTGACCCTGACGACGCTAACCAAGACAAGGACTTGGAAGCATTGTAAGTGAAAACATTTTGTACTCAAACAAGTCGATAGTATTAATTAGTTTAAGTCGATAGTATTAATTACCAAAGTCGTAAAGATTCATCATAGGCCTTGAGTAGCCTTTTGGTGTCATAATATAAAATAGTAACTTTTGCGGCTAATTCCTCAGAAACTAAGCAAAGCTTGCATCACAACTATTTGCAAGTAATAAGAGATACCAAACTAAACGTGATAGACAAAACAAAATTATTTGATTAAATGATACAAACAGTGTGGACATTTCAGTTTCGGAAGAATAAATTCAAATATGCAATACTTCAAGATACATATGCTTGGTAATTATTAACACAAAACACAAGTTGCTCTGTTTGGATTGCGCTTGATGAAATACAGGACTCTCAAATACAAAGATGTGTATTTGACTTGATTGTATGGCATCTGTCTGTTCCCACCAGGTACACGTACTTTGTGGTGCAGCAGGGCTTGAGAGAGAGTCAGTGCATCGTGTTTGCCAACCGCAAAGGTTCCAGTCCACCTAATGACGACATTCAACTACGTAAGTGATTTATCTACTGTGTGTGTGTAAGGTAACTTGGAAGCAAGTGTATCTCCTCCAAGGCGGTCGAGTCCAGTCGCCTTCAATGTTCGTTCGCATCTTTGGACCATTGATCTCTCATCTACCAATTGGCAGTGTATTTTGAAAAACACTGAGTTATTTAGAGTCCTTTATTCACTTTTAAATTTTATTGTATGTAAATGCCTCCACACAGGACATGGGAACGAAGGTGTACAATCTACAATGCGGGGTTCTGTACTAAGTACTACTGTAAAAGAAAAGGAATTAAGGTTAACCATTAGTACTGATATGAAGGTTTCAGAGCAGTGTGGTATTGCCGCTTCAAAGAGAAATCAAATCCTTGGATTAATTAGGCGAAGTATAACATATAAGGAAAAAGAGCTAATAATACCGTTGTACAAAACAATAGTGAGGCCTCATTTAGACTATTGTATTCAAGCGTGGAGGCCGTATCGCAGGAAGGACATAGATATGCTAGAAAGAGTACAGAGGAGAGCGACTAAAATGATACCTAAACTGAGGGATCTTAGTTACGAAATATGCCTAAAAATGTGGTTTAACAACACTAGAGACCAGGAGATTGAGAGGAGATCAGATATAAGTGTTTAAAATAATGAATGGTTATGAAAATATTTATAGAAATATTTTTTCCTCAGTTAAGAAAGCTAGATGGACCAGAGGACATGAAGTTACATTAGTAAAGGAGCAGTGTAGATTAGATATAAGAAAGTTCTCATTCTCACAAAGGACTGTAAATGAATGGAACAGATTATCTCCCGATTGTGTTGGTGCTAGTAGTGTGAATATGTTTAAAAATCAAATCGACACATATCTTAAAAGGGTGTGTACACGTAGATAAAAGTATTGGACTCTCGATAAGCCAAAAGGCTTCCTTGTCCACCTGCCATCTAGAGTTAATTTTCTGGTGTTGGCAATCTTGTTAAATCTTGTTACAAGTTTTGTTTTAGACATTTGAGTGGTGAATCATTCTCCTCCAGAGGGCGTCACTCAGTAGTGGTGATAGCCAGTGCCCTTTGCTGCATTACTAAGTGTAATCTGGTGCTCCTTAAAAAACATCTTCATACCTTCGGTGTTATGCTACTCCACAATCCGCCAGTACATATTCAGTATAACTAATATACAGGTATTGCAGCCTTGCATTCTTGGCTTCTTTCATCCAGTGTCCAGCTTTTCAGCATGTTTGCTTATCTTTTACTTTATCATTTCATTTACTCTTCATTTTACCATGCATATATAAATGTTATCAATACTTATAGGAGTTTGCTTTGTTAACTTTTACTGCCCAATCAATTAATTTATTTACTTTTATGTATAATTTTATGTGTTTGTTTTCATCGATTTACAAACACCCATGGATTGGGCATTAGCTGTGGATTTGCAAACACCCATGGATGGGGCATTAGCTGTGGATTTGCAAACACCCATGGATGGGGCATTAGCTGTGGATTTGCAAACACCCATGGATGGGGCATTAGCTGTGGATTTGCAAACACCCATGGATGGGGCATTAGCTGTGGATTTGTTGTCAAAATAGTATTATTGTTATTACGGATGGCTTCCCGTCTTGATTACTGCTAGATTCGTTTTTTACTGGTCTGCCTGCCAAACAGAATGGTCGATTACAGAGGGTTCAGAGCAGTGCAGCACGACTCATTCTGAAGAAACGACAGTGAGACCACGTGACGCCAATGTTGCAGGGACTCCATTGCCAGCCGGTGAAGTTCCGATGCCAGTACAAGATGGCAACTCTAGCGTAACGTCAATATGATGGGTCACTCCCACCTTAACTTTTGGTCTCACTCTGCTCCTATCAAACCTCACTCACCCTCCAGCGAGAAGGTGTTGAAAGTCCCTAAGCGTAATCTTAAATCTGTTGGTGAGCGCTCTCTATCAACTTAATCACACCCACTGTTTGGAATTCACTGCCTGTCAGTCTGCAGAATCTCCCTACCGAGTTTAAATCTCGGTTAAAGACATGTTCCGACAGGCGTTCCCACTAGTCTAGGTGGTCCATGCTTTCTGGGTGTATTATAGTTTATGTTGTGTATGAATTTATATATTTATAGATGTATGAATGATGTGTTAGCGCACCAAGTTTTGTCTAGAGGTTTGCACTCTATAAGAGCTATCTGTTATTGCATTCAGCACCGTCAATGTCGAGACTGCCGTGGGTGCAGACGAACCTGGAGCAGGACAGTGAGGGTGTCCACCATGAGTTCAAACACTTCCTCGGCACCCTCATCACAACCATGAACGACAAGCGCGACCAGGAGGAACTGAGCATCATGAATGACCGATGACTGCCCCACTCACCACACAGAGAACATAAAGTCCGTCCTGATAGAAGCACTGATGGTGGTCTCGTCAGTTTGCTATGTCAAAAATCCGATTTTTAATTACCGTAATGACTATATTCAGACACTTAAAAATAATAAAAAAATTTCGGACATTTAAAAACAATTAAATTATCATCTGTATGGAAACATACAATGCACAGAAACTATTTCTCAGATACGCTGTTCGAATACTTACGTACACGAACGAGTCTTGATGTCACGTCATCCCATTTTATTAACCTAGGATTAAAAGGCTTTGGTAACTTCATTACAATTATTATTTTACAGCTGTGTCTAGAAACATAAGGTACACAAAATAAATTTTGTTGGTGTCTGAATACATAGTCATTGCGGTACCTAAAATGGCTTCCAAAACCTCAGTCAATATATCTGGTAGATTAAACCGATATAATTTTTATGATGGACAGTACCCATCATACAGCGTGGTTCTGATATCCACAATCGCATCAATGTGCATTGATATACATTCCACTCAAAAAGTGGCACCACTGTAGCAGTTTATTTACCCTGCGATACCAAACCGTCATCCCGCCACATGTAACGCTGTTTTTTGACTTGACCTTGTGCGACCACTTTTTAAGTTTTTCCGAATGTTAGTGTTTCCTTTAACAAGCTGTAAAATTTTAGGGTAGGGCCAATTTTCTTTGCTATTATTTTCCAGCGACTGGAATATTTTAGTATAGGTAGGCATTTAAGTATATCATTATTTGTTGTTGCTGTTGCAACTGTCACCCGTAGTTTCTTCGCATGAATGGGAGAAAAGAAACATGTTTCTTATTTTGACTATGACAGTTTTGGAAGAGTTAAAGTTTTTTCTTGTCATCTCAAAAGGACTTCTACAGTGAGCTACATTGAACAGTTGATTAGGTCACAGGAAACACACCTATTGTTCTGAAAGGTTGTGTTGCTATGATGATGATTGGTTGAAGGCAACCGTGTTATCAAAGTACTTACAAACTTTGCTAAGTGTGGCTTTATAAATGTTATATAAAATATTCTGTTCACACTGCAAGTTTTTTATATTCAACTTTATGTTTTTGTGATAAATAAGTTTCTGTTTGTACAGCGCATGTCCGGTTTTATTCAACATTAAAATTATGTTGTTTGTCATGCAGATATGTTGTTGTATAATTGCAGTATAGTGTATATATTGAAATATTGAGAATGGCATGTTGATATCGTAATGTAATAACTATCCTTTATTTATTAAACACTGACAGTAATCATTAATGCAATGTTGATACATTTGTATTGTGAACTTTGTTATCCAACTTCTTGTGGCCAATAAACAATCAGTTCCAACTAATCAAGTTCTTTTTACTGATAAACTTGTTTCCTTGACAAATAAAAGCACGTTTAACAGTTAATTTCATCAACTGGTACATATATAATACATTTATATGACAAATTAAAATAGAAACAACGAAAACAAGCATTTTAATAATAAATATTTTAATTCACGATAAACCTGAAAAGGTATAATTTTATCTTACTAGAAGTTGTGAATAATTTAAAACAAATAATTTATATATAAATATTATAATGGGCCTGCTGCTTAAAACTAAATAATTAATAAGAGTACATAGTGTAAAATGCAGTAAAGAAATGATAAAACAATGACATCAAATAAAAAAATGGTACATGTATAAAAAACATCAAAAAGTTATCTCAAAACAGTCCAATTGACATATTCTTAAGTCTGTGCTAAGACTTTTTCATAATATTTTGTCAGCAGTAACCACAGTTTTGGACCGAGTATGTGGCATATAAACATTCTGGCATTCAGTTATTTTTGTTTAAATTTGAGTGTGTGTGATTGAAGACAGGCTTGAATAATGCACACATTGATGTAAATTGGAGACAGTATCTTTAACAGTTTGAACAGTTAAAAGCATCTGTATTTCACATACCCCGGTAGGGCTGCCAATGTAGTTACCCCAATAGTGGACTACTTGGAGCTCTGTCATGATTAAATTTCAAAACTTATGATAACACATATTGACTCGGTCTGTAAGTTATCGAAACAAATAATCTCACTTTAAAATTAAAACCTGCAAAAACCATGGCTGTTCACATTAATTTCATTACATGATCATCTGCTGTGTTTGACAATAATACCTGTATATGTGGACATAGAAAGTAGCACACAGTATCATTACACACCAAGACATACTATCAAAAAAGACGTACATGTAACCATCACATACAGCTAAGCGACACAGGACTTAATTAATTATCAATAATTAAATACTGCTACGTTACAGAGATGCTTTCAGATGCATCTACGATCAACAGAAATAAAATACAACCATCTCGTTAACAATAAAACACAAAGGTAACTACACTAAATTTCGGATATAACAAATCATTTGAGATTGGCCACTTTATTTGTTATATCCAACATTTTTTAAATCTAAAATTTACAGTATATATACCTTAAATTTTATAATCAAATTAAAAAAAATCGGGACCAAATCATTTATTCAGTCCAGTAAGTGGGAATTTGTTACATTCAAAGTTTACTCTGTTATTTTGAAACGTTTGTCATGGATTCCATAGAGTTATTTATCTCACAGGTAAAGTAACATCTCTACTATAAACATTGAGTAATATATTCCGTTATAAAATAGCTTCTCAGCAAAACTCTTCTGACATAATTTTGTATGTAAATGTTCCGCATTGGCAGAGTCCAACTTTATTGTCGACACTATCCAGTAGGTGGGGTGCTGTCGTGATGACCATCGCCAGAAGCTGGTCGAGATACTCCTTCTGTTGTGCTGTCTCGAGGATGTGGTCTTTAAGTGCTTGAAGAATCTGGGTCTGAAACAAGATTTGTGGGATTTTTTGTGTATAATTGAAATCAAAACATGCGGTTTATTGTAACTCAACAGCATATATAATTAAATAGGGCTGAATCCTTTAGTTGTTCTAGATGTTTAAATCCAGATAACACACTAACACCACACACACACACCACACACACACACACACACCATACACACACACACACCATACACACACACCACACACACACACCACACACACACACAACACACACACACACCATACACACACACTAACACCACACACACACCATACACACACACAAACCACATGCGTGTACACTCAATTCTCTATGTACAAATTACAAACTTTTCTCTGTGACTTGAATGTTTTTCTCTGCACATACAGTTAACACTGCACCATGTCACATTGTTATTTTACATGTAAAGTTGATGTTAAAACACATGTGCATACGTCTAGCACAATGAATGTATATAGAAGAAAATTCAAGAACTCTAAAACAACCAGCTGATGCTTTGGAAGAGAACCCACAGGGGAGAGATGGTAAGATTGATCAATGAGGCAATGAATGAAAACAGCAGGCAAAGACAGAGAAACACTGTTGTCACCATTGGCATCTATTCTCTGTTTTGAGAATGTATTTGTCAACTAATGAGAGTATACATTAGATCCTGTATGTGGCAATTTTGTGTCAATATTCTTATTTATGGTAACCGTTTTTTGTTAACTCCTCGATTGGTTCCTTTAATTATTAAAAATAGCATGTTACAAAGTAATGGTTTTACTGGTAAATTATGTTAACCCCAAAAATGCACTAAAGCAACATTTTCAGGACGATGGAGGGACAGGGCTGGACTTGGACAAGTGATTGCTGTGACATGTTTAGCCCTGATAGAACAGGTAACAAAAACCCTTAAGAGCCACAAATGAACCGTTCAGAACAAATTATAACTTCAGATATCATCAGACATAAGAAGACAACCACCACTATTTCATGCCAGACACCAAGGAAGCTGTCAGCTAGAAATCCTCTGTTGCAGCACCAAGAAAACTGTCCACAAACCTTCGGTGCAGTTCGTAAAGATTCCCACAGAGGGAGCTTCTCATCAAATAGGTCATAACTGAGAACTGTAAACACGGGGCAGTGACAGGTTTTTCAAAAAAGTTTCAGGGTCAAAAACCACCTTCTGAATTCTAGCAGCTGTAAATGTTTGGGGATGTTAGACAGAGCAAAGGGATCAGGAAAAGACCCGGGTTTAGAAATCCACCTGATTCATAAGTTGTATGTTTTTGTTAATCAGGAGTAATGTTGTTATCATCCTGATGGATCCCCTAAATGTCGATTTGAACTTTGGCCCACTTACAACATCAACCAATCAGAAGTGCTGCTACAAAATATCATCATTTGTCAAATGTGTCAAAATATAAAATGCAATAAAATGTCTATATTTAACTACTACACACGTTTCATATTCATAATGCTTTGATGAATATTTATTGATCTTACTGCCATTTTGTTTCTAAAAAAGTGTCCATGATGTCCAACATGCAAGGGGCTGATGTGCATAGAAACCACAGCAATACAAAGACGACTGGTTGGATTTATGTTTATGCCTATTGCATGTCATATTTCTAAACGTACTCCCTGAATTCATCCAGCTGTTTTGCTTAGCTGACTGCAGTAAATTGTATACCTTTGATAGCATTGGCAGTGCAGAATAAACCATGGCAACATAGTGACGCGTCTCACACTTGATTCGTTGCAGTTGTACGTCAACGTTAAATTTATTGTCCGCCAACTAGTCTTTCAAATATACACATGTCGTGGACAAAGACGGGGATAACTTCACACAAAACAATCGACAGTTATTACTGTGTTAATATAATTTGTCATAGCGCCCATTTCCCCCTGGCGGCAGAAATTTGGGGTCCACGACTGACCACGTTATAACCAAATCCGCGTTATAACGGGGTGCGTTATAACGAGGCGCGACTGTACAACAGAGTTTCTATCAACATACCATTGCCTAAATCTGCTTCTCCGTCTTCGCTGGCCAAACTATTTGACATATCGCTGTGTCTGTCATCAGCCAAATGTCCATTCGGCATACGTGTCTAAAACAACAATTTGCATGAATAAAATAATAAACACTATGATGCTCAGTAGCGCCTTAAATGATGGACCCTTCATGTGACATATTGCCTAGCAACAAGGTCTATCAAGCTTACAAAATGGCTGATGTAATGTGAATATGTCGGACATTCCATCATATATTTTGGCCCCAAGTGTTTTACTTTCCAACCAAAATCATAGGGCAAAGTTGTTTAAATGAGACCTGCATGCAACAAAGGTTGATCTGTCAAATAAAATGCCATCCTAATAATGCAATTCATGTATGTAAACATTGCTGATAAGGCAAACTGTAACGGAAGTCGTGAATAATTTTGACTATGAATTACTTCATCAATTACTATTTTAACCCTTGGAGTGTCTACCTTTGTAAACATTTTCATTTCCATCACGCGCAACTGACATGCGAACATTTGGTATCTATGGATAGCTGACAGATTTTTCGAGATCATGTATATTTATTCATGAGCAGATCCAATGATGGCTACTCACAATCTAGCTTACAAAACATATGATGCGGTTGACACCCACATTTTAGTGATTTTACTATGTCCTCTGTACTGAATTTACGCATCCATTCATAAAATCTAGACTCCTGCACACGTGGTATCAATAGAAAGCTCTGTCATTGGCCGATCTCCCAAAAAATGACTGAATTCAGCGAATCAGAACCATGGTTTCAAATGTAGCATCATCCCTCCAAAACGAAAGCCAAAAACAAAATGGCGGAGCGGTGTTCGGTAACTTATCCACTTCAAAAGTTTACTTCGGATTATCTCAAATTTCTGCAACAATATTCAACAAATTAGCAGCGCGATGTTTCTCTGGGCGAGCACGTGGGTTGCAACAATAACGAGCGCGGCAGTGATAAAAATAAAAGTTCTCAATGGATTTGTTTCATTTTTGTATTATTTGGTAGCTAACATATATACGGCTACATTTGTCTCACTGGATGTATGGCTCAATAATTTTCTGGCAGCACGATGAAATGTTTTTTTAAATATTTTTTTTAATGAAGTTCAGATAATAATATCCCCATAATTTTAGTATGTGATATATTTATTATACTTTTATTATAATAAAGCATTCCTTTAGCTATAAAATGATACCTCACTCATATTTTTATGACAAATATTAGCAAAGTTATGATTATTATAGGAACAGTATGGAATAGAGGATTTTCAGTGGTCACTTCTAGGGTTAAAGTGTATTTAAGTAATTAAATTACAGTTCCTTTACTGATTTCTATCTTAGATATAACACTATTTGTACTGATTATATGGCATGAACAATATATGAACTAAATTAAAAATAAATAATAAAATATAGGTAGCCGTAATACAATGGTTTGAGTAATAATATGAGGGAAAAAATGGGCCAAGTGGCCCTAAAGTCCTTTGGACTAATACGTCTATATGTGACCCCGGCTGACCAAATGAGTGATAAGTCGGAAAAATTGTACCATTGTTTTCTTACATCCTTGTAAAGGTTTGGTAGGGTGCTTTACATGGTTTCAAAAAATATGACTGCTACAAAAATTGGTAAAGTTATGGAGCATTGAACATGGTAGGGATCAAAAAGTGAAAATGAAGAAAACGGCTGTTGAAGTTTTACATTATATATGCAAATGGATTGCATGGAAATAATTACATGCACAACATTCAAATGTGGCACACAGTATGTAATATGTATGTTATGTTGAAATGATAAACTGGAAGTACAAATGTGCTGCTACAAAGACTTATCAAGTTATGCCAGATTATGTCTATGTGTAAAACTAAGAGGACAGATTATTTGAGAGCAAAAGGTAGACTCACTGTTTGACACAGTTTAAAACCTACAGGCAACTGTCCAGTTTAACAGGGGTCTAGTGGCTTAATGCTGTCTGTTGACACAAGCTGCTGCCAGTGACCAATTACAGATTAGTCACAGTTTCCATCAAACAATAGCAGGCAGAGAATCTTAGGTCCACAGCTGGGTGTAATACACAACCAGAGCCACCACTGATTCATGGTCAAGTAGATTAGCTGGATGCACCAACTAAAACAATACACAACACTGTGAGTGACAGTGTCCAGAGTGAGGCCTAAGCTGTGTCCTCATTGCTGAAAAGATCAATTAAACCTGCCAAGTGGGTGACATTCTGCACAAGAGTTCATTAATCCTTAGTGATTGTTCAGAACACCAGACTGACCACATACCTAAACAAAGTGAATGTAATAGGTGAAGAACAGTCATTGTTCAAATAGGGGTATTGGTTGAATTGTATTTGTCTCAACGCAAAAGGCTTTATTGTGTCTTCATCGATTATAAGAAACCATTTTATTTAGTAGACTGGTCCTCCCTGTGGTCTAAGATAATTTCATACGGTATTAATGGTATTGTGTTGAAAGTTGTATATAACATATACAAAAATGGGTCAGCTGGACGGTGATAGACTGTTTGAAATTGAAGCCTTTGTAAAACTTTTGTCTCGACTTCACCGAAGGCGGTGTCCTGCTGTCAGAACTTCGAAGGTGTTACTCACCTAACTTACAAATATATAGGGAGCTAATGGAGAGGCCCATCATAATCCATAGCACTACAAAATGAAGTATCTGAAAGTCACACTTTATATACTGAGTGACACATCTCGTACTGTCTGTCTGCACTGTCACAATGTCCAATAGTTTCCTATCACAACCCTCGTGTACAATATACCAAAGCTATATATTTCCAACACCACAACATATGTATTATCATTGGATAGGTAATTGAATAATCTTTCAGATGAATGCAACAGTAGCAGCAGAAAATGAAGCATACAAAAGTTACACCGCAAACAATGACATGCATTCTCAAAATGTGATTCATTCAAAAATGAGTGCTATATAATAGTAGTTTGTCAAAATGTAAACAAACTCAAAGGCAGTTGCACCAAGCAGTAGCAGAGCAGTTTTATAATAATCCACAAGTTAAGTGGCAGTGATCTTCCTTTTATCATTCATGTGATGTTTATTGTGAGCAGGGCGGACAAATGGTTATCATACGTAGACAGGTACAGAAAGAAACTGAAATTTTCTATAAAAAGAACACGTTTGCCTATCAATGGCTTGTATTTCCTATTGTTGCTGTTTCTTTTTCTGTTTGATTTATGCCGGGCAGAAACTGTTTCTGCCCGGCATAAATCAAACAACCCTGTAGGTAATTATTAATCAAATGTTTTTTGGTGAATCATAGTTACAGATCATTAAGGATTATAATGGAAGTAAAATGTTTACACATTTACTGTTCACTGAAAAAAACAGCTCCACAGAACTAATTATAGTTATTGTTAAGATGTTTAACCTAGTTCCATTATCTGACATTGTGCCAACAGATTGGTGTATTGGGATCATTAAGCCTATATAATTATTATATAAACATAGCAGCAGACAATGGGACAGTGTGACTGCTGCCTGGCTAAATGGATGCAATGGTTCTTTGAAGTTAGTTCTTCTGCCAACTATCCTTTTCACACAAGCCTATAGGTTTAGTAGCTGCCAGCACACTACTGAGCCTAAACTACCATGCAGGTGTGAACAACGTGCTGATGTATTTGAACTTGACAGTGTTCAGATAGGGGTATTGGTTGAATTGTATTTGTCTTGACACAAAAGGCTTTATTGTGCCTTAACTATGTCAACTCTTCTAATGGTTGACATTTGGTTGTTTCAGGTGTCAACTATATTGTGAATCTGTAATTATTAGTCTATATTGATACAATTGATTTACACAGTACCATGTCTACACAAGGCATGGCAAGCGTAAACAGAACAGTAGAATGCATTTGATATAAATAAAGTGTAGGATATTTCACTCTATAGTTGTCCAGAATATTAATTTTCTACGTTTGTCACCTACAGGTGACAGAATATTAATTTTCTATGTTTGTCACCTGCAGGTTTCTACAGACAATACATCTTTAACCAATAGACACCAAAGTCACACCATTTTATAATAATCAAATGAACATCAAAATAAACACAACTTGCAATTATAGAAAATCAATAGTTTTGAAGATACAGTTTAAAAGTGTTAGGCAACTGTTCAGTCTAACAGGAGTCAAGTGTGTCTGCTCTGCCTGGGTGCTGTGACCAATTAAAGATTAGTCAAGGTCTCAATGGACTGGGCTGTAGAGATTAGTCACACTGCTGACTTTGTGGCACATTAAACAAAATCTAGTGTTGGGGGTGGTCTCAAGGGCCCTTCTCAAAACCACATCACTAGATAATGTAAAACTTTTGCACTTTGGGGGCCCCTTAGGTGCCCTTAGAATGATTCAATCAAATACAGATTTCTTGTATATAGTGGCAGCACCCTAAAATACATCTATGCAAAATTAGAAAAAAAGTTGCTGAACAGTTTTTGAAAAAATAGGCCAAATGTTACATTTTACCAGTTTTTGGGTCCTTGGAGGCCCTAGGGAGCCCTTAAAATGATTCAATCAAATACAGATTTCTCGTGCATAGTGGCAGTGCCCCAAGATATGTCTATGCAAAATTAGAGAAAAAGTTGCTGAACGGTTTCTGAGATACGGCAGCTAACGGCGGACGGCGGACGCAGAGTGATGGCAATAGTCCCTTGGACCTTCAGCCAAAGGACTAAAAAGTAACAATAGCATAATATATATCTAGATTTTAAAATATTTGCATTATCTCTTATATGCAGAAAATGCTTTAAATCACCTTGGAGAACTGAACTCGTTTGGTTTGTCCATTCGTTAGTGGTACGGCGCCATCTGGTGTGCCGTGCTGGGGTACAGTTGTAGATGCAGAATTGCCAATTCGTTCTAAGATGGTGTACAGGCCTTGACGACTCGTCTCAGATTCTGCCAACTGTAATGTCACATGTTATTATTAACAACCTTAGGGAAAATTAGTGAAAATGATAAAAACAGTGCGTCTATTTTCAACAATTTCAAAAACAGATATAGTTGATGCTGCCAGACTTTATAGCTACTGATTGCACGGCCGATGTCGACTGAAAAACGTCATTCATCATTGCCTCGATCATCAGTTTTGACAATTACCAGGTAAAGAAAACAAAAAAATCTTAAAAATGGTCTACTGGGTGATAATCCATGATTGATGTTGTTAAAATGTTTTGCTTTAATGACAATGTAATATTACATAAAAGCCTTTACTTAGTGGATAACAACAAGGATAAACAACCTGAATAGGAGACATGGATGACAGACAGACAGACAGACAGACAGACAGACTGACAGACAGTGTTTACTTTCCCAGCAATTACAACATGTAATACAGAATGGTAATACAAATAAAAGCAAACATATAAACATATTATAGTGTAACTATCTAATGCAAAAGGTATGAAAATTATGCTCGTACAATATGTGGTGTATGAGACTCCTATTAAAACTAACACATAGCTGCCATCATAGGGGCCATCTTGGGATTTGGTAATTGTTTACCTTTTATATAATTAGTTAGTTTTTCGTATTCCATTGACACATCTTTGTATCCTATTTAGGTGTATATGAATATATTAGCATGTGCTTTTATTGTTTACATTTTACGCTTCGGACCAATATTGTTAAAATCATCTTATCATCAAATATAATTTATGATAAAAACGAACGGACAACCTCTAATATCATCATATCAATGTTTACAGATTCTCATCTGAAGGGGGGGTCGGGTGAGGGGGGGCTGAGGCCAGATGAAAGTAATTTAATCTGATATTGGACTTACCCGGTTCTCTAGGTCAGCTGTCTTGTTGCATAGTGCCTCGTTGTCTGCCATTAGGTCGGCTCTCGACTGCTTCAATCTGAAACATGTCACAACAAAGACATTCAATAGTTACAGAAACACAATATAATACCATCTTTAAACGAAAACAAAAGGCAATTGTTTAGGTCTATGAAACATACTCTCTTGTAGTGTTAGGGCAGCTGGAAATATAATACAATTCTGCCATCATTTAATTACTTATCTTTTTAACCATGCTTACCCTCTTCAGTCCACCTGTTGCAACATTGCTTACCAATTTCAAAATTGAACAATTACTTTGATGTGCATCTGAGGTTTCGGAAGTTTTAAATGCAAAAGAAGTCCTTTTGTTATTATTACATGTCTCTGACCTAGTGATTATTTTCAGACACTACTATTCCATCCTTGTGTGAAAGATGCAGGGAACTAAGACGTACAAACAGCGTATGTAACAAACCAACATGTATACGTCACTTACTGTTCCATTTCTCCATTCAGATCCTTGTTTTCCTGCTGTGTGGCCTCCACCTCCAGCATAGCCAATGAGAGACTGTCTCTCATTGACTCCAGCTCCTCAGCAATTGTTACATCTTCTCTGATTGGTTGACTGTCCATGTTTCTAAGGACGACCACAACCAATGTGTCCTTGACATTCTGCAGAAGGTGAATGACCTCACGTTCTTGCAGCCGATAAACATTTCTTCCGTTCACTTCTAGCAATCTGTAATAGAGCAGCAGGATTTGCATTTAATCGACCTTGCTTAGTTCCTCATTTTAAGATATGTTCCTAATATTACTGCTAGAATAAATGTGTTGAAAGTCTGCCACATCCCAAATTGTGTTTAATAAGCATGGAGCAGTGTCCACAGTTTGAAAGTTCTGTGAAAACAAGAATTCACACCGTAAACAAAAACATTCCAATAGTTAATACCCTACATTGGCAGTATCACAGAGGCAGGTGAGGCTAACTGCAAGTTCCTGTAATTACCCTTTCATGTTCAACATGTTCCCACAATGAAGACTGCAAGTGGGATGAAGTACGACTGATTCAGTGAACTTCCAGCTAATAACTACATTGGTTCATGTGCACCATTCCGTGTAAGCGAACAGACAAGGTTGCTTTAAAATACAAGGAAATAACTGGAAGACTGAACACTAACTGGATTCAGTTTCACTTTGCATGTTACATTGTAAGAATCCTCCCTCACCTGTCCCCCTGACAGAGAGGTTGTCCATCTGCCACATGCTTCACGATCGCTTGACCATCCGAATCTTGCCCAATCATGAAGCCAAAGTCACCAGATGGCGTCGCCTGTGTCGTGTGACATTCCACACACTGAGGTCCACGTCCAGACAAGACTTCACTCAACGGGGGGTTTTCCTGACGGTAAAGCAATGTGATTAAGTTAAATAACAGTATATCATGTGTTTACTCCAGTGAGTGATTTTGTTTTAATAAACAATGATTTCACTACACTTCAGTATTCGGCAGTATGTCCTAGTTCCAGCCAATCTAAAACTAATTGATATATTTGACAGTTCCAATACAAATCTGTATTGGCACTAATAAAAGTTTGTCTGATGTATGTGTGTGTGTGTGTGTGTGTATGTGTGTGTGTGTGTGAGTCTGTGTGTGTGAGTGTGTGTGTGTGTATGTGAGTGTATGGGTGTGTGTGTGTGTGAGTGTGTGTGTGTGTGTGTGTGTGTGTGTGTGTGTGTGTGTGTGTGTGTGTGTGTGAGTCTGTGTGTGTGAGTGTGTGGGTGTGTATGTGAGTGTGTGTGTGTGAGTCTGTGTGTGTGAGTGTGTGGGTGTGTGTGTGTGTGAGTCTGTGTGTGTATGTGTGAGTGTGTGTGTGTGCGTGTGTGCGTGTGTATGAGAGTCTGTGTGTGTGTGTGTGTGTGTGTGTGTGTGTGAGAGTGTGTGAGTGTGTGTGTGTGTGTGTGTGTGTGTGCGGGCTTGCGTTTGTATGTGGTGTGTGCACGTATGTATATGGTGTGTGCAGTAGGTGTGTATTGGTGTGTGTGTGTGTATGTGTGCATGTGTGCATGAAGTGGCCTCAAGATGACCACTCATTTAGTCAGAAGTGACCTGAGACAAGATGACCACTCACTTGGTCAGAAGTGACCTCAAGATGACCACTCACTTTGTCAGTGTAGTCAGTGTACCGGTGGGTGTGGTCCGTGCGTAGTTGACAGATGACATCGTCCCTCTCCCTCAAACTCTCCCGTAGTAGAGCCAGCTCTTGCAGTAGCTGCGGGAGACAGGCTACAGTCAGGGCAAATACTTCTCATTTTAAAGAAAGTGTGTAATCTAGACGTACTTTGTTTTATCACTGTTATTGAACACAGAGAGCTGAAATGTTCAGAGTTTGTAAGTCCACCTTACAGCAGATCTGTGATTTTTTTCAGAATTTGTCTAGGGGGTTTTCCCACAGTGCGGTAGCCATCTTGGATTTATTTCTTCATGTCAGATATGTGTGTAACTACCAGCCTTAGATGACCCAAATGTTTTGTGCAGTTACTCTATACATCCCTACTGTAAACCATCAAGCAGATTTTGTTTTTTTCTAAATTTTATTTTAATGATTTTTCAAACTTTTTAGTGTACAAATATGCGAAAACAGGGATGGAAAATGCCAGTTACGACTTACCGAGTAAGAAGCAGATAATTTTTTCCAGAACAAAACAAATAGTCTTGTTTTATTTACAATTTTAATATTTCGCAGGTGCAACTTTCAAATTGTGAACATTGTTTGGCGTTATTAAACACAATTTTGTGGGCAGTATACGTTAAACATATTTATTCTAGTGTTAAGAACAATACACAAAATAAATGTTAAGAAATGTGAATAACATACCAAATGTGAATAACATACCAAATGTGAATAACATACCAAATGTGAATAACATACCAAATGTGAATAACATACCAAATGCATTGTATAATGGTGATTCTTGGACGAAACTGAAGTGTACAAGGATTGGGCGAATGTTTATGAAAAACGAGAAATGCCGTTATGACAAATTTCCCACACAAGGTCAATTAAGTAATAAATGTTTCCTTTGTCGTGAAAGTTAAAAGGGAAAGAAAAAGCAACTGTGTGGGTCTGTACACCTAAGAGTTGATACAATCTAAACATTAGCAACTACAATCAACAATCGCACCTATGGTTTACTCAGAATTATTTTTTTAAATGGGACATTCTTGTGAAATCTCACAGTTCCCGATGGCTGACATACTCAGACACCTCAATGCTTGAGCAATAAGCACCAGCAGCTTCTTTGACCATGACGCCGCGGTGATGCATCGAATGCCCATTTCCTTGACATGCACATGTCATGTAAACAAACTGTTTCCTCCCAACACACTGTCATGTAAACAAACTGTTTCCTCCTAAACCACTGTCATGTAAACAAACTGTTTCCTTCCAACACACTGTCATGTAAACAAACTGTTTCCTTCCAAAACACTGTCATGTAAACAAACTGTTTCCTTCCAAAACACTGTCATGTAAACAAACTGTTTCCTCCCAACACACTGTCATGTAAACAAACTGTTTCCTTCCAAAATACTGCCATGTAAACAAACTGTTTCCTCCCAAAACACTGTCATGTAAACAAACTGTTTCCTCCCAACACACTGCCATGTAAACAAACTGTTTCTTCCCAAAACACTGTCATGTAAACAAACTGTTTCCTCCCAAAACACTATCATGTAAACAATTTGTTTCTTCCCAACACACTGCCATGTAAACAAACTGCTTCCTCCCAAAACACTGTCATGTAAACAAACTGTTTCCTCCCAAAACACTGTCATGTAAACAAACTGTTTCCTTCCAAAACACTGCCATATAAACAAACTGTTTTCTCCCACAACACAGTCATGTAAACAAACTGTTTCCTCCCAAAATACTGCCATGTAAACAAACTGTTTCCGTCCAAAACACTGTCATGTAAACAAACTGTTTCCTCCCAACACACTGCCATGTAAACAAACTGTTTCCTCCCAACACACTGCCATGTAAACAAACTGTTTCCTCCCAAAACACTGTCATGTAAACAAACTGTTTCCTCCCAACATACTGTCATGTAAACAAACTGTTTCCTCCCAACACACTGCCATGTAAACAAACTGTTTCCTCCCAAAACACTGTCATGTAAACAAACTGTTTCCTCCCAAAACACTATCATGTAAACGATCTGTTTCTTCCCAACACACTGCCATGTAAACAAACTGTTTCCTCCCAAAACACTGTCATGTAAACAAACTGTTTCCTTCCAAAACACTGCCATATAAACAAACTGTTTCCTCCCAACACACTGCCATGTAAACAAACTGATTCCCCTCGAAACACTTCATCTCAAAGAAAATGGTTGTGTTATCAATTAGCCAATGTAAATGGTTGTCTTGTTTTCAAATGTCAAGTTTTGTGAAACAAAATGATAGACCTTTTGCCAATAAGCTGACTAAGAAAAAAGATCTCAACAAGACAAAATGGTTTAATAAAACACACGTGCGCACTCAGGATGTTATAAAAAAATGTATATTATAAAACGTAGTTTTATGGAAAAAACAGGACAACCTGCCTAAAGCACTCGGCCTACCTCCAGATTGTCGCCAGAGTTTCCCGTGTGACTCTGGTCACTGTTTGACCGTCCACTGTTGAAGCTGTCAGGGTGAGGGGGGCCACATAGAGGACTGACCACTGACTGACCAATAGAACCACGTCTGGTCCGAAGGTGGCCTGGAAACAGAGTAATACGGTACACATAAGCTGTGTGATTAAAAGTGATGTAGTGATATAATACGCCAAACAGGTGGTATTGCCAGTAGCAACAAAGACTGGCTAATCACCACCACTTGACCTTGTGTTGTCCTTGTCTGCTGGTCCAGATCCAGTATCCAGACGAGAGACGAAGAATTGGTTCGTGAGACACGACTTGCGACTCAATTTGAAATTCAGAAATGACTCAAGACTTTACTCGGTAGTTGTCATGTGACTTTTCCCACATTCAACTTCCTGCTAATAATTGCACGCAGCCAATAATATTGCTTGCCGGGAAGTTCTGGTGGTTTGGGAAGTAGATGTAGTTAGGTATTTTAATACACAATACCACTGAGTGGCTCGTAAGAATTATCAAATGGGTAATTACATTGGGAATTCTGAAACTCGACGGCTTCGTCTTGAAACTGGAACGCAAGTCGGATGGGTGTCTGCACTAGCATTGTTCACTCCGCCAAGTCTATGATGAGTTGCAAGGATGAATAATACAAGTCAACACTTTATAAGTGACTCAAGGCAAACCCTTTCTCATGTGGAATAAGAAATCTCCTGTTTACAGTCTGACTGTGATTGTACAGCATGAACTATAGTACGCCCACTGGATACGACTATTGGAACAGTGTAGTACAGCTTGAACTATAGTACAACACCCACTGGATACGACTATTGGAACAGTGTAGTACAGCTTGAACTATAGTACAACACCCACTGGATACGACTATTGGAACAGTGTAGTACAGCTTGAACTATAGTACAACACCCACTGGATACGACTATTGGAACAGTGTAGTACAGCTTGAACTATAGTACAACACCCACTGGATACGACTATTGGAACAGTGTAGTACAGCTTGAACTATAGTACGCCCACTGGATACGACTATTGGAACAGTGTAGTACAGCTTGAACTATAGTACAACGCCCACTGGATACGACTATTGGAACAGTGTAGTACAGCTTGAACTACAGTACAACACCCACTGGATACGACTATTGGAACAGTGTAGTACAGCTTGAACTATAGTACGCCCACTGGATACGACTATTGGAACAGTGTAGTACAGCTTGAACTATAGTACAACACCCACTGGATATGACTATTGGAACAATGTAGTACAGCATGAACTATAGTACAACACCCACTGGATACGACTATTGGAAGAGTGTAGTACAGCATGAACTATAGTACAACTATTGGAACAGTGTAGTACAGCATGAACTATAGTACAACACCCACTGGATACGACTATTGGAACAGTGTAGTACAGCTTGAACTATAGTACAACACCCACTGGATACGACTATTGGAACAGTGTAGTACAGCATGAACTATAGTACACCCACAGGATACGACTATTGGAACAGTGTAGTACAGCTTGAACTATAGTACAACACCCACTGGATACGACTATTGGAACAGTGTAGTACAGCTTGAACTATAGTACAACACCCACTGGATACGACTATTGGAACAGTGTAGTACAGCTTGAACTATAGTACAACACCCACTGGATACGACTATTGGAACAGTGTAGTACAGCTTGAACTATAGTACAACACCCACTGGATACGACTATTGGAACAGTGTAGTACAGCTTGAACTATAGTACAACACCCACTGGATACGACTATTGGAACAGTGTGTACAGTGTAGTACAGCTTGAACTATAGTACAACACCCACTGGATACGACTATTGGAACAGTGTAGTACAGCTTGAACTATAGTACAACACCCACTGGATACGACTATTGGAACAGTGTAGTACAGCTTGAACTATAGTACAACACCCACTGGATACGACTATTGGAACAGTGTAGTACAGCTTGAACTATAGTACAACACCCACTGGATACGACTATTGGAACAGTGTAGTACAGCTTGAACTATAGTACAACACCCACTGGATACGACTATTGGAACAGTGTAGTACAGCTTGAACTATAGTACAACACCCACTGGATACGACTATTGGAACAGTGTAGTACAGCTTGAACTATAGTACAACACCCACTGGATACGACTATTGGAACAGTGTAGTACAGCTTGAACTATAGTACAACACCCACTGGATACGACTATTGGAACAGTGTAGTACAGCTTGAACTATAGTACAACACCCACTGGATACGACTATTGGAAAAGTGTAGTACAGCTTGAACTATAGTACAACACCCACTGGATACGACCATTGGAACAGTGTAGTACAGCTTGAACTATAGTACAACACCCACTGGATACGACTATTGGAACAGTGTAGTACAGCTTGAACTATAGTACAACACCCACTGGATACGACTATTGGAACAGTGTAGTACAGCTTGAACTATAGTACAACACCCACTGGATACGACTATTGAAAAGTGTAGTACAGCTTGAACTATAGTACAACACCCACTGG
Source organism: Paraescarpia echinospica (assembly GCA_020002185.1). Taxonomy (NCBI): domain Eukaryota; kingdom Metazoa; phylum Annelida; class Polychaeta; order Sabellida; family Siboglinidae; genus Paraescarpia; species Paraescarpia echinospica. The sequence goes on along the minus strand of CM034539.1, from coordinate 5,303,477 downwards.
ATACGACTATTGGAACAGTGTAGTACAGCTTGAACTATAGTACAACACCCACTGGATACGACTATTGGAACAGTGTAGTACAGCTTGAACTATAGTACAACACCCACTGGATACGACTATTGGAACAGTGTAGTACAGCATGAACTATAGTACACCCACTGGATACGACTATTGGAACAGTGTAGTACAGCTTGAACTATAGTACGCCCACTGGATACGACTATTGGAAGAGTGTAGTACAGCATGAACTATAGTACGACTATTGGAACAGTGTAGTACAGCATGAACTATAGTAAAACACCCACTGGATACGACTATTGGAACAGTGTAGTACAGCTTGAACTATAGTACAACACCCACTGGATACGACTATTGGAACAGTGTAGTACAGCTTGAACTATAGTACGCCCACTGGATACGACTATTGGAACAGTGTAGTACAGCATGAACTATAGTACACCCACAGGATACGACTATTGGAACAGTGTAGTACAGCTTGAACTATAGTACAACACCCACTGGATACGACTATTGGAACAGTGTAGTACAGCTTGAACTATAGTACAACACCCACTGGATACGACTATTGGAACAGTGTAGTACAGCTTGAACTATAGTACAACACCCACTGGATACGACTATTGGAACAGTGTAGTACAGCTTGAACTATAGTACAACACCCACTGGATACGACTATTGGAACAGTGTAGTACAGCTTGAACTATAGTACAACACCCACTGGATACGACTATTGGAACAGTGTAGTACAGCTTGAACAATAGTACAACACCCACTGGATACGACTATTGGAACAGTGTAGTACAGCATGAACTATAGTACAACACCCACTGGATACGACTATTGGAACAGTGTAGTACAGCTTGAACTATAGTACAACACCCACTGGATACCACTATTGGAACAGTGTAGTACAGCTTGAACTATAGTACAACACCCACTGGATACGACTATTGGAAAAGTGTAGTACAGCTTGAACAATAGTACAACACCCACTGGATACGACTATTGGAACAGTGTAGTACAGCATGAACTATAGTACAACACCCACTGGATACGACTATTGGAACAGTGTAGTACAGCTTAGAACTATAGTACAACACCTACTGGATACGACTATTGGAACAGTGTAGTACAGCATGAACTATAGTACAACACCCACTGGATACGACTATTGGAACAGTGTAGTACAGCTTGAACTATAGTACAACACCCACTGGATACGACTATTGGAACAGTGTAGTACAGCTTGAACTATAGTACAACACCCACTGGATACGACTATTGGAACAGTGTAGTACAGCTTGAACTAGTACAACACCCACTGGATACGACTATTGGAACAGTGTAGTACAGCTTGAACTATAGTACAACACCCACTGGATACGACTATTGGAACAGTGTAGTACAGCTTGAACTATAGTACAACACCCACTGGATACGACTATTGGAAAAGTGTAGTACAGCTTGAACTATAGTACAACACCCACTGGATACGACCATTGGAACAGTGTAGTACAGCTTGAACTATAGTACAACACCCACTGGATACGACTATTGGAACAGTGTAGTACAGCTTGAACTATAGTACAACACCCACTGGATACGACTATTGGAACAGTGTAGTACAGCTTGAACTATAGTACAACACCCACTGGATACGACTATTGGAAGTGTAGTACATGAACAGAAATGACATACAAGTAATAAAAATAGTATGATTAAGCTGACTGTTTATCATTGATATTTCACTACGTAGTAAGTGCAACCATCATGTCTTTGAGAACGACAACTTGTGACATAACAGGTGAACTCTAATGACTTGACTTGTGGCTTAACAGGTGAACTCTAATGGCTTGACTTGTGACTTAACAGATGCACTACTATACTTGACTCTTGAATTAACAGGTGAACTACAATGACTTGTGGCTTAACAGGAAAACTGTTACGACTTCACATTTAGTGAATTGACTGCTCTGGACTGTAATGGAAATTTTGTGATCAATTGTTCAAACTAATTTGAGTATGGCTGAATGCTTTCCCACCTCCTCACTGGTAGAGAAAGATGTTTATCAAGGTGAAACAACAAATATATAGACTTATCCTACACGATAATATTCACTCACTCACTCACTCACTCACTCACCCACTCACTCACTCACTCACCCACTCACTCACTCACCCACTCATTCACCCACTTACTCACCCACCCACCCATTCACTCACTCATTCACCCACTCACTCACGCATTCACCCACCCACCCATTCACTCACCCACCCACCCTCCCACCCCACACTCACCCACCCACTCACTCACCCACACACGCATTCACCCACCCACCCACTCACTCACTCACCCACCCTCCCACCCCCCACTCACTCACTCACCCACCCATCCAGTCACCCACTCATCCCTTGACTGGGATGGTTTCAGGAGTATCACACTGTTAGGTGGCAGCAGTCTAACAAAACAAAATATTACAGTGTAATCCACCTATCAGAACTTTCCATTGACAATGTCTGGCCTACCCAGGTCTAGCCATGTGATAAATACTCCATTAGGAAGACTGCCAAGTATATCTGACACAAGTCCTCAGTAGTGTAGTATTTATTTCACTTTCACTAATCTGCAGGTGGTACAGTGTGACTTAATCATTGGCAGCTGTCCCAGCAACTGTCACATGTGACCAGTGTCATCTGTGGGGACATCGGGTCACAGCTCTACAATTTTGTCTACAGTATTATTTTTTATTCGGTCTCAAAATCTACAAACATGTATACGACTACAACCATTTTTGACATTATGTTTTAGTAAGGTAAATGAATGGATGATAGGCCCTACGTTTTCGAGTCGAAACATGCCACTGCATGCGACACTTCCTGGCTGCAGGTTAAGTAGTCTGACTTGTCTACAGCACTGTGTTGATGTGGACCAGGCTACGGGGAAAATCAGAATGATGTTTTACTTCATGCGACTGGTGAATGTGCCTTGTCTTAAAAGGTCAACTTATTTTATAGTTCATTTTGAGTTGGCCCCTTAATTAATAATTTACATCTGGATCACGCTATGGTATCACTGACTAAAGCTTTGTATATCTTGTCACCAAGCAGACATACATACATGGCTTCACACATGAGTGCCTTCTCTACAGTACACCGCATTCATACAACAGTCTTTCACACACCTTGTGAAATGCTAGTCATTCATTACCAGTTACTGCCGCAGTGCGTGTCCTAGATTACATTTTTAGATCTAGCTAATGCGTCAAATTTAAATCTCTGATTTTCACACTTTCTCAACAGACAATTGTGAAATAAACAACACTGATATTTTGCTGTAATAGTCTTTGATGTATGGTCAAATTCTGGTCAGACGTATATACATCAGTCTATTTATAGAGCTTCACGACTAGATTGGTATTATAAACAGGTAGTGCATATTGTTGCCCATATACGGCTCAGGCTATATAAAAGTGAAACTCGCGTCAGCTATAATTGGAGGTCCGGATCCATTTGGGCTAACATGTGTTTGATGTCTTATTGACGTCAAATTGGGGTTTACACCCTGCATATTGAACCTTAATGGTGTCCTTTGACCTCCCCTTTTGCCCGAAGGGATAATATTCATATTCATGTACTTGGCACAACAGCCATCCACATCCTGTAGGGTATAATTCTACACTCAGCAGAATGACACCCCGGGCTAGACTACCGTTTCCATATCTACTTTTATAGCATGACAATATTGACAACAGGAATTTTGAGATTGGAACACCAGCTCTGGGTGTCCATGGCTGGTTTCACATTTATTTCCCTGCATGGAATCTTTTATTTCGCCTGGCATAGACACCAAGCAAAAGGGATCATTTCCATTGATAATTAAACCAAATGACTTTATTAACTACAATAAAGAAATGATCAAAAGACATTTGAAGATTAACTATAATGATTTTACTGGATGATTTTTTTTTTCTCAATCACTGTTTTGTACACTTTCTGGCAATAAATATACTGCACAGCAGCAAAGATTAAAACATGAAGTATAACTTTGTCAATCTAGATGTACATAGAGATCAGGTCTGCCTATTTGCACATTTTTATTTATACAAAACCCCCAGCAAGCAGCTCGAGGTAACCAATGAAAATGTTTGTCTTATCAATTAGCCAATGAAAATGGTTGTCTTATCAATTAGCCAATGTAAATGGTTGTCTTGTTTTCAAATGTCAAGTTTTGTGAAACAAAATTATAGACCTTTTGCCAATAAGCTGACTAAGAAAAAACAACTGGTCATCGGATACATTTCAAAACAAAATAGATTGAAATTTAAAATCACCCACAAGTGATTACAAGTGAGTTTTCATTTGTTTTGATTCTTTTCTTTCTGGCAGATTGTAACTCGAAGCTTAAGTGTTTTCTATAATTTATAAACGCAGGTAAGACTTGAGAAACATAACGTTCTAATGAAGAAACTACAAGTCTTATATATGTATGTACATTATTAAACTTACAAATATCTATTGTATTTAACACCGCTAGGATTTAGCATGGCATGCATCTATGTGGGTTGGTGTTTCTGGCCGTATATAAAATTGCAATCGCGGAATTTATTGTTTTTTACATCACTATAAAGATAATCAATGTTACCTACAAATGTGTCGCTGGATGCTAAGTAAATTTATTTACTTTTTGCCGTTTGAACATTGCGAATGCTCAAACTTGCATTGGGATTTAACATTTTTTATATCACAGTAAAGATAATATTCATATCTACAAATACGCTGCTGGATGTACCCAGAATTTGTTTTTAGTTTCTGCTGTTTGAACACTGCAAATGTTTAATCCAGCAATCCAGTATACGCAGCAGCGGATATAATGCAAGGTTGAGCATTTGCAATGTTCAAACAGCAATAACTCAAAAAGTTAACATAATTCCTGTGTATATCCAGCGACAAACTTGTAGCAATTTCATGTACAGTCTGAAACAGCATTTGATGGGCTGGTTGCTTTGTGACACACAAATGACCACATTGAAGTTGGCTTAGTAACATGAGTTCGCAACGAACATGTTTAAAATTTAAATTCACTTTGTCTTTAATGCCACTATCATTACCAGTAGTTGACATTTAAACACTGACATTTTTGTCTAGGATTTCCACAAAATTTTAAATCATTATTCAATTAGCATGTATCAAAAATGTAATTATCCTAGGACAATTCCAACACAGATGTACTTTCAATATGAAAACAAATCCTACATTTTGACACCTCAAATATTAAAGGAAATAAAAACATCTATTGCTCGAATTCATGTTATATTACATCCTGCTATCTATTTCCACGTCCACCAAGCCAAAAAAATTCAATGAATTAGAAATTCCACATTTTATGCTGTACATCCGGACATTTTCGAATATGCATATTTTTGGCGCGCTTTTCGGGATGTCGAGATGTGACGTCACTTATGACTCAAACTCGCATCAGGCCGACCCTTTCCATGCATTCAGAGCATGTTTACAAGTATAGCTTTTGGGTCGAAACGAGCGTCAGAACGAGTTATTGTGCAATATTCCGACGTAATACAAACACTAGTCATCATAGAGGAACAAGCAGTTATCTTACGGTTCCACATGAATCAAATTTTATTCAAAACAACGAATGCGAATGGGCCTACAAGTCGACTAGGTTTCGCCGAGCTTGGGCTCGTTTTCAGAATAATTATATCGAATGCAACCAACGGGAGATAATCTACACCAATAAACATACATAGCAAACATATATTGTATCCAGCTACATAAAGTAACATGTATAATCTCATAATATCACTAGAAAATCGATATATGACGGAGTTGTACAATTTATCATAACAACTTAAATCAGTCAGAGTTTCCGTTGATCCCGCTAGCTCAGTGGGTAGCGCGTTGGTTACTTGTCGTTTGTTTTACAATCGGGCGACGCCGGTTCAATCCTGACAGCATGCAAACCTTTGATTTTCTATACACTTTTTTTGTTTATGTTTTCACGAAGTAATACAAACAAAATCATTTTATATTATAATGCAATGTTTGTAAATAATTTTTATTTTTGTAGTAACTATTTATTCGCCACAAAAATGAAAATATGGTCATTATATAACGATGTTTCTAAATTTTATTTATTCAAACAAATATAATGTAATGGATATATAATTTATTAATTGTAAATATATTGTAATTATATATGTGAAAACAGATTGAGATCTGTCTGGATAAATACAATTTAGAAACATCGTTATATATAATGACCATATTTTCATTTTTGTGGCGAATAATTACTAAAAAAAAAAAAAAAATTACAAACAGTGCATTATAGTATAAAATGATTTTGTTTATATTACTTTGTGAAAACATAAACAAAAAAAGTGTAAAGAAAATCAAAGGTTTGCATGCTGACAGGATTGAACCGGCGTCGCCCGATTGTAAAATATACGACAAGTAACCAATGCGCCTACCCACTGAGCTAGCGGGACCAACGGAAACGCTATGACTGATTTAAGTTGTTATGATAAATTGTACAACTCCTTCATATATCGATATTCTAGTGCTATTATACACGTTACTTTATGAAGCTGGATACAATATATGTTTGCTATGTATGTTTATTGGTGTAGATTATCTCCTGTTGGTTGCATTCGATATAATTATTCTGAAAACAAGCCCAAGCTCGGCGAAACCTAGTCGACTTGTAGGCCCATTCGCATTCATCGTTTTGAATAAAATTCGATTCATGTGGAACCGTAAGATAAATGTTTGTTCCTCTATGATGACTAGTGTTTGTATTACATCGGAATATTGCACAATAACTCGTTCTGACGCGTTTCGACCCAAAAGCTATCCTTGTAAACATGCTCTGAATGCATGGAAAGGGTCGGCCTGATGCGAGTGTGTGTCATAAGTGACGTCACGATACCACGTTAAAATTTCATTTTCCGCGGGAATCGCTTCACAGACTTAAAATCAAATTTATGCTACAAATGTATTTTTCTGTATTTGTTTAATGTTGTCAAATGTTACATACAATGTTAAACTTTGTGTACACATGGAAAAAGGATTTTAGCTAATGCCTTATTTTTATTTCCTTGAAGTTTTAAATATTAATATGGTTCTGAATAATTATTTTATAACAATTAATGTGCTACAATCTTCCAATCTGTTTTCATAAGTTTCTTTAAAAACACATTAAATTTCATTTATTATATTATAAAATCCATTAAAATAAACACACGAAGGCTTTACTCCCAATTAAATCAATTTAATATTAAACGTCACGTTTAGAGGTTACCCCTAACTGTATGTGCACAGAAGTCTGTTGATTTGTAACAAACATGGGTTATTATTACACTATTGATCCGTTACCTTCATGAGCCAACAGTGCATGGTAATGGTTTTTAATGAAAAGTAAAAATCTGTGGACACCATGCATTGGACACCAAGACAGAGACATTTTTTGAGTACACTATTTCAATGAAAATATCTGTGATGTGCATTAAACACCTTTCATACACAACTTGTTTTGGATCCTGAAGTATATTGATGAAAGTGGGTGTACTGACCCTTATGGTTAACTATAAAGATAACAGGAAGGATATGTTTTGATACTGTCCACCTATGGGGCAGTCACATCATGTATCTTGGGGAAAATAAATTGAATGGTACAGCAGTGCCACCAATCAAATAGAACATATTAGCAATATTTTATGCATGTATCAGAGCTGGTCAGCATTGTGCGTAATGTTTTGGCAACCAGTCACAAAAGGCTGTCATTTTTGTAATAATTCTGGATCATTCAAAACCTCATGTTCCACACCACATTTTGTTGGCGGTAGTTTGAATCAGTGCAAAACACTAAACTGTAAACAGTATTTGTCTTTGCAAACACATGATCAGCACTGTTCTACACATAGTTGTGGGTTCTCAATGTTCTGTCTATGTTGCTGTGCATTCACACAACTGTTTCTGAATCCTGATGTATTTGTGGATTCACTGCTTCGGCTGAGACGATCCATTCAGAGTGGTTCAGTCTTTAGAGTGACCTGTTCTGCTTCTATCTGTTCTGTCTTCACGTGTACGTCCACAAACTTGTATTCAACCTCCAACTCTTGTCCATCTGTTTTGTCTGGCGCTTCACTGTTGTCCTCTAGATACTCATGAGACCCGACAGTGGCGTCATATGGGACAACACCCATGTCTCTGAATGAGGGCACTATCATGTCCTGGGTCATCACATGCTGGTACGCCTTACCCACAATGTCACACACGTCATAACGCGACACAATTCGACCGACGTTCTCAACGAGGAATTCCTCGCACTGTCGCTGGTAGGCCTCCTTCAGAGGCTGGAAGGCACTGTCTTCTTTAGGTTGCTGGGTGTGACTGGTGTGAGGCGGCAGGAGATAGAGCACAATGAACTGCTGTTCCGCCCAGTCTATGAGGGGCATGTTGACAAACGGGCGGTGACCATCGTACAGCACCAGCACCGGGTTGTCTCGGCTACAAGGCACGATTGACAGGAAGTGATCCTTCAAGAACTTCTGGAAGTTGCGACTGTTTGTCATGCCGTCATTCGATACGGTTCCTCCCGTGCCCGGCAGTCCGTCCATCAGTAGGTCGCGCGTCATGCGTCGGCCACTGAACACGACAAACGGCGGAAGGACATGTCCTGCAGCATTCATGCAACTCATTACTGTCACCTCGGTATATTGAGAGGGCGTGACCCTGCTGAAGAACGGTGTCGTTGGGTCAGTCTCGGCTGTGTTCCCCGCTCTTTGGTTCGTGTCGACCACCGTGTCGTGAACTCGGAATATCCGGTCGGGCTTGTCGAGTAAGTCATACTTCTGCATCACGCGCATCAGTTCACGGTAGTAGTTGTCGACGGCTTCCTTTGTGATGCTGCGTAGCATCGCCAGGGGAACGCTGTCCATATCGGTTATGTCCAACTCAGGCCACCTGGCGCGGAAATGCTGCAACCAAGTGTCAGTCACTATGTCATTCTCGCTTTTCGTCTTCAGGAAGTATGCTGTTTCTGAGACCAGCGCAGCAAGTTGTTTTCTCGAATATTCATATCCACATGCCGACATGTCGCCGACGTATGACACCAGGGCGGCCTCATTACTTGGAGTAAGCAGTCGCAGCGACACGGCCGATGAATTGGCACGTCCACGTGAATGCTTTTGTGCTCTTTCCCTTTGTTCGTGCAGAACTTGCGAATATTGTATTCCAACCTTCTTCATGTTTTTATCCTCTTCCCTTTTGCGCTGTGTGCCCAGTCCCTGTAGTAAAAATAATGCAGTTAACATACACGAATAACTACAGGTGTACACACAACACATTGGAATTTGGAAAAACAAAAATCTCCTGAGTTAACAGTGTTGAAATCTGAAGTTTGTGAACAGTAATATACTTGCCTTTATAATCCATTTGAGAATAGTGTACATATAAATGTTTGTTAGAATCATCTAACCATTTGAATTTGATCATTAGAATCTAAGATTTGAAACTTGCAAAAGCATGATTAGCCAAAATGGCTTAATTAAATGTTACAGGAGAAGAAACTATTTTAATACTTTTCATATCTTTCAATTTCATAATACCTAAATAACTTAGTTTGCTGGTTGGCTAGGGTGCCTAGACGTTTGGTTATTCACAAAATTATTTTTAAATGAGACTAGGGATCACGTTTAAAAAACTTGGCGAGGTGAGCGATAAATCACTCACCTAAATATGCCAAATAATTTAGCGTGAGCGATTTATTAGTTTATGCCACAGCGGTATCAATTACAAATTATTATTACGCAAGATTAATTCGATCAGGTCAATTCGGGACATCAAGCGTTGGCACAGATTCAAAAATTGCATGCTGATAAAACATTTGAGACAGGAAGAAGTATTGACGTTACAGAAAATAACAGCAGTGTAATAACGTAGATGATTAAATTGTTTTGTTTATAAGGCTGATGCTTGCTGTCAGCACCACGGCTACCGTCGCGCACCCATGACCCGAGAAGAGATCGCGCCAATGCTAAATTATGTGACAAGAACAGACCTTTGCGCAAACAAATAGGTGTATATTTTGCCACTAGAGGGCATCACATGCAGCTGGTCTGGTGACGCAAGTGATAATGGCAGTTAGCGCTAAATCGCTCCCTAGATGAGAGATTAGCGCATGCTTTAGGGAGAGAGAGATCGCTCGCCTAAAAATGGGCCAAGTGGCCCTGAAGTCCTTTGGACTAATACGTCTATATGTGACCCCAGCTGACCAAATGAGTGATAAGTCGGAAAAATTGTAACATTGTTTTCTTACATCATTGTAAAGGTATGGTAGGGTGCTTTACACGGTTTCAAAAAATATGACTGCTACAAAAATTGGCAAAGTTATGGAGCATTGAACATGGTAGGGATCAAAAAGTGAAAATGAAGAAAACGGCTGTTGAAGTTTTACATTATATATGCAAATGGATTGCATGGAAATATTACATGCACAACATTCAAATGTGGCACACAGTATGTAATATGTATGTTATGTTGCAATGATACACTTGAAGTACAAATGTGCTGCTACAAAGACTTATCAAGTTATGCCAGATTATGTCTTCATGTGTAAAACTAAGAGGACAGATTATCTGAGAGCAAAAGGTAGACTCACTGTTTGACACAGTTTAAAACCTACAGGCAACTGTCCAGTTTAACAGGGGTCTAGTGGCTTAATGCTGTCTGTTGACACAAGCTACTGCCAGTGACCAATTACAGATTAGTCACAGCTTCCATCAAACAATAGCAGGCAGAGAATCTTAGCTCCACAGCTGGGTGTAATACACAACCAGAGCTGCCACTGATTCATGGTCAAGTAGATTAGCTCAATGCACCAACTAAGACAATACACAACACTGTGAGTGACAGTGTCCAGAGTGAGGCCTAAGCAGTGTCATTGCTGAATAGATCAATTAAACCTGCCAAGTGGGTGACATTCTGCACAAGTGTTCATTAATCCTTTTTGATTGTTCAGAACACCAGACTGACCACATACCTAAACAAAGCGAATGTAATAAGTGAAGAACAGGCAGTGTTCAGATAGGGGTATTGGTTGAATTGTATTTGTCTCGACTCAAAAGGCTTTATTGTGTCTTCATCGATTATAAGAAAACATTTGATTTAGTAGACTGGTCCTCCCTGTGGTCTAAGATAATTTCATGCGGTATTAATGGTATTGTGTTGATCATGAATAAATGAGGGCCAGGTGTGTCAGCCTTTTTCTCATGTGTAGAGGTATGGCAAGGAGAAAACTTGTGTCCTTTGTTATTTGCTATTTACCTGAATAATTTTGAACACTGTTAGACACAATTATAACGGACTTGACATGGCAGCTGGTTAAATTTACATATATAGTGTATAGCGGAACTATGTCAATTCTTCTAATGGTTGACATTTGGTTGTTTCAGGTGTCAACTATATTGTGAATCTGTAATTATTAGTCTATATTGATACAATTGATTGACACAGTACCATGTTTACACAAGACATGGCAAGCGTAAACAGAACAGTAGAATGCATTTGATATCAATAAAGTGTAGGATATTTCACTCTATAGTTGTCCAGAATAATAATTTTCTATGTTTGTCACCTACAGGTGACAGAATATTAATTTTCTATGTTTGTCACCTACAGGTTTCTACAGACAATACATCTTTAACCAATAGACACCACAGTCACACCATTTTATAATAATTAAATGAACATCAAAATAAACACAACTTGCAATTATAGAAAATCAATAGTTTTGAAGATACAGTTTAAAAGTGTTAGGCAACTGTTCAGTCTAACAGGGGTCAAGTGTGTCTACTCTGCCTGGGTGCTGTGACCAATTAAAGATTAGTCAAGGTCTCAATGGCCTAGGCTGTAGAGATTAGTCACAGCTTTTGACTTTGTGGCACATTACACAACATCTACTGTTGAGGGTGGTCTCAAGGGCCCTTCTCAAAACCACATCACTAGTTAATGTAAACCTTTTGCACTTTGGGGGCCCCTTAGAATGATTCAATCAAATACAGATTTCTTGTATATAGTGGCAGCACCCTAAGATACATATATGCAAAATCAGAAAAAAAGTTGCTGAACAGTTTTTGAAAAAATAGGCCAAATGTTACATTTTTTATCAGTTTTGGGGTCCTTGGAGGCCCTAGGGAGCCCTTAAAATGATTCAATCAAATACAGATTTTTCGTGCATAGTGGCAGTGCCCCAAGATATGTCTATGCAAAATTAGAGAAAAAGTTGCTGAACAGTTTCCGAGATACGGCAGCTAACGGCGGACGCAGAGCGATGGTAATAGTCCCTTGGACCTTCGGCCAAAGGACTAAAAATAATGCACTGGTATTTGGAACACAGAAATTGTTTATATAACGTGTGAGCAGTACAATATTATGATAAGTTTAATAACCAATACCTAACTAGCAGGTGTTAACCAGTCAATTGGCTACTGTAGACTCTGTAGTGGGCTATTCCACCGTTACATGTGTGACATTCAGACATTTTTAATCTTTGAACTTCTACAGATCTATGCTAATGTATTGCAAACTGTTGTTACCTAGCATTGTTGTATGTTTTGTTTAATAGTTAGTGGTGACCTGTGTACATAACTATAAGAGAAATAGTTTTTCGTTATACGTTCTAACAATTTGCTGGCGCACATGCACTAAAAGTAGGCACTTCATTCTTCAATGAATTCTGCAAACTGGGTAGTTTCGAGTGCGTTGACTTGCGATTACCGCGCAGCACCATCTCGTTTGCCGGCACGCGGGTAGCGTTTTGTTTCAACTCGTGTTTTGGCACTTTTTTTCAGTCACTAACCTCATTCACTGCGGAATTCTTATGGAGCGTAAGTTGGAAATTCTTGACGTCTTTTTCTGCTCGATATTTGACCAAAATTAAGCTAAATTTCATCAATTTGATGGTATAACTGCATTTCAACTGTAACTTTTATATGATTGTTAGTACTTGGGTATAGGTAACAACAAATGTGGTTTTAGCGCCATTCAAAACATGCAAGATTTGTTTGATTTGAATGATCTGTGTCAGTCAGACCAACAGTGCATCACCGGAGCCAAATGCAGATCACGACTTATTCCATTTCTCTGAATGTAAATCACTACAGAAACAACATTACATGTTCAGACTTTTAGATATTATTAACCCTACAAGTGGCCACTGGGCCGAATTCGGCCCGTGCGATCAGACTGCTCCCGGCCGATTTTCGGCCCGATTCAGTATCACTCTTTTCAAAAAAATTTCGTTTCCATCACTAGCAACTAATATGGGAACGCGAGGGATCATTGGAAAGCTGAATTATTCTTCTTCCCGTGGCATTTTTATCAATGAGTTGTATCGCATCATGATTCAGTAATAGCAAATCACAACCAAGCTTTAAAATGTCGTAGTAGTAGATGCCCAAATATGGCCAATTTTAGTACGCTCTGCATCAGGATTTTACATTCCCATTCATATGGTTTAAACAGGGAAATGGAGGTACCAATGGAAAGCCCAACGATTGGTCTATCCAAATAAATTTACGTCAATGGTCAACCAATCAGCGCATGGCTCTAAAATGTCTTCTTGTAGACGCTGGTTTCATTCCATCACGACGAAAGTCTGCCATGTTTTTTGTCTCGCTTTGATTAAATAAGTTGAATTATTTCAAATGTCCGCGGCAATGTATCAGCAAAATACATGACAGTATTTGTGGATCAAGTTATTATACTAGTTCAGACAGTTACACTGACTTTGGGGGCTGTTTTGGAGTGGATATTATGCAAGTTGCTGGCGAGCCGGACATCGCTGTCTTGCACCTGGACATGGGCCGATTCGGCCGGCCTACTCGGTCCGCCAGCGAAGGATACGATGCATTCAGAATTCAAATACATGTCCTATAAACTGATGACATATATAGGTGTGTAATTAGGAACTGTAGGTATTACTTACTTTATTGATATTTAAGGAAATTGATAATAGATACGTTATGTTATCTGACAGGTGCGCCACTGCGCGAAACGGTAGGCCTGCGAGGACTATTGCCATATTGTTTGTATTTGAACTTTCTACGAAAAATACAATAAAATGAAAAGTTCTGAGTCTAGTTTTCATTATCACGCAGCTGAAATGTACAGCTACATTTGTCACACTGGATGCATGATCATACAACCGCACAATAATTATTTTGTCACCGGGCAAACTTGGGTTTCTACTTTACCCTCGTTCTGACGTTCATGAAGAATAGTCTAAATTTTACATGGGTCTACCTAACAAAATTCATATAACAAAAAATTCTGAGTATATTTGATTATTTTTTTCTGTACTCATTAGCTTATATACATGGCTACATTTCTCTAATTGGACATTGACACATACAACCACTCAGAAATTAGCTAGTAGTAGGGTGAAAAAATATTCTTTTGCATTTATTTTATATAAACTTTAAACAGTTATATCTTCATGATTATTTGATGTTATTGCCAACAAAATGATAGCTCAATCATATTTTTACGATACGTATTAGCGAAGTTGTGATTTTTTAAAAGCACCCCTACAAATAGCTCCAAATTGTGTACAGCGTGGAAGTTTACCATTGGTCACCTGTAGGGTTAAGGTGGCTGGATCAGCTAGCATATGCTTCTTTTGAATTAATCATTTCTAATATGTTTTGAAGATAAGCTAACCATTTTTTCTCAGAGTTTGCCTAAGACACAAAACAATACTCCAGACCAAAAAGAATTTCTTTTTTATGTTGTTTAGAGATATATAAATGTGATTAGACAATTAAAAAATATGTCAAAAACCACCCCAAAATGGCATTTTATTTCATTTTTGGGAAAATTCAAACGAAATTGTTTATGGTTGTAAGTACAAACATGTTATTGACATTCACACGGGTTTTTTTGGTAAACAAATGCATATTAAGTTTGATACAGCTCCATAAACATTTTGCTACAATATTGAAAGACAGCAAAAATCTGTACTGCATTTTTGACACGATCCCTTCACCAAACATAAAACCATCCCATGCAATTTTGGGTAAACACAAGTCGAGTTCATATGCCAAGTTATGGCTTTGTAAGTATTGTAGTTTTTATAAAAAGTTACATTAAGTAATACTTCCTGGTTGTTACTGTTAATATAAGTGTCACCAGATGCTTGTTTTTTGTTTAGAAATGTGACTTTTTTACTGGCATGTGGCTTATTTCAACACGATTTAACAGACACTTCTATTACTGAGATTTCCCCCCAGGTTTTCCCGCTAAGTTGTCTCATGATATTGTGTTATGAAGGGCCACGTGTTAACTTGTTGTGGTAGACAAGATTGATTGACACCTGCTGGGGTCAGTCACTTGTCATTGCAACTGGCAGCTGAGGTCGGGCATTATCGGTGAATAAACAAAACTACCGGCAGTATTTGGTGATCATCAGTTTCCAAGAATCTGAAAAGGGACTTTCCACAGACACACTAAAAATACTAGTTTTTAAAGGACGGCTTGGTGACATGTGGCGATACTGCCTGGGTTTTTTTAATAGTAGATAGTACACATGTTCGTACTGGCACCTACTAATGTTCTATGAAGAAAAAATTAAAGAAATCACTATTTTATTAATATGATTATAGTAGCATTACCACATAAAAACTGCATTACCTAAACATGTTTTGTTATGCATATAAGGAACTTGTTCTGAAGTGAATGTTTTTGATTTTATGAAAATCGGACAACTACTAAGTTATTAAGTTGGAAAGGTTAGTGCCCCAGGGGTTTTCGTTGGAACGGTGAGCATGAAAAATAACACAGAAAGAATAGGATCACAGTATTTCCAGGGTGTACCCCTATTTTACCATTGTTTTCACAACAGCTAAGTCATTAATTGAGGTAATTACGTCAAATTTTGCATATACAGGTACTTTCACACAAAGAATTCATTTTTTTGCATTTTCGTTGACCAAATTTGCATAGTTCATGACCTAATTAGCATAATATGGCCTACACATTGGATCCTACACTGTAATAAGATGAAATTCATGTCATTAAATGTTTAGTGTATATTTACAGGGTATTAGAAAGTGTAACAAATCTTGTTTCATTATAGCTGATTTCAAAATTGGTGCATCATGATTACAAAATGGTGGCCATATTGAATGAGGATTCCCAATCTTTTTAATAAAGAAATTGTTGTTCTGAGCATGTAATTAACTTTGTAATGACGTTTACAATAGTACAGCATAAACTATTGCAATCAATTAATTACCACAATTTGAATAATTAATAGCATAATTTGCATAAAATAAAATGGCGGATATTAAATGTAGAATCTCAATTTTTTAATACATATTTTTCCAAAAGCACATCATTAATATTTGAGGCATAGTAAAATGGTACAACAAACTTTTTATTAAAACTCACTTAGTTCCCATAATTTGCATAATCGATTATGTAATTATCATAAAACAAAATGGCGGACAAATGTAAATGAGGAATCCCCATTTGTGTTATGTAATTTTTCAAAAGCATCATTTATGTTTAGTGCTTCTTATCATAGTACTACATAAAGAGTTTAATTACTATAATTAGATGTCACTTAATTCCACCTTTGCATAATTAATATCTGTACCAGTTATACTTAGCCATATGAATTGCAGAAGAGGTCCATGAGAGATACCTGCATTTAAGGTAGCAGGATCCCTTTTGAACTACTTTTAACACCATATAATATTGTCATTAACTTGATGTACCATAAAATAGCACATGGTTTAAATTTGGTAGGAAATTATTTTTTTGGCATAAATTATGCTAATTAGCTGACAATATGGCTGCCGCGACAGTCGAAAGGGGCTCAATTTTCAAACATGATAAAACTTTAACTATACACAGCAGGGATATGAAATTAACAACTGTCAAAGATAACACATAAAGGCATATTCTGAGGGAAATAGATATTACAAAAAAGAAATTTAAATATTTTTACAACATTTATACATTTTTTCCTTATATTCTAGCGCCTAATTAAATATTCGTGCTTAATAAAAAATCACATTCCACCATTTAAACACAAAATCGTTCCATTAGCCAATTATATAAAGAAACAATGCTGAAAAAATCAGAGCAATATCTTTAATGGTGTTGGAGATAACATGTTTGAAGGTAGAACACATTCACGAAAAAATGATAGTTGAGTAAAATGCGTTTAAAGTTTTGCACTGCAATACGTGGCTATGGAACATAAACAAATTCCAGCTTCACTAATTAGGGTTTTTTCTTGTAATTAGGGTTTTTGTCATTTTATACTTGTTTAGCAATAATTAAGCTACAACTATAGTGCATTTAAAAAAATATGTACAAATTTAAAAAAATAACATTTTTAATGGGATCCTGCTACCTTAAAAACACAGTGTAGTGAATAACTGCACCAACAACTAAAATTTTATTGTTAGTCTTTGTTGTTACAATAGCTATCTAAATGTAGGAATACATAATAATTAATTAATATATAATTATACACGCCAATAATTTAATTATGGCAATAACTAAATATTATAATGGTGAAAATACCCATCTTAAACTGGCTAATTATTACTATTAGTAAGCAAAAAACAAACGTAATAAGTTCTTATTTTATAATTAATAGAGTAAGGTTGGAATACAGATTCCCGAATTTCAAGTTTAAAATCAATTATTACGTGTAACCAGTGTACTGTGAATATTATGGTTTGCCTGCATGACAGCTAGGTGCCAATTTCGCCCAGTGGACAACCAGCACAACGCGGTTGTCTGCCTGGCAGATATCCAGCTAGTTGCGGATTTTACCAGGCAGCCAGTCTATTTTATCACAGCGTCACCGTCTGCAGTGGCGTTCTCGAAAACCATGCAACTAGGTCGCACAAAAGGTGATTTCCGCATTTGTAAACCTTTTTCAAATGTCACATAACATATATCATCTGAACAGTGTATATACACAAACTTGAATTTTAGGCAATAACACTAAAAAATTCATGCTTATACAATAATTCGACATAACTTTTGTTTGGTTTACCGCAGAAACTTCTTGCAATGTCTGCAGTAAAGACGAACACGTCTTCTAATTGGTCTAACAGATCTCATGACGATCCAAATGGGTTTACAAGTGTGGGTCTTTAGTTTGCTGCGACCTGTTTTTGCGGAATCCGTACTATCGCGGAGTGCCGTTGGCATAACATTTTTGGCATGAATCATCACTAAATCATGAATGATCAATTTGTTAAATAAGGGAATACTTTTAAAAACTTTATACCATTATAAAGAACATTATCTTGTCATTCCAGTGATATTAAATTTGTATTATTTAACAAGGACTGAATGATGTAAGGGCTGTGTGATCAGCGACCTGTCGTAGTTTAGCATCAGAACTGGCCAGATCTAACAGCCGCGGTGGCCGCTGTGGTAACGCTAATTATAGTATACAGGCCAATCCATGGCAGTTCTGTTATAGGTAGCCCTAGACTAGGACACAGTAGTCACACTTTGTCTTAGGCCAGGGTTGGTTACTGCTTACCCTTGGGCTTGGCATGGCTTATGTCATTATTTATGGTTATGCTTTTAGACTTAGAAATGATATAAATTTTGTTATGCAATAATTTTAATTAACTAGACATTATGGCGTTTTTTTTAATGTCTGGGTCTGTTGCGGTAGCACTGTAATTAGCCAATACTGACTTATTAATTATATTATTATTAAATAAATGGTTATGTATAGTTAACATTTATTTAATAATTTATGTGGGTTTACAGCTTGCATAAATTAGACAAATATCTTCATAATCAGGGACATTATCATTATGGGCTTTTACTGAAATGTTTCGGTCTGTTGAGGTAGCATGCTAATTAGCCAATACTGACTTATTTATTAAGTTATTATTAAATTAATAGTTACTATACATTTATTACCATAATTAATGTGGTTATACACCTTGCATAACATATATATCTTCATATTCAGGGATATTATGGTCTTTTATTGAAATGTGTCAGTCTGTTGAGTTTGTAACTAAAATTAACTAATTAATTTGGTTATAATTAGTATTAAAAATATTAAATATTATAAATGTATTACTCTAGTCAATGTTTGAAAACCATGAAAACAGTATTTAAATATCTAGTCTCTATAAATAAATGTTATGACATTTTAAAGCAAATATTTATCCACAAAAATGAGTCCATTTTGCCATTGTAAGAGATCCAAAAAATGATGCTGTTTTGCCGTCTTAAAATTGCAATATCTTTTGATCTATTAAAGGTATCTGAGACTTTAAATTAAGCCCATTCCCAATGGTCTAGCAAGAGTTCATGTTAAATTTTTTTGTTGAAGACGAAGTGTCTACTCAAACGTCAAAGAATTAAATCATCATCACTCGTTTAGAAAATGGGGATACCCGAATATAGACCCATCACAAGATTATTGTCAAATGCTAGTGTACATAGACGTAACATAAGAAAAACCCATTAGGCATTACAAAGTCAAAGACGCAACCGACTACTGAGTAATTAAGTCAGTAACATCGTCGTGTACCGTCTTGGCGTCTACCCGACTACCGGGCGAGAGCAGCTTGCGGGTGATTTGCAGTCAATTCTGCCAATGTGCACAGAACTATTATAGTATTCAGGTAACCATTATAACTTCACAAACCTTCTTACGACGCATGTTGACTAATGCAAAGCGAATTTAGTAAACGCTAACGAAATATAAAGCGGTCCTTTGCGCCAAAATTATGCGTACACATTTAATGAGATCGCGCAAAATCCCGCGAGCTAAAACGAGATTACGAGTTACGACTCCGGCAATAATTTCCTGCCTATTCGCCAGATGGCGCCACTTCAAGGAAAATGCGAGGCGTATTAATTTTTTTCTTCTGAGGATGCTGATGTGGCGGAAGCTGGAAGATGGTTCCAGTCTGCTACTGTCCGGGAGAAAAAGAATTATAAAGAACTGGGTGGTGGACATGTTCCTGATACAATCGTTGAGTGCCTCTTGTTCTTGGGACAGAAGGTGGTAGTAATTTGAGCGAATAATATCGACTAGTCCATTATTAATTCTAAAGAGCATTCCTAGTCTATTGACTAGTATTGTGATATCTTCGCTGTTGGAGGGCGGGCCATTTGAGTTATAGCAGCATGGATGTAACGCTACCGGGTGTCCTTTCTGTGTAATTATTAAAAACATATCTAGCTGCTTGACGTTGTACGCTTTCTAATGTATGAATATCTTTCTGCTTATGTGGGTCCCAAATGGATGATGCATATTCTAAAATGGGGCGCACCATTGTGGTGTAAGTTGCAGACTTTACCTGAGGAGTACATTGTCGAAAATTTCTCCCCAAGAAGCCTATTGTTCTGTTCCTTTTTGCTGCCGTGGCTTCGATATGGTTGGTCCAGGATAGGTTGTCTGCTATGGTTACACCAGGATATTTGTGAGAACTCGTTGTCTCAAGATACTGATTGTGCAAAGTGTAGTTAGTTAGAATAACCTTCTTGGACTTGTTAGGTAAGATTCAAATTTTACAACGTGAAAACTACTTAAAAGTCTACACGTTTGTAGATGGCATTATTGTCTTTATGATGTCATAAAAAACATTAGAATTCAGTTGTTGCAACCAGAAATACAGCCATTTAAAATGTTGAGCCTCCCACACCAAGGTCCAAGGGCAAGGTATACAATACATGTCATACGCTATGGCCTATGCAATACAACTTACAAGATTTAACAAGATTGCTATCCAGAAAAATAACTCTAGATGGCAGGTAGACAAGGAAACCTTTTGGCTTATCGAGAGTCCAATACTTTTTATCTACATGTATCCCGCCCTTTTAAGGTATGTGTCGATTTTATTTTTAAACATATTCACGCTACTAGCACCAACACAATCAGGAGATAATCAGTTCCATTCCACACATCACATGTTATATTATATATGACATAATATAAATTATATAGCATGTCGGCATGCCTAGGCTAGACGCAATTTCAACCCCACACATGCAAAACTGATGGAGATATGTTGGGACAGATAAACATTTGAACAAACAATAAATACCATTCTGTTTTATAATTATATATGACATACTTCTAAGTGACTTGGTTACATTACTGTAATTAACCAGAGGTGCGACATATAAGAATCATTAGGCAAAATAGTAAACAGGAACATGCAAGAGTCATCATTGGAGTAAGGAACTGCCAACGTTTAGGTTTAGGGTGGTATAATACGATTTTAAACAAATAGGTTTTTAGTTTTTTTTAAACAATTTTACGGTGCTTATAATTTTAGATGATTTGTGAACAACGTTGGCAAGTTTAACCCGCCCCCCGGGTTAAACCCGGGTTGGGCTAAACCTCCATTTTGGGCTAAACTGGGTTAAACTATTTTTCAGGCACATTTTATCACAATATGAAAGAATAAAGCAGGCAAAGTGTTTCATATATCGTTTATCAACATGAAACAGTTAACTAACATGGTACATAGAAATGCACATACATATATTATTGTTTTCATGTTTCACTTCTTAGGCCTCACTCTGGACACTGTCACTCACAGTGTTGTTTATTCTCTTAGTTGGCGAGTTGAGATAATCAACTTAACAATGAATCAGTGGTGGCTCTGGTAACTTTAGAGGAGGGAGGATGAATCCAGTTGTTGGCAGTGAATACAAGTGCTGAGAGGGTAGATTACCACCTGCCAGTCTCCAGGACTCTATATCCTCCTGTTCAGTAACCTGCAAGCTAACACCAGGCTGTACTGGTGTAGGTTGTCTGACTGGAATCACTGCACTTCTTCAGAAGACTCAGCTAGTAATTAATGGCAGTGTCCAGTGTGAGAGAGACATGAATTTTATGGCTGCCACTGATAAAAGACCTTTTTATAGTGGACTTTCTGGCCTGGTTTAAATACATTAAAGGATTATGGTCTGAACTGGTATCTAGTATAAGTTGTTTGCATAAGGTGGATATTAACTTGGGGTTTCTGGCTGGGGAAAATACTTACATCTGAAGTAACCTTTATGCAATCAGTGTGCAAAAAAGTTATATCAGTCAGTAACAGAATACCCCAATAGCACGATTATCATCTGATTATCATAAAATGATAACTAGACACACTGACACACTTATTTAAAGAGCAGTTGTCATCTTTCATTACATCAATAATATTACAACAGTTTTAAACCATCATCAATCAACATACCAACTGTGTTAATATTGAGAATATCCCTCTGATATCATCCCGATATCTCAGATAGAGTAAAGCTTAGTTTAACCCAGGTTAAACTAGTAAAACCCAGGTTTAACCCGCCGGGCTGGGCAAAACCAGTTTAACCCGGATTAAACCCCAAACCTGTTTGTGAAGGGGCGTTGATTTAAGATATAATGGTCTAATAAAAGCAATGTTTTCAAAATATTTGTTAAGTCTTAATACCATGTCTTAGGATATATATTAAAAGAATTAAATATAAACAATATCCGACTAATTTCTGAGCGTGTTTGTCATTCCTGTTAATTGTGAGTGTCACTCAATTTCCAAGAGCAACTGTTGGTGTTAATTGTGATGCCCCCCCCATGTCTTCAGTTTACAAGGCAGGAGTGCTAATTTGAGACCTCTAGCAAGGACTACGTACCTGGCTTTGTGTTTCAATCCAACAAACTAGATTGTTTAGTAAAATAGTAATGTTAGTTGTGTTAATTCCATGGGTGAATGTTAATTTTGTTATTGATTAAAAAGTGGTGCAAATTACTTAATTACTATCACTCCTACCAAACCACCAACAATTAAATATACTTGCAAGAACCCTTGAAATTAAAAGGATAAATTACACAGACATATTCGCTAGTACACATACTACACAAGACACTGAGGAAGATATTTAAACACTTGTAACATTTTGTTGCATAAATTTAAGAAGTAACGTAATTAAACAGCTGGATTAACATGTAAAAACCTATCTTACAGGATACTGATGAATAACTTGTTTTAAATTAAGCTTTAAGAAGCTGAAGTTTTCAGCAATTATAATTTTAGATATGCTTCAGAAATAGCACTTTTATATTGTAATTCAAGACAAGTTTCCCCTTAATTTGTTTAATCCTAAATAGCGAGTGTGACTGTTAACGAATACATTTATGTCAGGTAAAAATCCGTAAACAATCTGTACTTATAATTAGGTATAAAAATGCATAGCTTTTAAAAGTAAATGTTAGAAATACAAAAAGATAACATAAAAATAAGGTAATTGCTATTACCGAGGAAAAACAGCAGAACATGTATGAAATATTGTGGTACTTGACTGTTTTATTGATATATTATTTATTGATATACAAATTTTTTGTGCTAACTGTAATGTGATTTACCAATGTTAGTGCTGACCATACTATGTCTTTTACCAATTTGATGAGTTGTACCAGTTTTATTATTGCCATTTCAATGTGTATAAAGGAAAATTTCCGTTTTTAGTCCTTTGGCTGAAGGTCCAAGGGACTATTACCATCACCCTGCGCCCGCCGTCCACTGCCGTATCTCAGAAACCGTTCAGCAACTTTTTCTCTAATTTTGCATAGACATATCTTAGGGCACTGCCACTATGCACAAGAAATCTGTATTTGATTGAATCATTTTAAGGGCTCCCTAGGGCCTCCAAGGACCCCAAAACTGGTAAAAATGTAACATTTGGCCTATTTTTTCAAAAACTGTTCAGCAACTTTTTTTCTAATTTTGCATAGATGTATCTTAGGGTGCTGCCACTATATACAAGAAATCTGTATTTGATTGATTCATTCTAAGGGCACCTAAGGGCCCCCAAAGTGCAAAAGTTTTACATTATCTAGTGATGTGGTTTTGAGAAGGGCCCTTGAGACCACCCCCAACAGTAGATTTTGTTTAATGTGCCTCAAAGTCAACACCATGACTAATCTCTGCAGCCTAGTGCTACTGTTCCATTGAGCCCTTGACTAATCTTTAATTGGCCACAGTGCCCAGGCAGAGTAGACACTTCCAACAGTAGATTTTGTTTAATGTGCCACAAAGTCAACAATATGACTAATCTCTGCAGCCTAGTGCTACTGTTCCATTGAGACCTTGACTAATCTTTAATTGGTCACAGTGCCCAGGCAGAGTAGACACACTTGACCCCTGTTAGATTGAACAGTTGCCTAACAGTTTTTATCTTCAAAACTATTGATTTTCTATAATTGCAAGTTGTGTTTATTTTGATGTTCATTTTATTATTATAAAATGGTGTGACTGTGGTGTCTATTGGTTAAAGATGTATTGTCTGTAGAAACCTGTAGGTGACAAACATAGAAAATTAATATTCTGTCACCTGTAGGTGACAAACATAGAAAATTAATATTCTGGACAACTATAGAGTGAAATATCCTACACTTTATTGATATCAAATGCATTCTACTGTTCTGTTTACGCTTGCCATGCCTTGTGTAGACATGGTACTGTGTTAATCAATTGTATCAATGTAGACTAATAATTACAGATTCACAATATAGTTGACACCTGAAACAACCAAATGTCAACCATTAGAAGAGTTGACATAGTTCCGCTATTCACAAGCAAGAAATCTGTATTTGATCGAGTCATTTTAGTAGAACATACATTTTCTACATCATCATCCCTAAGGCTGTTGTAAATTTCACCAGCTGCCATGTCAAGTCCGTTATAATTATGACTAACAGTGTTCAAAATGATTCAGGTAAATAGCAAATAACAAAGGACACAAGTTTTCTCCTTGCCATACCTATACATCACATGAGAAGAAGGCTGACACAGCCTGGCCCTGATTTATACGATTTAGCATTTTTGTACATGTTGTATACAACTTTCAACACAGTACTATTAATACCGCATGAAATTATCTTAGTGCACAGTGAGGACCGGTCTACTAAATCAAATGCTTTCTTAGAATCGATGAAGGCACAATAAAGCCTTTTGCGGCGAGACAAATACAATTCAACCAATACCCCTATTTGAACACTGCCTGTTCTTCACCTATTAAATTCGCTTTGTTTCGGTATGTGGTCAGTCTGGTGTTCTGAACAATCAGTAAGGATTAATGAACACTTGTGCAGAATGTCACCCACTTGGCAGGTTTAATTGATCTATTCAGCAATGAGGACACTGCTTAGGCCTCACTCCCAACACTGTCACTCACAGTGTTGTGTATTGTCTTAGTTGATGCATTGAGCTAATCTACTTGACCATGAATCAGTGGTGGCTCTGGTTGTGTATTACACCCAGCTGTGGAGCTAAGATTCTCTGCCTGCTATTGTTTAATGGAAACTAACCTGTAATTGATCACTGGCAGTAGCTTGTGTCAACAGACAGCATTAAACCACTAGACCCCTGTTAAACTTGGCAGTTGCCTGTAGGTTTTAAACTGTGTCAAACAATGAGTCTACCTTTTGCTCTCAAATAATCTGTCCTCTTAGTTGTACACATGAAGACATAATCTGGCATAACTTGATAAGTCTTTGTAGCAGCACATTTGTACTTCCAGTGTATCACTGCAACATAACATATGTTCAATGCTCCATAACTTTGCCAATTTGTGTAGCAGTCATATTTTTTGAAACCGTGTAAAGCACCCTACCAAACCTTTACAAGGATGTAAGAAAACAATGTTACAATTTTTCCAACTTATCACTCATTTGGTCAGCCGGGGTCACATATAGATGTATTAGTCCAAAGGACTTCAGGGCCTCTTGGCCCATTTTTAATGTAATGTTTTAAACAGACAATACACTTATTGAATCTTGTAATAAGTTAAATAATAAGTTAAATAAGTTCTCAAAATTGTTTTTTTTAAATAAACAAGAATTCTGGACAATATGTGATGTTTTAAATTTTACGTCTTTTTATGCCGAATCACCCGCAGAACTCGGTATATATACCGCCGACCCATGGAACTACTTCCGGTATCACAGTCAGCGGTATGCACTGACCTCTATTTATCAATAGACGTCAGTGGTGGTATGTTTTCCGTCGGTATCCGTACCGATCTAGCGAGGTCAAGAGTGCCAGTCAGGTATATGGTTTGGATAGCAGTTTCCATCAGCAATAGCTTATTGGCGTGTACCACATTGAACTTCACTTTATTTCTAGTCGTCGTCACAAAAAATGTCTGCTGTATATGTGAGCAGTCTTCAGGTTTCCAGTGTGTGCGCGTTCTCTCGACGAATCGAACCAACAGGCACAGCTGATGCCAGGTTCTTTCTGCACTACCCCTGGGAAACGCATGGATGCTTAATTATCGTTTTACTGGACGTATTGTTGTAGCCAAACACTACCCAGCAAAATCCATGGTGACGCGTATTGGATATATCTTTTGAGTGCATTAGACTTCCAAAAATTTTAAGCGAGATATTATCAACCGTTACTCTACGAAAACAACATCAACACAGCACATGGTTGTGCGATGGCAGCACCCCATGCTATTGCACCTAGTGTGACGCAGCGGCATGTTTGATCTAGATTTCTGGAGCAATGGAAATACACTGTGATTAGTTTTGGTCTGGGAAAAAGTTACTTCAGTGGATGATGTTAACATTGGGTAGAGGATTTCTCTTTATATATATTATATCACTGGCCAAGAAAAACCTCCAATTGGACCTTTCAGGCTCACATTATTGTTTCCTGAAAATAAGCAAGGGCAGTTCGTTTCCAAAAGGGGTTAATTAGCTAAGTTGGTATATTCGAACCCCCTGGCTACATCCCTGTAAACTGCAAAGCCCATGGCAGGGAATTGTAGTAACACAAACATTTGTAATGTAGAGCATGGTGTGTGACCAAGAAATATATACATATTAATTAAACAGTTTCACATTGTGTCAGAACATGCGTTTTAATAGCAAATTTCTAACGAGTCATTGATTCAATTTCAACCAAAAATCGAACCCCAATTATACAGGGCTGTTCTAGCTGCAGTCCTCGTTTTCCAAAGCAACAGCCTTAGCAATGATAAACTAATGGTAGAACAGTAACCACCAACAAGAGAAATCCTTACTGTAATTATGGCAATCCAACGACACAGAATTATTCAGATATCACTGCAGTTCTACGGCACCTTCGACTGCCCCAATGTTGAGCACTGTGGCTAAAGTTACACCAAGAACGTCGAATCACAATGTCTCATTTGATCGGATTAAACATCCAGTTGTCTCTGCGCGATCGCTTACTTCCAAGTACAGCTGTAATGTGTAATGATAAATAACTGCAATTGCACATAAACATTCTGCAATGTGCACAGTTATTATCAGTATAAACTAATGTTTGTAATTATCATGTCAACAACAATGTCATTATTAAAAAGTATAACATGAAAATAATGTCACATTTTAAATGGAACAGGTCATAGAACAATTAGTGTTCCTGTTTGGCAACATCTCATGCTGCTTTCTGCCAATAATGATGTCACAGTTCAAAATGGTGTCAGTTCACGTGGACTGTACTACAGGCTTACTGAGGCTGGACGTACAATCTCCTGGATCAAAGCTCCATCATTGTCAACAGTCATGTTACGACTGCTACGTTGAATGTACTTGCTGCTGATCTGCCTGGGCTGTGGATTGATTGACTAGTGACCTGTCCATGGCCGAAAGGTGAGCAACTGGTCAATCCACAGCTGCTGTTGATTAACCAGTTGCTCACCGGCTTGTGGCTGTGGATTGATCAACTGCTCAGCTGCTTCAGCCTGTGGACTACTTATCTGCTGACATGCTTGTGGCTGCGGACTGCCTAGCTGCTGACATGCTCGTGGCTGTGAACTGCTTATCTGCTGACATGCTCGTGGCTGTGGGCTGCCTAGATGCTGACACACCTGTGACTGTGGACTGTTTGACTGCTGACATGCTCGTTGCTGAGGACTGCCTAGATGCTGACACACCTGTGACTGTGGACTGTTTGACTGCTGACATACTTGTGGCTGTGGACAGCCTTGCTGCTGATACACTTGTGGCTGTGGATTGAGCAACTGCTGACCTCCTTGAGGCTGTAGATGGACAAGCTGTTGACTTGTTTGCAGCTGTAGTTTGACGAGATGTTGCAGCGCCTGTGGAATGATCAGCTGTTGCCCGGCCTGTAGCTGTAGTTTCACTATCTGGACCCGGGGTTGGCCACTGGCCCGGGGTTGACCACCGGCCTGGGGCTGGCCAATGAACATCTTCTGTGGACTGAATACTTGCCGACTTGTCTGTGCCTGTGGACCGACATGCTGACGTGGCTGTGAAATGATTATCTGCTGAACTGTCTGCTGCTGTGGACTTTCAGGTGGTGCGCTGATCTGCCACTCGCCACCATGGCGCTGGGGACTAACTGACTGTTCATGCACTGGTGGCTGTGGACTGACTAGCTGATGATCTGCTGTTGGACGTTCGTCTGTCAATGGCTGCAGAGTTCCCTGAGGCTGGTATTTTGTTAGCTGCTGATCAGATAATGGTAGCTGATTGATCTGCTGTTGATCCAATGGTGGCTGTCGACTGACCTGTTGCTGGTCAAATTGTGGTTTCTGATTGACTTGTTGTTGACTTGATTGTAGCTGTCGATTGATCTGTTGTTGACTTGAGTGTGGTTGTCGATTTACCTCCTGCTGATCCGATTGTGGCTGTTGTTGACATGATTGTGGGTGTCGATCGACCTGCCATTCATCCAGTTGTGGTTCTCGACTGATCTGTTGTTGACTTGATTCTGGCTGTTGATCTGCTTGTATTTGCTGATCGATCTCCTGCTGATCCAGTTGTGGCTTTCGATCGATTTGCTGTTGATCCGACTGTGGCTGTTGACTGTTCAGCTGCTGATCTGCTTCTAACTTTACTCCTGCCCGTCGATTGATTATCCGCTGACTCCTTGGACGTGGCTGGATCAGCTGCCGACTTGCCCATGGCTGTGTTGCCTGCTGTTGATTGTCTGGTTGTGGTGGTTTAAGTTGCTGTTGATGTGCCTTTGGAGTGTCCAATGCACAGCCCTCTGCCTCACTACTCCTCCAGCGGATTGCCTCTAGTCCTACATGTGCCTGCAGGTCAGATGTTGTCGGACATTCAGTTATGATATTCGGGTTGTAGGGGACCACACCCATGGTCTTGAAGGTGTTCATCACGATTTCTTGGGTCATCAACTGGTTGTAGGTCTTTGCGACAAGATTGCATATGTCGTACTTTGTGACTATCCTGCCTGGGTTGTCCGTGAGGAACCGGCTGCACTGCTTCTCAAGCGCCGACTTGAGGGGGCGGAAGGCATCAATGTCCTCCGGGTGCTGCTGGTGGCTGGCGTGAGGCGGCAGAAGATACAGGACGATGTTCTGCTCCTCTGCCCAGTCAATGAGAGGCACATTCATCTGAGGTCGGTGGCCGTCATACAGAAGGAGCGCCGGATCGTCCGCGGTGCACGGGACATACTTCAGGAAGTGTTCGTTCAGGTATTTCTGCCAGACGCGACCGTTTAAGTATCCGTCGTATGATGTCTTCCCGTCAGTGCCCGGAAGTCCTTCCATCAGTAGATCCTTTGACATGCGTTTCCCCTTGAACACCAGGTATGGAGGTAGGACCTGTCCCACGGCATTGATGCAGCTCACGACGGTCGAGATGGTTTCACCGGACTCCTGCGTTGAAGACATTCTGGAATGCATGTCTGCCTCTTTTGGGGTAGACACAGACTGTCTGCACAAGTTGCACTTTGAAGTCATAGCTGTGTCGTGAATGCCATAGATGCGGTGAGGCTTGTCCAGTAGTTTATACTTCTGCAGAATACGCAGTAGTTCCCTGTAGTAATTTCCCACGGCTTCTTCTGTGATGCCATGACCCCCGACCATTGGCAATTCACCAGGCTTAGCTATCTTCAATGCTGGCCACCGGTCAAAGAAACGTTCCATCCATTTGTCGGATACCACAGTGTTATCGTCCCTCCGTTTCAAAAAGTATGCTGTTTCCGAGACAAGCTCAGCGAGGTCGTCTTTCGTGTAGTGATACCCGCATGCAGAGATATCCTCAACAAAGGACACGAGAGCTGCTTCGTCTCTTGCTGCGAGAATCTTGGCAGGGCCCCAGGAACGACTCGTCGATGGATCAGTGCGGCCAACAGTCCTGTAACGAAGTGTCTGCTCCGGAACTCCAAATATTCTTGCAGCTTTGTACACAGATGCTTTCCCACTCTTCCACATCTCAAATGCTTTCTTCATTTTTACAGGCGTGTACGACTTTCTGTACGTTGTATATACCTCAGACTTTTTTTTAGGTAGTGTGACTTTCTGAAGCAGAAAACGATACAGTTGATGTATGTAATTCTACTCCACATGTACAATGCAAAATTAATTACATAACATAAACTACATATAATTATATAAAGCATATTCCAAGTTTACGTGAATAACCTGTATAGAGTATTTGGGAAATTTTCCTATGCACTCGCACTGTTTTCATATTATTTCTACATTTTAGTTATCGGTACGCACGTGGTAATAATCAACAGGTGATTGTACTAAACAAATAAATATGGCCACATGTTACAGCAGTTCACGACAATTGGAGTATAAATGTTCAAAGCACATCAAAACTAGTTATTCGTTAATTTAACAATAACATTATCATTATAGATGTATAATTTACACAAGAGCAACTTAAAAAACACCTGAAATTATGTGGAACGATTTAGTAAAGGCATTAATTGATTAAATTTAGACAGGATATAATTATGAAGTCAAAATCGACTTGGCCCGAATCCTACACAAATTCATAGTATGATTCATTTAGGCTAGCCTTATGCTAAACTTAAATTCTGGCCTAATAATAGTAATAATTTGTACAGCAAGTAAATTATTATTCGTTGACTATGACTATGTTGATTACTGTTTGAAACTACACACAAAAAGGCCAAAGGCAGCAAGCGACTAGCAAAGTAACCATGATCATGATTCATGGTATTAAGTTAACGGAAAGTCCGAAACTAAAAAAGCTCGTGTGATCGCACCTGCAAGAATTGTTTTCTACGAAACTGAACTGAAGCAATCTACCTGTAATTGTAACAACAAATGTACTTCGTTTATCTATAAGACTCCTTACACCGATCGTAAAACAGAATTTTGCATGCAAATGTTTAGCCCGCCGAACCAAAGTAAACAGAGGCTGGCCTAGATTTTTGCTAGAACGATCGATGCCACGATGGGGTGTTTTTTTGCACATTCTTTCGAAAGCCAGGGAAACACGCAGAAATTAATATTTTCTTGGTTGTAGTAAATAACACGCATACACTGTATACTATACACGGGTGTGCACATATTATACACGTTCACAAATACATGGAATTATCAACAAACCCATAACACAGTTTAACAAAATATTAGATTACTACGCGGATACGATAACGAAAATGTGTTGCAAAACTAGTATCACGGCATGACGTGTTGAACACACTAAGTTTTGTAAGTAGGCGCTAGAAAAAGCTCATAAGAACAAATGGTACACGTACTAATATATGTATACAAACCTTCCTGCGACGCATGTTGACTGTTTCAAGGGTAATCAGCGAGTAATACTCAAAAAATCAAAGCAGCGCTTCTGCAAAACACGTGCCCGAAAAACGCGAATTAGAACGAGGTTGGAAAGACGTTCCCTCTTTCGCCAGATGGCGCCACTCACGTACACGTCCTGTACGCTGCCTGGTTCTATTTACTCGTTGTCTACTAGATTAGAAACCTTATTTTGCAATACTAATTATACTGCAGATATGCATGTAATACTTAAATGTTCAATAGCATTAAATGTTTACATACTATTTACCTTAGAGTGTAAGTTTATACTGCAACGTTTTGCTTAATTCACAGTCTGACACTGTCACAAACATAGACGTGCTATATTAGATAGTAAAATATCTACATATATGCATGTAATATCGAAATATTCAATAGCATTAAATGTTTACATACTATTTACCTAAGAGGGTAAGTTTATACTGCAACGTTTTGCTTAATTCACAGTCTGACATTGTCACAAACATAGACGTGCTATATTAGATAGTAAAATATCTACATATATGCATGTAATATTGAAATATTCAATAGCATTAAATGTTTACATACTATTTACCTAAGAGGGTAAGTTTATACTGCAACGTTTTGCTTGCTATATTAGATAGTAAAATATCTACCGATCTAGTCATAGAAAAGTCCATATTTTTATGTACATGGATAAATCAAGGTATGTTTTAAGATATTTAATGGGTATGAAACTAGACATAATTGTTTTTTCAATAGAGAAATATAGGACTGGAGAACACAAAGTAACATTTGTGATTAGTTAATTAACCGTACAAATTGGATGTCATAACTTGTGTTCTGTCTCACATAGGACTATTCTCACTATACTGGTAATAACTTGTAAGTGAATGAAACAAGTTATCTGCTGGCTGTGTAAATATTAGCAGCGTGAATATGTTTAAAGATAAAATTAATAAATATCTCAGAAGGGTGAGCTATATAATAGATATCATTGTGGACTTTCAATAAGCCGATGGATCCTTGCCCACAACCCATGTGCCATCTGGGGTTTTTGCTCTGATGGTTTGACACACTAGCTGCACAAACACAAAAAATACATATTTTATAAAGTAGCCCTCTAGAATTGTTCAACTGATGACTAGTGGAATTTACACTGGGCAAGTTGTCCACTAGATTAACTAATAGTTCCACGTCTATATTAATGACTCGTTGGCACAACAGTTAGTGAAACAAATCTAATGGATCAGTATTAATTAAATAAGTAGCTCAAATGACACTTGTTTTGTCATTGAAAAAAGCTAAACTGGCCAATAATGGATGTGACTGACGTGAATGCTGCCACGCAGGCCGTTCGCGTGCTAAAAGGCACACTTTTAATTAATTCAAGACTGGCAAAAAACAATTTCTGGCTAAGGGCCTGGTTGTTGTCAACCCAGACTGTGATAATAATAATAAATAAAGTAGATTAACAAAGCACACTGAATTTGTTATAAACCAAAATAAATGAAATTATAAATAATTAAATATGCTAAATTGTGTATAATTAAAAACAGATACACTGTTAATTACAAGTAATTTGTAGGAAATTAAATGAGGTTGTGCCATTTTGGTTTAATGCCAATGACAAAAAACTCCATATAGGTTATGAGAGTTCTTAAAACGTTTGGTCCTACATCAACAAAAACATTGTTGCATTGTTAGTTAGAACTTGGATTTACCCAGAGGGGAGTCAGAAGATGGCATACATACCGGGGTAGTTTGTGGTTAAGCTGATCATTGTAGGTTTGTGAAGCGGGTCTGCACACTGAACGATCAGTGTTGGATGAATCTTCACAAGACCAAACACCTACCAAACTGTGTATTTATACAGGAATTTGTAACTCACAAATGGTCCCGATTATAATGTGCATCCAGTATGATATTCTACATATGTGGGAGAGTTGAGCTTGCTGAAAGTGAATTCGCCACACAAACTAAATTCAGGTAAAGTTTTTAAAGTTATGATCATGAGGCAAATTGGCGTCGGGATCGGGGGGTGGGGTGGTTGGAGGGCTAAGCCCCCAATATTTTAAGGGGGGCTGGAGATAAGCTTAGCCCCTATATTTATACCCTCAAGGTGAGTTTTTGGAGAGCCTTGGGGGGTATAAATGTAGGTTTTCTAAGAGCCTTAAAGTGTTTTTTTGGTGAGCCTCAAGGAGAGATACAATTGGATGTTTATGAAGAGCCTCGGCCCCCCAATTTATTAATCACTTTCTGACGCCAATGTGCAGATTATGTCATGAGGGGCTTTTCGTAACATAAATATGCCTGGGATGATGTTGAATGATGGAACTAACGCTCTGAGGTATCAAAACTGGAGTTATTGCATAGTATTTTTAACTATATATCATTTGATGTTATTTTTTTATTTGCATTAACCATTGTAAAGCGCCCCAGAACAATTATTTGGATGGGGCGCTATATAAGTAATAAAATGTTATTATTATTATAACAGCGAAAGCGAGGTGGGTCCGGATTTGACACAAGTTCCGTTTTGCTTTTGCATGCCTTAGATGTGCCTATTAGAATGGTTTGTTGAGTATTTACGTCACCGGGGGTGGGATGGGAGTTTAGGGTCTGGGAGGCTCAACATATTAAATCAAAGGGCCAAGTGCAAGCCTTGCCCCAAGCTTAGCCCTAGGCAAATCCAAGGGCTGTATCCGGTGCCTGAAATGACACTGGAGGAATTTAAAGTTTTGTAAAACTTTATTATACTAATAGTAGCAATAACACATATCATTTACCTTAACTCGCTGCTTTTGTCGACAAGCAGACCTCGTAGAGCGAGTCAAACTCAAAGCCGGCATAGTTGTAGAGTCACCAGTAGCAAGAACAGCAGACTGCTTACGTGACCTGAGCAGAGACGAAGCGGCTGTTGACTTTGGCCGTGTTCGTGCCGTCGTGTGTCTTCTATGGATTGAGGGCACTACGTCTCTTTTCAGCGAGATTTGAGCACCAATATAACCCAGAGTTGCCAACCTCTCCGGGTCGCGAGCGAAACAAGTTCTCTCAAAATGTGCCGAACATATCCTGCTGTGTTTCGCTGGTTTGAAGTTCGCTCACTTCATGTTAGCAAGCCATTTCTCCAACATAACTGGATCCAACTGAAAAAAACTGCGCGGTCCGTATTTTCTACGAACACTAGTGACTGGACAGCTGGATGCTGTACAGAAAGCCATTCTGATGGTCAATTTACACAGACCCAGTTTCAATGAATGAATGGGCAGTGGGGACACACCATATTCGATTTAGGATAGTTTACTTAGGCTCCGTAATGTGGCGGGGCTGGCGCTACTGTTTGTTGCTAATACTGTATTAAAAAATCTTGCAATTCTCACTGTGACGATTGGTTACTCTGAATCTGAGTAACCAATTAAATTGATTTTTGTGCTACGTATTCATAAATGCAATTTTTACTGTTGATGCAAAACATTAAAATCAACTCTTAACTCCACATATATTGACACACTTGTTACAAGTGTTGAGTACATTTTATTTTCTGTAAAACAATTAGAAACGATATCTAATACATTAATATCTCATTACATATTATTTTAATTGTAAATATAAATGCAGGCTGAATCACTGAAATGATCACATGTTATCTGACAGTAAATGAGTAATGTGGTTGTCTGGGACCAGACTCTTTCCAGTTCACAAAGATTTTGTTTAAACTTTCATAGCAACAGAAACATAAAGTCATGTTGTACACAGAATGGCACCTAGCAATATCTATTGAAGAATATTTTGTTAAAGAAGCAGACACCCTGCATATTAAACTGTATATACCAGGGGTACATTTTCTTTATCCAATACTACAACAGTCAGTGTGTGAACTAGCAGACACAAGACCGGCATTTCATATATGTGTATGCTTAATCCTAAATACACTTGTATAAGAAACAACACAATTTTGCATGGCAGTCTTTTCTATAATTAGACCATAAAGAACATAAATGCACATCCTGCACTAAGATATACATTCTTCCCCTTCTTTTAAGTCAAGCAAGACTGCATGAGTCAACTATATCACGTCTGCCATAAACACTCCTTTGTTTCGATTTAACACAAATGTTTCCAGACATAAAATTGCATGTCCGAGATATTAGTAAGACTTAATTGTATTCACTGCTGCATTAGTAGTCTTGATATTGACCAGTATCCGTAAGCAAGATGTGTGTTGTTTGCGTATCAGGAGACACCACAGATTTAGCACTTACCTGCAATCAGTGATCAGCAGTTATCTGTCCATTCTTGTTTCACATTAAATCTAGAATGATACGACAAAGAGACTTTCTCAAAGTCTCAACAACCTCCTTGGAATTCTTCCCCTGTTTGGGGAAGAATTCCAAGGATTTGTCGTCGTTTTCAGAAAATGCCACCTTTGTGCTTCGTCCTCAAAGTTTAAATAACAACTTGTAAATTAATATGATATGCATTTAAAATCCATAATCATAGAGAATGGGTGCAAACTCTGAAATATGTTTTAAAATTGCATATTTGTTACACAAAATGTGATTTTTTATTATTTTGTTATCAAAACGCTGTACATTCATTCACACAGTGCGCGCCTTCACTCCGTCTAGCTACATATGCGTCACAGCGGTGCTGTTTGGCTGAACATGGATATATCACATTTTGATAACAAAGACAGATGCCGCTTATTGCGTTTTGAAAACAAACGCTCTTTTGTGCACGTTGTTTCATGGCGATTTATGGCGTTTTCGTATAAATTAGATAGTATCCTAGCTCAACGTGTGTTTTAAAACAAACGTTTAGTGATTTGGACGAAATTTCAAAAATGGCATTTATAATGATTTGCCCTGAAACTCTTCATATATATATATCACAGTATATATATATATATATACATATATATATATATATACTGCAATTTACTGTGTTCTTGGAATTAAGGGTTGCCACTCACAATATGGACTCCTTGGGTTAGTCTTGCGAAGGGTTCATACCCCATGAAGGTTCATAGGAGGACATGTTATGTAGATTACAGAATTCTGAACAATCATAAATAAAACACATGCAACTTAGCAATGCAATCATCTGTACATAACATCGTGAAGGTTCATACGTATCAAAACATTTTGAAACTGACCCATGGTATAAGCAACAAGGAACTAC
This sequence comes from Paraescarpia echinospica, assembly GCA_020002185.1. Taxonomy (NCBI): domain Eukaryota; kingdom Metazoa; phylum Annelida; class Polychaeta; order Sabellida; family Siboglinidae; genus Paraescarpia; species Paraescarpia echinospica. Next base: position 5,266,706 of record CM034539.1, on the reverse strand, counting down.
TTAGAAATGTCTGTTGTGCCATGTATTGTTTTATGTGCATGATATCCATGGCTATTAGGGCACATCAGATTTAAGAGTCCTCGCAACCCAGGGGTGATGACTATCTACACTATTCCAGGCAGATCTCCTACGCATTGTATGGAAGTTAGATGAATCAAACTCCTAACTGACTTTACCGGTCGCAACTGTAGCACCAGTTAGAAAAGTGCAGACACCCTTCTGATCCATGCTCCTGTTCTTCGACTTCTGTGAATTACCCATTCCGCCATTCTCGTGAGCTGCCGAGTGATATTGTGCATTCAAATAATTACGTCTATTTCCGAAATGTTCCATCAGAACTTCCCGGCAAATTATATTATAGACAGAGCTTATCTTTATCTTCAGAGTTTCACAAGGCTATCTGCCAGCGGGTAGTAAGACCGATATAATATGCAGCGCCCCCTAGTGTGCACGGATTTATTTAAGGAACAGCTTCACCAAGAGCTAGCATGTTTCTTGTAGTGAACTGCATGCAACATTTTACAAATTATTATAAATATAAAACAGACATCTTGCTGAAACATGTTGGAATCATAAACTAAATGTGACCTTCCGAGCTGCCACAACAAAGTGGTTATTAAGTCGCAAAGTTGTGAAAAGGAGTTTTCTACCTTTTTTTGATTCCGCAGATCATGAACTTTAAAATGATACCTCATTTGTTTAAATGTCTTCAGTAGTTTCTGGTTTATTGCCAAAATGGAAAACTATTAAAAAGCAACATTTTGAGAAACGAGATCATTCTGAATCATATTGTCTTATTTTCTATTGTTTTCTAATATATAGTTTCATAAATACATGAAGTTAATTAGTTTTGGATTCTCTGATGAGATTATAAGTTATGCAGTTTTGCTAAAATCACAAAACTGATGGGAAATGACCCAGACAGCTAGTTCTGCCTCGCATACAGAATAAGCTTAAGCGACTTGATACCAGGTTCATGTGGCAGGTCAGAGATGATGTGGGACGGCCTTAGAATGGCGCAACCACTGGAAGAGTATAGGACAGTATTATTCCATGAAGATATGGAGAGGTTTAGAAAGAAGTCAGACTTTAAAACGCTGCACTCGTAACCTCATGAGGTTTCGAGTGTAATAAATGAAGGAAGCCTCATGGTTGTGGCACAGTGGCGGCTGGGATAGAAAGGTGAGCACTCACCTAGCAGTGGATCAACTGACAACGTCTTGTTCTCATTCCTGGGTCTGTCTTGCACACAGCTGACAAAACATTAAGAAAATATGTAAATAACCAATCTATCGTATGGGCCTGCATCACTGTTTATGAGCACCATGTTAAAGAACTCATTTCAGTTCTATAATGAAATCAGCTGACAACATCAATAAACACAGCACTAATGTTTTACAGTTATTAATTAAGGATTATTAATTTGTAACATGTTGTTTCCCTGTCTATTCTGTCTGTCTCTCTCTCTTTCCTAGTGTGTGTCTCTGTCTGTATCTGCCCATTTCCCTGTCTCTCTCTCCCTACCCCCCCAACATGTGAAAACTCAATTAAAAATAGCAGCTTCCCCATCCAAATGCCACTGGATATAAGGTATGAATTTTTTGCCAAAATCACCAAATTGATGGAACATGACAGACAGCTATTTTTTGCTCAAGTCTAGACTAGGTGAGTGCAACTTAACACCTGATTCACTGTAGAACTTCACATTTATACCTGACCTGCCGGACTGATGCAAGATCAACATTCTGTTGTACCTTTCACTGGCCACACCCATCTCCAGCAGTCTGTCTACTGGTTCAACGTCCCCACTGAGAGGTTCCCTTCTCCCCACATGAGATCCAACTGGTTCACTCAAGTCCTCTCTTGGTGTGCTGGAGCTGTGGTCGGAGTACTCCGAGCTCCATGACCTCTGCTCCTGAATGACCTGCTCCAGGGATGGTCCGACAGGATGCTGGAGCTTGTACAGCTCTGCAAGGATCAATTCCCGGTCGTCGGTTGTCATGATGTCCATTTTATCTACACAACAAAACAACCAATAATAATAATGAACGTCATCCATGAGGACTACATTAAATGGAGGCAGTCAATTCCTCTAACCCGAATTAGCCAGCGCAGTAATTAGTAACAGGAAGTCTGCTGTGTTGAACGTGGGAAAATGAGACATTGTTGAACATGAAAGAGTATTGCAGTTAACACAGCCCACCTCAGAGTTAACACAGCCCACCTCAGAGTTAACACAGCCCACCTCAGCATTGTTGCCAATAAAGCTTGTTTTGAAAGTGAATGTTTCGTTTACCATTTGAACATGCTCCAGATGTATCTTCCAAATTGCTAACGTTGTTATATATTTACTAAGCACAATCTGGTGAACAGTATAACTTCAACATAGTTATTGTAGTCGTACGAACACTATATTAATTAAGAAGGAAAAAACTAGAAACAGTCTGCCTCATTTTAACACAAGAAGGGTGCCCCAGGATATATTTCCAATTTAAGGCTGCTTCCACAATAAATTTGTGCCCATTGTGATTTTGGAAAAAACTATAGAAATACTAAAAAGCAATTTTGCAAGTTTATTACCTTGAATCAATTAGCATTCCCACTTTTTTTTTGTAATATGATATTTTTTATATTTACCACCCATAGAAGTTTAGATTTGGTGTGGAAGTTTTGGCCAACTTAATCATCCTTCGTCAGCGGTCTGACTGGTGTCACGTAATAATGATGTACACTATAAACTTGTCTTACAACTTACCAAGTAAGTGCATGCTGATTCCTGCGAGGTCAGTGCCCATGATCTTGTGTTCTGTAGACACAACCATCATTCGTCAGGGGAAAATTTATATTATTGCATCTACGTACATACAGGTACAGATGACGTGTATTCATAAATGACATTTGCTATGACAGAAATGTGAAAAGTTTATTGCATTAACGCAAACTATGTGAAATATCCCCAACAGTCCATGCGACCTCGGAACTATCACAGAAACTATGAATAATGTTTTGAACAATCGATTTACGTCCATCTTGAGCATGGTACATAACCTGAAACCGGTAAGAACTCTTAATCAATATAAAATAATTTTGAAAAAAATTAACGGTATTACGTTTCTTCTGAGGGGTGGTAGATTATTGAAGTTTGACATCCGAGATACAAACCATCCAGGAGTAAAATATAACATACATACACATGGTTACAGATACATACACTAACTCAATTACAGTTAGATATGTTTGATGCTTAAATCTGAAAACATAGCATGTGATATGAAAAATCACCCAAAGTATTAAGAAAAGTTTGTTCTAATGTCAACAATTAGCGAGGTTTTATGTCGATATTCAATGGCAGAAATCTGTCTGCAACTAACCAGCAAATGTTCCAATGAATTTGCCGAGACCAACATGACGCAGCCATCTGAGGACGTCTCTGTTTGTCCAAGTCATCAGAGGCATCTTGACGAGACACACAGTGTCAAATGAGACAAATAGTTCACTTATTACACGTCATCCATTGTCAAACTATCTATTGGTGTTGCTGATAATTAAAATAAAGTAAAGTAAATGTATTTCCTAATCCACATGATATACAAGATATTTCAAGAAAAAACAACACAGATGAGGTGGCTACCAGATAAGTTAAAAACTTATTGAGCTGGTAGCCTATAAACCAAACTAATCATAGTACACTGCTGTATATAAATAACATTATATATATAAATGTTAGACAGCCGAGTCAACATAATAGCTTTAGGTTGACTTCATTTAAATAAAGCTAGATATAATGTAAGGGAAACTGATGATTTAAAGCCTATTCATTACAGATATAGTTCAATTAGTTTAATTGATGCCAATGATAAATTGCCTGGTTTTATGCTTAAACATATTCAATGATGTTGCATTTTTAATATCTACAGATAGTGTGTTCCAAAGTCGTGCCGCTATTATTTTCAAAGAATTCTCTCCAATTAGCTTGTAAAATTGGTGTTGTTTCCTATGCTGTTTGTTCACAAATATTATAACATTTAGTGTAGTTCCTGAACTTTTAGGTGTAAGGTAGTAGCACTATCATGACAGTTTCGCTTAGGTAATGTTTTCAGTAAAAGGTTTTGGACAACCTGTAGTTTAGCTGTGTTGGTCTTACACGTTGACGCATACAATTCGAATACATACATACAATGCCCACATATTTGGTTGTATGAACCAGTTCGATCTGTTTGCACTGCAGCAACAATGGCGTAACTGAGCGATCCACATGTCTACCGCATATTGTGTAGCAAGTTTTACTCAGATTCAGAGTCAGCTGATTGAGCCTGAACTGAATACTACGCGACTCTAACTCATCCCGAGCCGTACATACAATATCTTTGATATCCTTGCCACTAACATAAGGAGTATATATAATGTATATTATTGTTACTACTAGCCTACACAGAACACCCACACATGGACCAACAAACTAAAGGGTTACATTTTAATATTTTGAAATTAAACCTGTTCCCATGACCACTTCGTTTTGCTGTCACAAATTATGGCATTGATTGCAGCAAATAATAATCTTAACATGTTACAGTGGTACCAAATACACCAATAGTCAATGGTCCAAGGATCTAAGTTAAATATAGAAAATACTAGAATAAATTAATACGTTAAATAGTGAAATAATTAAAATTAAAAACGTGTCTAAATTAATAGGTAGAACAAGTTAGATGGATTAAAATTACATCAATACATCATAATTACATAAAATCAATGAAATGAGGACTTGGCATCGTAGACAACAATTGAATTCCCACGGTAATATTGTAGAGCTCACCAAAATTTGATGCACCCAAGAAATTACCATAATCACTTGCTTTAACACCTATGAGCTGTCACATGAATGAATATTTTAGATGTGTACAAAAGAATGAATAGTTTTCAACAGCCACTTACTGTTTTCATTCAGCTGAACCCAACATTAATTCTAGTTTGTCTGATAAGAAAAATGGAATCATGGAGACAGAAACCAGTGACACAATGTAAAATATTGCTATTTATTCCTATATTTTAAACATGTTTTATTTTGTTTGTAATTTGTCCATATTTTAGTTATATCTGCGGACATTAATTAATGGATATGGTGCTATATAAAATAAATATTATTATTATTATTAATATTTCTACATAAGCAATGTTATACAACAGCATACAAACAAGTGAAAAATCATGCAAGCACATTGAAAGATACATAATCTGAAGTCTCACCTCGTTATGACCTGACCTGTGGCGCCGCACAGTGGATGAAAGTGGAGTTGGCGATGAGGTCACCTGTGGGGACTGGGGTCGCGACCTGACTGCATTAATGAGTTGATGGGTTCGTCGCTGTTCATCTTGCAGTTCGGTCAGATACTCCGAGATCTGAACATCTTGCTTGTCGTTTAGTTCTTGTAGTCGACTGAGGCGGCGCTTCAGTATATCGTTGGACAACTCAAGTGACTTCCGACGGATTGAGATCTGCTACAATGTAACATAACATAACTTAGCTGTCTTTATTGTTGAGAAACTTCAGCATATCAGTAGGACATATTTTAATTCATAACAGAGTAGTTTTCTTCACTATGTAACAACTTACAATAATTACAACACAGCTGGGATTAAAAGTTGAACTGTGGATGTAAAAAGTTAAATTCTTATATATTGCTGAATCCACTCCTTTGGACTGATCAAAGCGCTTTACACATTACTCCCTGGCAGACCTGTTCAATCGAACACCATCTCGACTTCTCTGGGAAGCATTCAGTCATGCCACAAGTAATGCGCAAAGACTATTCGTACACAGCTATCGACCGCTATCTATACCCAGGTACTCATTCATACAGCTGAGTGAACTGGAGCAACACAGAGTGAGCGAACTTGCCAATATTCGACACTGCCGCACAGGATTCAAAAGCTGGTTCTTTTGACTGAGAGTTCGAAGTTCTAGCCACTGCACCATTGCGCTCCACAAATGTAGGGTGGCTTCACACAAATAGGCTTCTTATTTCAAGTAAAAGGTAAGTTCTTATGTAGTGCAGCATCCAGTCTTCAGGACTGCTCAAAGCAATTTACATTTTACTCCCTAATAAACAAGTTCAATCGAACACCACCTTGACTTTTCTGGGAAGCATTCAGTCACACTGCAATTAATGTGCGAAGACTATTCGTACACAAATACCCACCACTGTCTATAGCTAGGTAGTCATTTATTATAAAGCTGAGTGAACTGGACAAACATTGAGTGAACGAACTTGCCCAAAGTTTGACAAAGCAGCACAGGATTCGAACCCGGGTTCACTATTAAGAGTCTGATGCTCCAGCTACTGTGCCACTATGCTCCATAAACTGGAAATTAATCAGTCTGAGACATACCTTGAGGTTCCAGAAGGGAGCAGAGTCTCGCTGTTTACGCTGGAGTCGAGCGATCTCATCCAAGACGGTATTTCTGTCAAGTGTGTCTGTAATACCTAGGTCACCTGGAACAACAGTTTCATAATGTGGCATTAGTGATGGAACAAGAACTGATTGGAACAAATAATCTGCAAACTGTATTAATACTGGCAGTATGGATATTTAGAATAATATTGACAGACGTGTTACACGTACGCTGAACATTACTGAACTCTCAATAAACCAAAGGTTTCTTGTCAAAATGCCATCTGAAGCCTGAAACAACATTGCATGGCATTCTTGTTAAATCTGGTTAAATCTGGTTAAAAACATTTCTCACCTTTGATATTTTCAGCTGATTTGTACAGCAATGAGTTGCGGTGAAATAGACAGTCACATTTACGCACTGAACTGACTGTTTGACTCTGGTGCATTGTGGGTTTTTCACCGAAGGAGCGTAAGGCAAACTTCCGTATCATATCATGTGAGTTGGCTAAGTGTTTGCATCAACAGTTTCCGTATTGTGCTTATTGATTATATATCAACAGCTGTGTATGTTTAGTCTAGTTTACTGGATATGTATGTCTGAACATACGACTAACACGTATCATCAACGTTATATATCTGAGATAAGGGTTGCTCTTTGTTGCTACAATTTAAACGCTTTGTAATGATTATGAGAATGTCAAGAGATAATATTTTTTAAGAAAATATATTTTATCAAACAAAACCCAACACTACTTGATTGTGCAGCATCAGTAATCATAAAAATCAAGTTTATAACTATTATTGTGGATTATTGGTCATATCATGATCAATATTATATATATTATATATCTACATTATGTATAGTATTTATAACCATTACCTGACAAGTTTATAGTCTTAGAACTGTTGATCTGAGCATTGCACTTTTTATAATTTTATAATAATTGTATTTTTATAGGTAAGCTTCCACTGATACATAATTGGTAATTATGTACAGTCTGAAACACTGAATGAGAAAAGGTATAGAACTAAAACAGTAGGTTCCTACACAGTGCAGTAGCCAGTCCTTGGGACTGCACAGGGCAACCAGGGGGCCATAAGGTCCACTCAACTTACATGACTGTGGACTTGCAATACACCTACTTCCAACATAAAATTATGATTTGTAAGTGGTAAATTATACATTGGTAAGCTCTCTGGAATGCAATAATATAAATGTGTACTTACTCAAATCTGGCCCAGTCAGCTGAAGAAGCTGAACCCCGTTAACTGCACATTCTGTAATACAAGAGTCGCGTTTGGGTTTACAACCATAGATCCGCAAACACCTGAGTTGCACACAGCACTATCACACGTCCCCCCTATATCATTTGAATGTGGCATGCATGTAGATCTTTTTGAATGGGTCAATGTGACCATGTCCCCCACACCCTTGGAAATGTGCCCCCGTTCAGGTTACAATAAGGTGAAGTTACGAAGACGCAGAGGCAAACAATTTCAACAGCACCACCAGTCGAGCCGAGACAGTGGAGAAGCTGAACCGTTACGGTGGCGTGGCAGCGAAACATTTTCTACATTTGGTTCGGCCGCCATTGAAGGTTTTTGTGCCCCCCTAGACCGCCCTCTCTGGATCCGCTCCAGACAATAACCATCTATAATTATAACAATTACTCGGGTATACATCTTTCATGACAACAGATGATAGCGAGACCAAAATAAATGTATTTTTCATAAATAAAGCAGTCTTAATGACAGGCAACTTAAAGTCAAACTAGATTGCTTACCACTCAATAGCTAGTTGTCCAATATTACCCAATCTTGTGCATAGGTACCTAATTTGTTGAATTAAAAATGAAACACAGTGACTGTATGAACACATAATAACAGTAGAATCCCTGTAAAGATGCCTTGTTTGGTTTGCAGAACTACAAAAAGATGTAAGTGCTTATCTCACAAACATATAACAAAGCAGGCATTGTTCCTAGGGTGACTGCTTGGAGGGTTTCTAAGGGTTGTCTGTTCCAGTACCCAGAATCAGTCAGGGGGTAATTATCAACAGTAAGTCGGCTGAATTGTTTTGTTTAATGTGGGAAATCATGACTGCACTGATCATCAAAGGGCTCTGTGGTTAGACCAGCCAATGTTGTCAATAATCTGAACGTGTTGTTTACTTTTTGTGGGCTAGTAATTCATAGAGAGAACAATGTTTCTTGATTATTAAACAATTTGGTGGGCACTATACAATCAACTTTATATTAGTCTATATTAAAAAAAAACAGGAAGAGACAACCTCCCTTTTCTTAATAGATAAAAATATACAGATTAATTATGTATGTACATACCTACTTCTTACAGATGTTCATACGCACACACATGAGCACATACACACACGCACGAATGCACACACACACGCACGAACGCACACACAGGCACGACCGCATACACACAATGCATATATGTGTACAAATAAGTAAATTTAAACACACGTTATACAAATTCCTTACCTTCAAATGCATCGGCGAGAGCACCGAAATCCAGCGCTGTCTTGCACCAATCACAAACATCAGACGTATCCCACAGTTCCACGGACTTCATCTGCCACACATAATCAACAACAGTCGGTCTCGCACAACCACTTGCCTTGTCGACAGGGGGCACCACCGTGTCATCCCACGGCCGACACGCGAGGTCCATGAGATGTGCTGACATCGCCATGGAGACCTCCCACGGCTGCGCAGGTTGGGGCTGGAGAATCTCTGGGGCGACGGGAACGTGGCCGGGCAGATAATCTTCCTCAACGAGTATGTTCAGCTGGTTCTGCTTGTTCACATTCTCCTTCGTAAACCGATTGTCTGAATCGTGAGGTGTGATACTGGATCTATCTTGCAATGTATCACTTGACACCAATTGTTGATGACAACCGGATGTTGATGTCACATCATTGTCTGACATCAAATCACACCTGTTCTCAAAAGCCACAAGATCTTCCAAGATGTTTTCTTGAACTCCGTGACTCTGTGGATGCTGAAGCTGCAGTGAATCTAGGCAGTCATTTCCCATCATTGGAGACAGTGGAGCATCTGGGTTGTCAAACTGTGGAGGAGGAGGAACATTTTCAAATGTCCCACAGTCACTCTCCTGGTCCCCCATATGGGTAGGCATCCTTATTGGGGAAGGCAGGGAGGGGGAGACGGAAGCAACATTCACATTGCTGCTCCCGAGCTGACCAGTGGTGGTAGAAGTTGCCTCCTTTGATGTTCCTCGACTGTCAGAATGTTCACTGGACATTGAACTGGACGCGCTTACAGTGTCCAAATCCTCCCTGGAGAGCCCTGCCTTGAGGCGGTCGCGGTTGCGTAGTTTCTTCCTGCGTGGTGGTGGTATGGGCGTGGACGCCAGAGGTTGACCCGCCGCGGTCATGATCTTCACGCTGTCTTCACTGCTGACATCCGAGTCACATTTCACGGTTCCAACTTCTGAAACAATTCTGGTGCCAATCTTGACACCAGTTTCACATTGTTTCTGAGATGTAGTCGTGTCTTCACTGAGCATATTCTGCTGTTTCTTTTCACTGTTACCACCACTACCATGAGTAGAATCTTTCGCAAGCAACAATACTTTCTCTGGTGTGTTGATCTCGGACGCGGGATCATTGCTTCTGACTACAGTTTCAGGTGTTCTTTGGCACTTGCTCTGGTTTCCACTGTATTCAGTCTGTTGCCTCTTCTCGTGGTTACCAGTATGAGTACATTCGTCCAGATGCAACAGTCCTTTATCTGGTGTGGTGATCTTTGGCAGAAGCCCAGTATTTTTGGCTTCAGTTTCAAATGTTCTTTGGCACATGTTCTGGTTTTTGCTGTGCATAATCTTTGGTGTGCTCTTGTTGTCACTTTCATCAACATGAGCATGATCCTTTGCAAGCAACAATCTCTTATCTGGTGTGATAATCTTTGGCACTGGCCCATTACATTTGGCTTCAGTTTCTGATGTTCTTTGGCACATATTCCGATCTCCCTTGTGTATAATCCGTTTTCGCTTCTTGGAGTTATCCTCATCACCATGAGTACAGTACTTTGGAAGCAAAACCCATTTCTCAGGTGTTGTGGTCTTTGGTACAAGTTCGTTGCTTTTGGCTTCAGTTTCTGGTGTTCTCCAACTCGTATCTTCGTCTCCACTGCCTTGCATCTTGTCAGTGTTACCTTCACCACCTGGAGTAGAATCTTTCCCAAACAACAACGGTTTGTCTGGTGTGGTCACCTCTGACATAGACTCATTGCTCTTGGCTTCTTTTATGAACGGCATCTCTGACAAACCAGCAGCAACAGGTGATTTCAAATGTACTGGTTTCATAGGTATTTTGGGCTTACTAACTGTAACTTTAGGCTTTGTGATGTAACCTGGACCTATGGCTATATCATGGGGCCGGGTTACCACAGAGACTTTGCCTCTAGGAATTATGTCCTCTGCGGGATTCTCTGCAGACATTATTCCTGATACATATGATTTAGCATTGCAATTTGTATCTGTTGCATTCTGGGAAGTGGTCTTTTTTGCATAGCTCTTTTGTAGATGTGCATGACTAAACCATTCGCTGTCAGTCCTCAATGTAGTTTGATATTGCTGATGACTGGTGTCTGCTTTCACACCTGCAACATCAGTCTGTTCAGAGACATTACAAAATTCACTCTTAGTTTTCTGTTGTCTTGTCAACTCTGCGACAAGTGCGTGATGGGATACCATCAACCCGGGTCCATATGCATCATGGTGGTCATTCGATCTGTCACATCCAGTTGTGTCTGTCTCACTGTCATGTGACTGCAACGGTAAACAAGAATCATTGATTGCTAAGTCTTGACACATATCCTCCTCCAACGGGTGCAAAGACGACAGCCTCTTTGGGGGAGGAGGAGCACGCCCCTTGCGCTTCGGCAGGGAAGATCCCACTAGACTTGCAGAGCTTCCACGAAGGAAAACACCTTCCTCGACATCTTTCATTGCCTCATTCCCTGCACCTTCCACAATGACACTCATACCTCGTTTCTGATTCAAACCAGCATCTTTAAACTCACAGTTACTTTGGAGTGATACACACAAATCTGAACCATTTTCCTCGTCTTGTTTCACACGAATATCCATATGCACCAACTGTTCAATATTGCCATTCTCTGATTGCAGGGTTGTCTCAGATTCAGGATGTGATTCTGTCGTATCACATATCTTAGTGGGAACAGCATCCTCGAGGAACGACTTGAATTCTAAATTTCCGTAGACATCATTTTCATCAAGGCTGATATCAAATTTGGCTGCAAAAGCCGTGATGCCATTTTCGCAATTGTCTGGCACGTCGGAGGCAAAGAACGTGTGTGTTGCAGGTGTTGAAATTGGCCTGGACTTTCTCTTGTGATTCCGAAACATGCTGGCAGATATTGAATGTCGCCTACAAGTGTTCTGTGTAATTCAGGCAATTAATACCTTTCCGATAAGCTGTGTATTACAGAGGAACAACATGCATGTTTTTATGTCAGACATGTTTTCGAATTCTGTTGAGCGGATACAATATCCATTGGTAAATGTCATCACAAGGGACTTGAGAGGCTCTTGATATTCTATTGTTCACTTAATAAGTGAGGGCAATACAGCTTCAGCAGGAACCTTCAATTACAAGCTACATAATCAAACGTCTAGTATACACCTTCGCACTAAACCATAATTTGCTGGCCAGTTACAATCCAATGCAGCTGTATCCAATGCTACTTGACGTGTTCAATGCAGCAAGTCAAGACACGTCCAAATACTAACCCTGTTCTATGTATCAGTCTACAGGCTTACAACAACAATGCTTTCTACTCTCACCGGATAATGTCGGTCAGATGTATGGGTAAATTACTAACAGCATGTGTTTGTATTCTGCGTGTTAGACTGGATGTGTATCCGGGGATCTCTCAAGCGATTGCAATCTGTGTTATGATAATCCACTCATTTAGCAATCTGTTTTGATTAGTAATCCATCAGCACAAAAGGCTTAACGACAACGATCTTGTTTGCACGAGTGACTGTCGATTCCTTGCAGTGGAAGGTGGAACTGAAGGGCTTGTTGGACTCCCACCTTCATCCGGCATCACACAATCAGTGAAAGACACCTTCTTGTCAGTCTTTCAGGGATTACAGCTGAACAATGGAAACACGTATGACATTTGTGGACTTGACGTTAGAGTAAATCACCATGTCCCAGTGAACTCTTCGTGGCCAGTGTTCTTGGACTGTCACTCTCCATCACTTGTGCTTACATCCAGGACTGTGTGTACCGCAAGAGTTCCTGCAGAGAAGACACAGTGTTGATGGAATTACTAAAGCACAGAAAATGGGATAGGAAACATTTTGTTATGATAATGATGTTATGAACTTATATATGACCCTTAACATGAATCCTATGTTAGTTTCTGCTGTTTCCTTTGTCTTGTCAATATCATCAATAATTGCCTGTTTCTTGCTTAGCACTGATACTGTTTTACGCCTGTGAAGGCTAGTATCTTCAGGTTATGCTTCTTTCTATGCTGTGATAATCGACAGCATTTGACATCAGACCTGCAATAAAACATACATATAACAACAAATCATTTCATATTACATGAAAATAATATGCATCACTTAAATGTTTGTTTACTCATTGATATTTAGTTTTCTCAATTTACCCGGTGTGACATCGCAACAGTAAAATCGTCTTATATAGCTCAGTAAGTTATACATGTTTTCTGAAACAAACTCACAAAATCTCACAATAACCACGACCTTAATACCTGGTTAAACCTCTTGTTCTTGCATTGTCTGGGTTAAATGAATGATGTGATCAAAGTTATTTAAGTTTTAGTGGGTACTGATGAGACTTCACATTGTAGTTCAGTTCAGAACACTGAATGCAGTGAAGTCACATTTGCTTCCCTTCAACAAGAGGCTGTTTCTTTTTCCCACTTAGAAATCCTGACTTACCGGTAATATCTAATAAAGGTACCCACATTGAGTAAATACTTGTACTAGTTACAACTTCAGGCCATAATCACTTTCTTTGTTTAATCCTGGAAGTCAACAATGAAAGGATTAATCAAACTGGCTACACTACTTTCACAAGAGACTAACAACAGGGTAGAGAGTATTACCTGAGTTTCCACAGGTGACCATGTTAATGTCTTAGTGTTGCAAAGGAATGATGGACAGTATCCAGTTCTTAGGACTGCTCAAAGTGCTTTACATTTTACTCCCTGGCAGACCTGTTCAATCAAACACCATCACAACTTCTTTAGGCAGCATTCAGCCATGGTGCAATTACTGCATGAAGACTACTCATACACACATATCCTCCATTGTCTATAGCCCGGTACTCATACAGCTGAGTGAACTGGAGCAATGTAGAGTGAACGAACTTGCCCAAGGTTTGACACAGCAACACAGGATTCGAACCTGGGTTCTCTCGATTGAGAATCCAATGTTCTACCTACTGTGCCACTGCGCTCCACAAGATTTAGTTTACATGTGCACAGGCAGTCAACAGAAATTAAAGCTTCTGACCTGTGTAACTATTGTACCCTGTCACCCTCAGATGTCACATGTCAGTTTCGCTGCAGGTGCACAACCACGTGTCCGCGGTTCAAATAACCCTAGACATTGTGTGATTGTCTCAAGACCAGTGGCACTTTGTGTGTATGCCAGGAACCCACACGTAAAACATTCATCTGTCCCCAGTAAGTCTTCTTCTGAAGAAATGTGATGATTCAAGTCAGACAGCTCTCAGTAGTATTGTCAGGTGCCAGCTCGCAGACTGGTACAAAGTGCAGTGACAACACTGAACCCTGGATATTCAGCTGTGACCGACATAGTGTGAGCGCGTGCGCATGAGTGCCTGCATGTGCACATGCATGCATGCGTGCGTGTGTTTGTACACATGTGTGTGTGTGACTGTGTGCACGCATGCACGCATGTGTGCATGCATGTATGTTGTTATGTTAACATTTTCCTCCAACTATTGCATTCCATATAAGCGTATATGTACGGCTATTTATTGGGACTAAAAATGCCAACCAATTGGCAGTTCCACCCTATATGTTTTTTATTTGGGTCTACGGTTATTTAGTGTTGTTAGTTCCACCATATACGTTTTTTATTAGGCACCACATGTATTTATTTGCATCACCAATACAACGTTCTAAGAAATATGTATACATAACAATTATTCTTGCCGGCAAATCGACAAAGCCGAACGTACAGTGCTCTTCGTTCTTGCGGCGACACTGTCTATGCCGGTCACCACACCAATCATGGCAGATAGCGATCTTTTCACTAATAAATTGAAAAATACACGTATGCACAAAAGGAGCACTTAGGGAACCTGCGTGCTAAATATAAAAGTTTGTTATGTTTTATTGTTATGACGATTCGCGGGCAAATTTGCAACGCGCCCAATTCACATGGCATGACGTCACCGGACAACCCTTACTGCAGTAGTGACCTCGTTGCTACGCGGCATAGCTATGTGGTAAACGAGCCATAGTCGATCACTCCATTTATGTATTTAGGGGTGGCAGGCTTGGCGGAATTAACTACATTAAGAGTATCCCGCAGAATTTGGCATTGTTTCTATTAATGAATGTAATGTAATACTAACAATTATAGATATATTTCATTCACTGCAATGTAGGTGCTAATGGCAACAAATAAAGATGGAGATGCGATTGGAACAGCTTTGAGCAGAATCTACAGTAAAATAATTTTTCGTTTGGAATTTTAGAATTATATGTTTGATTTAAGACTATTTAATTATATTACTGATGAGTACCTTTTTTATGTAGACATGTACTGCTTGAATATGTTGTTGCATTGTTTTCAACAGATATCAGTTAGTGTTAAGCTACTAATCACCGAGACAAACTAAATGGAGCGTTATGTTTTTCTGGAGTTTTGTTTCGACGTTTGATTTAATATACAGTATTATTGTTTGTTTGATGTAGGCAACTCCTGTTTGCATATAATTATATTGTTGCATTGTCAAGAAGACACCAATTAAAATTATGAATACACACATTGCAACTTAATTCCACCTTATTACTGGCTTATACTATTATTCCAAACTGTATTTTTATTATAATTCCAAGTAATTTCCATCCTATACTCTTATTCCACATTGTACTGTTATTATAATTTTGAGAAATTTCCGCCCTGTACTATGTTATTCCTACCTATACTCTTGTTAAAACTCCGAGGCATGTCCACCCTATACTATACGAACTGTACACTTATTTGGAATGCAACAGTACACAGTAGGACCGAACACTTTAAGAACTCTTATAACTTATGGACTGTATCACTGGCAGTAACCGGACATTTTATTTCCTATGAATTATTCGCAATTAACAGTGAATCTTGTTTTAGTTATTTATTCTATTTACTTATTTATACACAAATTATACATTTCAATTAGTTATAATTTAACTTATTTAGGTTGTATATTTCATTTAGTGTTTTATTAATCTACATTATTTAATTATTTTATCAATTTTAATGTACCTATTGTACTTTTCAGCCTCTATGGCTGCCAAAGAAAGAAAATAAACTTATTATATTATTAAACAGTTTGAATCAGTCACCAAATTTTCAGGCTTCAATACATAACCCTTGGAAAGAAACACAACACTTCTGTTTTCCATGGGTTATGGGCAAATAATGGTTAAGCATTCTTACTAGACATTAGATTGACAATTTGACATTATAACATGTTTTCTACGATTGTTCTAAGAAAACAAATACATATATATCTATCGATCTATCTATCTATGTAAGACACCATCCACTGATGAGCTGGGAACAATACGTGCACAGCATTATAAAAAACTTCAAATTTACATAACATTTGTTAAATGCCAGGTATGAATACTTCTGGAAACGGTCTTAGAATATAGTGCCATCCAGAGAATGGCCATTTTTCCTAGTTCTACTAATCTCGGCAAACAGTAACAACAACGTGTCTCAGATAGATTAATGAACACCATTAGCTCCATTTGTTCTACTACCTAGAAGCATTCATTCCATATTCATCAAACATGTAGTCGTTTAAATTTTTAAAAGTTAATGTTTTTATTTTTTAAAACAACCATGATTTGTCCTACCCTTTTATGTATATATATATGCATCTAGATAATCTTTGTTAAAATGTAATTTAATTGTATCTGTAAAATCATCGTTTTGTTGACATAATCTGTTGCTTTTAAAATTATTTTTTTAATCTCTCATTTTAAAACATGATATTTCCAGCCTTGTTATGCATAGCCATATTAACTAATTACAATGTAATTTAACCGCAATCATACAAAGTCTTTCTACTGGCTAGACATCAGCTAATTTAATTAATATTACACAAGTTTTCATGTTTCATTGATATAATATTGCTCAGGGCCGCAACAGCCCACTTACATACTTGAACAAATTAATCCAAATTAATAACCACTTTAAAACAAAACCTTACCTTATATCAGAGTCGCAAGCAATTCTAGACACGTGTGTTGGTGTATACTGCAGTGTGCAATGACAGTAGCTCCACTGTGTAGGTAATATTGTTACCAAGACCTGCTTTGTCAGATGATATGACAGAGCAATCAAGAGTATCACTACCAGTATACAAAGTATCCATGTCAGTCTGTTTACTTTATCACTGTCATATATCCATTGCATTGTCACTGTGAATCACCTGACAGTCAATGGAGTTGTTTCCCTGTTATAAAAACTTATGTTAAGTACAAATGTAAAAACTGTTATTATCAATGGTTGCAGCCATGGAGTGTGGAATCTTATTTACAAAGGTTTCCCACTCCCTGTGTAAAATGTATTCGTTTAAAAGGAACAAGCTTAAAATCTTCATTCAGGTTTGAACGGAATTGTTTTTACTGAAATTGTACTACTTAATAGTCATCAACAATATAATTTTTTAATTACATACTATTGTAAATGTTTACCATCAATTAACTGACTCCAAACCACCTAATATTATTGTTTTCCTCTAAAATTCATCAGGTTAAAAAAAAAACACAATCTTAGACAAATATACATAGAAACATCTGGCCCCAGGAAGGGACAACAAACATCCCATAGTAACAGCAGGTCCCATACATTTCATGTCATATCAATTTATTATCATCTTGTCATCTTACAGTTTACCTCAGTAAATAGATGCTTAGTAGTCTGGACTAGCTCATTATGTTTCCACTTCCACAAATGACCACTTGTGGGTTCATGTGGGTGCTAGTATCTTTGAACTTGAGTATCTTTGAACTTGGGAAAATGGCTTTGTCTAGAAATGAGATCATTTTACACTGAAACAACACAAAACCTGGTCTCCAATGACAGACAGCTTAATGTATCAGTTTGTGCATGGCCCAAACAATACTCAATTTAAGCAATTATTGTATTACCATAATGATTATGTATATTGCTATTATAGCTGTAATGACTTATTCTAATGACGTGTTTGGGGGTTCCTGTTTCATTTCTTGATCCCTCTCATTGTCTCAAATAGGATGATTAAGTATCTAACCCTATACAAAATAACTCTCTTCTCCCACATTGTGTACATGTTACTTTTAATCAGGACACTGTCTCTGCTGTATGATAGCTGAATAAGGTGACAACCAGAATATTTGTATTATCTATTATTGTGCATGCTGTAAGATTATTATTATCAATGACACATGTTGAACACAAGTTGAAACATGTCTGGCATTGACCCTGTTTTGTGTCTACCTGTGACTACGGTGTCTGCCCATCTAACGCCACAACAAAGACATTCCACATGCCTACATTCTGCAAGTGGCGAGACTGCCTTAGACTGCTTACACTGAGCAGTTAATCCAGGACTAGAGAGGAGTCTCGGATTAAATACAAGTTAATATGAAGCTAATGCCACACTTCCCGCATCTGTATTACCGTGATTACACTCAGAAGACATCCTGCCTACAACTGATGCTAACAACACTCCTGTACAGTCTCACAAACTGTTTGGGGTGTGAATTCAATTTGTTATCAATCTACACTCTCCAGTCGACAGTGTTCACTGGAAAAATATGTAATTTTAATTACAAAATGAGCAATGACCAAGGAGCTTAAACGCGACTCGGAACATTGTTACAATTATGGGGAGTGGGCTAAAATACAGTTTATTTCAAGCACGCCTGAAACAATGAGGAATGTTAGAAGGAAATAGTTGTGTACTCTGCTGGGAAAATGCCACGAAAAATGTGCATTCAAAATTCAGCAAAAATGGCAAATTTGTAGTAATCGATTTGATGTATGTAAGCGCGATTGATCAGGACTTTATACATATCAGTAATTTAGAACTTACTATTTTATTTAGTAACTCTACAAGAACAAATGATGCTCAGCACTATTTAGAAGGACTGTTTATTGCTGTCCATTATTTTCAAAATTGCCTGGGTAGAACTGTTAATAAAATAACAGCAAGGGCAAGTATGCTTAGTAGGTTAAATACTGATTTGCTAAACAGTTAACTAAATACATGGCACACTTATGGAAATATCTGTACACCGGATATGCAATGGACTAGATGGAACGATACAAAGAATCAGCCTCAAAGAAGTCTATCACAGTGACAGTGTTTTGTTCAATTATATACTGAACTAAGACTAAAAACATAAATTTTTAAATCCAATAATTTACACATCTCTTCTATCTATAAATCATTTAATATGATTTACAAGTTAACCAGGTTTGTGCCAGGTCAATGATGCTGGATCACACAATTTCCCCGATGAATGAATCCTACTACATGTGACACACAGCTGCTTTGTAAATCAATAAACACACACTGTCAGTGATGACTCACAGAGCTGCTGAATGGGAAGCTGTCAACTGCTTTGTCTACCAAGTGCTGACATCACAATGTAACAATCACCATAGTAGGAAGCCATAAGAGCAACTATTGATCTCCTCTATGAGTCTATGACACACTTTCTTCATTATTGTTGGCACAGCTGGTTAGCATCTGCGACCATTGACAAGGGTAGAGTTAATATGAACAATAAGTCAATAACAGTCACTTACTTGACAACAATTTTAAAATGATACAATTAATGCCATTTAAAAAAAATTCATTGTGAATGCATCATACATGTATATTTACATTCTCGTATTATTACTTTATGGAGTGTTCACAGTTTCTTGCAACCATGTGGACAAGTATGATGTATGGTCAAACAAAAATTAGCAATTTTATACTATTTTCTATAAGTTCTTATGTAGCGCAGTATCCAGTTCTCAGGACTATTCAAAGCGCTTTACACTTTATTCCCTGGCAGACCTGTTCAATCAAACACCATCTCGACTTCTCTTGGAAGCATCCAGCCATGTTGCAATTAATGCACGAAGACAATTCGTACACAAATATCCACCACTGTCTATAGCGAGGTACTCATTAATACTGCTCAGTGAACTGGAGCAATGTATAGTTAATGACCTTGCCCAAGGTTTTTCTCTCGGTTAAGAGTCCGAAGCTCGCACCACGGTGCTATACATGATGACACAATCACCTTGATTGTGAATTTTTTTATTTGAGGTAAATATGTATGATTATATGATTACTGAATGACTAAATTCCATTTTGGTTTCATAAAAAAGGCAACATCAGCATCGCTCAAAACTGCTATGCTTACTTTTTTAACCTCACATTACGGGAAGACACGATGCATTAAATCTATAAATATCATGAAGCTTTTCGATTTCCTGTGCTGATTATTTGGAACACCTGTGTACAATTCGTCAAATATGTTACACAATTATATATATATTTTTCTACATCAACTGCCACTGGTGTAACAAATTTGAGCTGCCACTAAGCAATAAAAATGTTCCTAGAATGACCACATACAAACCGATTATATAATCGATTACTCCGATTCCCTTCAAATTATTGAAGTCTAACAGTTTCAGTTAAGAAAATAAATAAATTATTAAAAGTTGAACTGTTTGTGGAGCTGATAGATGATGTACGGCATAAATTGTAACGCAAAGGCACTCGAACGTTGTGTCTTGCGAATCACGGGTGCTAATAAAAAGCTTCCCTTCTTCTCCGTTCTCAATAGCCGGGTACATGTATTGCTAAAGCCGGCTAAATTACCCGGGTCCCGGCTCTTAACAAAAACCCTGACGCAGATGCTCTAAGATGGAATTCATACTGGATGTTTGTTATGAAATAAATTTCAGCAGTTTTTGCAACGTCAGTGCTTCATGTTTGAAAAAACAGGCGAGCGATTTATCACTCGCCTAAATATGCCAAATAATTTAGAGCGAGCGATTTATTAGTTTTATTTTTATTCACTAGGTTGCGTTCCTGTTTGTCCGTCTGGTGATGTCACTGCCCAGTCATGCCAAAACGCAATCGAGGCTAGCCATGCCGTAGCGGTATACATTACCCAAGATTAATTCGATTGGGTCAATTCGGGACATCAAGCGTTGGCACAGATTGAAAAGTTGCATGCTGATAAAACATTTGAGACAGGAAGTACTAGCAGTGTAACAACGCTGATGATTTCAGTTGTTTTGTTTATGGGATGGACATTAGCTGTCAAATGATGGCCGGCCGACAAGAATCCCGTTGAGCAACACGCAAACACCAAGTCATGGCTCTGGAAACGTCAGCAACTGCGCGTCAACGCTAATTACATGACAAGAACAGACTTTCTTTCAAACAAATGGGTGTATATTTTGTCCTAGAGGACACCACGTGTAGCAGGTCTGGTGACGCGGACGATAATTACAATTAGTGCGAGCGATAAATTGGTCCCTAGATGAGCGATTAGCGCAAGCGGTAGGGAGCGAGAGCGATCGCTCACCTACAAAATAATGCACTGCAATGCACGCGACTGTTGCAAGTTACATTTTACGTTGTGAACAATTATTGATGTCTGTTTAACATCCGAAACAAATAAACTAAAACCAGTACGGAGTATTTCAAAAAATAAACTTGGGGTTATTTTTCATCCTATAGGTCAAAGATTGATCCCTGAAAATGTGGCACTTGAGATGCAAACCATCTCTAGGGGACTAGGAGGAAAATGTTAACATATACATGTAATATGTATATGTATGATTATTTCTTGATGTTCTAGACTAGTTCTCTAGTTGTTTCCAGCGCTCGGTAGGAATGTTAAAATATGCTATTTAGTTGTTACTTTAAATTGTTACAAATAATTTTCTGGACTTAAAGAATAGTGGAATTCCCAGGAGAGTTTGCATGCATAATGTGCAGAATGTGTAAAACAGCAAGTGCTGTCAGGTTTGGCATGTGCTTCTATAAGCACGTATACGGTAACAAAGACGCCAGGATCACCGGCAGTATATTGTAATAATCGCTAAACTTACGCAGGACGTCATTATTTCTCCGTTGCCCGTGTTGATGATTCGACAGTGGTGTCTAAGAATGTACTCCTCTTACTTGTACGTGTCCTGTGCGCTTACTCTAAAACGTTGTTCATTTCCTTTTGCCCGTGCTCGCTAAACAACTCTCACGTTGCTGGTTGTAACATGTTTACGCGGCCAGCGACACCTGGCGCATCATTTTGTTACTACCATCCTGACGGCAGAGGGCAGCACTGATATAGACGCAGAAGCTCGACAAACTTGTGCGTAGCCTGTGGTGCATCCTCGTAAGCCGGGCTGTTTGCCATGCAAAACTAGCCCTGGCTGATCCCCTACGCGAAGTGCGGAAGTCAGCCGAGTCAAACTATTAATTGACTTCGCCAGTCGCGACTGCATCACCCGTGAGAACAGCGCAAATACCAGCCCCAATTTGAAGACGGATAAACGACTTCTGAGAATCCCAATATATAATGTCCCGTTCGCCCATTAGCACGAGCAGCTGAGCGGTATTGTGTATTCGAATAATTGCTTCTACTTCCTAAACACTGCATGTAACACGATCCACGGTTGGTTGAAATTGTTCTTATTATGACTATCTGACCTGCCGAGATCCACTGATCTAGTGAGCGATTTCATAGGCTAGCTGAGCTTAAATTCAGAGTTTCGCAAAGCGATCAGCCAGGGGGTACTGCTGGCTGGCACTGACGTAATCAGCAGCAGCGACCCCTGGCGCGCGAGGATGCTGTGGTGGCTACTTAGGGGAAACCGGGATTAGTAAAGTTACACACTTCAATTAAAGGTGCTCAATCATTTCAATTTATTGCTCCTGACGTTTCAGACTAATTTCACGAAACGTAAACGTATCAATTATTCACTGTATGTATACTGGTTCATTTGTACGTATGCTTTACTTCGTTTTAGTGAAATTAACAGAGAAACAATAAAATGATATTTCGTTAGTCCTAACCGAATATCAAGACATATCTGAACTTGGATGTGGTCTGAGATAGAATTCTCGTGTAATAGTCACGTGAACGGGAATATGCGGCGACATCGGCCTTTGACCCCACCGTGCGGTGCCTGGATTCATTCAGCATTGCGTATTTACGAGTCGCCATCCATTTTTCGTATACAAGTCGTAGCTCGATAGTTTTATCTGCAATGAAGGGACGCCCACGGATATATGTCACCGACTCGGCTAAAATGAGGGTGAGAGCGGAAAGACAAAGAGCGTATCCGCGTACAAAGGTGTATATTGGAAAGGTCATGGATTTGTGGAACCAAACGAAAGAAACGGCTGGCGTGAAAAGTGATTCAGCATTCGCCAAGGTTCTTCTGGACAGGTTAGTAATTTAACAAGATTTAACAAGATTGCCATCCAGAAAATTACTCTGGATGGCAGGTGGACAAGGAAGCCTTTTGGCTTATCGAGAGTCCAATACTTTTTATCTACATGTATCCCGCCTTTTTAAGGTGTGTGTCGATTTTATTTTTAAACATATTCACGCTACTAGCACCAACACAATCAGGAGATAATCTGTTCCATTCATTTACAGTCCTTTGTGAGAATGAGAACTTTCTTATATCTAATCTACACTGCTCCTTTACTAATGTAGCTTCATGTCCTCTGGTCCTTCTATTTTTCTTAACTGAGAAAAAATGTTTCTATCAATATTTTCATAACCATTCAATATTTTAAACACTTCTATGTGATCTCCTCTCAATCTCCTGGTCTCTAATGTTGTTAAACCACATTCTTTTAGGCGTATTTCGTAACTAAGATCCCTCAGATTTGGTATCATTTTAGTCGCTCTCCTCTGTACTCTTTCTAGCATATCTATGTCCTTCTTGCGATATGGCCTCCATGCTTGTATACAATATTCTAAATGAGGCCTCACTATTGTTTTGTACAGCGGTACTATTAATTCTTTTTTCTTATACGCTATATTTCGCCTAATTAATCCAAGGATTTGATTTCCCTTTGACGCTGCAATTCCGCACTGCTCTGAAACCTTCATATCAGCACTAATGGTTAACCCCAAGTCCTTTTCTTTTACAGTAGTACTTAGAACAGTACCCCCCATTTTATATTTTACCTCTTCATTCCCATGACCTGTGTGGAGGCATTTACATTTCCCAAAATTGAACAGCATTTGCCACTTTTCAGACCATTTGATCAACCTATCAAGATCATCTTGTAAATGCTGTCTGTCTCCATCACTTTTAATCCTTCTAAACACTTTTGTATCATCCGCAAATTTTAACACCTTGCTTGTTATATCATCGTCCAAATCGTTGATATATATTAAGAATAATATAGGTCCTAGTACTGATCCCTGTGGTACCCCACTCAATACCGATTTCCAGTTTGAAGCCTCCCCATCAACTACTACACGTTGTCTTCTGTCATTCAGCCATTTTTCTATCCAGTTTATTATACCAGTAATGTTGAATTTATCAGCATCAGTAACACGTATTTAGGCGTATGAGGGTATATGGAGATTATGTTGCTTGAGTCAAATTGGTTTTCTACTTTTAACCAACGAAAGGTAGTCGTCGAGTTGATATAGCCAATTAATATAGTATTATCGCCCACATCGGTGCAGGCCTCAGCCCATGGTATGGGCATGCCTATGAGTATGAGGCTATGTATGTATGGCTATGCCTATAGGCGGCCTACCTGCTATCACCTAGCAAGGACGCACGTGACAGGGACATGCTAGCAGGCATGGGACAATTAACTTTGGAATAAAATTAATGAAATTACAATAAATCATGATATATTTCAATGATCAAGTTATATGTTTACAATTTATATTTTGATCAAATTAAGAACATGTTCTTCAATTTGATGTAATATCATTGATAATCATTTTATTTGGTCACATTATTTAATGCATAGACTGTAAATATAATCATAATAAAAAACTTGGTGGTGTAATTGTAATTAATTTGAACATTTTTGTTTTAATTTGCAGTAGCACCCATCGGACATTCACATTTTACAAAGCTCAATTACTGATTGACACTGGTTGGACCTTTCAGACTGAAAACATAATTGCCTGGATCTAACTATAAGTACTTGCTTTATTGGATGTCAGTTGAGTCACTGGCTGCTTGTAGTGTGCACTTTGATCAGCAAAGCAAGTTACATTTACTAACAGCAGATCAGTGACAATCACCTCAGGAATCACATAATACCCAGTAAAACACAGCTAGTCTAAAGCCCTGCGTGGGGCGGGTTTTGGCCCAGCAGCCCGCGGGCCCCCGCTGGCTTGATTTTTGTTGTTGTGCGGGTTAAGTTTCAATTTGTGCGGGGCGGGCTAGTAATTTCTACATGCCCAGGCTGTTTTTTGTAACTCAATTAATGGTCACCAGTTACTCAAAGATGGGACATTCTTTGAGCTAGTTAATTGGGGATTACCTGATTGCCCTTTTGTTTGTGTTTAAACAGTGTTATGATAACATGTGCTGGCCTGCCTTGCCAGCTTCAGTCAGGTGTGATTAGTGGCTTCTTCCAGGTGGAACTATCAGTTCAGGCCATCAATCTGTTTGTGTAATTAAACCACCAGGATGTCCATAAAGAGCAGTTACCCCACCAATTAGACAGGAAGTGCCTTTGATGTGTGGAGACTGGAGACCATGCCACTTGGCACTGGCTGACAGTGCTAACTGCTAAGAACAAGAACTGTCAGTCTGCCTCTGTAGAAGTAAGATGGCTCAAGTCAAACTGCCTTCTACACTAGTATAATCCGGTGCCAGTAGCCTGGTCCAGAGGGGATTTTCAAAATATAAATTGCAACTTCTAATATCTTCAAATTGCAACACTGCCTTTGTGCACCAGACTCAACCTTTGAACAACTCATGTTTATGCAGTACAATGGCAAATAGATTATAAGATCATAGGATGCCACTGAAATTAATGCCAGCGGTGTAAATTTCATTGTTCTTCATACAAAAATGATCAACTGCCATTGCATATTCACTTGTGCTGAATTATATCAATTAATTAATTAATAATTTTAAAATACGTTAAAATTGTACTCGTACCTTTACTTTGTCCCAGGTCTGCTTATCACCTTCAGGCATTTACATTATAATGATAAGGGTTCTATTTGTCTTAAAGATGGAATTCCAAGTACGACATGGTTGTCACCCATCGCCGTGCATTTGTTAATATTGTAAACAACAACGATTAATAAAGATGATATATTTTGTATGATTCCATGTCATCTGTTGTGGGCTGCGGGGCGGGTGCGGGCTGACTTTTGACTAATTACTGCGGGGCGTGTTGCGGGCCAAGTTACTGCGGGGCGGGCTGCGGGTCAAACGACATAGTTGCGGGGCGGGTGCGGGCTCAGATTTCCAGCCCGCGCAAGGCTTTAACAGCTACCAATTGACCTTTACCCATGTCTACACAATAGTAGTATGATACTGTGAGTTTTACTACCATGTTTTGTATGATATAAATATATCTTTACTTGCCTTCAGCAATATAGAAATTAGAATAACAAATAACACTTCTTTACTGTTTTTCCATGTGTGATGTACAACATTGAATGCTGATTGTAATAAAATATAAATTTAATAATCTTGTATTACGTAAATTTAAAGAGTAGTAATAATTTAGGATTTTTGTAGAGAATGCTAAACATTTATACATATATTGTGACCGTAATAGTGTACATATTACCAGGGGGTAAGCGCCCAAAACTGCATGTAGTATGTATAGAAGTATGTATAGAAAGAACAGTTTATAAGTTACATCTCTGAAAAGTTTGGAATATGTATACACATTGAGAGAGATCTTTTAGGCCTCTATGCTAACCTTAGTTTGATAGTGAGCAAGAAAAGAAGTACACCGGGTGCATGAACATAGGAGGAAAATTTATTTTATTCTTTCTGAAAGGTATTTAAATAGCCTGGATATTATTTTGATGTTATACTATTTATGTGTAGTAGTACTATTAAAAATGTCAAAATTAACCAATTTAGGCCATTCCACTTTATGCCTTCACTTGACAGTTTCATCACAATTATGCAAACGACGTCAACACCAATCCAGCCATCACAGACAACAACCGCTGCATTGGCTCTATCGAGTATCAGTGGTCACAGTAAAACCAGCTCACTGTCAGGTATTCAGTCTCTTCCTGAGGCTGGGTGTAGCTCTGAACCATTACAACCAATGTAAGTTTACGTAATGGTATTAATGTACTGTTATGTTCTGGTTTGACCAGTCTAATTTCTGTACAATTATTCCATCTTTGTAAAACTGTCAACTACATAATACATTTCATTTGCAGTTAATTTTGTCAACTTAATTTTCTTTTTATTTCATTTGGAATTTTTGTATTGCAAACATAAACATGTATATACAATGCAAGTAAATACACGTGGCACAATATAGCCAAGCCTCAGTGATTGTCCTTTCACAATAATTATGCTTATGCTGGGGCACATATCTACTAAAGCCTGCAACTGCTTTAATGTTACTTCACATGACATTTTATCTCACTAATCACCTGCTGGGTCGCACAGCACAAGATGCTTATGTTCAGTTGCTGATTTGTATTTTTGAATGTATATTTTATTGTGTGTTCAGAAATCAAAATTAAAAACTTAATTTGACCTGTTTAAACAATACAATGTGTGGAATGATTTTAATAATACGTAAGGTTGGGGAGACTCTTAGTAAGACATATGATATAATGTCGTTAGCATGGGAGCTGCCTCACAAGTGTTGCTATGTTGCTAACAATAGTTAATCAGTACACTTTGTTGCAGTATCCCATATGAAGACGACCCAATGGGATTGGAAGCTGTGGATCCTGGTGATACATCGTATCAGTTTGGAGATGACACACTACGAGAGATACATCAGTAAATATTTATATTATGTAACATTTTATATATGTATATATATATATATATTGTTTCATGTACAGTAACAAATGGTTACTTTTGTGGTAGTTCACCACCAACAACCTTTTCTTCTGGTTAGCATTTTAAAAATGTCAATCCACCAGACCAGCACATTTTCTCCTGAAATTACAGGAACATGCATGAAAGTGCTGTTATGATAACATATTAGTTTTGTTTTCATAGTACTTTAATTAATATTCTTCATTAAAATTTGTTACAAAAGGTGTTTCTTTCTGTCATTACATATGGTACAGTACATTTTTTATTAAACCACTAATGGACAACATTTATAGCAAGTTTGTAGATATTCCGTTAACCAGCTTTTTAGTTGATATGTTTGTCTGCTACACGTATGTACGCACTAATTAATTGTACATTATTGCAGAGGAAATATTATATGATGTAATGTTTGATGTATTGATTTCATAGCAATACTCACTGCTTTGCTTTTTAAATGTAGATGTCGCATCGACATTGCCGGTTTAGAGAGCGTCACCACATGTGATTTAGTGCACGATTTGGAAGAGACGGTCAGTGATACCTCCAGTCCAGGAGAAGAAGAAACAACGATGGTGACAACAGCAGAAGACATCACAGGGAAACCCTGCTTCATTGTTTATAAAGAATGTCTACTGGAACTTGCAGCAATGAAGGTATACACTTTTCTTTGATAATCATGAAACATACTGGTGGCATAAGTATAACTAACAATAATAACTTCATGCCAATCCGTAGAAAAAAAACATGTGCATCACTGAGGGGGTAGTTTAAAAATGATGGAGACTTGTTTCTATATTTTTTATGAATATATATATTATCGGGTTTGGGGTCAATTGTCATTCGTAATTGTGTAATTAATTACAATTATGGTGTAATTGAAATATTTTAAAGTATCGTAATTGTAACTGATTTTGTGTGTGTGCCGTAATTGCAATTCAATGACATCCCCATAATTTCTCCAATTGTGGGTAAAACTCCCAGAACTGTTTTTTATTTCATTATGGAAACTAAGTCTGTTTCCCTCTTAAATAACCTTCTCTCTCATACTCCACATTTTTGGGGTGTTATAGTCAGACAGTGACTCTTTCTGGTGAACATGGGCAGATAACAGCTGTCTGCCTGTTCTGCCACAGTCCTGGCACAGTCATGTTGCATAAAGCATTTAGCAGTGTCTGTCCAAGCAATCAATCACCCATGGAGAGGCACAGTGCCAACTAGTCTTTATTTGCCTTATTGACTTGGCACATTGGAAGCACTGATAGAGAGATAAAACATGGCTTCTCTTCCATTGGGGAGGACATATAGAGCTTACCCATTGAAGCACTAGCTCTAACAGTAGCAGGCTTCAGCAGTTGACAAGTGTCAAGTAGGAGGCCAAGAACAAATGATAGGCCTGTGGTCCAGTGCTACACAGACTAGCTGCAGTAATTGTAATTTAGTTAAATAAGACTGCACTAACACTATCCTTTCACTGTGGAATTACTTTCTAGTAAGCTTGAAGGCAGCAAGGTGCTGAGAAGCCAATTGTGTGGTAATTATATAAATGCGGGATGATCTGAGATATATCATTAGTTCTGTTTTACACATGCACGCAATATTATTAAAATACGACCAAGATGGTGCCACCAATCCATTGTAATTGACAATGATAATTGATTATATTTTGGGACGGTAATTGTATTTGAAATGCAAAATAATTGTAATTGTAACAGTACTAACTGTAATTGAAAATTATCCAGTCATGTAATTGATCAATGTAATTGAACCCAACCCTGTATATTATATATATATATAATAGATAAATAAGTTTGAACTTTGGTGTCATTACATGTTATCATACTTTTTCACAACTGGAGAAGTCATGGGCACATCCAGGAGGGCTTGTAGGACATGTTCCTCCATAAACCTTTGGAATGTGCCCCCCATTTTGTTGATCTTTATGAGGGTGGACTTTGACACTCTTAGAGAACCTTAGATTGTTTTTTTTTCTGTGAACCATGGGGGTGCAGTTGGGGGTTTCTTGAAGAGCCCCCATGTTGTGTTTTGCCAAGCCTGCATGGGGATGCAATTGGAGGTTTGTGATGAGCCTCAGCCCCTCCTCAAATATTCACAGAAATCTTATGCCTGTGTACTACTCTGTATAAATTACTTCTCACACTTATAAATTTGTTTATTGGTCTAGGTAGAAAAACTTTGCAAAGTGAAAGGATGCAGACAGTCATATGACTTGAATCTGAAGCACGTTGGAAGTACTGCTGTACTTGTGTGGGTGAGTACAGTTCAGATCTGGGGCAGAAGTACTCGGTACTCGAGTATATTTTTAAAGTACTCATACTCATAAAAATTATGGGTCATGGATTCGTACTTATACTCATTGTACTCCGATTTTATGAGTACATTATGAGTACGTCTGAGTAGTTTCTAAATATGCACTGGGGAAAATAAATTTATTTGGTTATAAAATGAAATTTTCCTGGAATATTTAAATGTTGAACTATTTTTTAAATACGTTGTTATTTCTGAAAGAATACCACCTTACCATCCCTACACATAGTACATCCTCATTCTCTGATAACCATGACTATGCTAGTACCCAAACATGGCAACGGGCAGCATCTTTTCCCAGTCAGAAACACCCTGTTAAACAAACAATAATTGTAGGTTAATCACTCAGTTCATGCCATAATCCTGTTTGTTAATTAATTTAATTGTTTATATTAATCTGCTCTGTTCTTTTGTGTAGTTGTGAAATTTGGTATGACAGTTACTCGTACCAATCTGTTTGCAGTGCAGTTCCCTTATGGATCATCACAAAATGTTTATGTCTGATATCATACAAAATAACTTTCGTTTGGGGGAGGGATGGGGGTTGATGCCAGATGAAATTAATTTTGTCTGATATTGGATATCAATGTTGTTAAATGATCCCTTACTGCTGCCATATAAACATCTTTATTAGTAAAAACTTGCATATACAGGGTGTATATTATTAAGTTATTATATTTTAGGAGATGAGTACCCACAGATCCTTCATCAGTGGGACATTTGGCATGCAGCAAAGAACCTGGGGAAAAGACTGTCAGAGGTACATGTTTCATTGTGAACGAATGTATGATGTTGGTGTATTAAAGAAGGAGCAGATCAAGGAAAATGTTTCCATGTCTGTTATGTTTGTAGTTACATCAGCATATGTAATAAAATAAGATAGGAATAATGTCAGCTTACAAATTATTGAAATGTGATGAAACATTCCAAAAGAATTATGAATCTTAAGTGGAGCGTATTAGCACAGTGGGAAGAGCTTCGGACTCTCGACTCAGAGAACGTGGGTTCGAATCATGTGCGATGGTGTCAAACCTTGGGCAATTTTGTTTACTCTACATTGCTTCAGTTCACTGTATCAGTGAGTACCTGACTGTAGACAGTAGTTGATATTTGTTTACGAATAGTCTTCACGCATTAATTGCAGCATGGGTGAATGCTTCCAAGAGATATGGTGTTCAATTGAACAGGTCTACCAGGGAGTAAAATTGTAAAGCACTTTGAGCAGCCCTGGTGTCTGGATACTGCACTATATAAGAACTTACCTTTACTTTACGATTATGACTACTGTGAAGCATCGATAACCCAAACACTTTGGTCCCTAATGTACGTGCCATGATTGATGAGGTTCTACTCTATTGATGGGCCATGTCATACCGTAGTCTGAGCTGGCAGAAATTAATCATAAACATAATAACAGTACATTTTGATATGATGGGTGTATCAAATGCTATCAATATATATATATATATATATGCACCCATATATATGTTTATATACCATACCATAAATATAAAACATTATGTGACCCTACCATCTGCTATTTGCCAGGTGTCTAGTAACCGTGCAAACAAGGCTTTGGGACCTTGGTGCAAGGACATCGTGACGCATTTCTGGCACTGTGCAGAAGTTGCAGAAGGTTCTGAGGAGCGATTCAAGGTAATTGTTTTAAAAAAACCTGTTTTCTTTACGTTTTCACAATGACCCATGTTAATCACACCAATATCATAATCTTTCTAAACATGTTCCAACAACATAAATTTGGTGGCTAACAAAATTCAATAACGTACCAATTGGTAGATTAAAAAAAATTAATGTACAAGTTGATTACTGTATTTATTTGATTTAGTGTATTAACATGTGTGTAATTTAACATGAATGTTTGTTTTGTTATATAGTGACAACGCTGTGTTGTAGGAGGAGTGGCGAGGGATCATCCACCACACAGTCAACAAACACGAGTGGCAAATTGGTGGTGGGGTGTCTGCTGGCCAATGTTCCCATGGTCCTCTGGAGGAAGACCATGACAAGGTCTGGCTGGAGGAAGGCTCGCCAGCACACAAAGCCTTGGTGGAAGTTGTACTGAATGTTCGCTTCCTGAAGAATGTCCATCATTATGTGAAATTCAGGTGTGTATTTCAATAGTTACAATTTTGTACTATTTTAACTATTACACTATTTATTTATAAAACAAATTATGTATTCATCTTTTTAAAGAACACCTCTTATTTTATCACTCCATCAAATGTTGGTTGTCAGCACACTGTGGTTGTGTGTAAAGTACAGAAAATGGTTATGTGATCGTTGGTCATGGTTTTCAGACATACCGGAGAACTCGAAGTGTTTCATCACCACATGTTGATGTATGCGGCTAAACTTTTCACATTCAGGTAAACGAATAATGTGGTACAGATTATCATAGGTCTGTCACCAAACCTTTCATGAAAATCATAAATAATAACAATGAAGAACGACGACATATAATTTTGTCTGCATGATAATTTTTTATTAACTCCTGTCCTCATGAAATTGCATATTCGTGTTTAAAAATGTGAAGTAAACACTATTTCCAGTCTTATTATATAAGATTGTATTAAGACTGTGATTCTACTGACTAGACAATAATTACAAGCAAGAAAATAACAAGTACAATTATTGCACTGTATAATATAACATTTATAATATTACATGAATAAGTTATGTTTACATGTGTTAAAAACAACAACACTTACATCAAACTGCAATTGTTTATCGCATGCAGTGTGTAATGAAAAATCACAAGAAAATGACTAGGCAATTACGAAAGATAAACAAGAATTACAGGTATAATCATTAAAATTGGACGTTGATCATGACAGTACAATATGTGTGATCGTACAAAAAAAAACAATGTAATATAAAGTATTAGAAAAATATAAATTGGTGATAATGTAGAAAAATAAAATTAAATAATAAATACACTTTCAAAAATACAATGTCGATGCAGTCAGTATACACAGAAATCGGTGTAACAAATTTCACAAACATGTTTTATATCTCGCAGCTACCCAGTGTATGTTGCAAGAACTCAGCTGGCTGCCATCGACTACCAAAAACACAAAGACAGACCCTACCGCCTTAACTCTGCAGGAGAAATTATGTGAGTATTTCCGTTTACATAGATAGAAATTATTGATGTAGCAACATTACTTATGAATTTTGAAAAAAATACCAATATTTAAAAATTTAGAAAACATTAAAATGTGGCTTTGTGTGAAGAAATCTAAGAGTACCATGAACATTCTTAGAAGAGTCAAAAGGAAATACTAAGGCACAGTTAGAACAAGAGCAAGATTTATAGGATGCATATTGAGAAAGGTTTGTGTAACAATGGAGAGAACGTTCTAGAGTACAAATAATAGATAGATAGTCTGTAAACATGGTTTAGAAACAGAACTGCTACTAAATAGAAACGAAAAAAATTGGAGGGCCATGATTGTCAATGTCTGCGTAACATGTAGCAGCAAGAAAAAGAGCAGCTAGAAGAAGACCATGTATGAATTACTTTTGAAGAATATGGTGTCACATTTATATAAAAAATAATTCATGCCACAGTCATGGAAATAGTTATTTTGTCTGATTTAAAGGCAAAGGAGGATGTACAGCAAAAAATCGGAAACTGGTATGCTGTTCCCATGAAGACACGGAAATCCTACAGTTACATAATCGACATGCAAATGGATGCAGTTCGTCGCAGAATGGTTGATACAGAATCAGTGTCAAGACGTCGCGAATTGATGGCAGAAGATCCCCGCCGAATCAGTCGGACCATGGCACCCACTGCTCCACCACCAACTGCCGAGCTAGTGAGGCGTCACCGCTCCCGGATGTCC
Source organism: Paraescarpia echinospica (assembly GCA_020002185.1). Lineage (NCBI taxonomy): Eukaryota > Metazoa > Annelida > Polychaeta > Sabellida > Siboglinidae > Paraescarpia > Paraescarpia echinospica. Next base: position 5,232,780 of record CM034539.1, on the reverse strand, counting down.
AGAAACCTCCGGTCTACAATGACGTCTGGTCAATCAAGCTAACCGACTGACCTGGAAGCCAGTGTAAACCCCATTTGCATTGGGGAATCGATCCCTAATGCGGCTGACCACACAACTGGGGATGACGCGACGGATGTTTGTCCCGAGTCGGCCATGTCGCCACAGGACAAACTGCCTGTAAGCAGCATGTCGCAGGGCTGCCGAGTCGTGTCCGGGGTCCTGCGCAAAAATGTCTGCCCAGTAGGCCATGTTGATGTGTCGAACTAATGGCTCCAGACACACTAGTTCAATCTCCTGTAAAGATAAAATTGTTATAGCAAAACAACGTTGGGCATCATTGCAATGTTGGGAGTAAATATGGAGTATTCATTGTGGTAATCCGTATAAATTGTTTGATGAATGACCTGATATACCTCATACATATTGGCATATATCTTGCGAGCAGTGAGTATTCCACAGGGGATGGTTTCAGTGGGATGTAGGGGGTGATACAGCAAGGATAACTTAGTGTAACAAAAAAGGTGATGATGTATTTTAATTGTATGAGGTCGTTGTCATTAAATTTATTGTTATTTTTTATTATGAATATTAATTTCATTAAAATTGCCATCCTGGCCAGGGTCAATATTATACATTGATGTGATAGCTGCTAACTGGCAAGGATTATGAAATGTTTTTCCTGACAATACATCTCAGTTTCTGTCATGTGTAACTATTACAGCTACTCTTGTTTGACATTTCAAGATGCTGCCTGAACGTCAAGGTTACATCATCATGGGAAATGTTGTAATGCCAACATTTTAGATAGGTATTATGCCAACAGTATGTTTTCCTTATCATGTATTCGAAGGGTTTGTCACATGTGGCATATTATGAAAGAATCAGTTCACTCCAGGGTTCATTACTACATTACCTCAGGGTATTATCGTTCATTTAAAACAAAAACTTGCATTCTTATTACACAATTGTAGTATGCTTAACTAGTCCTTCTATGTTGCATTTCAATGTCAGGTACTCACTGGTCTTTGAGATATGCAGTTGTGTAGGCCACAGCATAACCTCTCCAGGTCTGTCGGCATGTCTCTACATCTGCCGCAGATGCACCACTGGGGGGTGATTTCCGATGGCTGGTCCGGGTGGGGGGTAGGCGCCTGGGCTTGTAGCACTTCCAGTGCATCGAACACGATGCCTGGATGCTCATTGACAATTGAGTGCAACAAACAGCGCATCGACGTTGCATCTAACTGCTCTATTGTTTCCTATGTAAATGAATGCAAACAAGTTATATTTTTGTAGGTGTTATATGGATGAATCACTCTGGGTTTAATGTACAAATGCATGATGCACACACAAGGGACTTTGTTGAATAATGATAACAGCTTTTTTCCATGACTACATGTGGATTTGGTGTGAAAATGTGATGTTTACATGAAGGTTTTTTTGTAAAGTAAGTAAACATAGTTTCTATATGTATGTCTATGCAGCCGAAGATATATTTAAATGTGCAATTAAAACTTTGTTAATAACCTATGTGTGGTTAATTGTTGTATATGATATTACCTGAGTTGAACGAATGCGGGCCTCCCGAAGCCTACGTACTCTCTCGATATCAGCCTGACTTAGCCGACATCCTCTGCCACCCCTCCCTCCTCTCCCTCCTCTCGTCCTTACACGCTGGTTGCGGGGTGGCATCTATCAACATCAAAACAGATGTACGAACTTAATCACATGTCACATGAACATCCTTTTAGTATTGCACATTCCAGAAATACTTCCTCAATTGTGATGATAATGCACGAAATTGGATGATTGCACACTAACACCTTAACTTTGTCATTTGACAGTTATCCCAGGAAACCAATTACAAATTACATAGGCATATTCTTGGTTGTCGCATAACATGCATATTTATTACATTACGTAATTAAAATACGATGCTAAATATGCATTAACACAAAATGTCAGCAATATAACAACATCATATATATATTCATAAATACTATAATAGGTGTCGGAATTGGGTGAAAATTGAGGGGAGGGGCTGAATCTGAATAAAAGCCATTGATCGCCCTCCATCCCAGAGGGTCACAAAAAATCCCAACTGCACATCATTTGCAAAAATAATGGGGCTCAGCTCCCTGGTTTCAACCGCCGAAATGTATACCCCCCTTGTTTGACGTATTTGATGAACATAATATAATTACTGCTCCCTTAAAATGCACAGTCGCTATACTGCCAAAACAATGTTATTTCCCATTATGCGCCGTCGCCGTCAGGTAATTTACTATCGTACTGTATTTTCGTAATAAATAGTTTATTAACGTGATTCGGCGTAGCCATAGGCATGTCAATACATATCAAATCGGCCCCTGTATTATCTTATTATGCCCACTGTCAGTGTCAGTGTCACTCTCCGTTTCTGGCGCAGTGCCAGTACAAATGATGACGTAAATTCGCAATGCACTGTCGCAGATGTCACTCACTTTTATTAACGTTGGCTAATTCACTTTGGATTAATACACCGCTTGGTATCATACATGTTCGCGTTACCAATTGTGACAGTGTAATACGTACCTTCTATTCATTCAAACTACCACCACGTGTTCGCTCTTCTCTGTTGTTGATGTTTTCGTAAGCTGGCCTGGATGTCTGGTCTCGCGTAAAGCACGTGACTGTCTAATTTTAGGAAATCGACAGCGCAATTGGCTTTCGCGCCAGCTACCCGATGTAACGACACATCTTTTTTTGTCGATTAAAAAACAAGTACGAATTTTTTTTTATTAAACAGATTGTGCGCACTAATTAAACTATTCACACATTACACATCTGGACATAAAAGAACAGGATTGGCGATGGGCAAACGAAGTGATTGAGCACCTTTAAAGTCACCCTTTTTGTGAAATAAAGTGTATAAAATACATTATTTAGTAAACGTAGGGCCTATACATGTATAATATAATACGGGTTAATAAATCCAACCATGCCAATGTTATTTCGTATTTTAGTTAATTATAGATAGTCAGCAGGTCATTATCCATCCATCGCCATCATGCTTCCCCTGCATCACCCAAGGTCTCACCGCTAGATACGGCGCCGTCTCTGTATGACTTACGAGAATGCGCGTGACAACCAACACGTTAACAAGAATACTTGGCAGGCCAAGAAGCGTCCCCTTTAATGTAAATCAGCCGTTTTCATAAAAAAAACTGAAGTACTTTTGCGAAATAGATCCACATTGTAACTTCTTACCACTTATTTATAACATGGTATGCAAACAAATTGTTAGACAAGTTGGTTTTAGTGAAATAAGCCTAGTTGTGATTTTTGTACAAAAATCACCGTCCCGCGAAAACACTGCTATCAGCGTCCGGGCGGTTATAATCCAATGAACTTCTGCTATTAACGTAACTGCGTCTATCAATTTTATATCACACTTACGCATTTTCTTGCCAGTCCTTAAACAGACAGCGCCGTATCTTGCGGCGAGAATCTAGCGAGATTCATGGAACGCATAATGAAGATGGACGGATATATATGGACGGTTATATATATGGACGGTTATATATACATATATACGTATATATATATATATATATATATATATATATTTATATATATTTATATATATATATATATACGTATATACACATATACATATTAGTAGGCATCCTACAGTCTCGTAAGTCTATGGATTTGCACCCTGGTGTCGAAGTTCAGTTGTTGGCTGAGCAGCGTCTGTTGTGGCTGCAAATGCTAATTCTTGAGTGGCAGTCTATTGCACGTGCTGCACTCGAAGGCGTTCTCAGCTCTGTTCTCAACCTGGGTGTTTTTTCGGCGTTTACGTTTTCTTGCTAGCGTGCGAGAGTCTCCTCTCCTCTTTTTGTTAGACCCCTGTGTAGTTCCTGCCTCCATGTGGATCGGTCGTCACCAGCAAGCTCCTCTCAGTTGTCAACATCCATGTCTAGTGCCTTCCCGCTTGCATATTCGTTCTTGAAGCACAGATGGGGACGCCCTGTAGCTCTCTTTCCAGTGGCCAGCTCTCCATAGAGAATGTCTTTTGGAAGTCTCCAATTTTCCAACCGATGCACGTGGCCGAGCCAGCGGAAGCGGCGTTGCCTGAGCAGGGTCACCAGGCTAACAGACTTGGCGCGTGAGAGGACCTCTCTATTGGGGACTCAGTTCTTCCAGGAGATCCCGAGGATGCGCCGCATGCAGGGCATGTGAAATGAGTTCAGTCGATTCTCCTAAGTGGAGTACAGCGTCCAGGACTCACTGCTGTACAGAAGTGTACTCAGCACGCAGGCTTTGTACACTGTCACTTTTGTATGCTCCGTCTGCATTCCGTTGTTCCAGACTCTCTTTGTAAGCCGGGCGAGTGTTGAGGCGGCTCTCTAATCCTTCTTCTGATTTCTGCTTGTAAGGAGAGGTTGTTGGCAATGGTGGAGATGACAACCTCTAGATCATAGTTGTTTATGGTGATGGCTGGAGGAGTGACAACATCCTGCCTCATGATACTAATCTTTCTCAAGCTGATTGTCAGTCCGAAATCTGTGTATGTCTTTGCAAAGCGGTTCATGAGGTTTTGTAGCTCCCCCTCATTATGCGTGATGATTGCTGCATCATCAGCAAACAGAAAGTCTCTCACGAGGGCCAGGCGCACCCTGGTCTTCGCTTTTAGGCGAGACAAGTTGAATAGTTTTCCGTCAGATCTCGAGAGCATATACATTTCCTCTGTCGAAGATCCAAAGGCGTGCTTCAATATAAGAGCAAAACATATCCCAAAGGTGGTTGGGGCGAGGATGCATCCCTGCTTGACGCCACTGGTAACGTTAAAAGTCTCGGAGGTTGAACGAATACTGGCTCCACATATGCGAGGACATCCAACGGTCAGCTGATACAGGCAACACTGGGGCCATGTACGATGGCATCAAGAAAGTCATAGGCCCTACTCAGAGCAAGACAGCCCCCTTGAGGTCATCCACAGGCGTACCCATCCATGACAGGAAAAACTGATGGAGTGGTGGGTAGAGTACTACTCAGAGCTGTACTCCAGAGAGTAAACGCCTAGCAGTCTGCTGGACTTTGCTTCTGGCTATTCGAAGCGCCTGAAGGGTTGCTTGGCTGGACGAGCGCTTGTGTTCCTCAAGAGTTGCACGCCTGGCTTCGATAAGTGGAGTCATCACACTGGAGTTAACCTCCAACCAATCATTTGTCTTCCTTGACTGCTTCCATCCAAATACTATGGTGGCAGCATTATGGACGCTGCCATATATATATATATCTATATATATAATATATATAGGGCCTATATATATATATATAATATATATATATATATATAATATATAGGGCCTATATACATATATATATATATATATATATATATATATATATATAAACACATACATAATGGACGGATCCATTATTTGGCAGTAGCAGCGAACAGTGCAAACCATACACCAGATATGCTGTATATTTCTTGATCCTCTTCGTGCCTACTGGCATATATTATAAATATTTAAGACATCACCAGTCCTTTCGGTGCGTATCTTGCTTTAAAAATTACTGTACGTCTGGTCCCAGTTTAGGTGCATTTTTGAAGTTCTCCCTACGTATTATTCTTCTTCAAGTTGTTCTGGATCGACCTATTTACTGTTAATAAAACGTGAAACTAATGGGTGCAATTAAAACGGGGGCTAGTACATAAAACAAGCCACGCCATGCACGTGACGTTAATGGACCAGTTTGTGAACATCTAGGAGGGTATCGCATGCCACAAGTTGTACGTCAACTGGAAACCATGACACACTGCAATGAGAACTTTACCCACTTCCCTTTTCAATTATCCATCAGATGAGGACATTTTTAACATGTAAGCTAAGTGCATTACCACCATGCAGTAGAGTCTACTGTAATTTTCCCGACTGTCTCCAATTTTCATGCCTTAGCATTTATCATTGTAGCACAATTTTGCTAAATGCAAAAGGTCAGCTGTTGTTGTGAAGTTTGTAGTGCGACATCCCATTTATATAGTACCAATACAAATATCTCCTTTTTATTTAATAATACGAATATATATACACTGTATATATATATATATATATATAGCCAGTTAACAAAAACAGGTTCCCAGAACATTAGTGATAACGTTAGGAGAACGTTTTGTTGAAAGTTTTTTTAACGTTCCGAGAATATTACAGATAACGTTATTGCCTAACGTTATCAGAACGTTTTTGCCTAACTTAAACTTAACGTTTTTTGGAAAGTTTTCTTTTAACGTTCCCAGAACGTTCTGAAAATATAGAACAATGAAACAATTATACATGGGTCTCCATTAATGTTATTACACATGCCAGTTACAAAAAAATAATCTTTCTTGTCATCTTCTTTGAACTTCTGGAATTGGGTGACCGCTGGCATTTGTCGAATAAGAATGTATTCTAAATACCAATACATGAATGAAACAACTTATTTTTGCGAATTTAAGGGCCTTTTTTTAAAGAAGATGGTTTGATTATGTATTATTGAACAACTGTGTGTGTGTGTGTGTGTGTGTGTGTGTGTGTGTGTGTGTGTGTGTGTGTGTGTGTGTGTGTGTGTGTGTGTGTGTGTGTGTGTGTGTGTGTGTGTCTATGCATGAGTGCGAGCATGCATGCGTGCCTGTTTGTGTGCGCGCGCGTGCGTGCATCGTATCACAGTAACACGTTGTTTGTTGACTTGTGGCATGCCACCGAAGCTCCTACTCTAATGTCAATCAGTTGCGACACTATACAGACTGGTGTATTGTTTCATTGCGACCTGTGACATGTTGTTGCTGTTCTTTTGTGTTGTTGTGAGTTGTTATGCCGTTAATTATACTGTCTAACGTATTGACGAGTGTTGTTTTGTTACGTATATGTTAAATGTTTGTTGGATTTTGTTTTTGCATGATACATTTGTTTCAGTGCCGGTAAACCTAGCCCTCGGCAGACCAACGTTCATGTCGAGCGTTAGATTAGGACGGGGCGCGTCATTGGCGGTGGACGGTAACAGGAACCCGGACAGCGGCTACGTTGGCAGCTGCAGTGTTGCGGAAGCGACGCCGATTGCTTGGTGGGCCGTCGATTTGGGAGCCATTTTCAATGTGAAAGAAGTTGCCATTTCGCAACGGGATGAACATAATAAGTTGAACATTGGTAGGCTGGTGACAATAGGGCATACGCTAATCTATAGACTCGTCACTACTTCAACTCTAGAATTGGTCACCATTTTGAATAACGTCAATGCACAGCCTCCGTCAAAATAAGTCCACCCCAGTCACTGTCCACATAAGTAACCAATGTAGCTTTCTGTTAAAAGTACTCTCCACTCAGTCTTGTCGGAGCAAACCATACATTGATATTATATGCTGTAACATTGACAACGTCACTGATTATGTTACTGTTAGCAGAAGTACGTACGTTGTTGCATATATTTTGCGGAGCAAAAATCTTACACTTGATAAGTTCTTGGACAGTAATCTTCTTTTCTTGTGCATAAAGCAGCAGAGACAGAGTGGCATAATTGTCAGTGGCACTAAAGGCACGTGCCTAGGGTCCACGAATGCCTGGGGACCACGGAAATAGCCGAGCTTATTTGTGTGGACTAAATATTCCGGAAAACCACCTGGCAAGACATGACCTGGCCAATGGCTATATCATGATTTACATAGGTACTTCAGTGGCCGGACGAGTTTTGCAAGCTGGGAATAATCGTGATGTAGGTAATTTATGTTTGAATTATAGAGAAGAACAACCTTCACCCTCTCCCCGGTCGATGTCATATTCCAACAACGACGTTTTGCTGATACTCATATGTTCCGGCTCAGTGGTGTTGTTTGGCAAGCCTCAAGTGGGTTTAATTGGAGATTTTGGGCCCCTTAGACGACCCTCTCTGGATCAGCCATGTGGGTCTACCCAGTCTACCCAGGGACCATGAAAGTGCCGGGTGCGTAGGGCCCACGAATGTCTTAATCCGTCACTGCACTACGTTGTCGATCGCTTTGGGGATTTCGGAGATTCGTCCTCTGGACCATGATGAGATGCTAAACCTATGCAGATTGTAGTAGTATTAACATCCTGTTGAGTCGTTGGTGCGCCAGTTGTGTATCGCATGTCGAGTTTTGGTGTTTATTGATGGCAGGCCATTAACGTCGAGCAACGTCACAACCGTTTGGCTCGAAAGGTCAACAATGGAATTTCTGGTTGTAAGCGAAATTGAGAGTTTATTGACTTTCTTTTATTCCCTAAATTGAGGCCGCTCCCCAGCAACTTTAAGGTAGCTGCATAGTCTCTTTCGACATTTGAAAAAGAAATATGTGTGAAAGATTGCTTTATTGTAATACTGTCATACTAGTTGTACAGTGACAATATTACAGTAATACTGTCAAACTAGTTGTACAATGACAGTATTACTGTAATACTGTCATACTAGTTGTACAGTGCCAGTATTACTGTAATACTGTCATACTAGTTGTACAGTGACTGTATACTGTAATACTGTGATACTAGTTGTACAGTGACAGTATTACTGTGATACTAGTTGTACAGTGACAGTATTACTGTAATACTGTCATACTAGTTGTATAGTGACAGTATTACTCTAATAATGTCATACTAGTTGTACAATGACAGTATTACTCTAATACTGTCATACTAGTTGTACAGAGACAGTATTACTCTAATACTGTCATACGGTATCCCTCCAAAAGCATATGTGTGTGTGTGTGTGTGTGTGTGTGTGTGTGTGTGTGTGTGTGTGTGTGTGTGTGTGTGTGTGTGTCCTCCGTATAAATAATGTCACCTTAATTGTTGACGGGGTGGCCGACACGCGTCTGTGTGTGTGCATGTATGTAACAAAGTATACATACTGGGATGAGACCACAATAGATATTACATCGGCGGTCATTATAACCTGTCCGGACTGTGCTGGTTGATAATATTTAACTATGGATTTTCGTTTAACCTTCTCAGCGCATGAAACACTAATTAACTGACGTCGTGTGGAAAATTCGTGAAAATTACATACATCGTTTTTAATAAAAATCCACCCGAACCTGATGCCCGTCAATTTCAACTGGTGCGTTGTGCAAAATAGCCACAGTGCGAATACGCGACTAGCGTAGGCTTATATAATTATTGCTACCTTGTGAAATTATTAATGCAGTACTACATTCAGTATCTCCCTTTTTTAAATAGTTTTTAGTAACTATTTTTAAGGTAATGTTATATTTTTTACATATTTATTTCTTAGTTAGCATTTCTTTTTATGTAAAATACTATTATATATGTGTGTGTATATGTATGTAAAGCGACCGAGAGCAATTTTAATTGATCCGGCGATATATAAGTACTTTTATTTATTTATTTATTCACTGGAACAACATATCACATGTAAATGTGCTCGAAAAAATCACACATCAAACCAAAACGCTATTTTATAGTGATTCATCCAGATCATGGCTGACGGACACTACATATGTGGCCGTACGCCTCCCGTGTGAATGTTGATGACTGTAAGTCGTGCCACCTGGTGCCTTTAGGGAAAACTGCAACCCATTTAACTGCAACTTTTAATTTTGAGAACTTAACTTACTTACATGCCGGCTACCATGAATTGTACGAAAACAATTTGAAGATGAAAACGTGTTAAATAAATGTCAAAGACTGTATTATAATATATTACGGGACATGTTATCATGTCATACATTTCAATTAAGTAGGTCTACATTTTAACTATACTCTTTATACAGGTACAGGAATGAAACACCTAATTTTCACCGTCGTTACCAACGTATTGTATATATAGAAGGTTGGAAGCAAAGTCAGTCGTGGTCCCGACTGTGGTGGGTTATCTGTGGTTGACAAAACCACCGCAAACCTATTTGACCTCTGTTTTGCTTGGGAGAATTAATGATACTTTTGTATAATAGGAAATTTGTTTTATCATCAATTTAATTAAATATTCTGTGAGCTCATGATACGTTATTTGAGCACATGTACTATAATCATGCAGCCAACGACGTTTTGTATCAATTCAAACAAGCCGAGTTACCTGGGGGAAATACCATATATACAACATACATTGTCCACACATTTTTTGTGTCTATACCATTGGATATGTACAGTTTCAAACTGATCCTGTGCACTTGAATGTAGCCCGCGTAAGTCATTTGCACTATAATCTAACTCCCATTTTGTGTACAAAGGTGTACTGGCATAATTATGAATACACAAATTTTACTCAACCGCACATCTCCAAAACATAGATCAGGCCCACCCCCAGAATGCAGCACATTTAAAACTGAGGGGCGGATCTACGAAGGGGGTTGGAATGCAGCCCCATTTATAGAACCAACTGCACCCCCTTGAGGCTTACCAAAACACTTCAACTGCGCCTCCTTTGCGCATAAAAACTGGGGGTGGGTGAGCGAGCACTTCCAAACACAATCTGTAGATCCGCAAACTAGCACCAACCTCTGTAGAAAAAAGTGATACGCTGTCCATTGACAGCTGGCAGAGCTGATTCAGGGTAACACGTTCGCGATTTTCAAATGGCAATAACGCAAAAACTATTACACATTTTTGTGGGAAAGCCAGTTTGTTAACAGTGTTAAACGATGATATAGACATAAAAATTCCGCCGTTGCAACTGCACGAGCAGTATGAAATACCGAGCGTCATATATTCGCGGGATAATTATTATTATTTACCTTACGCAAGCAAAAAGAGAGTCAAAGTAGTGTGGTGGACTGCATTCGTTTGGAAGATAACCCACCACTCCAGACCTCCATTTAAGTGTATGTCAAAACTTTATATACAAATAATGCATCGGTTGTACTGGTGAAAACGAGGTCTTTCGTTCCTATATTTGCATTCAGCGTAATGCTGAAATATAAGCGTCCTCAAATAAGGCTTAAACATGATAACATGTGCAATAAGATACTGTAAAACACACTTTGAAAATTAGTTAACACTTCTTCATTGCCGAATTTATTTCGTATAATTTATGACAGTCCGTCATGTAAGTTAACCAAATGGCAATGCCAATGGGGTCACGCGTCAAGACGCAGCCGGCAAGCCTGCGTCAACAAGGAAGCAACTGTATAACTTCGGTATATGCGGCTACGATGCACTCTCTGTTCGAGTACATTATAGTTAGTGCATCGGGCCATAAATAGTATCGTTAGCAAGAACACCCGCCGCTCAATCAAATTCAACGTATGTCCCGTGCATGGCGTGGGTTGTTTAATAACTGGCCTAGCCTCCTTATATTACTTTCAAGTTTTTACTAAATGTAAACAGCTTTTAGAACGATCCAAAACAACTTACAAAGGGAGTACCTCTGGAGGGGCGGGGGCTACAAAGTGCACCTAAGTTGGGGTCATGCAGCGAAAGAAGCCGCAGGCCGATAGAATTAGAGATGTTTTGATTGTGCCTGATATATGTAGCGGTAGTGTTGGGCATTTTTTTGCGGTTCGGGGGGTGGGGTAGTGTTGGAGATTTGTTCAGATTCGACGGGACGGGGGTTTAAGAATTGGATAATGTTTGGGATCAACTACCTACGAGGTGATGAAAGTGCAGGTCGGACGATACAACTCGGTTGACGGAAAAGGTGTTGTTGTACATCTATCGGGCGCCCCCAACTACCCTTGATGCTCACAACAAATTTCAACTTCAAACAAAATTTTCGGGTTGAGCCCCCAGTGCCGATATTATATGCATAAATGTTTGTAGGCTCTATACATCAAAGATTACTGCTTAAACTAAATGCCCATGGCATAGGAAATGCATTGTATAATTAATTGGATAAAAATGGCTAATTGACAGAAGACAACGGGTAGTAGTTGATGGGGGGGCTTCAAACTGGAAATCAGTATTGAGTGGGGTACCACAAGGATCATTACTAGGACCTATATTATTCTTAATATATATCAACGATTTGGACGATGATATAGGAAGCAAAGTGTTGAAATTTGCAGATGATACAAAAGTGTTTAGAACGAATAAAAGTGATGGAGATAGGCAACATTTACAAGATGACCTTGACAGGTTGATCAAATGGTCTGAAAAGTGGCAAATGCTGTTCAATTTTGGGAAATGTAAATGCCTCCACACAGGACATGGGAACGAAGATGTACACTAAACAATGGGGGGGGGGGGGTACTTTACTAAGTACTACTCTAAAAGAAAAGGACTTAGGGTTAACCATAAGTGCTGATATGAAGGTTTCAGAGCAGTGCGGAATAGCAGCTTCAAAGGGAAATCAAATCATTGGATTAATTAGGCGAAATATAGCGTATAATGAAAAAGAACTAATAATACCGCTGTACAAAACAACAGTGAGGCCTCATTTAGAATATTGTATTCAAGCGTGGAGGCCATATCGCAGGAAAGACATAGATATGCTAGAAAGAGTACAGAGGAGAGCAACTGAAATTATACAAAAACTGAGGGATCTTTGTTACGAAATACGCGTAAAAGAATGTGGTTTACAATACTAGAGACCAGGAGATTGAGAGGAGATCAGATAGAAGTGTTTAAAATATTGAATGGTTATGAAAATATTGATAGAAATATTTTGTTCTCAGTTAAGAAAAATAGAAGGACCAGAGGACACGAAGTTACATTAGCAAAGGAGCAGTGTAGATTAGATATAAGTCACAAAGGACTGTAAATGAATGGAACAGATTATCTGCTGATTGTGTGGGTGCTAGTAGCGTGAACATGTTTAAAAATAAAAGCGACACATACCTCATGAGGGCGGGATGCACGTAGATAAAAGGGTTGGACTCTCGATAAACCAAAAGGCTTCCTTGTCCACCTGCCATCTAGAGTTAACTGTGTTGGTGGCAATATTGTTAAATCTTGTTAAATCAATGGACTCATTGATGTACTTGGTGTCACAACTGTCAGCATCCTTTATGACGTGTCTTGGTTGCGTTCGCCATTACCCTCTGAAATAGTGCCTTGAATATACAGTTTTGTTGTGATGTGTGAATTGTTTTCGAGCACTTTGACATGGGACATGTTGGTATCGTGAATAAGGAATGTACTACTGCATTAGGTCTTTCACGAGGTGCCAATAAAAATACGCTTGTCGCTCGCGTTTTCTCACAGTGGCTATTTTCACATTTTATTGTAACTTACGTGATATAGTTCAAAGGGTCATACATTTATTTATCTGCAACACAATGTTATCATGTTATGCTTAATATTTTAACGAAGTAAGTGGATCCTTGTTACAGTGTCAATTTACTATACCTATTAGGTAACTTCACAGGAATTTACACTTTTGTAACCAATGTAATATTTGGCGTAACCTACGTGACTCTAGTTTACCTGTCACACAGCACACTATAGCAACACAATATTTAGGCATAATGCTTGGTAATAAGCCAAAAGAATGATGGCTCTATCACAACAAAATCTGGTTGCATTCCTGGAGAAACAGTGTACATTTATTCTTTGATTGATTTGTGTTCTGAATTATACCTTATGTGACGTGAAATTGCCAATTTAACATCGGAATAATTACTACTACCATTGTAAGAATTTTGTGATGTTTTAATAAAACATGATTAAGACAACGGACTCATTGATGTACTGTGTGCCACAACTGTCAGCAAACTTTATCACGTATCTTGGATGCTTCCGCCATTACCCTCTGAAAGACTGTCCTTGAAAATACCGTTTTGGTGTGATGTGTGAATTGTTTTCGAGCACTTTGATATGGGACATGTTGGAGAATACTGAAAGTACTATTGCATTATATAGTTCACGTGGTAGCAATAAATATACGTTAGTCACTCGCGTATTCGAACAGTTGCTATTTTGACATTTTATTGTAAATTAAGTGACAGAATTCAAAGGGTCATCAATTTATTGATCTGCAACGCAATGTTATTATTTTATGCTTAATATGTTAACGACGTATGTGGTTCCTTGTTACAGTTTAAATTTACCATATATCTTAGGTAAATTCACAGGAATTTGCAATTTCGCAATCAATCTAATATTTGGGGTACCTTTCGTGATACTATTTGAGCTGCCACACAGAGCACTATAACAACCCAATATTTATGCATAATGCATGGCAGTAGTAATTAGATGGCTCAGACTACGGGTCAAGCCAAAAGATCAAAGGAAGATCAAAGGGTTCGCATGTTGGTTCGCCCGAACGGTTGTGGCTGGTTTGACAGCTTACTTATAAAAACGTTTTATTAATCGTTTATGTGACCTTTCCTTTTTATGATTAGTCGTGGCGCCAGCCTCGTTTTCATTTAAGTAGTGCTGACATCTAATGAATTGTTAAAACGAAGTACACAGTAGCGCCTCTAGCGCGGTAATCGATAATCGTTAATCGATAATCGATAATGTAATCAATAATCGATAATCATTGACTATATATAGCGTATGGTTATGTGCGTGGTTATATGTGTGTTTATGGCGTTTGCTGCGTGGTTATATGTGTGGTAGTGACGTTTGCGCTGAAATAAATACACTGTGTTTTACGTTCCTGTGCAATTTCGTCTAGCTATATGAAGTTCTTCGGTTAGTGCAACTGGGCCGCCGGTTGCAGCCTGCATTTTGCGCAAGCAGGTAATACAACGGCGAGGCCGGTAAATCTCTTACGCGCGGTCGCCTACTTATAAAAACTGCGCGCGCCTGCTTTGCCGTGAGGCGAAACGGTTTGCCCTAGCGGGCGGAGCAGGCACGGCTGCTTACAGCCGGCGCTAGGCACTGACGCTGTATCGTATTTCGGCATTCTTTGGCTAGTGGTGTCGTTGTTATTATGCTGAAGTTATCGGCAATATTAATAAACAGTTCGCTGGCACTAGGCGGAGAAAGCTAGATGGATAATGTGACAGCTGCGTTATTAAGGTGTACGCAATAGTTGGAATATAGAGAAGCTAGGTGGAGCTAGATGCCGTATGTACACAATAGTTGGAATATACTAAAGGAGACGGTAAGCTTGTGACAAGTCACCGTTAAAATAAAGTACTATTGTGTGTGTTGCAACCAATTTTATTTATTCCATCGCTGTAGTCGAGCAAGTATCCGCGTGATGACATAACGGGGCGACGGACACGTCGTCCGGGCCGAAGCGCCAGGCGAACACCTGGGGGTCTAGTATAAATAAGGCGGCCGAGAACGCCTCTGTATTCGCCTATTGGCGGCGGGGTAACGTTGTGTGTTATTATCCGCAGACCATCGTCGCTGTCATCATGTCGGTTCAAGGCGAACAAGGGGCGCTGAAGAAAGAGAAAACGACGGCTAGAAAACCGAAGCTGTCGATCGTCGCTGCTGAAGAACCGAAGCCTCCCGCGGCAACCGCTGTTTCGGCGTCGCTGGGCACCGTCGTTGTCGAGCAGCCGGCCAAGGCCGCCGCGGCATCGTCAGCGCTCGATTAAACCTTGGTGAGTGTATTCGAGCCGTCCTTGGTGAGCCTGGAAGAGCTTGTAGTGGTGTATAAGATATCTGCACCTGTGAGGATCGCCGCAATCACCTGGCGGGGAAAATGTACGTACGCTGGTTGTTCTGATTGTAAGCGTAAACTACTGCGATCCAGGGGCGGCACTATGACGTGCGCATCTCACGGTGTACAATTTAAACCGAAAAACTATTTTTCGGTTCGCGCCATGATAAAGGGAGTCGGGGTCGATGACGAGATTTGGCTTACTCTATTTGGGGACGCCATGTCGGAACTCGTCTCTTACGACGCCGACTATCTGGCCGATATGATGCCGGAACAGCTGCGCGAAACTGTGATTGTCTTAGTCGGTACGACCCTGGAAGTGTCCCTGTGAAAGACCGTAAGGGGCATTATGTCGACGTACACCGTCCGGAGTGTGAGTGTAGTTTCGAAGCCGGAGTAACGCCCTTGGATGACTAACGCTTCTCTAGTTGCTGTAGGACGGCGTAATCGCCGCCGCTTTGAACCACGAGGAGGAGGAGGAGGCCAGCACAGCGCCACCGGCCGAGAAGCGCGCGAAAGTTCCATGTCCGCTAAGGAGGGAAACGGCGATTCGCCTGCCTTCGTACGTCGACGACAACGCGTAACAGGCGGCGCCGCCCACGTACGCTACCTTGTATCCGGTGCCGCCGCTGGAGGTCGTGTCCGTCGGCTCGTCGGACGAACTTCCGTCACTGATCGATGGCGCCCAACCGCAGCCGCGTGACAACCACCCCGAGTTGCAGGTGCACCTCATACACTCGTTCGCGGGACGGCAAAGGAGCATGATGAACACCTTCGCCGAAATGATTGGGGAAAAGGTAATGGGGAGCGCGCACGAAATCTGCGGTGAGTGTCCCCCGAAGAAGGATGCCCGTTTGTGCATATGTACGGGTATCAAGGCAGAAAGCCCAGCCGACGCTATCGTCTCGTGTACGAAGACGTGCCTAAAATAAACGATCGGTTTTTTCAGCCCGCGCTCGACTCCCTTCTGCATGGATCGCTCTTGTCATCCGCCACGCGATTTATATGCATGCTAGAAGATCAATGCGTGCCCTGCGCAGATCGAGTCTCGGAAAGGGCCCTCGTGCGCCAGGTGGCTGACTGGCTGATGGGTACCGACTGGACGTCGTGCCTCGATAACGGAGTCCGCGGTGAAGCACTACCTGCTGAAGAGAGCTTGCCTCAGTGATTGACATTAATAGTTGTTGTCCTTTCGCCGTGTTTACGAACATTAGTATTGTGGCATAAAGCCTTGTTTCACCCGCGGTGAAGTACTACCTGCTGAAGAGCGAAAAGCCGCTTGACATTAATAGTTGTTGTCCTATCGCCGTGTTTACGAACATTAGTATTGTGGCGTAAAGCCTTGTTTCACCAAGCGATGCTTAATAAAAGGCGGTGAATTGCCTGACATTAATAGTTGTTGTCCTATCGCCGTGTTTACGAACATTAGTATTGAGGCATAAAGCCTTGTTTCACCCGCGGTGAAGCACTACCTGCTGAAGAGAGCTTGCTTGACATTAATAGTTGTTGTCATTCCGCCGTGTTTACGAACATTAGTATTGTGGCATGAAGCCTTGTTTCACCCGTGGTGCTTAATGAAGAGAGTTTGCTTGACATTAATAGTTGTTGTCCTATTTAGCGTGCCATATTGTGGTATAAAGCCTTAAATGTATGTATGTTTCACCACGCGATGCTTAATAAAAGGCGGTGAATTGCCTGACATTAATAGTTGTTGTCATATCGCAGTTTTTACGAACAATAGTATTGTTTCATCAAGCATTGTTTCACCCGCGGTGCTTAATGAAGAGAGTTTGCTTGACATTAATAGTTGTTGTCCTATTTAGCGCGCCGTATTGTGGTATAAAACCTTACATGTATGTATGTATCACCACGCGATGCTTAATAAAATGTTGAAAACGTACGAAAAACTCTTTTCTCCTAGTTACAAAATAAACACACACCAGTCCTATATAGGCAATACGATGCTTGTCGAAAATACGTGCGAACCCATTCCAGCGGTAATATCGTTTCTCCGCTGCTGCCACCTACCGCACTAGAGGCGCGGAGAATCAGTCAGCACCACCCAGTCCTAGCGGCTTTCAACGCGCCGCATTATATGCCACGTACACGACGCTTGTCGAAAATCCGTGCGAACCAGCGATAAAAAAAAACGTCGCCGTAGCCACCTAACGGTTGTTGCGGCAAATCCGTTTATAGTCGGTGTCGGTGCTTCGTCGTAGTTAATATCGTTTCGGCATCGACTAGGACGGACGGACGGCCGCGTACTCCGCTGCTGCCACCTACCGCACTAGAGACGCGCGCCGCGGAGATTCAGTCAGCGGGTGCTACCACCTACCGACGATGCAAGAATGCTCGAAATGCGGTCGATCGTTCGCCCGTCGCGACATTATGTTGAGGCGTCTAAGAGCATGCGGTAAGCCATCACGGGGACAGCATCGATATCCCCAATGCGATCGGACGTACGCCTTTCCTAGCAGCGTAACGAGACTTTTAAAGAACTGCGACGGCAGTAGCGGCAGCAAATGCCCGAAATGCAGTCGATCGTTCGCCCGTCGCGATAGTATGTCGATATATCTAATACCACCACCACCACCACACCACCACCACCACCATCCCCGATGACAACGACGACGGCCTACGGCGTACCGTTCGCGAGCACTGGTCGAGCGGTCCCGTCCAATCGAGGTATACCTACGAAATGACCGAATGTTTGGACAAGGGCGCCCTCGACGCCCGACTACGACTGATGTTCGAGGAGCAGACTCGAGTGTTTAAAATCAACTTAAGTTTTGGGTTTATCCTTCGAAACAAGGAGACGGGCCACTACAGGTACTTCCATTAGCCGTGCAACTGTTGCGGTCGCTACCTCGAGTCGCCCGCCCTTGTCACCGACGCCGCGTCGTTCGAACGCTTCCTCGACGCCGTCCGACAGCCCGACGTTCTTCAGTACGTCATAGCCCAGCGACTAGACTCGGGGTGGATCGCCGAATTGGTGATGAACGTTACCGACTTTCTCAACGCCATCATCCACCATCCTATCCGGTGTCTCTACGCGCGACTCCCCGACTACCTGCGCACCAACAAGGCGCTCATCGGTCTAGCGAAAGATCGGCACAATCAGCCGTACACTGATAACCTGTGCCTCTTCCGCTGTCTGGCGCTTCATCGAGGCGCTAGGCGCCACGTAGACAATTTGATGCCCCCTGCCTTAAAACTCTACGCCGACTACAGCGACGACGACGACCCCTACGCGTTCGCCGGCGTTCCACTGAACGAGCTTGACTGGGTGGAGGTGGTCTTTGAAAAGAACGTGGCCGTGTATCGACTGACGGACGAGGTGTCCGCCGAATTGGTCCGCCGATCCCTCCACGCTACCCCACTACCATTAACGTAAATCTGTTCGAGACGCACTATTCGTATATAACCGACGTCTCGATGTTCTGTCGCTCGTACCTATGCGGCAAGTGCGGCGAATCGCTATGGCCAACCGCCTATCGATTAATGTGTCAAGAAGCGACGTGCGAGGGCGGCGTTCGCCACGTCTTCCCCGGCGGCGTCTACTATCCGACGCCGTCCGTGTTTCAACGGTTGGAGAACGAGGGCATCTACGTGGACGAACCCCTACGCTACTACCCGTACAGGGCGACGTTCGACTTCGAGTGCTACTTCGACGATCGTGACCTGCCGGCGGACACGCCAAATTCTGGTGGATAGTCCGACACGAGCTACTCAGCGTGAGAATTGCCTCGAACGTGCCCGGGCACGAGACGCCGCGCTTCTTCGTCACGAACGGCGATTCGAGCGAGCTCACGAAACGCCTGATCGCCGCCCTGGAGGCCGTTAGCGAAGCGGCGTGCGCTGCTCTGCGACCGTCGTACGACGCGATCGTCAAGGCGATCGCCGCGCTCGACGACGAATGGCGAGTTCGCGCGACGGAGAAGGAGGAGTCGAACGATAAGAGCCCGTACATCGTACTCGCCGACCACCTGTGGACGCTTCTGCGGCGCCTCCCCGTCCTCGGCGTCAATTCGGGTAAATACGATCTGAACGTTGCCAAGAAGCATCTCACTCCCCTGTTCATGACCACCGAAGCGCAGAGCGTCTCGTTGGCGTTTATGATCAAGCGTCAGAATAAGTTCATGTGTCTATCGACGGCGACGCTCAAGTTCCTGGACATCACGAACTACCTGGCCCCGGTTTCAGCTACAATAAGTTTCTGAAGGCCTACGGTTGCGACGTGACGAAGGGACACTTTCCCTACGAGTACCTCGAAAACCTGCGGAAACTGGACGACACCGAACTGCCGCCGCACTAGGCCTTCTACAGCCACCTGAAGCGCGAAGGCATCGTAGCCGCGGCGTACGAGGGTTGCGCAAATGTATGGCGCGACGAAGGGATGACGACGCTGCGGGACTTCTTCGTCTGGTATAACAACAGGGACGTGGTGCCGTTCTTGAAGGCCGTCGACAAACAGTTCGCCTTTTAACGGGAACGCCGCATCGATATGTTCAAGGACGCCATCAGCATACCGGGTCTAACCCTGCTGTACCTGTTCAACGATCTACCGTCGACGCTTCCCTTCACGCTCTTGAACGAGCCGAACAAGGACCTGCACCGGCTCCTGCAATCGCAGATCGTCGGCGGTCCCTCGGTCATTTTCGCGCGCTATCACGAGGCCGACGTGACCGTTCTTCTGCGCAATAAGTATGGGGAATCGGCGCGGCCCTACCGCTCGATCGTCGGCTTCGATGCGCACGGCCTCTACCTATGGGCGATCACGCAAGACATGCTGACGGGGTGGTACACGCGCCGTCGCGGGGAGACCGCCTTTCGGCCGGAACGCGTGTACCGCTACGGTCGCATGGCCGTGCAGTGGCTGACGTGGGAGGCCGAGCGGACGGGGACGCGCATACGACACCAGCTCAACGGGCGAGAGAAGCGCGTCGGCAAATACCGGGTCGACGGCTGGTGTCACGAGACGCGGACGGAGTACCAGTTCCAAGGTGCTTCTTCCGCGGCTGCCCGTGCACGGGGAAGGAAACGAAAGAGGTGAACGGAAAGCCGACGAGTCAACTGTACGCCGAGACGGCCGCCGTCACGGCCTACCTTCGCCGCTTCGTCACCGTCGTCGAGATGTGGGAGTGCCAGTGGCGCGAAACGAGTCCGCTGCCGCCGCCGCCGCAAAGATGGACCGGCGGCAGCACCGTTACGCGGTCGACGGTCCTGAAGGCCGTACTCGACGGCGCTCTCTTCGGCCTGATCGAGTGCGACATCGCCGTCCCGGACGCGCTGCGACGCCTTCGCCGATATACAGCCGATCTTCAAGAACGCCTACATCGCGCGCGACGATCTCAGTCCGTTCATGCGTCGCTACGACGAAACGCACGTGCTCCTGGCCCGACCTCAGCGGACGTTTGTGGGGAGTTTTTTCGGCACCAAGATTCTACTAGTGACGCCCCTACTACGGTGGTAACTGCGGCACGGACTCGTCGTCGAACGCGTCTACCAGATCGTCGAGTACGAGTCGATCGCGTGCTTTCGTCGCTTCGGCGACACGGTCTCCGCCGCGCGACGAGAGGGCGGCGTCGACCCCGACAAGGCCATCCTCGCTGATACGTTCAAGCTTCTTGGGAACAGTTCCTACGGGAAAACTATGACGCGGGTCGATCTGCACCGCAACATCAAGTACTGCATGTCTGCCGGCGCCGCGACTCTGATCAACGATCGACGTTTCCGGCAGCTCGACGTCATCGTTCCCGACGGTCTCTATGAGGTGGCGCTGAACAAGGGAACCGTCCGGAAAGCGCTGCCCATCCAGATCGGCTACTTCATGTACTAGTACGTCAAACAGCATATGCTCGAGTTTTACTACGATTTCAACACCGCCTACGTACCGCGTCCCCTGTTTCAGTACTACGCGATGGACACCTACTCAGCGTATTTGGGCCTCTCGGGACGCGACATCGACGTGCTCGTGGCGACGGCTAAGCGCGAGCACTACTTCCAACACCGCGGAGAATTGTTCCCGTCGGAACACTGCGATGCGCACGTGGAGGCGTAAGTGCAGTGCCGACTCGCAGGCCGAGCGTGGGACGCGCCCGCCGAATGTTGCCTGAAACGGCGCAGGAACGATAAGCGAACGCCGGGCCTTTTCATAGAAGAATGGTCCGGTCGCGGTATCGTCGCGCTCTGCAGAAAGACCTACTACTGTTTCGGCGCCAACGGCGGGGACAAGTACAGCACGAAAGGGCTGAGCAAGTATCAGAACGACATCGACTAGGACGTCTTCTCCGGCGTGCTGCGCTGACAACGGAGCGCCGGCGGCTGGAACCGCGGCTTCCAAGTGAAGGAATCGTCCGTGCTGACGTACATTCTGGAGCGCGCGGCGTTGAGCTACTTCTATGCCAAAGTGTCGAGTTCTCGACGACGGCGTCATTACGGCGCCGATACTCGTATAACCTACCTAACCTAAGGACTACGTACCTAAGGGGGGCCGCACCCCTAGGGGTAGGGTATGTATGTATGTATGTATGTAGGTAGGGACTAATAAAAAAGAGAGTAAACACACGCGGTACAGTTTTCATCGTCTTTTATTTACTACACGACCTCACTACTTCGGTCTTGCCTGCCGTACGGCGAGGAGCTCGCGACCAGCGGGTCCGACAAAGTCGTTTCCGATACTCGGTCGTTTAAGCGATATAAGCGTTCAATGCAATAGTAAGCGATATAAGCGTTCAATGCGGTTTTAGCCAGTCGAATACGAGACAATCGTTGGCCACCCTATCGGGACCGAACAGAGACTGTAAACAGCTTAGCGGCATACTGCGGCATCGTAAGAGCATTTAGGCGACGCAATATTGTCCGCACACGTGAGATACGCCGGACTGCCGTCTCTTGTCGTTGTACGTCCACGAGTCGCAGTTGCGGCGAAGGAAGGCACGGAAGTCAGCGTGCACCGGCGGCAGTCCGTACGAATCGAAGTAGTCGCCTCGCCGGTCAGCATCCACGTAGACGTCCACCCAGTGCTCCCCCGGTTCGTCGCCATCGTCGGTGTTGCACACGAACGCCGTCGGGTAGGCGATGAGCCGCCTGCTCGGTAGCTCGTCTTTAGGCACGACTCCAACGACGACGTTTTTAGTGTACGCGTCGGCCGCCAGGCGAGTATCTGCTGAAACGTGTCCATCAGCAGTCGTACACGACGTTCCGGTTCTTGTCGATCTCGAGCACTGTCTCGAACTCCTCATACACGACGACGTTCACCGTCCGGGGCAACGCCTGCGCGAAGTGGACCTCCACGCGCAGGTTCCCCTTACACATGACGTTGAAGTGATCGCAGTCTCAGCAGTCGGGCGACAGGTCGAAGCCGAAGACGGTGTAGCCGTTGCCGAAGTCGGCGCGCGTCAGATCGTTCCCCTCTTCCTCGTATGCTTTCCCCGTCGCGCCGGAGAGGTTCATGTAGCTTCGGATGTAGCGTCGATGCGCGAAGTTCGGTTGCAGCGGCTTGCTCGTCACCTGGCGTCCGTCGACGTAGAGTGCGAGGAAGTTTATATCGTTGTGCTTCGCGTTGAACGGTTTTTTTTCGTAGGCCCCGTTATAGGCGTCGTTGTCGATCAGACACATGAACCCGCGTTTCGGGAGCATGCCCAGGTAGACGTTCTCGTGCGTATGAGACATCGTGCCCTGCGGTATCGAGAACACCTTGCAGTCGACGCGACGCAGCGGTTACTTGGCCGTCCCCTTCGTCAGCGCTTTGATGTGACCGAGCTGGACGGCCGGGTTCACCTTGGCCTTTCGCACCTGCAGGTAGGTCTCCAGCAGCACGATTTTGAACCCGGGATCGACGACGGCGTCCGTGAGCGCGAAGGCGTCCTTGCTTCGCAACAGTCGGATCTTTATGTCAACGCCGTTAAGTACGTTCCGGTCTTGATATAACTCATCGGCGTGCAGGCGTCCCAACAGGTCCACCTCGCGGCTGTCGCGTATGTGGCCGCACGTCAGATTGTATATACTGAGTACGGTAACCGTGTAAAGGACGACGATCTGACACAGGAAGATGATCTCGGCTTGAGGGCATTCGTTGCCGCAGAGAAGTCACGGAACGGAGGAGTCGTCGACGGCATTGGTCGCATCCACAGAGACGCATGAGTCGAAGGCGGGTTCTTCGACAAACACGCCTGAGTCGACGGCGGTGTTCGGCATCGGATGTCGTCGTCTCGTCGGTGGTCATAACGCGACTGCCGTCCGACGATACGGTATCCTTCCTTTATCGCAGAGACGCCATGGAGCGCATTCGCCGACGGGGGTATCGTCGAACGTAGCGCGGCGGCCGTCTAATACGCAGTGGTAAGTTAATACAGCATACGCCAGCTAGGATCGAATTGCCGCTGCACAGCCCCGCCTCGTGGCGTCAATCCAGTTGTTGAACGAGGCCGGATAACCGGACCACTTCACGAGCACCTCTTCGCGTCGGCGACGACGCTGTAGAACCGCCTCCACCCGATACAGTTAATCCTTCGAGACGACTACTCTTTGTAGCTCCGGTTCGTAGAAGGTTCCGTCTAGTACCGTTCCGGCGTCGTCCGTCAATCGGTAAACGGGAGGGGCGGACGGGTGCGATTCTACGATGGTGAAGAGCTCTTCGCTCCAGTTAGTCATATACACCTTCTTGAATCGCCCCTTCGCCTTTCTGATACTTACGCGGTCTCCCTCTCGCAGTTTCGGCTTGCTTCCTCGCCCTCCGCCGCCGCCGTATTGCCGCTGCCACACGCTCTCCTGATTCGTGGCGTTGACGCTCGCCGGCGTCCTACCGATGCTTCGATTGTAGGCGTTATTGTACGACCGCACGAAGTCCTACAACGGCTCCACGTACGTCAGCGTCTGATGCTTCGTGAAGTACCTCCACATGCGTGTCTTCAGCGTACGATTGAATCGCTCCACGACACTCGCTTTGGTCTCCTCGTTGTGCGTCACGAAATGGTGGACGCCGCGCGCCTTCAAAAGTTGCTGAAAGGGCCTGTTGAGAAACTCCGTCCCCTTGTCGGTCTGCAGGGCGTTCGGCGGTTGCGACGACGACAACAGGCCCTCAATGTCCGTAACGAGCGCCGGACCGGATTTACTCTTCAACGGGACGCACCACGCCCGCTTCGAGAAGACGTCGATGACCGTCAGTAGGAACGCTATACCGTCGTTGTGCTTTTTCAACGAGATCGGCTTGCCACTGCTGGTTTCGACCGGCTACGATAACGCAACGTCGTTTGAAACGTCGTCTGAACGGCTTGTGAAGCATATAGGCGTCCTGCTCCGATAGCCACCGCTCGACGATCGGCTTGGGTACTACGGCGGACGCCCGATGCAACGCGTCGACGCCGCCGTAACTGCCCGCCCGTTTCGGGTCGAAGTAGGTGCGCTTCAGGCGGTCCCGTTGTTGTTGAGGGCGCTTTCGTTGCGTACCACGAGACGGCCGGGACACCATGACGACGGCGGCGATTCCGATACAGCGAATAATATACAGATATATAAGGCGAAAGCCGCCGCGACTACGCCGGCGAGGACGACGACGAGCACCAACCTTCGAGAGAGCTTACTAGCTTGTGAGCGGCTCGGGCGTTTCTCAACCTCTTTAAAAGGTGGCCCACGGCGTGCGTTCGAGAGGTTGAGTGCGGTGTTTGGTCTTTCGCTTCTGCGCGCGTTGTATGTACGCTCGACGCTGGGGATTACCGACGAGCTCAATATGGACGTTCAACCGCCTTATACGGTCCCCGAACGCTTCCCAGCCAACCGGCGCGGGCGCCTTCTTCTTCTGTCGCATGAGATCGTTCACTAGATCTACCATGTTGCTTCCCGCGATAGGCGCTCCGTCGTACAAGAGCTCCCCTCGATCGTTCCAGCGGATCAGCGGGTCGGTTTTCAGTTTTGCCATCAGGAGGCGGGCCTTTTCTTTTAGATTTTTCGGTACGCTTTTCACGATCTCGCTCTCTATATCGTTCGGATCCGGCGGCGGCGGCGGTGGCGGCGACTGGTCGGTCGCGTCATTCACTACGGACACTCGCAACGGTTGCTGCGCGCCAGACGTCTCCATGGCGTTGTAGCGACTCAGCAATTGATTGTACGACGCTACCTTTTCTCGTTCGGACAAATCCGTACGCTCGAGAACGGTTTTCATGTCGTCGTCCAGGCTACTCATCACACGCGACGTAGTCGTGGTCGGTTGCGATAGTAACGGGAGTAGACGCTCCACCAACCGGGGGTCTACCGACGCCATTTTCTTCGCGTGCTGCATCAACCTATAGCATGTCTGAGGAGGGGCAGAAAGGCGCTCGCCAACGGTGCCAACAGCGCCGTCAGAAAAGCGCCCGACCCCGTTTGCAGGACAGTCCTCTTCTGTTTGACGGGCACTTTTTTCGACACTAGCTTGCGCAGATTGTTCCTGTATTTTGTCAGCACATTTTTCTATTTCGCCGATAATTTCACGTTCCCACTCAGAATGTTGTACGCGCAGTCGCACAGACTACAGATGAGATCGGAATCCGTTTGGGCGATTACGCCTTTTCTCAGGTCCGCATTCCTCTTGTATCTACGCAACAGATTCAGGGCCAGAATGTGCCTCTTGACGCGCTCTGTCATCCTGACGAATGACGTCGGCCGCGACGCGCTCCTCTTTTTATACTCTCGTCGGCACGTAGACGTACTGAATGCTATCGTCGGGAAAAATGGCCGTTCGCAGTCGCATAGTTTCCGATGTTTCCTGTTTCAGGTCCACCAAGAGGTAATAGTAGGCTGCTGCTACTCGGCGCCCGTTCTCGTTTTCCTGATTCCGTAACTTCGTCGCTTCGCTATATACGCCGACCACGCCGCTTTGATGTACTCCGTGGTTTCTTCATCTTCGCTAAACATCGCTATTCTAAACTGGTAAGCGTGCTCGACGGATTTAAAACCCCGACTGTACGCCGCGACTCGACACGGATGAAAATTCGACAGGAACGACATTGACCCTCCGAAACGTATAAGCTCCATATCTAGAGATGGACGCTACTGACTACACCTCACGCATAACCACTGTATAACCTTACACATAAGTGTCTGATTACCGCGCTAGAGGCGCTAGAGGCGTACTTCGTTTTAACTCCAATTCACTAGATGTCAGCACTACTTAAATGAAAGATTATCGATTATCGATTACCGCGCTAGTGGCTCTACTGTGTACTTCGTTTTAACTCCAATTCACTAGATGTCAGCACTACTTAAATGAAAACGAGGATGGCGCCACGACTAATCCTAAGAAAGGAAAGGTCACATAAACGATTAATAAAACGTTTTTTTATAAGTAAGCTGTCAAACCAGCCACAACCGTTCGGGCGAACCAACATGCCGAACCCTTAGATCTTCCTTTGATCTCTTGGCTTGACCCGTAGTCTGAGCCATCTAATTACTACTAATGGCAATAAACCAAAAGAATCAAAGCTCCATCACAACAGAATAGTAGAGTATCGCTGCATTCCTGGAGAAACTGCATACATTTGTTCTTTCATTTCTGTTCTGATGTGCTGGGCGCCACAAGTGTCAGCCTTCATAACGTGTCTTGGATGCGTCCACCTACTTCATTAGATCTTTCACGAGGTAGCAAAAAATATACGCTAGTCGATCGCGTATTCGCACAGTGGCTATTTTGACATTTTATTGTAACTTACGTGACAGAAGTCAAAGGGTAATAAATTTATTCATCTGCAACACAATGTTATAATTTTTTGCTTAATATGTTAACGAAGTATGTGGATCCTTGCTACAGTATCAATTTACAATACATCTTTAGTAACTTCACAGGAATTTACACTTTCCGTTGTGATGTTACGTTGATAAAGCACTCAAATATGGAAATTTTACCCCGATAACACGCTGAAGCTAGAATTTACCTTTATGACGCACTAAAATGGCACTAAGTTACGACGTTATCCACGCATTGAGGTAAGATGTACAAGTCTACCGTGTTGAAACGATCAAATGTTATGAAGTTACCTCTGTGATGCACTAAACGGACAATGATTTAGTACACCCACGCGTTAAAGTAAGAAAGTTGTACAAGTCTACCGTGAAGAAGATAACTCGGTGAATTTACCATGCTGAAACGCTAAAACGTGAAATATGTTACGAAGTTACCACGTTAACGCACTAAAATACGAAAATGTTACAAGTCTACCGTGCTGAAACGCTAAAATGCTAAGAAATTACCTCTATAAAGTATTAAACTGGCTTAAGTTATGGCGATCAAGTGGTAAAATTGGGACCTTTACCCCGCTAACACGTTGAAACTCTAAAATGTTAGGAAGTTAGCACGCCAATAGACTAAAATAGGAAACAAATGGAAATAACTGTTGTGTTGCTGTTTCATGACGTCATCGACCTATTTAATAACTCACCACATTAGGGTAGCGAATTTATACGCTACTGTAAGAACAAAACATTATTGTAGCGAATTTAAGCGATTCCGTAAGAAAACATGCGCAATGACCTATTCCATGACACCAATGACCTAGTTACTTAGATCATCGTTTAATCAAAAGATGGTGCTGATTGACCTGATTTCATAGTTCACCATTTATTCAACAGGAAGCGCTAAAACATAAGTGACGTCATGATCACGTGACCAGATAATTCATCATCTTGCCGCCGTCGGAAACAGGCATCAGTACGTATGCGTAATGGCATAATTCATGACGCCATCGCCCTATTTTTATAATTCAAAATATTAGGGTAGCGAATTTAAGCGCTACCTAAACAAAAAGATACCAACGCGCATGCGCAATGACCTAGATCATGACATCATTGTTATATTTCATGACTTTATCGACCTAGTTTTATAGTTCATCAAAAGATGGCGCTGATTTACCTATTTTTCGAGTTCACCTTATTTCCACCAGGGGCGCTCGTTGACCTATATGCATAGTTCACCAACTATCCGCTAAGTGAGTTAGGGTTATGGTTACTTGATCTCTCACCTTTGACCTTTCACTTTCCAACGGAATTGACGACATTCCACTTTAACGGATTCTTCTTCCACCCAATAACGGATGCATCCCTTGTAAATTACCTATATATTACTCCTAACAATAACAGGAACCACGCGCGCGCAGCAAATACTTCGGCCCCTGCGACATAGACTAGGCAACATAAAGTAAATGCTTACACAATAATGCTGCTGTCTACTTTTATGCCAATACAATAGCAATACCAATATTATTTGACAATTCTTCACTATCACGACAACGGCCTTTCTATGGATGTGAACATCACATTCTCTCCGAAATTCGTTATTTCGAACAAAAATAACGAGTATCTGCGAACGCGACATAGGGTTTATGTCCCGAGGCTGTGTGTTTTCTAACGTTACTAACACGACTGTCAACTACCAAGGCATCCCGTCAGGTGACGGGCATTTTTGCTAGTTATACGAATGCATGCAGGGTGCGTGTGGACACGGACGAAGACGAAGACTCCCATGGTATATGGTCCCCCGGTCTCCACCTAAAGCACACGAGCCGTTGTGTTATGCGGACGCTTTTATAATAATTGAAACCATTCTGGGTAAACATTGTTAGTAAATTACAATTAATTATAATGTTGAGGAAATAATTAAAAGCAAATGCATATTAGTATATGAACGTCTTTCTGGAATGACATTTGGAGCACTAGTATTAAAACACCGAAGAAGTTGCAACCTAACAGACTTTACAGACTTTAAGATATTTGATATTATGCATTACCATTATTATTACTTAACTGCCTTGTCATCAACTCATACAAGGAAGACGAACTCCTATTCACGTATCCATAGTACTTCTGTCTTCTCAAACTTCACTTGGAGGCTATGTTTTCAAAAGATGTTGCTCCATTCTTGCTATGTCTTCTGCCGCCATGAGTGTCCATAATATCTCGCCGCCTATAGAATCTTCTTCAGTTATTTCTGTTCAGACGTTACCTTTCCACGGATTAAGTTGCCACCATAATGTAGAGCAAGGAACACGACGGACTTCCTTATGTGACGGTCTATTCCCACTCTAAAATGTTCTGATCTTTCTCCTGCAGCTTTTCTGACCCCTGTTGGCTCCTTGTGCATTTCCTCCACCAGTTAAACCTTCGCCTAGTTAACATGCAGCTATATACACGTATAACACATT
The DNA here is from genome assembly GCA_020002185.1 of Paraescarpia echinospica. Classification (NCBI taxonomy): domain Eukaryota; kingdom Metazoa; phylum Annelida; class Polychaeta; order Sabellida; family Siboglinidae; genus Paraescarpia; species Paraescarpia echinospica. The sequence goes on along the minus strand of CM034539.1, from coordinate 5,203,114 downwards.
TCAAAAGAATTAAGTGTGTCAACGAAGTATCTCTTATAATACATATATTGATTAGTTTGTTATTTACGTGTAATAAACATGTTAGTAGTAGGGTAGTAGCTCGTGTGCGATGGCGAGAGACCGTATTATCTGCTCGGAGGCAGGGGTTTCATCGACACCAGTCGACTCGTTGTGGCCACTTCTGGGGTAATCTCTCCGTCTCCCTAATGCAGTGTCATCGACAAAACCTGAAATCGCCTCTCGGCCACGACAAAACTGCTCACATTACTTCAATCGAAGCTTGATACGAGCAGGTTAAGCACCTGAAGCGACCATGAAAGAGAATGAAGAAACATAAGCAGAAAGATGCGTGCAAATTGTGAAAGAAAAATAGCAACTCATACCACACTTACCGACATACTTATGTCCGTACACCTCCACTTCACACATTAGCAAACGCACGTTAGAATCTTGTCTGAGCACAAACACGTAGCGGCTGAAGACGTCTGTAGATTCACAGCGGAATGTCATCGTCGTCGACTCCGGTATCGGGTCGATCTGGGTGGCGCAGACGTCGTAGTCTGACGTTGACAGATCTCTCGGAGTTGTGGTGATGGACGAGATGTTGGTGACACCCACGATGAAGTTAGCCAGGTTCTGGACTGCAAACGTTAGCAAAGAGTTAATTTATTTATCGACGTACCAAGAATGACAACAATTCCCGAGTCGCTAGTCCAGCCAAAGAGTTTGGGAGGAAGAAACACATGTAACGCCGGCCCGATACGATCTCTGTTACAGCGCATGCAGCGCCCTCGGGGTTCTTGCAAAAATAGATAAGCTCGTTTAAATATGCATATATACGTATATTTGTGGTTCTTGTAGTCAACGCGCGTAACGTGTTATACTACAGACGCACATGACTGCTTATTCTGAAGAAAGTACAATACAAAAATACTATACAAAAATACACATGTAGCAATATTTTGATGAAATCTAAACACCAGCATTATTTAATTTGGAATCTCTGACTAATACCAGTGTCACTGATATTGACCGATAAAGTAATAATAATAGTAATTGTTGGTTGGTTTAACGTGTTTAATTTGCAAACTATATCCATTTATAGCCAATATCTAATGATTTCACCCATCGTGTTCATCTTGTTCCTGGTACATTGCACGATAATTTTGAAATTGTTGGCCACTATTCCTCATTTGACACGGCTCACACAATAATAAGTAGCTGGCGAATGCCTGGATACTGTGTAGCCGGAAATGTGGGTCACTTACCCATATATGTATATATATAATAACGTAACGAAGGTAGGGTGTGGACGGTCCGTGGATATTCATAGGTCCATGTCATAGTGGAGATGTTATATTGCTATTCCTTGAATCTTGATCATTGAAACTTGCTGCTGATTTGGGAGCCGCAGATGTGCGCTTCTGCCCAAATGTGTCACCAGATATGTGCTCAAAACATAACCTGTGTGCTCGGTAAAACACACATTTCATACTTGCACAAAGAATGCTACTGTTTGGCGAAATTAGACGCTGTGCCTATCGAAACAAGCTGACTTACCTTCCCGGTCACGTTGCGAAATGACGACTTCTGTGACATTAACGAGGCAACCTAAATCGACGGCTCACCAAGGCCTTGATGCAGTGCCTGTACCTATGCAGCTTCCCACAGTTTCAACGCTTGAATTTCTGTTGCCATCGACTGCTAAAGAAGGGCCTCTGCCATATCTTACGCTTATCTGGTACGTCGGTCTGCCAAGTGCCAAATTTACAGGTACTGAAATACATAAAAGACACGACAGATTGAGCAATAATATAAATAAAGCCAATATATATATATGTATTTCCAACGCTATTCGACAACCGCAATACTAAACAATAGTAGCATTATGTAATTCACTAAACTAGTCACACGTGATAATAAAAATTATATCATATACATTTATGTATGTTTCTGTGCCAAAGTGTAGGTGTCGCAAGTAGTGTAGTAGTGGATCTCAATACGTAACTCAGCAGGTGTATGTGCAGTTTTGTCTATTTTAGCTGACCTAAGGGCATTTTTTAGCTGACCTAAGGGCTTTTTTTTTTTTTTTTTTTTTTTTTTTTTCTTTTTCTGTCGTCATTTGTTGACCTAAGCGTCCCTAGCAGAGAGAGAAATACTTCCTGTCACGTGACCTGAGAATAGTAATACGTAAACTGACGGGTGCTTCCGTGTTTATGTTGACGTGACCTTCCCCTAACGGAAAGAAGTGGACCTAACCGTCATCTAGGGTGGTGCCTCCGGTGACGGAGGGGTGCGCGTGTGTATGTGTATGAATGCACGTGTATGAAATAACGAACGAAACACCAAAGTATACGTGTGCACACGAATTTTATTGACTAAAGATACAAGCGTAATGAGTAAAAAACCGCAACAAGTGTGATGACACGACTTACGGGTGAGCTTACGGGTGTGTGACCACCGCGCCAGTGGCTCGTGATGATATTACGACTTACGGGTGACTGAACACCGCGGCAGAGGTCGTGAGCTTACGGGTGTGTGACCACCGCGCCATAGGCTCGAATCATATGATGACGATGATAATGAAACGCATGTGTATCTTAGTTCAATAGTTTAAGCCACTCGAACACACGACAATCGTTTGCTACCAAATCAGTGCCGAAACCTTTCACGAATTCCTTCATAGGAAGTCCACGACAACGAAACATGAGATAAGCAACACAGTATTGTCCGCAAACGTTAGATACGTGACTCTGAAGTCTCTTTGAATTATGAGTCCATTCCACACAATGTTTATCCATAAATCGTCGGAATTCGACGTGTCGTGGTGGCAAGCCGTACGAACAGAAGTATTCGCCTTGACCATTATCGTCCACGTACAGTGCTATCCAATGTTCTCCCGGTTTCGACCTGTTGTGCGTGTTGCAAACGAAAGCGACCGGATAAGCGTCTATCGTCTGGGTGAGGAGTACGTCTTTGGGTACGACCTTACGAACGATGTCCTTGGTGTGTGTATCCTGGAAGAGTAGACGGGCGATCCGCAGGGTTTCCATCAATGATCGAAGATGACGTTACGATTCTTGTCGATCTCCAGGACGGCCTCGAACTCGGCGTAGACGACGATGTCCACAGTGGTCAGCAGTGCTTCAGAGAAATGAAGCTCCATGCGCAGGTTGCTCTTTTCTACCAGATGGAAGGAGCAGTCGTCGCATCCGTCAGGAGTGAGATCCAAGCCGAAGAAGGTGTAGCCGTGACGGAAGTCCTTGAGAGTCAAGCCGTTTCCTTCGTCCTGCCACACCTTACCCGTCGAGGTGAACAGGCTGTGATAGGACCTGACGAAGAGGTTGCTGTCGAATCTGGGTTGGAAAGGTTTGGTGGGTATCTGTCGTCCGTCCGCGTACACGGCGAAGAAGTTCATGTGGTTGTTTTTGGCGTTGAACGGTTTTTTTTCGAAGGATCCGTTGAAGGCGTCGTTATCGATGCAGCACACCACGAGACGTTTTGGAAGAGCGCCAAGAAAGAGATTCTCGTGTGTGTACGAGCGGGTACCTGCGGGAATGGAGAAGACCTTGCAGTGGACGGGTCGCATCGGGTACTTGGCTGTGTTTTTTTCGAGTGTTTTGATGTGAGCCATCTGCACGGCCGGATTGAGGGTGACCTTCTTGACGAAGAGCGCAGCGTTGACGATCTTTACCTTGTAGGCGGTGTTGCCTCCACCGGCCATGAGCGAGAAGGCGTCCTTGCTGCGTACCATACGTACCTTCATGTCGACGCCGTTGATGAGGAATTTATCCTGGAGGAAGAAGTCCGCGTGGATACGACCTATCATGTCGACCACGTGACTCCCAACCGTACTGGCGCGTCTGGTGACGAACCCCACGTTGCTCGTATCTCCGGCGGCTATTTCGACGGATTCCATACGATTACTCGTGTCCTTGCACCACAGCTGACTGGTCAGTTGCGACTCCTTGGCGTCGTTGCCGTAACTCAGCAGCGTCTCTATGTAGGCGCGGTACGGGTACGTGTTGGTCGAAGAGGTGACGAGCGTTCCGTTCAGGTAGACGTCGACCTGGCTGAAAAGGGAATGGAGCCAGTTATTGACTGGACCGACGGGGTCGGCGACGTCGAGGTCACTTCCGTCGGCTTTGGTTATCTTCGCTTGAATGTGTAGCATCGTGGCGGCGACATCCGTGTAATCGTCTCCGGAACCGGGTATAAAGAATTCTATCGGACCACCCGAGTCGAGTGACGACATGGGTTGATGTTCCACCACGTGACTATCGATGATACTGGTTTGAGTCGGAGGCACGGTGAAGAGATCTAGTTCGCTCTTGACTCCCTCACACGATTGTTTATGAACGAACGCCATCGTCGTCGAATATGTCGGGCTCGCGTGTCCTTTGGAGAGAGGGGCGTTGGCGGCGGCGTCTGCGGCGTGTCTTTATCGTCGTCCGTCTTCCGCCTGTACTGACTCGATTGGTAGGGTACGCGCGTCTTATATTCCTCGGCTTACGCGCTTGTACACCAGCAGGGGACATGAGTTGACTCAACATCTCCCTACCGGCGGTCGTAACGCGACGTTTGGCGGACGTTTTGATGTTCTCCCCCGACAGGACGTCGTTGGCTATGCGCGCGCCGGTCGACACCGCTCTCTTTCCCAACGCCACGGCACCTCTCTTGACGAGGGGCATGATGGTACGCAGTAGACCTCCGAATAGACTTCCTAGACCGTGTCCTCGTTGGTAGCGGGCACCTGTAAAATAGGGAAGCGCGCCTCCCGCTTGTCGAGTGTAGTAGTCGTTGTAATTCATCGTCTAGAACAGTGCCGTTCGTCGTCGTCGGAAATGAAGTGTCGTCGTCAGTTTTCCGCGTTCGAATGGCACGTGCCGACCGGTATCGTCCCTTATATCAATCTCTATCGTGTCGAAGTCTTTGCACAGGACGGGTATGTACTGTATCTTTTCGAAGGTCAACGTCACGGTGTCGCTTTGTTTACCTCTCACCGGAACTATACGCAGCAGCGGAACGTGGCTGTCGCCAACGATTCGAGGTTCGATAACGCTCGTGTAGACGTAGAGCGACTCGAAACCCCGCGTCATGTCCACCACGTAGTCGGCTTCGATCAACGTTTCCTTATTCCTCTTCTTCGACATATCTCCTAATAGTATTGTGTCGTTGAAGCCTAGAATGGTCTTAAACATATCACCGGTCAATATGACGTTCGATGCCATCACCACTGTAATCTTGTGCGTGATGATGCTGTAGGATAGGCGCACGACATTATCCGATAGCACACGTCCTAGACCTTTGTTTATCGCTTTGACGATATTGTTCGGTCCGTGATAATACCCACTCTCGATCTTGGTTTTCATCGTACTGATCTCCTGGTCGTCATCTTCATTGTCATTTCTTAGTCCTATACCGAACCACGTGTCACTCTCTCTCACGTTGTACCAACTATGGGGATAGATTATCTCCGACAGACCACACTCCCACTGATCCTTCGACAAGTTGACACGTTGCGGTAGCATCGTGATGTAGTGGGTCAACGTGTTGTCGGGATGGGTGTGCATGGAAGCGTTGCTAGGTAGCGTCAGATAGAAATCACTGCTGGCGGTCATCTTGTTGTTGTTGTCGCAACGTCGGACTGGGTAGCAGGTAACCCAACGAACTACTCAAAAGGGCCGTCCACAGAGTCGGGTTCTCGTGACCGACGGATAGGTTATAGATACTGATCAATATGACACTGTACAAGACGATAACCTGACACACAAAAACGATCTCCTCTTTGGGACACGCGGTACCGAAGATGTGCCACGGAGTCCTCTGTGGTGGTGGCGGCGGTGCGTCAACTTCTTCTTCTTCTTCTTCTTCGACAACTGTTGTCGTCTCGTCCGTCATGTGTGGATGAATGACATCTCGTCGAACAGGTGACTAGTCTTTATAGTCCAACGAGACCCTTGGCATCGATCCAGCTGTTGAATTTCGAAGGGTATCCAAACCATTTCACCAACACCTCCCTTCGCCTCCCTACTTTGCGTCTCTGCACTATCGATTCCACGCGGTACAGTTTATCGATCGGAATCGTCACCTTCTGCAACTCCGGTTCGTAGAAGGTGCCGTTCAGTATCTCTCCGAGATCGTCCGTCAGACGATAGACGGGCGGATCGGACGGATGCACCTCGCGTATCGTGAATATTTCCTCTGTCCAATTCGGCATGTACCCTTTGTCGAATCGTCTCTTGACCTTGCTGATACGTACGCGATCCGCCACGTGGTACTTGGGCACGCCCTTACCGTGATGACCACCGTACAAGGTCTGCCACACCTCTTCCTGATTAGTATCATCCACCTGCGACGGAGCCATCCCGATGCTGCGGTGGGGTGTGTCGTTGTACGTCCTCACCAGATCCGGAAGGATATCGATGTATCGCCACGTTTCCTTGTGTGTCAGGTATCGCCACATCCGCGTCTTTAGTGTGCGATTGAAGCGTTCCACGACGCTCGCCTTGGTCTCCTCGTTGTAGGTGGCGAAGTGTTGGATACCGTGCTTGTCCAATACATTCCGAACGGTACGGTTAAAAAATTCCAGACCTCTATCGGTCTGCAACAACAGCGGCCGAACGCCGTCGTCGACGAAGAGTCCGTCCAGTGCCTTCGCCATCACCGTCGCCGACTTGTTCTTCAGAGGAACGCATCGGGCGACTTTCGAGAAGACGTCGATCACCGTGAGTAGGAACGTCATACCGTCGTTTTCTTTTTTCAGACTGGACACGTCGACGAGATCGGCTTGCCACTGTTGATTCCGACCTCCGACGAGCACGCGTCGCTTCTTGAAATGAACTCTGACCGGTTTGTGTAGAGTGTAGGCGTTCTGTTCCGATAGCCATTGTTCGACGATCTTTCTCGGTACACGCTGTATATGTCGGAAGTCGACTCGTCGCAAAGACGCGAGACCCCCGTAACTCCCTACCTTAGAAGGATCGAAGTAGACTTCCTGGAGCTTTTTCCTCTGAGCTGCCATATTCGTATCAGATAGTCGACGGTGATCCCGGTCACGACGTGAAGCGTGGCGTAAGCGATACCGATAAACAGACGAGTGCCCCACGTCATCATGCGTCGTCGTCTTTAAAGACTCTCCCATTATGTCTTCTTCTTCTTACGTCCTTCCTGCGGTGGTGTGGGGAATGGGGTAGAAGACGAGTCCATCCGTTGACGACGCGTGAGGGGTGTCCACTGCAGGGTTCGTCGCGCTCTACCGAGCGATCGTGCAGCCGCTACGGCTACCGCGCTCTTCTTTTGCGACTGCTGAATGTGTCGTTTCCTGTCCTGGTTACCCACCAACTCCATGGGTACGTTCGAGTCACCGAGTTGACGCGCAAACGTCTGCCATCCCGTCGGATTGCTGGCGGTCTTGCGCTTGCGTAGGACATCGTTTACGAGATCAACCATGTTACTTCCGCGTACCGCTGCTCCTCTGTACATGAGCTCTCCGCGTGCGTTCCACGTGACGTCTCCTCCTTTGAGACGATCCATCAGTTGCGTGGCTTTACCTCGAAGGGCTTTTGGAACGCTGTTGACGACTTCCACTTCTATACCTACCGCCCCCGCCGGAGGCGGGGGCGGAGGGACAATTGCCGCCGCCGCCGCCGCCGCCGCCGCCGCCGCCGCCGCCGCCGCCGCCGCGTCAACTGGCGATGATGATGGTGGTGGTGGTGGTGGCGTCTCCACGTTCGTCACGCGCAGCGGTTCTCGCGCGTGACGATTGGACAACGTGTTGTAGCGTTGCAACACTTGATTATACATCATGACCTTGTCTCCGTCGGTGATATCCTGTCTGTCGAGTATGACTTTCATCTCGTTATCGAGGTCGTGTACCTTCCGTGCCAGGATATCCGTCGGTGGTGCGCGAAGACTATCCAACAGTCGCGGATCTACCAAGGCCATCTTCCGTGCGTGTTCCATACTTGTTGTCGTCTACTTGAATAACACCTGTTTGAGCAAGGGTAGAATGACCGAACTAGCCAAGGGTGCCAGCAAAGCACCCAGGAAACCACCGGTCTGACCCTCTCCGACCTGGTTATTATTACCTCGACGTCGAAGACGTCTCCTGCCCGGTACGTTTCTTCCTTCCAAACCCTGCAGCAGAATACGACGTCTCCTGTCCGCTGTCGCGCCTCTCTCTGCCAACTCGTGCAGTTTTGTTTTGTATTTATTCAAACGTTGTCTCTGCACGGGAGTCAAGGGAATGTTCTTCTTCAATATGTTGTAGGCGCACTCGGCCAATGCGCACAAGAGATCAGCGTCGGCGTTGATGAGGATGGCTCGTCTCAATTTCGTGCTCTTGTATCTGTTGAGAGTCTGTATGCACAGTATATGTCTCTTCACGAGCTCCGACATCCTGCGACTGAAGAGACGTTGTCCATGCACAGTCGTCTTATACCTTGGGCTGGTACACGTACTGAACACCGTCGTCCGGAAAGATGGCCGTACGCAGACGCATGTCTTCGGATGTGTCCTGTTTCAGATCGATCAGGAGATAACCGTACGGTAATGACGTGGCGTCTTTGAACGCTTCCTGTACAAACTTCAGGCGTCCCGGATACATCTGTCGTGCCAAGTGACCTATCTGCGATGCGTCACGAGGATTCTTGAAGACCACCATGTATTGTGCGTTCAGACTGATCGTGCGACTCTCCTTGTTTTTCGGAAAAAGGTTCTGCACGAGATAGAGAACGGAAGTGTTCTGATGATGACTCTTTTTCGTGAACAAGGTCGTGACCCTTTCATCCGTTTCCGCCATCAGATCGTCTATGACCACGAGGTTTCGCGTCGATGCATCGAAATCACCCTTCGGCAAGCCTTCCTCGAATCGCACCGAGTCGTTGTCTATGGACGCGTAGGCGTTCTGCCACTCTCCATAATACCACGTTGTCTTCTGTGGAGGCGGATCTATCATCTTTGCGGCGTGACGTAGAACACGCGTCACGAAGGTACTCTTACCGCATCCCGTCGGACCCGCGACTATACAGGTGAAGGGATGTTTCCATCGTGTATCCATGATCGTTGCCGCGTCTTCTAGTAGTAGTAGGCGGTCGCGTTCTCTGTGACGTTAGATGATACGACTATACCTCCACCGCACGAAGAGCGAAGGGGAACGAACAAGAAGGTGTATAGGACGTACAGGTACACTCCGATCATTCCTACTATCGACACTCCTACGACCACTCGCGTCCGTGACATGATGGTCTATGACGACCGATTGCGTGACATCTGTCTAAGTAACTTTTTTTTTTTTTGACTACTGTGTACCTACTAACCACGTGACAGCAAAGCGGCGCCTATAACCCCAACTAACGTAGGGGCGCATTTCCTCTTTGTGTCAGTAGTGTTTCGGCGTAGACTTACAGCACGGCAATCGTCATCACACGTCCACCGGTCCCGTTGTGACTCCGTCCTCGTGGACCACGCGCTTGGCGTAGAAGTAGGTCAAAGCCGCGCGTTCCTGCATGTACGTTAACACGGACGACTTATTCACCCGGAACCCACGGTTGTTTCCGCTTCCACTCCGTCTTGACACGTCGAGAGGTCCAGGAACGACTGCTTGTCGATGGTGTTGAGTCGCTTGTTCAGACCCTTGGTGCTGTATTTATCGACCGTACCCGAACAATAGTAGGTCTTGCTGCACAGTCCCAGGAAACAGTCGCCGGACCATTCGACCTTGAATAGTCCAGGTGTTCTCTTGTCGTACGCCTTGCGCACCTCGCAACACGTCTCGGTACCGCTCCACGGACTTCCGGCCAGTCGACAGAGCACGTACTCGCTTTGATGGTCATCGCAACATTCGGACGGAAGCCATTCGGAGCGGTGACGAAAGTAGTCTTCGCGTAGTTCCGGGGTCACGAGGTCATCGACGGACTCTCCTGCTAGAGCCAAATAGGCGCTGTCCGTATCGGTTTCGCAGTACTCGAACAGCGGAAGTTCCACGTACCTGACCATGAAGTCGTAGTAGAACTCCAACATGCGCAGTTTGGCCCACTGCAACACGAAGAATCCCACGTGTGTGGGCAGGGTGTATCTGACGGTGCGCTTGTGCATCTCTATCTCGTACGCATCGTCGGTCACGACGTCGAGTTGCCGGAAGCGACGATCGTTGATAGCCATCGATGCCCTCTTCTCCGTACAGTACCTGACTTCGCGGTGCCTATCGACGTGGGTTATAAATTTCCCATAGGAAGAATTCCCCATCAG
>CM034539.1:5152569-5191863 GCA_020002185.1 Paraescarpia echinospica | reverse complement strand
GAAAACAATTTGAAGATGAAAACGTGTTAAATAAATGTCAAAGACTGTATTATAATATATTACGGGACATGTTATCATGTCATACATTTCAATTAAGTAGGTCTACATTTTAACTATACTCTTTATACAGGTACAGGAATGAAACACCTCATTTTCACCGTCGTTACCAACGTATTGTATATATAGAAGGTTGGAAGCAAAGTCAGTCGTGGTCCCGACTGTGGTGGGTTATCTGTGGTTGACAAAACCACCGCAAACCTATTTGACCTCTGTTTTGCTTGGGAGAATTAATGATACTTTTGTATAATAGGAAATTTGTTTTATCATCAATTTAATTAAATATTCTGTGAGCTCATGATACGTTATTTAAGCACATGTACTATAATCATGCAGCCAACGACGTTTTGTATCAATTCAAACAAGCTGAGTTACCTGGGGGAAATACCATATATACAACATACATTGTCCACACATTTTCTGTGTCTATACCATTGGATATGTACAGTTTCAAACTGATCCTGTGCACTTGAATGTAGCCCGCGTAAGTCATTTGCACTATAATCTAACTCCCATTTTGTGTACAAAGGTGTACTGGCATAATTATGAATACACAAATTTTACTCAACCGCACATCTCCAAAACATAGATCAGGCCCACCGCCATAATGCAGCACATTTAAAACTGAGGGGCGGATCTATTAAAGGGGTTGGGATGCAGCCCCATTTATAGAACCAACTGCACCCCTTGAGGCTTACCAAAACACTTCAACTGCGCCTCCTTTGCGCATAAAAACTGGGGGTGGGTGAGCGAGCACTCCCACACACAATCTGTAGATCCGCAAACTAGCACCAACCTCTGTAGAAAAAAGTGATACGCTGTCCATTGACAGCTGGCAGAGCTGATTCAGGGTAACACGTTCGCGATTTTCAAATGGCAATAACGCAAAAACTATTACACATTTTGTGGGAGAGCCAGTTTGTTAACAGTGTTAAACGATGATATAAACATAAAAATTCCGCCGTTGCAACTGCACGAGCAGTATGAAATACCGAGCGTCATATATTCGCGGGATAATTATTATTATTTACCTTACGCAAGCAAAAAGAGAGTCAAAGTAGTGTGGTGGACTGCATTCGTTTGGAAGATAACCCACCACTCCAGACCTCCATTTAAGTGTATGTCAAAACTTTATATACAAATAATGCATCGGATGTACTGGTGAAAACGAGGTCTTTCGTTCCTATATTTGCATTCAGCGTAATGCTGAAATATAAGCGTCCTCAAATAAGGCTTAAACATGATAACATGTGCAATAAGATACTGTAAAACACACTTTGAAAATTAGTTAACACTTCTTCATTGCCGAATTTATTTCCTATAATTTATGACAGTCCGTCATGTAAGTTAACCAAATGGCAATGCCAATGGGTTCACGCGTCAAGACGCAGCCGGCAAGCCTGCGTCAACAAGGAAGCAACTGTATAACTTCGGTATATGCGGCTACGATGCACTTTCTGTTCGAGTACATTATAGTTAGTGCATCGGGCCATAAATAGTATCGTTAGCAAGAACACCCGCCGCTCAATCAAATTCAACGTATGCATGGACATATCCAGACCCTGCTAATAGGCGAAGGGTAATACCAAGTCGTGTACAGTTTCCCCGAACGACACCAGTTGGCAGATCTTCAGTCAGATACACATCAACGTCCCGTGCATGGCGTGGGTTGTTTAATAACTGGCCTAGCCTCCTTATATTACTTTCAAGTTTTTACTAAATGTAAACAGCTTTTAGAACGATCCAAAACAACTTACAAAGGGGGTACCTCTGGAGGGGCGGGGGCTACAAAGTGCACCTATGTTGGGGTCATGCAGCGAAAGAAGGCGCAGGCCGATAGAATTAGAGATGTTTTGATTGTGCCTGATATATGTAGCGGTAGTGTTGGGCATTTTTTTGCGGTTCGGGGGGTGGGGTAGTGTTGGAGATTTGTTCAGATTCGACGGGACGGGGGTTTAAGAATTGGATAATGTTTGGGATCAACTACCTACGAGGTGATGAAAGTGCAGGTCGGACGATACAACTCGGTTGACGGGGGAGGTGTTGTTGTAGATCTATCGGGCGCACCCAACTACCCTTGATGCTCACAACAAATTTCAACTTCAAACAAAATTTTCGGGTTGAGCCCCCAGTGCCGATATTATATGCATAAATGTTTGTAGGCTCTATACATCAAAGATTACTGCTTAAACTAAATGCCCATGGCATAGGAAATGCATTGTATAATTAATTGGATAAAAATGGCTAATTGACAGAAGACAACGGGTAGTAGTTGATGGGGGGGCTTCAAACTGGAAATCAGTATTGAGTGGGGTACCACAAGGATCATTACTAGGACCTATATTATTCTTAATATATATCAACGATTTGGACGATGATATAGGAAGCAAAGTGTTGAAATTTGCAGATGATACAAAAGTGTTTAGAACGAATAAAAGTGATGGAGATAGGCAACATTTACAAGATGACCTTGACAGGTTGATCAAATGGTCTGAAAAGTGGCAAATGCTGTTCAATTTTGGGAAATGTAAATGCCTCCACACAGGACATGGGAACGAAGATGTACACTAAACAATGGGGGGGGGGGGGTACTTTACTAAGTACTACTCTAAAAGAAAAGGACTTAGGGTTAACCATAAGTGCTGATATGAAGGTTTCAGAGCAGTGCGGAATAGCAGCTTCAAAGGGAAATCAAATCATTGGATTAATTAGGCGAAATATAGCGTATAATGAAAAAGAACTAATAATACCGCTGTACAAAACAACAGTGAGGCCTCATTTAGAATATTGTATTCAAGCGTGGAGGCCATATCGCAGGAAAGACATAGATATGCTAGAAAGAGTACAGAGGAGAGCAACTGAAATTATACAAAAACTGAGGGATCTTTGTTACGAAATACGCGTAAAAGAATGTGGTTTACAATACTAGAGACCAGGAGATTGAGAGGAGATCAGATAGAAGTGTTTAAAATATTGAATGGTTATGAAAATATTGATAGAAATATTTTGTTCTCAGTTAAGAAAAATAGAAGGACCAGAGGACACGAAGTTACATTAGCAAAGGAGCAGTGTAGATTAGATATAAGTCACAAAGGACTGTAAATGAATGGAACAGATTATCTGCTGATTGTGTGGGTGCTAGTAGCGTGAACATGTTTAAAAATAAAAGCGACACATACCTCATGAGGGCGGGATGCACGTAGATAAAAGGGTTGGACTCTCGATAAACCAAAAGGCTTCCTTGTCCACCTGCCATCTAGAGTTAACTGTGTTGGTGGCAATATTGTTAAATCTTGTTAAATCAATGGACTCATTGATGTACTTGGTGTCACAACTGTCAGCATCCTTTATGACGTGTCTTGGTTGCGTTCGCCATTACCCTCTGAAATAGTGCCTTGAATATACAGTTTTGTTGTGATGTGTGAATTGTTTTCGAGCACTTTGACATGGGACATGTTGGTATCGTGAATAAGGAATGTACTACTGCATTAGGTCTTTCACGAGGTGCTAATAAAAATACGCTTGTCGCTCGCGTTTTCTCACAGTGGCTATTTTCACATTTTATTGTAACTTACGTGATATAGTTCAAAGGGTCATACATTTATTTATCTGCAACACAATGTTATCATGTTATGCTTAATATTTTAACGAAGTAAGTGGATCCTTGTTACAGTGTCAATTTACTATACCTATTAGGTAACTTCACAGGAATTTACACTTTTGTAACCAATGTAATATTTGGCGTAACCTACGTCACTCTAGTTTACCTGTCACACAGCACACTATAGCAACACAATATTTAGGCATAATGCATGGTAATAAGCCAAAAGAATGATGGCTCTATCACAACAAAATCTGGTTGCATTCCTGGAGAAACAGTGTACATTTATTCTTTGATTGATTTGTGTTCTGAATTATACCTTATGTGACGTGAAATTGCCAATTTAACATCGGAAAAATTACTACTACCATTGTAAGAATTTTGTGATGTTTTAATAAAACATGATTAGGACAACGGACTCATTGATGTACTGTGTGCCACAACTGTCAGCAAACTTTATCACGTATCTTGGATGCTTCCGCCATTACCCTCTGAAAGACTGTCCTTGAAAATACCGTTTCGGTGTGATGTGTGAATTGTTTTCGAGCACTTTAACATGGGACATGTTGGAGAATACTGAATGTACTATTGCATTATATAGTTCACGTGGTAGCAATAAATATACGCTAGTCACTCGCGTATTCGAACAGTTGCTATTTTGACATTTTATTGTAAATTAAGTGACAGAATTCAAAGGGTCATCAATTTATTGATCTGCAACGCAATGTTATTATTTTATGCTTAATATGTTAACGACGTATGTGGTTCCTTGTTACAGTTTAAATTTACCATATATCTTAGGTAAATTCACAGGAATTTGCAATTTCGCAATCAATCTAATATTTGGGATACCTTTCGTGATACTATTTGAGCTGCCACACAGAGCACTATAACAACCCAATATTTATGCATAATGCATGGCAGTAGTAATTAGATGGCTCAGACTACGGGTCAAGCCAAAAGATCAAAGGAAGATCAAAGGGTTCGCATGTTGGTTCGCCCGAACGGTTGTGGCTGGTTTGACAGCTTACTTATAAAAACGTTTTATTAATCGTTTATGTGACCTTTCCTTTTTATGATTAGTCGTGGCGCCAGCCTCGTTTTCATTTAAGTAGTGCTGACATCTAGTGAATTGTTAAAACGAAGTACACAGTAGCGCAGTAATCGATAATCGTTAATCGATCATCGATAATGTAATCAATAATCGATAATCATTGAATATATATAGCGTATGGTTATGTGCGTGGTTATATGTGTGTTTATGGCGTTTGCTGCGTGGTTATATGTGTGGTAGTGACGTTTGCGCTGAAATAAATACACTGTGTTTTACGTTCCTGTGCAATTTCGTCTAGCTATATGAAGTTCTTCGGTTAGTGCAACTGGGCCGCCGGTTGCAGCCTGCATTTTGCGCAAGCAGGTAATACAACGGCGAGGCCGGTAAATCTCTTACGCGCGGTCGCCTACTTATAAAAACTGCGCGCGCCTGCTTTGCCGTGAGGCGAAACGGTTTGCCCTAGTTAGCGCGGGCGGAGCAGGCACGGCTGCTTACAGCCGGCGCTAGGCACTGACGCTGTATCGTATTTCGGCATTCTTTGGCTAGTGGTGTCGTTGTTATTATGCTGAAGTTATCGGCAATATTAATAAACAGTTCGCTGGCACTAGGCGGAGAAAGCTAGATGGATAATGTGACAGCTGCGTTATTAAGGTGTACGCAATAGTTGGAATATAGAGAAGCTAGGTGGAGCTAGATGCCGTATGTACACAATAGTTGGAATATACTAAAGGAGACGGTAAGCTTGTGACAAGTCACCGTTAAAATAAAGTACTATTGTGTGTGTTGCAACCAATTTTATTTATTCCATCGCTGTAGTCGAGCAAGTATCCGCGTGATGACATAACGGGGCGACGGACACGTCGTCCGGGCCGAAGCGCCAGGCGAACACCTGGGGGTCTAGTATAAATAAGGCGGCCGAGAACGCCTCTGTATTCGCCTATTGGCGGCGGGGTAACGTTGTGTGTTATTATTCGCAGACCATCGTCGCTGTCATCATGTCGGTTCGAGGCGAACAAGGGGCGCTGAAGAAAGAGAAAACGACGGCTAGAAAACCGAAGCTGTCGATCGTCGCTGCTGAAGAACCGAAGCCTCCCGCGGCAACCGCTGTTTCGGCGTCGCTGGGCACCGTCGTTGTCGAGCAGCCGGCCAAGGCCGCCGCGGCATCGTCAGCGCTCGATTAAACCTTGGTGAGTGTATTCGAGCCGTCCTTGGTGAGCCTGGAAGAGCTTGTAGTGGTGTATAAGATATCTGCACCTGTGAGGATCGCCGCAATCACCTGGCGGGGAAAATGTACGTACGCTGGTTGTTCTGATTGTAAGCGTAAACTACTGCGATCCAGGGGCGGCACTATGACGTGCGCATCTCACGGTGTACAAGTTAAACCGGAAAACTATTTTTCGGTTCGCGCCATGATAAAGGGAGTCGGGGTCGATGACGAGATTTGGCTTACTCTATTTGGGGACGCCATGTCGGAACTCGTCTCTTACGACGCCGACTATCTGGCCGATATGATTCCGGAACAGCTGCGCGAAACTGTGATGGCCTTAGTCGGTACGACCCTGGAAGTGTCCCTGTGAAAGAGCGTAAGGGGCATTATGTCGACGTACACCGTCCGGAGTGTGAGTGTAGTTTCGAAGCCGGAGTAACGCCTTTGGATGACTAACGCTTCTCTTTTTGCTGTAGCACGGCGTAATCGCCGCCGCTTTGAACCACGAGGAGCAGGAGGAGGCCAGCACAGCGCCACCGGCCGAGGAGCGCGCGAAAGTTCCATGTCCGCTAAGGAGGGAAACGGCGATTCGCCTGCCTTTGTACGTCGACGACAACGCGTAACAGGCGGCGCCGCCCACGTACGCTACCTTGTATCCGGTGCCGCCGCTGGAGGTCGTGTCCGTCGGCTCGTCGGACGAACTTCCGTCACTGATCGATGGCGCCCAACCGCAGCCGCGTGACAACCACCCCGAGTTGCAGGTGCACCTCATACACTCGTTCGCGGGACGGCAAAGGTGCGTGATGAACACCTTCGCCGAAATGATTGGGAAAAAGGTAATGGGGAGCGCGCGCGAAATCTGCGGTGAGTGTCCCCCGAAGAAGGATGCCCGTTTGTGCATATGTACGGGTATCAAGGCAGAAAGCCCAGCCGACGCTATCGTCTCGTGTACGAAGACGTGTCTAAAATAAACGATCGGTTTTTTCAGCCCGCGCTCGACTCCCTTCTGTATGGATCGCTCTTGTCATCCGCCACGCGATTTATATGCATGCTAGAAGATCAATGCATGCCCTGCGCAGTTCGAGTCTCGGAAAGGGCCCTCGTGCGCCAGGTGGCTGACTGGCTGATGGGTACCGACTGGACGTCGTGCCTCGATAACGGAGTCCGCGGTGAAGCACTACCTGCTGAAGAGAGCTTGCCTCAGTGATTGACATTAATAGTTGTTGTCCTTTCGCCGTGTTTACGAACATTAGTATTGTGGCATAAAGCCTTGTTCCACCCGCGGTGAAGTACTACCTGCTGAAGAGCGAAAAGCCGCTTGACATTAATAGTTGTTGTCCTATCGCCGTGATTACGAACATTAGTATTGTGGCATAAAGCCTTTTTTCACCCGCGGTCAAGCACTACCTGCTGAAGAGAGCTTGCTTGACATTAATAGTTGTTGTCCTATCGCCGTGTTTACGAACATTAGTATTGTGGCGTAAAGCCTTGTTTCACCAAGCGATGCTTAATAAAAGGCGGTGAATTGCCTGACATTAATAGTTGTTGTCCTATCGCCGTGTTTACGAACATTAGTATTGTGGCATAAAGCCTTGTTTCACCCGCGGTGAAGCATTACCTGCTGAAGAGAGCTTGCTTGACATTAATAGTTGTTGTCATACCGCCGTGTTTACGAACATTAGTATTGTGGCATAAAGCCTTGTTTCACCCGTGGTGCTTAATGAAGAGAGTTTGCTTGACATTAATAGTTGTTGTCCTATTTAGCGTGCCATATTGTGGTATAAAGCCTTTCATGTATGTATGTTTCACCACGCGATGCTTAATAAAAGGCGGTGAATTTCCTGACATTAATAGTTGTTGTCATATCGCAGTTTTTACGAACAATAGTATTATATCATAAAGCCTTGTTTCACCCGCGGTGCTTAATGAAGAGAGTTTGCTTGACATTAATAGTTGTTGTCCTATTTAGCGCGCCGTATTGTGGTATAAAGCCTTACATGTATGTATGTATCACCACGCGATGCTTAATAAAATGTTGAAAACGTACGAAAAACTCTTTTCTCCTAGTTACAAAATAAACACACACCAGTCCTATATAGGCAATACGATGCTTGTCGAAAATCCGTGCGAACCCATTCCAGCGGTAATATCGTTTCTCCGCTGCTGCCACCTACCGCACTAGAGGCGCGGAGAATCAGTCAGCACCACCCAGTCCTAGCGGCTTTCAAAGCGCCGCATTATATGCCACGTACACAAAGCTTGTCGAAAATCCGTGCGAACCAGCGATAAAAAAAACGTCGCCGTAGCCACCTAACGGTTGTTGAGGCAAATCCGTTTATAGTCGGTGTCGGTGCTTCATCGTAGTTAATATCGTTTCGGCATCGACTAGGACGGACGGACGGCCGCGTACTCCGCTGCTGCTGCTGCCACCTACCGCACTAGAGACGCGCGCCGCGGAGATTCAGTCAGCGAGTGCTACCACCTACCGACGATGCAAGAATGCCCGAAATGCGGTCGATCGTTCGCCCGTCGCGACAGTATGTTGAGGCATCTAAGAGCCTGCGGTAAGCCATCACGGGGACAGCATCGATATCCCCAATGCGATCGAACGTACGCCTTTCCTAGCAGCGTAACGAGACATTTAAAGAACTGCGACGGGCAGTAGCGGCAGCAAATGCCCGAAATGCGGTCGATCGTTCGCCCGTCGCGATAGTATGTCGATATATCTAATACCACCACCACCACCACACCACCACCACCACCATCCCCGATGACAACGACGACGGCCTACGGCGTACCGTTCGCGAGCACTGGTCGAGCGGTCCCGTCCAATCGAGGTATACCTACGAAATGACCGAATGTTTGGACAAGGGCGCCCTCGACGCCCGACTACGACTGATGTTAGAGGAGCAGACTCGAGTGTTTAAAATCAACTTAAGTTTTGGGTTTATCCTTTGAAACAAGGAGACGGGCCACTACAGGTACTTCCATTCGCCGTGCAACAGTTGCGGTCGCTACCTCGAGTCGCCCGCCCTTGTCACCGACGCCGCGTCGTTCGAACGCTTCCTCGACGCCGTCCGACAGCCCGACGTTCTTCAGTACGTCATAGCCCAGCGACTAAACTCGGGGTGGATCGCCGAATTGGTGATGAACGTTACCGACTTTCTCAACGCCACCATCCACCATCCTATCGGGTGTCTCTACGCGCGACTCCCCGACTACCTGCGCACCAACAAGGCGCTCATCGGTCTAGCGAAAGATCGGCACAATCAGCCGTACACTGATAACCTGTGCCTCTTCCGCTGTCTGCCCTTCATCGAGGCGCTAGGCGCCACGTAGACGATTTGATGCCCCCTGCCTTAAAACTCTACGCCGACTACAGCGACGTCGCCGACCCCTACGCGTTCGCCGGCGTTCCTCTGAACGAGCTTGACCGGGTGGAGGTGGTCTTTGAAAAGAACGTGGCCGTGTATCGACTGACGGAGGAGGGGTCCGCCGAATTGGTCCGCCGATCCCTCCACGCTACCCCACTACTATTAACGTAAATCTGTTCGAGACGCACTATTCGTATATAACCGACGTCTCGATGTTCTGTCGCTCGTACCTATGCGGCAAGTGCGGCGAATCGCTGTGGCCAACCGCCTATCGATTAAGGTGTCAAGAAGCGACGTGCGAGGGCGGCGTTCGCCACGTCTTCCCCGGCGGCGTCTACTATCCGACGCCGTCCGTGTTTCAACGGTTGGAGAACGAGGGCATCTACGTGGACGAACCCCTACGCTACTACCCGTACAGGGCGACGTTCGACTTCGAGTGCTACTTCGACGATCGTGACCTGCCGGCGGACACGCCAAATTCTGGTGGATAGTCCGACACGAGCTACTCAGCGTGAGAATCGCCTCGAACGTGCCCGGGCACGAGACGCCGCGCTTCTTTGTCACGACCGGCGATTCGAGCGAGCTCACGAAACGCCTGATCGTCGCCCTGGAGGCCGTTAGCGAAGCGGCGTGCGCGGCTCTGCGACCGTCGTACGACGCGATCTTCAAGGCGATCGCCGCGCTCGACGACGAATGGCGAGTTCGCGCGACGGAGAAGGAGGAGTCGAACGATAAGAGCACGTACATCGTACTCGCCGACCACCCGTGGACGCTTCTGCGGCGCCTCCCCGTCCTCGGCGTCAATTCGGGTAAATACGATCTGAACGTTGCCAAGAAGCATCTCACTCCCCTGTTCATGACCTCCGAAGCGCAGAGCGTCTCGTTGGAGTTTATGATGAAGCGTCAGAATAAGTTCATGTATCTATCGACGGCGACGCTCAAGTTCCTGGACATCACGAACTACCTGGCCCCGGTTTCAGCTACAATAAGTTTCTGAAGGCCTACGGTTGCGACGTGACGAAGGGACACTTTCCCTTCGAGTACCTCGAAAACCTGCGGAAACTGGACGACACCGAACTGCCGCCGCACTAGGCCTTCTACAGCCACCTGAAGCGCGAAGGCATCGCAGCCGCGGCGTACGAGGGTTGCGCAAATGTATGGCGCGACGAAGGGATGACGACGCTGCGGGACTTCTTCGTCTGGTATAAAAACAGGGACGTGGTGCCGTTCTTGAAGGCCGTCGACAAACAGTTCGTCTTCTAACGGGATCGCCGCATCGATATGTTCAAGGACGCCATCAGCATACCGGGTCTAACTCTGCTGTACCTGATCAACGATCTACCGTCGACGCTTCCCTTCACGCTCTTGAACGAGCCGAACAAGGACCTGCACCGTCGGCGGTCCCTCGATCATTTTCGCGCGCTATCACGAGGCCGACGTGACCGTTCTTCTGCGCAATAAGTACGGGGAGTCGGCGCGGCCCTGCCGCTCGATCGTCGGCTTCGATGCGCACGGCCTCTACCTATGGGCGATCACGCAAGACATGCCGACGGGGTGGTACACGCGCCGTCGCGGGGAGACCGCCTTTCGGCCGGAACGCGTGTACCGCTACGGTCGCATGGCCGTGCAGTGGCTGCCGTGGGAGGCCGAACGGACGGGGGCGCGCATACGACACCAGCTCAACGGGCGAGAGAAGCGCGTCGGCAAATACCGGGTCGACGGCTGGTGTCACGAGACGCGGACGGAGTACCAGTTCCAAGGTGCTTCTTCCGCGGCTGCCCGTGCACGGGGAAGGAAACGAAAGAGGTGAACGGAAAGCCGATGAGTCAACTGTACGCCGAGACGGCCGCCGTCACGGCCTACCTTCGCCGCTTCGTCAACGTCGTCGAGATGTGGGAGTGCCAGTGGCGCGATACGAGTCCGCTGCCGCCGCCGCCGCAAAGATGGACCGGCGGCTGCACCGTTACGCGGTCGACGGTCCTGAAGGCCGTACTCGACGGCGCTCTCTTCGGCCTGATCGAGTGCGACATCGCCGTCCCGGACGCGCTGCGACGCCTTCGCCGATATACAACCGATCTTCAAGAACGCCTACTTCGCGCGCCACGATCTCAGTCCGTTCATGCGTCGCTACGACGAAACGCACGAGCTCCTGGCCCGACCTCAGCGGACGTTCGTGGGGAGTTTTTTCGGCACCAAGATTCTACTAGTGACGCCCCTACTACGGTGGTATCTGCGGCACGGACTCGTCGTCGAACGCGTCTACCAGATCGTCGAGTTCGAGCCGATCGCGTGCTTTCGTCGCTTCGGCGACACGGTCTCCGCCGCGCGACGAGAGGGCGGCGCCGACCCCGACAAGGCCATCCTCGCTGATACGTTCAAGCTTCTTAGGAACAGTTCCTATGGGAAAACTATGACGCGGGTCGATCTGCACCGCAACATCAAGTACTGCATGTCTGCCGGCGCCGAGACTCTGATCAACGATCGACGTTTCCGGCAGCTCGACGTCATCGTTCCCGACGGTCTCTATAAGGTGGCGCTGAAAAAGGGAACCGTCCGGAAAGCGCTGCCCATCCAGATCGGCTACTTCATGTACCAGTACGTCAAACAGCATATGCTTGAGTTTTACTACGATTTCAACACCGCCTACGTACCGCGTCCCCTGTTTCAGTACTACGCGATGGACACCTACTCAGCGTATTTGGGCCTCTCGGGACGCGACATCGACGTGCTCGTGGCGACGGCTAAGCGCGAGCACTACTTCCAACACCGCGGAGAATTGTTCCCGTCGGAACACTGCGACGCCCACGCGGAGGCGTACGTGCAGTGCCGACTCGCAGGCCGAGCGTGGGACGCGCCCGCCGAATGTTGCCTGAAACGGCGCAGTTACGATAAGCGAACGCCGGGCCTTTTCATAGAAGAATGGTCCGGTCGCGGTATCGTCGCGCTCTGCAGCAAGACCTACTACTGTTTCGGCGCCAAATGCGTGGACAAGTACAGCACGAAAGGGCTGAGCAAGTATCAGAACGACATCGACTAGGACGTCTTCTTCGGCGTGCTGCGCTGACAACGGAGCGCCGGCGGCTGGAACCGCGGCTTCCAAGTGAAGGAATCGTCCGTGCTGACGTACATTCTGGAGCGCGCGGCGTTGAGCTACTTCTATGCCAAAGTGTCGAGTTCTCGACGACGGCGTAATTACGGCGCCGATACTCGTATAACCTACCTAACCTAAGGACTACGTACCTAAGGGGGCCGCACCCCTAGGGGTAGGGTATGTATGTATGTAGGTAGGGACTAATAAAAAAGAGAGTGAACACACGCTGTACAGTTTTCATCGTCTTTTATTTACTACACGACCTCACTTCTTCGGTCTTGCCTGCCGTACGGCGAGGAGCTCGCGACCAGCGGGTCCGACAAAGTCGTTTCCGATACTCGGTCGTTTAAGCGATATAAGCGTTCAATGCAATAGTAAGCGATATAAGCGTTCAATGCGGTTTTAGCCAGTCGAATACGAGACAGTCGTTGGCCACCCTATCGGGACCGAACAGGGACTGGAAACCGCTTAGCGGCATACTGCGGCATCGTAAGAGCATTTAGGCGACGCAATATTGTCCGCACACGTTAGATACGCCGGTCTGCAGTCTCTTGTCGTTGTACGTCTACGAGTCGCAGTTGCGGCGAAGGAAGGCACGGAAGTCAGCGTGCGCCGGCGGCAGTCCGTACGAATCGAAGTAGTCGCCTCGCCGGTCGGCATCCACGTAGACGTCCACCCAGTGCTCCCCCGGTTCGTCGCCATCGTCGGTGTTGCACACGAACGCCGTCGGGTGGGCGATGAGCCGCCTGCTCGGTAGCTCGTCTTTAGGCACGACTCCAACGACGACGTATTTAGTGTACGCGTCGGCCGCCAGGCGAGTATCTGCTGAAACGTGTCCATCAGTAGTCGTACACGACGTTCCGGTTCTTGTCGATCTCGAGCACTCTCTCGAACTCCTCATACACGAAGACGTTCACCGTCCGGGGCAACGCCTGCGCGAAGTGGACCTCCACGCGCAGGTTCCCCTTACACATGACGTTGAAGTGATCGCAGTCTCAGCAGTCGGGCGACAGGTCGAAGCCGAAGACGGTGTAGCCGTTGCCGAAGTCGGCGCACGTCAGATCGTTCCCCTCGTCCTCGTATGCTTTCCCCGTCGCGCCGAAGAGGTTCATGTAGCTTCGGATGTAGCGTCGATGCGCGAAGTTCGGTTGCAGCGGCTTGCTCGTCACCTGGCGTCCGTCGACGTAGAGTGCGAGGAAGTTTATATCGTTGTGCTTCGCGTTGAACGGTTTTTTTTTCGTAGGCCCCGTTATAGGCGTCGTTGTCGATCAGGCACATGAACACGCGTTTCGGGAGCATGCCCAGGTAGACGTTCTCGTGCGTATGAGACATCGTGCCCTGCGGTATCGAGAACACCTTGCAGTCGACGCGACGCAGCGGTTACTTGGCCGTCCCCTTCGTCAGCGCTTTGATGTGACCGAGCTGGACGGCCGGGTTCACCTTGGCCTTTCGCACCTGCAGGTAGGTCTCCAGCAGCACGATTTTGAACCCCGGATCGACGACGGCGTCCGTGAGCGCGAAGGCGTCCTTGCTTCGCAACAGTCGGATCTTTATGTCAACGCCGTTAAGTAGGTTCCGGTCTTGATAGAACACATCGGCGTGCAGGCGTCCCAACAGGTCCACCTCGCGGCTGTTGCGTATGTGGCCGCAAGTCAGATTGTATATACTGAGTACGGTAACCGTGTAAAGGACGACGATCTGACACTGGAAGATGATCTCGGCTTTAGGGCATTCGTTGCCGCAGAGACGTCACGGAACGGAGGAGTCGTCGATGGCATTGGTCGCATCCACAGAGACTGATGAGTCGAAGGCGGGTTCTTCGACAAACACGCCTGAGTCGACGGCGGTGTTCGGCATCGGATGTCGTCGTCTCGTCGTTGGTCAAAACGCGACTGCCGTCCGACGATACGATATCCTTCCTTTATCGCAGAGACGCCATGGAGCGCATTCGCCGACGGGGGTATCGTCGAACGTAGCGCGGCGGCCGTCTAATACGCAGTGGTAAGTTAATACAGCATACGCCAGCTAAGATCGAATTGCCGTTGCACAGCCCCGCCTCGTGGCGTCAATCCAGTTGTTGAACGAGGCCGGATAACCGGACCACTTCACGAGCACCTCTTCGCGTCGGCGGCGGCGACGACGCTGTAGAACCGCCTCCACCCGATACAGTTAATCCTTCGAGACGACTACTCTTTGTAGCTCCGGTTCGTAGAAGGTTCCGTCTAGTACCATTCCGGCGTCGTCCGTCAATCGGTAAACGGGAGGGGCGGACGGGTGCGATTCTACGATGGTGAAGAGCTCTTCGCTCCAGTTAGTCATATACCCCTTCTTGAATCGCCCCTTCGCCTTTCTGATGCTTACGCGGTCTCCCTCTCGCAGTTTCGGCTTGCTTCCTCGCCCTCCGCCGCCGCCGTATAGCCGCTGCCACACGCTCTCCTGATTCGCGGCGTTGACGCTCGCCGGCGTCCTACCGATGCTTCGATTGTAGGCGTTATTGTACGACCGCACGAAGTCCTACAACGGCTCCACGTACGTCAGCGTCTGATGCTTCGTGAAGTACCTCCACATGCGGGTCTTCAGCGTACGATTGAATCGCTCCACGACACTCGCTTTGGTCTCCTCGTTGTGCGTCACGAAATGGTGGACGCCGCGCGCCTTCAAAAGTTGCTGAAAGGGCCTGTTGAGAAACTCCGTCCACTTGTCGGTCTGCAGGGCGTTCGGCGGTTGCGACGACGACAACAGGCCCTCAAAGTCCGTAACGAGCGCCGGACCGGATTTACTCTTCAACGGGACGCACCACGCCCGCTTCGAGAAGACGTCGATGACCGTCAGTAGGAACGCTATACCGTCGTTGTGCTTTTTCAACGAGATCGGCTTGCCACTGCTGGTTTCGACCGGCTACGATAACGCAACGTCGTTTGAAACGTCGTCTGTACGGCTTGTGAAGCATATAGGCGTCCTGCTCCGATAGCCACCGCTCGACGATCGGCTTGGGTACTACGGCGGACGCCCGATGCAACGCGTCGACGCCGCCGTAACTGCCCGCCCGTTTCGGGTCGAAGTAGGTGCGCTTCAGGCGGTCCCGTTGTTGTTGAGGGTGCTTTCGTTGCGTACCACGAGACGGCCGGGACACCATGGCGACGGCGGCGATTCCGATACAGCGAATAATATACAGATATATAAGGCGAAAGCCGCCGCGACTACGCCGGCGAGGACGACGACGAGCACCAACCTTCGAGAGAGCTTACTAGCTTGTGAGCGGCTCGGGCGTTTCACAACCTCTTTAAAAGGTGGCCCACGGCGTGCGTTCGAGAGGTTGAGTGCGGTGTTTGCTCTTTCGCTTCTGCGCGCGTTGTATGTACGCTCGACGCTGGGGATTACCGACGAGCTCAATATGGACGTTCAACTTATACGGTCCCCGAACGCTTCCCATCCAACCGGCGCGGGCGCCTTCTTCCTCTGTCGCATGAGATCGTTCACTAGATCTACCATGTTGCTTCCCGCGATAGGCGCACCGTCGTACAAGAGCTCCCCTCGATCGTTCCAGCGGATCAGCGGGTCGGTTTTCAGTTTTGCCATCAGGAGGCGGGCCTTTTCTTTTAGATTTTTCGGTACGCTTTTCACGATCTCGCTCTCTATATCGTTCGGATCCGGCGGCGGCGGCGGTGGCGGCGACTGGTCGGTCGCGTCATTCACTACGGACACTCGCAACGGTTGCTGCGCGCCAGACGTCTCCATGGCGTTGTAGCGACTCAGCAATTGATTGTACGACGCTACCTTTTCTCGTTCGGACAAATCCGTACGCTCGAGAACGGTTTTCATGTCGTCGTCCAGGCTACTCATCACACGCGACGTAGTCGTGGTCGGTTGCGATAGGAACGGGAGTAGACGCTCCACCAACCGGGGGTCTACCGACGCCATCTTCTTCGCGTGCTGCATCAACCTATAGCATGTCTGAGGAGGGGCAGAAAGGCGCTCGCCAACGGTGCCAACAGCGCCGTCAGAAAAGCGCCCGACCCCGTTTGCAAGACAGTCCTCTTCTGTTTGACGGGCACTTTTTTCGACACTAGCTTGCGCAGATTGTTCCTGTATTTTGTCAGCACTTTTTTCTATTTCGCCGATAATTTCACGTTCCCACTCAGAATGTTGTACGCGCAGTCGCACAGACTATAGATGAGATCGGAATCCGTGTGGGCGCTTACGCCTTTTCTCAGGTCCGCATTCCTCTTGTATCTACGCAACAGATTCAGGGCCAGAATGTGCCTCTTGACGCGCTCTGTCATCCTGACGAATGACGTCGGCCGCGACGCGCTCCTCTTTTTATACTCTCGTCGGCACGTAGACGTACTGAATGCTATCGTCGGGAAAAATGGCCGTTCGCAGTCGCATAGTTTCCGATGTTTCCTGTTTCAGGTCCACCAAGAGGTAACCGTAGGCTGCTGACGTGGCATCTTTGAAGGCCTCCATCATGTATTTGGTTCCACCCGGATACAACTGTTTCGGCAGGTGACCTACTTGCCCTGCGTCCCAGGGGCTCTTGAAGAGGACCAAATACTGCGCGTTTAAGCTGATTGTGCGGTTTTCTTTCCCTTTCGGGAAGAGATTCTGCAGAAGCTGTACGATGGACGCGTTGCATTGATGACTTTTTAGTGAACAAGGTCGTGACCCGACTATCGGTTTCCTCCATAAGGTCATCGAGTACTAGAAGCATCGTCGTTTTGGCGTCTAAAAGCTTTGGATCCGGCAAACCGTCTAGGAATGCTACAGCGGCTGTCGTAGAGTCGTAGGCGGTTTGCCACTGGCCGTAACACCACAGGATTTTCTCCGGCGGCGGCTCGATCATAAAGGAGGCGAACTGCAATAGACGAGCGACGAAAGTAGTCTTACCGCACCCCGTAGTACCGGCCACTATACACGTAAAAGAATGCTTCCATGACGTATCCATATCGACGACTAGCGCGCGGGAAACGAATGATGACTTTTTTATTCGTTTCTTCTATATTCATGACGCACCTCCATCAACAATTTACCGAGCATGTTCTGACCTTCTTTATGCCCGTGGGCACAACCCCAAAAGGCTTCTTTGGGCGGCACCCACTTCACCAATTCGGCGTCCCCGGTAGCCAATAGGGCGTCTTTCAACTTTTTCGACGCTTCGAACTTACTCATCAACAGGTTCTTCATACACTCGACTCTAACGGCGTCCCATTCGGCGCCCGTTCTCGTTTTCCTGATTCCGTAACTTCGTCGCTTCGCTATATACGCCGACCACGCCGCTTTGATGTACTCCGTGGTTTCTTCATCTTCGCTAAACATCGCTATTCTAAACTGGTAAGCGTGCTCGACGGATTTAAAACCCCGACCGTACGCCGCGACTCGACACGGATGAAAATTCGACAGGAACGACATTGACCCTCCGAAACGTATAGGCTCCATATCTAGAGATGGACGCTACTGACTACACCTCAAGCATAACCACTGTATAACCTTACACATAAGTGTCTGATTACCGCGCTAGAGGCGCTAGAGGCGTACTTCGTTTTAACTCCAATTCACTAGATGTCAGCACTACTTAAATGAAAGATTATCGATTATCGATTACCGCGCTAGTGGCTCTACTGTGTACTTCGTTTTAACTCCAATTCACTAGATGTCAGCACTACTTAAATGAAAACGAGGCTGGCGCCACGACTAATCCTAAGAAAGGAAAGGTCACATAAACGATTAATTAAACGTTTTTTTATAAGTAAGCTGTCAAACCAGCCACAACCGTTCGGGCGAACCAACATGCCGAACCCATAGATCTTCCTTTGATCTCTTGGCTTGACCCGTAGTCTGAGCCATCTAATTACTACTCATGGCAATAAACCAAAAGAATCAAAGCTCCATCACAACAGAATAGTAGAGTCTCGCTGCATTCCTGGAGAAACTGCATACATTTGTTCTTTCATTTCTGTTCTGATGTGCTGGGCGCCACAAGTGTCAGCCTTCATAACGTGTCTTGGATGCGTCCACCTACTTCATTAGATCTTTCACGAGGTAGCAAAAAATATACGCTAGTCGCTCGCGTATTCGCATAGTGGCTATTTTGACATTTTATTGTAACTTACGTGACAGAAGTCAAAGGGTAATAAATTTATTCATCTGCAACACAATGTTATAATTTTTTGCTTAATATGTTAACGAAGTATGTGGATCCTTGCTACAGTATCAATTTACCATACATCTTTAGTAACTTCACAGGAATTTACACTTTCCGTTGTGATGTTACGTTGATAAAGCACTCAAATATGGAAATTTTACCCCGATAACACGTTGAAGCTAAAATGTTAAGAATATACCTTTATGACGCACTAAAATGGCACTAAGTTACGACGTTATCCACGCATTGAGGTAAGGTGTACAAGTCTACCGTGTTGAAACGATCAAATGTTATGAAGTTACCTCTGTGATGCACTAAACGGGCAATGATTTAGTACACCCACGCGTTAAAGTAAGAAAGTTGTACAAGTCTACCGTGAAGAAGATAACTCGGTGAGTTTACCATGCTGAAACGCTAAAACGTGAAATATGTTACGAAGTTACCACGTTAACGCACTAAAATACGAAAATGTTACAAGTCTACCGCGCTGAAACGCTAAAATGCTAAGAAATTACCTCTGTAAAGTATTAAACTGGCTTAAGTTATGGCGATCAAGTGGTAAAATAGGGACCTTTACCCCGCTAACACGTTGAAACTCTAAAATGTTAGGATGTTAGCACGCCAATGGACTAAAATAGGAAACAAATGGAAATAACTGTTGTGTTGTTGTTTCATGACGTCATCGACCTATTTAATAACTCACCACATTAGGGTAGCGAATTTATACGCTACTGTAAGAACAAAACATTATTGTAGCGAATTTAAGCGATTCCGTAAGAAAACATGCGCAATGACCTATTCCATGACACCAATGACCTAGTTACATAGATCATCGTTTAATCAAAAGATGGTGCTGATTGACCTGATTTCATAGTTCACCATTTATTCAACAGGAAGCGCTAAAACATAAGTGACGTCATGATCACGTGACCAGATAATTCATCATCTTGCCGCCGTCGGAAACAGGCATCAGTACGTATGCGTAATGGCATAATTCATGACGCCATCGCCCTATTTTTATAATTCAAAACATTAGGGTAGCGAATTTAAGCGCTACCTAAACAAAAAGATACCAACGCGCATGCGCAATGACCTAGATCATGACATCATTGTTATATTTCATGACTTTATCGACCTAGTTATATAGTTCATCAAAAGATGGCGCTGATTTACCTATTTTTCGAGTTCACCTTATTTCCACCAGGGGCGCTCGTTGACCTATATGCATAGTTCACCAACTATCCGCTAAGTGAGTTAGGGTTATGGTTACTTGATCTCTCACCTTTGACCTTTCACTTTCCAACGGAATTGACGACATTCCACTTTAACGGATTCTTCTTCCACCCAATAACGGATGCATCCCTTGTAAATTACCTATATATTACTCCTAACAATAACAGGAACCACGCGCGCGCAGCAAATACTTCGGCCCATGCGACATAGACTAGGCAACATAAAGTAGATGCTGACACAATAATGCTGCTGTCTACTTTTATGCCAATACAATAGCAATACCAATATTATTTGACAATTCTTCACTATCACGACAACGGCCTTTCTATGGATGTGAACATCACATTCTCTCCGAAATTCGTTATTTCGAACAAAAATAACGAGTATCTGCGAACGCGACATAGGGTTTATGTCCCGAGGCTGTGTGTTTTCTAACGTTACTAACACGACTGTCAACTACCAAGGCATCCCGTCAGGTGACGGGCATTTTTGCTAGTTATACGAATGCATGCAGGGTGCGTGTGGACACGGACGAAGATGAATACTCCCATGGTATATGGTCCCCCGGTCTCCAACTAAAGCACACGAGCCGTTGTGTTATGCGGACGCTTTTATAATAATTGAAACCATTCTGGGTAAACATTGTTAGTAAATTACAATTAATTATAATGTTGAGGAAATAATTAAAAGCAAATGCATATTTGTATATGAACGTCTTTCTGGAATTATATTTGGAGCACTAGTATTAAAACACCGAAGAAGTTGCAACCTAACAGACTTTACAGACTTTAGTTATTTGATATTATGCATTACCATTATTATTACTTAATTGTCTTGTCATCGACTCCTACAAGGAAGACCAATTTCTATTCACGTATCCATATTACTTTTGTCTTCTCAAAATTCACTTGGAGGCTATGTTTTCAAAAGATGTTGCTCCATTCTTGCTATGTCTTCTGCCGCCATGAGTGTCCATAATATCTCGCCGCCTATAGAATCTTCTTCAGTTATTTCTGTTCAGACGTTACCTTTCCACGGATTAAGTTGCCACCATAATGTAGAGCAAGGAACACGACGGACTTCCTTATGTGACGGTCTATTCCCACTCTAAAATGTTCTGATCTTTCTCCTGCAGCTTTTCTGACCCCTGTTGGCTCCTTGTGCATTTCCTCCACCAGTTAAACCTTCGCCTAGTTAACATGCAGCTATATACACGTATAACACATTTCAAAAGAATTAAGTGTGTCAACGAAGTATCTCTTATAATACATATATTGATTAGTTTGTTATTTACGTGTAATAAACATGTTAGTAGTAGGGTAGTAGCTCGTGTGCGATGGCGAGAGACCGTATTATCTGCTCGGAGGCAGGGGTTTCATCGACACCAGTCGACTCGTTGTGGCCACTTCTGGGGTAATCTCTCCGTCTCCCTAATGCAGTGTCATCGACAAAACCTGAAATCGCCTCTCGGCCACGACAAAACTGCTCACATTACTTCAATCGAAGCTTGATACGAGCAGGTTAGCACCTGAAGCGACCATGAAAGAGAATGAAGAAACATAAGCAGAAAGATGCGTGCAAATTGTGAAAGAAAAATAGCAACTCATACCACACTTACCGACATACTTATGTCCGTACACCTCCACTTCACACATTAGCAAACGCACGTTAGAATCTTGTCTGAGCACAAACACGTAGCGGCTGAAGACGTCTGTAGATTCACAGCGGAATGTCATCGTCGTCGACTCCGGTATCGGGTCGATCTGGGTGGCGCAGACGTCGTAGTCTGACGTTGACAGATCTCTCGGAGTTGTGGTGATGGACGAGATGTTGGTGACACCCACGATGAAGTTAGCCAGGTTCTGGACTGCAAACGTTAGCAAAGAGTTAATTTATTTATCGACGTACCAAGAATGACAACAATTCCCGAGTCGCTAGTCCAGCCAAAGAGTTTGGGAGGAAGAAACACATGTAACGCCGGCCCGATACGATCTCTGTTACAGCGCATGCAGCGCCCTCGGGGTTCTTGCAAAAATAGATAAGCTCGTTTAAATATGTATATATACGTATATTTGTGGTTCTTTAGTCAACGCGCGTAACGTGTTATACTACAGACGCACATGACTGCTTATTCTGAAGAAAGTACAATACAAAAATACTATACAAAAATACATATGTAGCAATATTTTGATGAAATCTAAACACCAGCATTATTTAATTTGGAATCTCTGACTAATGCCAGTGTCACTGATATTGACCGATAAAGTAATAATAATAGTAATTGTTGGTTGGTTTAACGTGTTTAATTTGCAAACTATATCCATTTATTGCCAATATCTAATGATTTCACCCATCGTGTTCATCTTGTTCCTGGTACATTGCGGGATAATTTTGAAATAGTTGGCCACTATTCCTCATTTGACACGGCTCACACATTAATTAGTAGCTGGCGAATGCCTGGATACTGTGTAGCCGGAAATGTGGGTCACTTACCCATATATGTATATATATAATAACGTAACGAAGGTAGGGTGTGGACGGTCCGTGGATATTCATAGGTCCATGTCATAGTGGAGATGTTATATTGCTATTCCTTGAATCTTGATCATTGAAACTTGCGGCTGATTTGGGAGCCGCAGATGTGCGCTTCTGCCCAAATGTGTCACCAGATATGTGCTCAAAACATAACCTGTGTGTTCGGTAAAACACACATTTCATACTTGCACAAAGAATGCTACTGTTTGGCGAAATTAGACGCTGTGCCTATCGAAACAAGCTGACTTACCTTCCTGGTCACGTTGCGAAATGACGACTTCTGTGACATTAACGAGGCAACCTAAATCGACGGCCCACCAAGGCCTTGATGCAGTGCCTGTACCTATGCAGCTTCCCACAGTTTCAACGCTTGAATTTCTGTTGCCATCGACTGCTAAAGAAGGGCCTCTGCCATATCTTACGCTTATCTGGAACGTCGGTCTGCCAAGTGCCAAATTTACAGGTACTGAAATACATAAAAGACCCGACAGATTGAGCAATAATATAAATAAAGCCAATATATATATATGTATTTCCAACGCTATTCGACAACCGCAATACTAAGCAATAGTAGCATTATGTAATTCACTAAACTAGTCACACGTGATAACAAAAAATTATATCATATACATTTATGTATGTTTCTGTGCCAAAGTGTAGGTGTCGCATTAAAGGCTTGTTGGATACGGAGCGAGTTGATGTGCACAGTTGTAAACTTATGTTTACTCCCCCTAAACATTTCAACAAGTACATTCAATTGTGCTGTGACAAAATATACATTGTTGCAGATTGTATTACAATATGCATTATATACACACGCGCATGCACACAACACACGCACACATAACAGGGGCTGATCCAGAGAGTAGTCTGGGGGGGGGGCAAAGAAACCTTCACTGGCGGCCGAACGAAATTAATGATGTACAAAATGTTTCGCTACCGCGCCGCCGTGCAGCCGTAACATTAGCTTCTCCGCTTCTCCGCGTCGTCATAATTTCAGCTTATTATAACCTGAACGGGGGTACATTTCCAAGGGTCTAGGGGGCACGGTCACGGGGGCCCATTCAAAAAGGTTTACAGGCACGCCGAATTCAAAAGGTCTGGGGGACAAATGCCAGAATATATATAGATATATGTGACATTTGTTTTAGCATATTTGCAAATGGTTAGTTTGTATTAACAATTGTAGGTGTGTGTCCATGCGTACATATATACATATACACACACACACGCACACATATATACATACATGCAAACGCGCATAAATGCATACACGCATACATGTATACACGCATAGACGCATATACGCATACTAGAATACACGCATACACGCTTACACACATATACACATACGTGCATATATACATACGTACATACATACATGCATACATGCATACATGCATACATACATACATACATACATACTTACATACGTACGTACATATACAATCGTTGCATACCTATTTTGATTCGTAATTCACAAATATAAATTAGGTATGTGTAGCTAATAGTAAACAACAACCCCAACTGTCCATGCTTATTTTCATAGGAGTAATGATTGACAGGGGGACGGGCGGGTGTGTTTGCACCGCTGGTAGTCACGCCGAACTATTGATCAAGGTTCCAGTCCGTCAAGGTCAAGTGTGATTTTAAAATAGTGTCAATCTCGATCAACTTACGTTGCCTGTTTCTTTTCGGAAGAGACACTACAAGGCTTGTTCTTTCTCCAATGGGAAGTAAAAAATGCGTCCACACGAATGGAAAACCCATTACTACTAATTGCAACCTGCGTGTTTGTTTGTTGTTTGTGTGTGTGTGTGGGGGGGGGGTTGAAAAAAACGTGTATTTTGTTTCCGTTTAAATTGACAAGCAGCTTACCTTGTTTATCCCTGGCGGTCACTGCGGGAAGCGCTGAAACCAATAATTATCCAGATACTGTATTTACTATAATCAGGTAGTAGACATGGATACATCACAGAAGACAGTAAATATACATATCCGATACTGTATGTTTGTATTATGTTAAAAAAACATATATAAATATTATCATCCAGAACAAAAACCCAGATGTTTAGATTGACAAAGGAAGCATTCTGCACACGAAGCGACCAACTTGTTTTGTATTTATGTGTTGGTCTCTTTGACACATTTGTCGATCATTCTTATCTTTAAACGTTTTCCACAAAGATGTACAACTACCTTTATATGCAAACACCTCCACTTCACACAACTGTAAGCCATGTATTGTCTCTTGTTTAAGAATAAACAGATAGCGACCCATGACGTATGTAGATTCACAGCGGAATGTCATCGTCGTCGACTCCGGTATCGCGTCGACCCGAGTGGCGCATACCTCGAAGTCTGAAGGAGACAGTTGACTGGGAGACGTTAGAGTAGGGGTGACGTTGGTGGCAGCCACGACGAACATGGATAAGACAACAACTGCAAACACAAACCAATATATGCATAAGACAATAGAATAACAATTGACTGAAGGTCCGTTTTTATAAGCGTGGTCCTAGTTTGGCGCGGTTATGTTGAATGACACGGTTTCGCCGTCGCGTAGACCCAGCAATAATACCACCCGCTCTCTCGCTCTCTCGCTTTCTAACTCTCCCCCAGTCTCTTACTCTCCATCAGTCTCTTACTCTCTCTCTCTCTCTCTCTCTCTCTCTCTCTCTCTCTCCTGCCCTCTCTCTTTCTCTATCTCTCGCTCACTCACACGAATTCACTCTTTCTTTCTTTTGACGTTTGAAAAGAAATATGTGTGAAAAATGTTTTTTGCTGTAATACTGTCATACAGTATCCATCCAAAAGCATGTGTGTGTGTGTATGTGCGTGCGTGCGTGCGTGTGTGTGTATTACAGTATTACAGTGAGTAAAGCAATCTTTCACACATATTTATTTTTTAAACGTCGAAAGAAAGATACTCTGCAGCTACCTTAAAGTTGCTGGGGAGCGGCCTCGATTTAGGGAATAAAAGAAAGTCAATAAACTCTCAATTTCGCTTACAACCAGAAATTACATTGTTGACCTTTCGAGCCAAACGGTTGTGACGTTGCTCGACGCTAATGGCCTACCATCATTAAACACCAGGACCCGTATGCATTAAGAGCGGATAACTCCTTTATCCGCGTTTAGCAACTGTCCGGCGGATAAACGTAATAAATTGGTATCATGAAGCGCGGATAGGACTATCCGGTGAGGTAAACGTGGATAAAGTTATGCACATATTTTTTTGCGTATAGTGGTTTATTCGACGGGTAAAAATGGCTGCCCTCATTCTGCAACGCTACTAACAAAGGCGAATGCTACGAAGAAATCGGGACAGAAGCCATCATTTTGATGTGTTAGAAGACGAACAACTAGTTACAAAGTTTCGCTGTAGACGTCCATACGTCGTAGGCATAACTATTACAGACAGCACACCGAGATATCGAGGTTTTGGATCGTTGAAGCCGCTTCTAGAACTGGCTTAATACAAGTACTCGTAACACTGCGTAGGCAGTTTTCATGGATTTGATTGAGATTTACCAGTCTACCACACATATTGGACTACCGAATCAGCGCCAAGCAGACAGGACTAAGGCAAAGTTTTACCAAGTTAATTTTAATTAATCATTAATGGCATTATTATTTATCAACAATAAATCATCTTCTGATTGCGTTGCGAAGCTGCGCCAAGACACCCAGGGCCAGGGCATCGCCTGGTTACTCCTGTTACCTCTCTACTAGTATCACATAGTTTTAAAAGACGCAACCGATGGATTTGTAGCATGTGTAAATCTAAATCTACACAATTAATGAATTATGTTACATCCGTGGTTTCGACGTTGACCAATTCACCGTCCGGCTGACGGTGACACAGGTAACGGAGGCATTCCTACGTTGAGCGCCTGGAGGCTGGGCCCTGACCACATCAAGTTGCTTAATCAGCGCAAAGCGGACAAGCCGAAGGCATCATTTTACCATGCGAATGGGATTCCCAGTCAATGACACAATGTGGACTTGTGGATGGGTGTTTCCATGGAACCCAAATTCGTATTCAAACTCCGTCAGCGACACGAATTTGTCAACAGGAAGGGGTATAATTCCATCACTGTGCAGGTAAGTGTATCCTTATCTTCTAGACTAGTGCCACGTAATAAAAAAAAAGGTGAAATTTGTCTTACACTATGAATGTGTGCCATCTGTAAATCTAGCGCCAAGGCAAAGGCAAAGCCCAAACATTTATGTTAGGCGCTGTTGCTGGACCCGTGACTGTGATTGTTTTGGCTAAAAAAAGAAATACATTCATTTCACTGGATTAGCTATGCCTATGGTAATAGCAATGGTTTTTTCTTGTACTGAATTGAAGTTTTGTGAATTATGATGATTCCACACTGTGAACTTTATTATAAGTTATTATATCCTAAACTACTTTTGACGGGTGTACCCTTTAAATCATTGTAACTTTAAAAGTAACCATCGTAATTGAATACTACCAGGAGGTAGTATTAGTGTGCCTAAACTGACAGACACAACTGCATTTTCTTCACTGTATTGGTCATGGTAAAAGCAATAAATAAGTTGATATACGTTGTTGGTATGTTTAATTATGAATACAATCAAATGAATACAATAAAAGGTGTGGGCATGTAAGCACTTTTTGTGTTTCTTATATTTAATTTTTAAATATTGTTTGTTTCCTAGGTTATATGTGATGCGGACCTTGTCTTCATTAATTGCATTGCCAAATGGCCAGGAAGTGTTCACTATTCTCGGATCCTACGCGAGTCATCTATCTTCGATGCATTTGAGAACAACCAATGAAAGTCTCTCAGAGGAGTCATCCTGGGAGACAGTGGCTATATGCTGCGCGACTGGTTATGCACTCCACTTACGAACCCCACTACACGAACCTACAACTTCCGACACAGTTCAGCTCTTACATCAGTGGAAAGGGCCGTAGGAGTATTAAAGAGAAGATGGCACTGTCTTCGCAGACTGCGTTTGGCACCTGCAAAAGCGTGCAAGATTATTACAGTGTGTGTTATGCTTCATAACCGTGCTAGGAGGCTGAGAGTGGAGGTTTCATCAGACTCTGACAGTGATAGTGACCCTGACCCCTCCTCGGGGAGTTCAGATGCCGATTCCAAAGTGGATGAACCGCGTCCCGCAAACAACAACCCTGTGTCAGAACGAGCCCGCGTTGTTGCTGGAAGAGATGCCTGAGACCGAGTAATCAACAGTTATTGTTGATAACGGTGTGATTGAACCTCGTCCTGCAACAACCTTTTTTCGCAGCGTACCCGGGTTGCTGTTGGGAAAGCTGACCGAGACTGAGAAAACAACAATAACTGTTGATGACGCTGTATCAGTGTTTGATCACTCAATCATTTTATAGGATGTTTTATTATTGCATTATCATTATAAAAAATGAATTCATTTTACATTTGGACACTGCATTTCTCAATTATTAACTGTTGAATCAGTTGGAATAAAACTGAATTTCTTAACATTTTAGATCACAACAATCAATTGTACAACAAACAGTAACACGTGACTACATGCTAATGCAACAACAAATGTCAGCCACATACATGCAACACTGGCGGAGGTATGTTCAGACACACAGATAAACAGCGTCCCACAATCTTTAACAAATAGTGTATAACTGTGGAACACTACTGTCATTTTGCAATCTAAGCCAGTTCACTCATTTCACTTGCCGAAGTCTTGTT
Organism: Paraescarpia echinospica; assembly: GCA_020002185.1. Lineage (NCBI taxonomy): Eukaryota > Metazoa > Annelida > Polychaeta > Sabellida > Siboglinidae > Paraescarpia > Paraescarpia echinospica. The sequence continues at coordinate 5,163,846 of CM034539.1, read as the reverse complement.
CAAGCTTTTCAATCTCAAGCAAGACTTTTCTGTTTTTGTTATCCATCAAAACAGTCATCATCTTGTTTTTCTCTATTTCGCTGCGCAGGTAGTCGGCAAAGAGGCCAGTTTCGTCTTCCAGCCCTTTCTCCAAGGACTTTCCACTTGGATTTTGGTGAAATTTGCCTTTTTTACTTTGTGTCTTTAGCGTCACTCCTGTGCCACTGACACATGCTGCTCCTGGTGCTTCTTGTGTTGCACAGGTAATGGATGCAGCTGCAACAAGGCGTTATGTAGAATGGATGGTTGTATAATTTCTAGTATACAGTGATAACATTGTGTGATCGAATTATTCTTGTTTGGGAGGAGGTAGGAGATCATGCCAACACGTATACATCAGGCATGTATAATATGGAGCGCCCATGAAGAATTTAAGGACATTTGTTGAAGTCATGAAAGCGGCTGAATATATTATGTTTCTCATCTTGGGATGCCTACAGACAGTGGCTATAGCTACATCATTTATGAAGGCAGATTATCAAGGCCTCGGTCCCACTTACTGTATATATATATGAGCCTGTTATCTGTTTTCAGTAGCAAGATATTAGGTTCTTAACATGGGCATAGAATTGTAATGTGATTAATGAGTGCAAAAATGGGACATAATGCTCTGTTTTCAACTGTGAGGGACATTTGATCTGGAAGTAAGGTGAATCACATGAGAACTTACAAGTACTCAGACTTTCGTCACAATCTTCTGTTGGCTGGAAACCTGTCTCTTGCACTGCACTAAAATATATAAAACATAACAGATCTGCAATTTCTTCATAAATAATAAATATTAATTTACATAACATTAAAGTTATTTTCATTTAGTATTGTTAATGTAATCATTAGTCTCATACAATGTGCTGTCTTTTAACTGTTCTTGTCTGGACGGTTCCCCACCCAAGATCAGTGAGGATTTTCAGTTATGATTATTTTACAATAATCGCCACAGAATTCCATTATCCAAATATTTCACTTTCTAAGCCACATAAACACATATTCTTGATATCATGATCGGCGAGGCGAAGCTGACAGTTGAGAAACGCAGCGGCGACAAAAATTGTCAACAGAACCCATTTAAAAATCCCACAAAACTACATGCCACAGTATGAATGCGAATAATACCATGGTACCTGCATTCAAACAACCATACGTTTTTAAACAACTACAATTTGCCACTGACTTAAACATTGCTTGCAAACACCATTTACTTAGATGCACACATGGGTAAAATTTAATTAAAAAAAGATATGTTCACCCGGGGACCTGGCTGGGTTGGCATGAAATTACCCTATTGTTCATTGTTAACATTTTGTAAATACTGCATTTTTTCAAAATGTCATTTTGGCATGATGGTTCACATATAAGGACAATTTCACAGTAACCTAGGTTTGTAGAGTGCCTTAAACCATTCGTCTCTCGTAATAAACTTCGCTGCACCAAATTTAGCAGTGGTTCGTTTGTTAATCAAAGAAAGAAAAGCGGCGTGTGCTTACCATCAATTCCAGTCAGCAGACTAGAATTATCCCCGATTATCGCAAGGATAATATCTTCATACGGCAGTCTTCTCTGCCGGCCCACCGCCGGTTTTTTGCTGGCCCCTCTGCCGGTTCAAGACTCCTATCTCTTCCAGAAGTACTATGATTTCGGCGTCTGTGAAATTTGGTTTTCTCGGCCTTTTTGTCGTCTGCTTGTTTTCCATTTTCGCGGAAGTGAGATCAAGTTCCAGAATCCCATGCGTGGCCGGGAATTCCCCAGTCTAAACTTAAACACGACCGGATAGCTATCCGCGACCTATTCATGACTTGTGCATACGAAATGGGAACAGAAGTTAAACGCGAATAGTTAACCGCGGATAGCGGCTATCCGCGTTTAACTTTATCCGGTCTACATGCTCCCGTGCCCAGAACTCGACATGCGATACACAACTGGCGCACCAACGACACAACAGGATGTTAATACTACTACAATCTTCAAAGGTTTAGCATCTCATCATGCTCCAGAGGACGAATCTCCGAAATCCCCAAAGCGATCGACAACGTAGTGCAGTGACGGATTAAGACATTCGTGGACCCTAAGCACCCAGCACTTTCATGGGTCCTGGGTAGACTGGGTAGACCCAAGGGCTGATCCGGAGAGGGTAGTCTAGGGGGCCCAAAATCTCCAATTAAACCCACTTGAGGCTTGCCAAACAACACCACTGCGCCGGAACCATATGAGTATCAGCAAAACTTCGTTGTTGGAATATGACATCGGACGACCGGGGGGAGGGTGACAGTTATTCTTCTCAATCATTCAAACATAAATTGCCTACATCACGATTATTCCCAGCTTGCAAAACTCGTTCGGCCAATGAAATACCTATGTAAGTCATGGTGTAGCCATTGGCCACATCATGTCTTGCTAGGTGGGTTTCCGGAATATTTACTCCACACAAATAAGCCCGGCTATTTCCGTGGTCCCCAGGCATTCGTGCACCCTAGGCACGTGCCTTTAGTGCCACTGACATAGTGACACAATTATGCCACTCTGCTGCTTAATGCACACGAAAAGAAGATTACTTTCCAAGAACTATCAAGTGTAAGATTTTTGCCCCGCAAATTATATGCAACAAAGTACGTACTTCTGCTAACGGTAACGTAATCAGTGATGTGGTCAGTGTTACAGCATATAATATCAATGTATGGTTTGCTCCGTCAAGACTGGGTGGAGAGTACTTTTAACAGAAAGCTACATTGGTTACTTCTGTGGACAGTGACTGGGGTGGACTTGTTTGACGGAGGCTGTGCAGATAATTCCACGCATTGACGTTAATCAAAATGGTGGCCAATTCTAGAGTTGAAGGGGTGACGAGTCACTAGATTAGCGTATGCCCTATTGTCGCCAGCCTACCAATGTTCAACTTACTATGTTCATCCCGTTGCGAAATAGCAACTTCTTTCACATTGAAAATGGCGCCCAAATCGACGGCCCACCAAGCTATCGGCGACGCTTCCGCAACACTGCAGCTGCCAACGTAGCCGCTGTCCGGGTTCCTGTTACCGTCCACCGCCAATGACGCGCCCCGTCCTAATCTAACGCTCGACATGAACGTTGGTCTGCCGAGGGCTAGGTTTACTGGCACTGAAACAAATGTATCATGCAGAAACAAAAGCCGACAAACACTTAACATATACGTACAATCGAATGCATCGAAACCGGGCCAACTGAATGTTGTTTAGTAAACATCGCAAAATGTATTGGAACCTAGTGAAAGTTACTATACATACCCGACACACTATGTCGTGACCTTCGCAGTACATTTATGAATTATTCATAGGACGTGTCCGATTATAACCGGACTAGATTACTTATTCATGAATGATGCTGGCGACACATCCTAAATGAACTCAATATCTTCGCATTACATAAACTAAGTGGCAGTGGTAGTTAGTGGTTGACCAATGAATTACAAAAGGCTTCAGCAGATATTGACACGATTAAATGAAGCTAACAATGAAACAATGGAATTGACCTATCCATCACATGTCCGTCAAGCCATCAACATTGGATGTCGAACATCTGAAGCCTTCGGACATTTGTTGAAATGCTGACCTAAATGTGTCTTTATGAAAAAACATAAAGCAAATGTCTAAAGTGACAACTTAGCGGGATTATTTGATAGGCCTATAGGACATGTCATCCCGCAATAGCAACACAATTGGCCTATCCACCACGTGACCTGTTGCCTAGCAAAACCCCCGTGGTTAGAGTACAAATAGTGCGCCCTAATGTGTGCGTGTATGTGTATATGTATGCCTAGCAACAGGTCAAATGATGGATAGATCGATTGTGCTTCATCATATGGAGACACGAGCCGTATTGAATCAACCAATCATTCATTAATAAACGTATGTTGTACATACTAGACGGCGTTGCTATGAACGTGTAAACATTTTAAGCTAAATGTAAACTTACCGTCCTCAGCAGCTTGAATCTGCGAAAGAAACGCTGAAATAAAACGAAGCATAATACTAGAATAAGTCAATCATCCCGAAAATAACACAATGATTTCAACTTTTTAAGCAACATTTTGCGTTTCACATTATAACTTTAGTCACTGGCACAGAAGGTAGCACTTCACTTCATAAAACAGATCTTATTAGTTGAACCTTGGAGGTTTATTATTATTATTATTATTATAATTATTACTAGCATTTCTATAGCGCCATATCTCCGGAACCAGCCCATTACACATTATAAAACGTACATGGAAACGAATGTAAAAATATATATGTATAAGGATGCAGGTAACTGTAATAATTATTATGATTTACAAGATTGTATATATATAATGTGACTAAAATTCATGGCATATTTGCAAAAATATTAATATAATTAAGTAAAAGAATATATATTATAATATATAAAATGTTATTAAAAGATAATAGTAATAACTTAATTAAAATATATTATATAATATAAATAAATTAAATGATTAAATACATGTTCATACAGAACAGTTCCTCACCTCACCTGCTTAAATAGATAAGTTTTTTAAGGCAAGTTTTGAATTTATTCAAAGTGTCTATTTGACGAACGTTTATTGGCAGAGGGTTCCAGGGCGTAGGTCCAGACACGAAGAAAGCTCGTCTGCCATAGTCCTGTAAGTTGTAGCGCGGGACTACAAGCAGATGTAGATAAGCAGATCGGAGGTTGCGGGTGGGCGTATACGATCTTGGATATACGCTGGAGCAAGACCATGTAAAGCCGTGAAAACAAGGACCAGCAGTTTGTACTGGATACGCCAGCGAACTGGAAGCCAGTGCTGTTCGACCAGCACAGGTGTTATGTGCTGGTGCTTTCGGTGACTTGAGATAAGTCCTGCCGCCGAGTTCTGTACCATATGCAACTTGTTCGTAAGTGCCTCGGTGATGCCGTACAGGACCGCGTTATTGTAGTCCTGCCGCGATGTCACCAGGGCGTGGACTAGTGTCTTACACGCATCAGTAGTAAGACAATGTCTTATTTTTGAAATTGCGTAGAGGTGTTAGTACGCTAACTTGCACATCCGTGACACATGTGAGGACATTGTTAGTCCAGAGTCGATTGTAACCCCGATGTTGCGGACGGTCGGTGACGGAACAATGTTGCATCCGGATACACTAACACTCGAAACGTCATGCAGGTGTTTACGATTTGGTGCCGTGCTGATGATAATAGCCTCGGTCTTGTTTTCGTTCAGCAGTAGATTGTGGTCTGACATCCACTGCAACGCTTCTTCGATGCATCGCTCGGTGCGGTCAACCGCATCAGCGGCTTCTCCATCCCGCGTTACACTCAGGTCAACTTATAGTTTTGATGATTGTAGCTAATGTCGGCGCAAGAATGTCAATGTTGGCTTTTACGAGTGGAAGTGGATCAAGCGCGCTTGATTTTGTTGGACACTTCCTCAAGACTGTTCACAATACAAGTACTCAGCGTTGACAGTTTGCAGGCGTCTACTCGCTAACTGGCTGCGAATGTCTAACACTTTGCGTGTGAAGTGCACGAGAAAGTCATCGGCCAGTTGTGCTATACCAGACACAGGACTGGGCAGTTTTGGAGCAATTTTCTTCATCGGGTCATCCATGATCCTGAACAGTGCTTTGTTCTTATGTGCACATTCATAATTTTGTGTTGTGTAGAATTTGGCTTTCACAGACTGTATTTGCTGTTTGTAAGTCTTACGTTGTCCAGTGTAGATGTCTCGGATGGTGTGTGTCGGATCACGTATATGCGGCTGCAAGTTGGTGACGTGCAGGAGATCAGAGAAGTCGTTTGAGTCTTTATTTCCGGCCTTTCCATAGTGGATGTTAACATCGCCCACGATAACTAGTCCAGTCAACTGTGCTGTGAAAAGTTCCAGGAGATTGGTGAACTCGGCCATAAAGGTTTTGAAAGAAACTCCGCCTCGGCCTGTGGATGGAGGTCTGTAAACGAGTAATAACCTGATAACACTTGATGGTGTAGCAAACACCACCTCGAGGCACTGGAAGGACAATGGTGGCCACTGTCGCGATACGATCATGTTGATATACGACTTGTATAAAACACCGATTCCCACACCCAGTCGATCGAGCCGAGGTTGGTGGACGAAGTTGTATCCATCCGGGGTCAACTTGCTGGTATTTGGGAAGTCCTTGGGGTCATCTGTTAGCCACATCTTCTTCTTCTTCTTCCAATACACGCCTAGCCTCAACATGCTGAGGATACAGGCGGTGCCATGGCATGGCAGGCGAACAGGACATTTTTGTTTTGTTTTTAGAGTGCAATATATAAGAACACAAATTATCGTGTAAATAAACATAAATACGTGCAGAAGAACTTGTTAACGTCTAAAACATGGGGTACTGCAAAGTCTGGATGTTGCTTTTAAACGCATACAGGCTGTTTTGATTTACAATATATTGAGGGAGGGAATTCCAAAGTCGAATGGTACTGGGGAAAAAAGAATACAAGTGGTAGTTGCATCTGGAGTGAGGGATAAGGTAAGATAAGGAATGTTGTTTTCTAGTGACTATATTTACAGGAATAAGGTATTGGTTTGCTGGTATACCCACTAGGCCATTTGCTATCTTGTACATCATACATAGTTTTGCATCAGTTCTTCTGTCTGATAAGGATCTCCATCCTAATGTCTGGAGCATGTCTGTTACACTGGAGGTATTGTGGTGGCGATATAAGACATATCGGGCTGCACGGCGTTGAATAATTTCTAGTTTGTTTATTTGTGTAAGGGTATATGGATCCCAGACAGTACAGCTGTTCTCCACGATGGGTCTGACAAAGGTGAAGTAGGCCTGAGTTTTTATTTGAATTGACGGAACTTTGAGATTTCTGCGGAGGAAGCCTAGTGATCTATTTGCTTTTAGACAAATGTTATTTATGTGGGCATTCCACCGGAGATCTGAGGTTATGGTTATACCAAGATATTTTACCTGTGAAACAGTTTCTAGTGTTTGACCGTGAAGCATGTATTGATTGTTATTGACAGTTTTGTTTCTTGTTACAGGTATGACATGGCATTTTTGAAGATTGAATTCCATGTTCCAGGTTATGGCCCATTTTCCAAGTTTGTGAAGATCTTCCTGGAGCACAGCTGTATTTGTCTTAGGCTTAAGGGCTATATACATTATGGTGTCATCAGCAAAAAGTCTAACTGTAGATGTAATATTGTCTGGGATGTCATTTATGTAAAAGAGGAATAGACAAGGGCCAAGTACAGAGCCTTGTGGTACTCCTGATGTTACGGGTACCTCAGAGGAGGCCTCGCCCTCTATTATGACTCTTTGAGTTCTGTCTGTTAAAAATGATCGAATCCAGGAATTTGTTTTGCCTTGGATGCCATAGTGATGGAGTTTGTAAATCAGTTTTTTATGGCTGACCTTATCAAATGCTTTAGAGAAGTCCATCACTATGACATCCGTTTGCATGCCAGACTGCATATGGGTAACTAAGTCATGTATGAACTGAATAAGCTGTGTCTCACAAGATACTTGGGAGCGAAAGCCATGTTGAAGATGATAAAGAATGTTGTGTGAATGTGCATGTTTCATTATACTACTAACCAAGACATGTTCCATTAGTTTTGATGCTATGCATGTCAGGGAAATGGGCCTATAATTTGAAGCTATGTATTTTTGACCATTCTTGAAAATAGGTGAGACATTTGCTTTTAGCCAGTCTGTGGGGACTTCTCCTGTAGCATATGACTTCTGAAAGATTAAAGTTAGCGATGGTGCAATTTCAACAGCCAATTCTTTTAGAATTCTTGGGTTGATGTTGTCTGGTCCTTGTGCTTTATACGGTTTAAGATTTTGTAGGAGTTTTAGTACACCAGCTTCTGTAATTTCTATTTCTGGCATTTCTGGTAGTGTTGGATTGGGTAGTTTGGTTACTTGGGGAGATGGGTCATCTGTAAAGACTGATTGAAACTGCTGATTTAGTATCTCCGCTTTGGCTTTAGGGTTTGAGTGTAGGATTCCATTTTGTTTGAGAGGCGATATCGCTGTGTGGTTTGTACGGCAGTGTTTCATGTAAGTCCAGAATCTCTTAGCATAACCTTGTTTTTGTTGACTATCTTCAGTAGAGGTGACAATTTCATTTACATAGTTCCAGTAGGCAGTTCTCAGTTGTTGCTGTATAGTTTGTTTTAGATGTTTGTATTTTGGAGTGTGCTTGTGACATTTGTACATTCTGTCCCTTTTTTGCATAAGTTTCTTTAGTGTTGGTGTAATCCAGGGGTATCCGTCCCTACATCTAGCCATTCTGGATGGTATATACATCCCAGTACCTTTGACAATGCTATCCCGAAACATACACCACAACTTGTTTGCACTGTTTTGTTCATAGCAATTTTGAAGATTTTTGCTTACATCTTTCATATGTTTTCTAAATTTGTCCCAATCTGCCTTATTGAAAAGGGGAATATTTCTAGGTTTCTGTTTGTGTTTCATTGGGTTTATGTCTAGCTCTGTGTAACAACAGTCATGATCTGAGATTCCTGGTAATATCTCTGTTCGGTTGACATTGGTAGGGTTATTTGTGATCATTAAGTCTAGAGTGTTTTCTCCCCTTGTTGGCTTGTCTATAATCTGGATAAGACCAAGGTCATCTAGAATGTTTCGAAATTTATCATGAAGTAGTACGTTTTGGCAGTTTGGTTTTAACATTCCATTCTGCCAGTCCCATCCAGGAAAATTAAAATCTCCTGCAATGAATAAGTGTTGCTTTTGATTTACTCTGCCTAGAGATATTTCAAATTGTTCTATGCTGTGTTCATCATTTACGTCAGGTCTGTAGTAGGCACATATGTGAAGTAATTTACAACCAGCTATGCTAATCTTAGCCCAAATGATTTCGCAGTCTGTCTCTAATTCAAATTCCTCTTCACTAAGCAGGTCAGAATGTATTGCAATGAATACCCCTCCTCCTCTCTGTTCATCTGTTCTGTCCTTTCTATATACATTGAATTTATCTGGGAAATATTCAGAATCTAATATGCTATTGCTAAGCCAGGATTCAGTGCCAATAATTATGTCTGGTTTGGAGCTATCAATGAGTGAAAGGAATTCTGCCTTCTTGTTTTTTAGTGATTGACAATTTAGGTTGATGATTCTCAATGGTTTTTTAGTATTAGGAGTATGACGGTAATTGTGCTGTTTCCTTTGATTCGAAGGAGATGATGTATGTAGTGGAGGTCCTAACCCTGCTGGTGTTGTAGGGAGTTGAATGGAGTCATCATTTGATTGAGAGATGTGTTGATATATATTTTCAGAAAGTTCAATGTCGTCATAATTGAAAAGGGTACTACTGAAATTAGGCATTCCACATTTTAGGCAATTCCATGATGTGTTGGTGTTTTGCATTGTTTCATATATTGTGTCTCTGACATTTTCACATTGCGTGTGGAACCAAGTATTGCAGGAGTCGCAACAAATTGCTTTCTGTTTCCAAGTTACTGTTTTTTGGCAAACACCACATGGGTACATGGGTGCTCTGGGGCCGGGATTTAATTCAATGTCGTTTGCCAGTACAAGAAGATATAGCATAAAGTATGATGGGAATTTTTTGGGGTTTGCTCTGGACATCCTTGGTTTATGCAGCAAGTTGATGGACAATGCCTTGATGAGAGAAATCGATCCTGATGTGTTTACAGGAATTTCATGTGAAGTTGCATAACAGTCATTCGTACTATTTTTAATCTCTACAAATACAACCATGAGAAAAACAACACTCAGGTAAAACATCCTGTAAGTGTAAAACCTAGTATTTATGTTAGTCAGGAAGTGCTACAGTATGGATGGTACTGCTATGTGCTAAAGGACACACAAAAATAGTAGATAGTGTAGAAGAAAGACTTGAAATGGAAATGTAGAGTCTTCGTCCCAGGGCCTACACTGGACACACAAAGAGCAGCACCATTTACGAGGCCATGTTAGGCAGACCCAAGCCAGGAATTTTTTTTTTTATTTATTATTATTTTTTTTTATTGTAAACTTATACTAAGACAGGAGTATAACTAATCCCTATGTTTATGTACCAGTCTCGGTGTATTTTAACCGATTTGCATGTAGATTTATGGATCATAGGTGCCTTGGTTACCAGTTGTATACTGGGCGATAATACAGTGTCTTGATAAATAATGTTCGTTTTAGACAGAAATGGGTGTTTTTTTAGTATTTGTGTTGGTCACAGGACGCCAACTAATAGCACTTATCGAACACCTTACCGTAATATAAATCAAATTAAAAACAAGTAAAATAATAAGATTAATAGAGGATGATTTAAAATTTTCCTGTTCGCGCCACCAGCCTCGCTCTCAACTCCAACATCTCTGTAAGCGCAATGATGTCAAGATCATGTTCGTGGATATAATCGGTAATGGAATCGGTTTTGTTCCTGGCGGATCGTGCATTTAGCAGAGCAAGGTTTGTGCATTTACAAGGATTGCATGGTAATGTCGGGGTAAACAAGTTGTCGCGTATGATGTGTGCAGTTCGTTTGTTGCGTGCCTGGTGACTGGTCGATATCCGATCACAGTCGATATACGTTGTGATCGGACTGCTCTGGGGATATGACATTGTGTTATGGCAGTTACAATCACTTTGTATTTATCGCTTTGCCTGACAGTGAGGTCGATTTCACAACAGGCGCAGTGTTTACGGTTCGTTTGTGTCTACGGTTCTTGCCGCCTCGACACCCACGCGGTGGTACGGCTATCCCAAATAGTTTCAATAGGCAGTACACCGGCTCAGAGAGTCTATTGTCTTTCGTTACTACCATTCTATGGCGCAGCAATTCGCGCATGTCGAATCGAATGTGGGTCAACATAGGTGGAGCCGTGTATTCTTCGTTAATACGTACAGGTGCGATTGCAGGCGGTAATGACCAAATATCACACATATTCACAAGTATAATTCCAATCAACATGAGCCCATTCATACCACGTAGTATCACAAAACGGTTGTACAATTATAATGATGATCGAATGTTTAGAGAACGCATTAAACTAGTGAAATCCACGAGCATATACAAAACACAGCTACCACCAGGGGCGCTACAATATATATATAGGTTTATACAGCATACTAAATCCAGTTATATTCATTCTCGAAAGTTCTGTATTTTTCTTCATCTGAAACGTTACGATATACGATAGATCTCAGTAAGAAATACAAAAGCACTCGAAAAGAACTACAAGAGAGGGGGGGGGGGGGGAGAGAGAGG